>CM064493.1:48687238-49054738 GCA_032716605.1 Paralithodes platypus
AGTCTTGTTTTCTTGTTGTTTGTTTGGTTTAAAGGTCAATAATAATACTTCGGGTAATTGAATTCGGAGGATCACTTAATGTTACAATCAAGCAATCAATGGTGGCCTATGCCGTGGCAGCGCGTTGCTGCAATCATATTCTTACTTCAGCCATGACCCATGACAATATTTTAGGGGGCAAAGTCACTACTCAGATGGGCATAGTCTGTGCACTGACAGCCTGGAGTTTCCATGAGGCAGGAGTAAGAAGCTTCTCATGATTAAAAGCCTTTCCAATACTAGCCTGCATGTAAATATTATGTATTATAAATAAGCGAATTTCATTCACAGAAGAGAGAGAGAGAGAGCAATCAATCAATCAATCAATCAATCAATCAATCAATCAATCAAATTATTCTTTGTTGACACCTTCTCTTCTCCTTCCGCAGTGGGATACCCTGGTGTGCAACTTCGGAGGGAACCTTGGCTTATTCTTGGGCATGTCCATCGTGACCCTTGTGGAGCTGATGGAGTTTATTACAGACATGGTGTTGATGATCTTCAGGGCCAAACGTCAGTCCAGATCCCACCATCACAACAACACTTCTGTCGCACCTCAACACCCCAACACCACACCTCCACCACAGCTAGAGAAACCCCCTCCACCACATCCTCAGTTAGCTTCGTCAGGTAGGTTGGTAGGTAGCTGGGAAAACCAAAAACTGCCGCAACTTAGCCAAAACCAACCACAACAACATCAGAAGAATCAACAACAGCAACCACAACATCAAAATCCAAACCAATTACCACAACACAATGCCAACTCAACACCACAAGACAGTGCCAAATCCACAGCACAGCGCATTGCCAGCCCAACACCACAACAAAATACCAGCCCAATACCACAACACGATTCATTAGGGGAAAAATCACCAGTACACGAGGGGAAATCACCACCAGAGCTAAAAGTATCACCACCACCGACACCACAGCCAGATGTAGAACCACCACGATCACCACAGCTGAACAAACCACCACTACCACCTACACCATCACCAAAGAAATCACCGTCCCAGTCACCACAACGGTCCCCAACACAATCGAGGAAGCTTAATTTTACGCTTCTCTAACTCCTTCACTATTCGCTGACGCCTTTCTTCATATTGGACTGGCTATCACTAGCCATGGTATTTTTTCTATAAAAAAAAAAAAATCACTAGACGATTGTTGAAGCTTAAGAAGGTTATATGGAAGTCAGAGGGTTATTGAAGATGTCTTACCATCTTGACTCTCACAGGTCCTTCATAATGAATATACCTCACATTAGCACACACTAGTTCAAGTAAGCTAACCCATTCAGTGCCGATGGCATCCTTTTAATTTATACTGGCTACTATTAGACGATCTTATTCAGTTCAAGAAGGCCCTCCAGCAATTAACAGGCTTCGAACTATCTTAATTAAACCTTTTTACTGCCTCATATGCTTCTTAAGTTGCACAAAATCGTCTAAATATAGCTAGAATAATATAAAAAAGATGTCGCTGGTACAAGAGGGGCTTTGTATAGAGATGATTTATAAGTCAGATTATCTGAATTAACCCCTACTGTTTCGCCCTATTAGTTTGGTGATTTCGTACAAGGTTACTTTTATCCTGTAATTCAGGCATCTCGATAATTATGTCATACTGTATAAACAATCATTATGACCCATACATCATTCCTATGTATGTCATTTCTGCCACATATTCAATTATTTTTCATCAGACTTTATGGGTTAAATAAGGGTGGAAACAATAAAGGCGGGCATCTTGAATCGGTGGAGAACTATTTTGTTCACGTCTCCACCGTATTTTAGTATTTTGTCATCCTCCATACCAATGATAAGACCAGCGGAGGTCTTGGGTTGGTGGTTAAGTTGGGTAGTTAGGTTAGGTTAATGACGATTTTTTTTCCGGAGGCTATGTCGTAAAATCCCTGCATAATGGGTAAAACATTTAATTTGCAGCGGTAATGATGACATACTGACATACTGTATGTAGGAATGATGTATGGGTCATAAAGATTGTATATATGACACAATTATCGAGGTGCCTGAATTATAGAATAAAAGTAACCTTGACCGTGATATACTATGCCCGGATGGTTAGGCGACTCATACGTTTCGCCCCACTCAGGTGTCGATCTTTCCCTGGCGAGCGATAGCGAGCCTGTAATTGTGGAAAACCAAGATAGGTAAAGAATTTTACGTAAACTAAAGCCTTTCTAAATTATATTAAACTTCATTTCCTACAACCTTCGCACACCATGCTCACAACAAATTATATTTAACTAATTAATTTGGGTAACTGCATGCTCTATATTTTGTTTTAGTTAACCTTACAAAATAATTTTATCTTATTGCTATTATTATAGAGCACGATATTTTGATGGATAACTAAATTATATTACTTCAGTATATTTTGCGTGATTATAAGATCTTTTCTACGTCATCTTCGTTCTGCAAGCAAAGATATAATTACATTAAATTTTTTCATTCATATTACGTAAACTAAAGCCTTTCTAAATTATATTAAACTTCATTTCCTACAACCTTCGCACACCATGCTCACAACAAATTAAATTTAACTAATTGATTTTGGTAACTGCATACTCTATATTTTGTTTTAGTTAGCCTTAAAAAATAATTTTCTATTATTGCTATTATTATAGAGTACGATATTTTGATGGGTAACTAAATTATATTACTTCATATTACAGTATATGTTGCGTGATTATAAGATTTTGTCTACGTCATCTTCGTTCTGCAAGCAAAGATATAATTACATTAAAACTTTCAATCATAAAATATATACACATGATAAACTAGCTCCTAAAGAATGTAGATAGTTTGAACGATCAGATTCGATTCTAGCCACTGATATATAGTTCAGTGATTCTCGCTCATAGACTATTCATTCGTCTCCCGTCATCTGAAAAAGACGTGCGAGTTAAGTTTGCATCAGTGATATATCGAGTTATTTTTCATAGTGGTTTGTTTGAAGTACGTGTTTACTGAAGTAATTTATCCTATCACTAAATGTAAGCAATTTATTTTAATAGTGTCACAACTAATATATTCGAAAAATGAGTCGGTGTGCGATGATAATGGGTAGGGGATATAAATACCACTGTCACGTGTTTCCCCCTGTGGAAGGCCTAAATTATGAGCCTCCAGGGTATGACCGAAAGGTGGACATGATTGAAGCCAGAAATATCGTTAAGTTTAAGCTGCAGTCATTTGGGGATCAAATTTTTTTCCAAAATATTAAAGATGATGTGTTGGTGAACGTGGAGTATTGTGGACAACGCAAACTACTGAAGCCTCGTCGATATACTGCAGTTACACCAAAGCCAGTTCTTCAGGCGGCAAAGTTAATACTGCCTCGGAAGCCGGTGCTTCGGCCAGCAAGGCTAGTTTTAGAGCCCAAATCTCAATTAGCGCTAGTGTTGCCTCAGTTGGAGTGGGATCTTCTGTTCCTGCCCTCAAAAATTGTCACATCTTGAAGTTTCCAAAATGCATAGTCCTGGGAAACGAAAGCGAGGAGTGTGGGAGGAATATTGCCGCCCTGCAAAGAAGTAGCCGCCGTGGGCTCTGAAATCAACCTTAATTTTATGTTTCTTTAATTCCTTCAGTATTCAAGGATGCTTCATTTCAGACAATATAAAGAAGCCGGACTACAGCTAGCCCTGCAATCTTTAATGTGATTTGTCTAAGTAACTTAAATTTTAAAATTTATTATATAGGCCCCCCCTCAACTTATTTTTTATTGCACGGCAATTGGTTATTCGCAAGTTCTTCACAAAAGAACCATTGTCTTGGCGCTTTTGAAACAAAAGCAGCTAATCACAGCTCATTATTGTATCACGCCATCTCTTTCAGCGAATCAGATGTCACGCAATTTCCCTTATTCATCCAGGTCTCGCACTCCATCCTCTTCATTGTTAGCATGGCCGCCATTTGTTTAGGGTGTGAGGACAAGCCTTACGAGATTTTACCACTGTGTTTTAGAAGAATGAGAAATGTTCATGGTTGCCTTCCATTCATCTGTACAGACCACAGCTATTTTCAAGGTTTTATTTGTTTGATTTTGTGATTTTTTAGGTTTATAACCGTTTTATAATAATGATTATTACTGGAAATGAGTATTTACCCATTATCCAACAATCTAAAAACACGGCCCCCTATAGTGGGAAGGGCTATGAAGAATACGGAAATTGTGGGTGGTTTTTTTACTCTGAAAAATCACAAACGCCCAGCCAACTTTTGGCAAAACTTGGCTCGGTTATTCGAAAACTCCAAACTTCACAAACCCAAACCAAATTTTAGTTAGAAATGCTTAATATAGCTTTTTGCACTTTTTACCCCACAATTTCCCTATTCTTCATAGCCCTTCCCATTATCAGGGGCCGTGTTCTTAGACTGTTGGATAATGGGTAAATATTAAATATTAATTTCCAGTAATAATCATTATTATAAAACGCTTATAAACCAATAAAAAAAAAAAAAAAAAAACTAATAAAAATGAAAATAGCTGTGGTCAGTCTCCGTAATATTGACCCTTATTTCTTTGTATTATTCCGTCTATCACTAAACGATTTTTCAGCTTAAGAAGAATACTGCAAAATTAGCATCAAGAGAAAAAAAAAATCATAACTATAGTCCATTCATTATAGGATGGCCAAATATCTTGACCACTAACCTCTACCATTCATAAACGAATGGGGTAATCGAGCTAATATTTCTACCATTTAGGAAGGGTCAGCCAGGGAAGAATGGAAATATACAGCCCATTTGCTCTCACCCTTTTTGAGTTGCAGCTCCGGTGACGTATATTATATTGGATTTCCGCTACATTTAGACGATTTTGTAAAGATTAGGAAAGATATATGATAGCTTAAAGGATACATATTGATAGTCTGTAACCTCTTAATGCTTAGACTTCCTTCCTAACCTGGATAAAATTGTCTATTAGTTGCCAGAATACGATGCAAAGGATGTCACCGGTACTGAATGGATTAACCCCTTTTGTACCGGCGACGTGTTTTTAATTATATTCTAGCTTTATTTAGACTTTTATTCAGCTTAAAAGGGCCTCCAGTAATTAACAGGCTTCGAACTATCTCACTTAATGCTTTTTAATACCACAGATCCTTCTTAAACTGCACAAAATCGTCTAAATATAGCTAGAATAAAAATAGATGAGACGTCACCGGTACAGAAAGGGTTAAGGATCATGATTTTGGCCAACCTATAATGAACAGGGTATACATCGCTACCACTACCATCTACACACGGAATCCCGCTGGGAGCTGAGGCTACATACCAATTACAATGCTTGGTAGATACCCTTGTATTGAGTATTGTTCACATGTGTGGGGAGGTTCCTCTCACACCGCTCTCCTAGACAAAGTTGAAAGGAAGGCCTTTCGTATCATTAACTCCCGTCCACTCACCAACTCTCTGCAATCTCTCTCTCTCCGCCGCAATGTTGCATCTCTCTCGCTATTCTATCGCTACTATAATAATCAGTGTTCCTCAGAGCTATCCCAGTGCATACCACCTCCTTTACGTAGGGCACGTGGTACCCGTCTTGCAACTCAATCCCACCCCTACTCTGTGCAACTCTCCAACCCAAGAGTGAAACGTTACTCTCAAACTTTCTTCTACTCAACAGCTGAGCTCTGGAACTCTCTCCCAGAATCAGTCTTTCCCTCTTCCTATGACTTAAATTGCTTCAAACTCCGTGTGTCCAGGCATTTTGGCTCGAACGTCCCTTGATTTTGGCCCTGTCACTCTTTCAACTATGGGGGAGGCACTCGCTATAGGCAGTTATGCCTTTTGCCTCCCTCAATCACATAGAAAAAAAAAAAAAAAAAAAAAAGATGTGAGAGTAGCTTATGGAGATATCTATTACGCTAGTACACACGTTAGTTACATTACACCAAGACCTAAATAACAAACACATTTAAGAGAAAACAAACCACCACCACCACCACAACAACAACAACAACAACAACAACAATAAGGTAGGCAACTAAAGTGATTTTATAAATTAATTACACCTGTTGTGGATTTGATGATGTCCTTCGCTTGAAATCACGCTTAACGCTTGTCATTTAATGCTCGCAAACATCATTAAGTTTTACTCAGCCCCTCTATTATCTGATTCGCCAATTATAGGTGTTTGAAAGTGGATTTGTTTGAAATTTACGTTCTGTAGTTACTAAAGTGCTGATGTTCCCTATTTGCACATACCTATTCATTACTTAAATAAGGAGCAATGGACTATTATAGTGATTTACGTGGAGTTTGTGTGGAGCAGTTGTAGCTCCATAGAAAGCCTCTGAGTCAGACGGTCCCCAAGTTGAGTGTTTAGTCCTGTAAGTCCTTCATAAATTGGCATGGATTGTCCTCCTGGGGAATAGGTCCACTTGTGGCGTTTTGTGTATGGCCATCCTCAACGAGAGTTAGGCGTTGGGCAATAGATAGATAGATAGATAATTGTAGCTTCCGTGACTTATATACAGGAGGCCACGAGTTCGATCGCCGTTGGGAACTGATGCTGACACTCACCCTAATGACCTCTCAGCCTTACTCTACAATGGCAGACGTCAGAGTTTCAGTAGACCAGCGTTGTATATATAATATAAATGTTAGCCCAGACCATCGTGTTCGAACTGATTACACTATAGTTCCCGACGACCCTCACAACCAACACTCACATTCACAGACACTCCAACAGTACATTAACACTTTCAAGATTATGACGCATTTTGACTGTTTGTCATGGCTCTCATTAGACAATTTTTTATAGTTTGTTAAGGATCTGAGGAAATTAGAAGGGTAAAGAATAGCTCAATTCACCATATGACTTCCAAATACCCTTCCTAATCTGAATGAAATAATTCAATAATAGCCAGAAAACAGATAGGATGTGCATAATCGGATCTTGAAGGGGTTAACATTCGACATACGCTTCACACATCACTTCTAACCTTACCAAGCCACTATGGTGAGGTGCAGAGGCTGGCTTTGGTCCCTTGGGAATAAGTCAGTCTGGCATGACGATAAATGAACATGTATCAAGATTGGCACCATCTTCATTTTTACCAGTTAAAATTGCATGATGATATGCATGCTATTCTTCAGTCTTTCTACATGATAAGTTGCAAAGTTATTTTTTTCTGTTTGCTCCCTAGATCTCTATCAAGCTTAGAAAAGACACCTCCAGGACCCCCCCTTCTAAATAAACTAGTACAATTTTCAATAGAAAAATGTGCCGGCCAAGTCGGTTCCTCCTAAATAACAGGCTCGCTATCGTTCGCCAGGAACAAATTGACACTTTAATGGCACGAAAGGTCTTAACATTTACAAAAAATATGTGGCGAATGGTCTTAAAATCGACAAACTAGTGCGGCGAACTAGGTAGTGGCCACTTTGATATGTTCCCAGTATTGTGAGTGTGGTCTTGAAGATCTTTGGCTGTTAAGGAGACGGACCGACCTGCTTTTTCTCTCTGGGTTTTATCCATTCAGCCTATTGTTTTAAGACGTTTCCCCCCATCAAATTATCAATTTTTTCATGGCGAGCGATAGCGAGCGCTATCGTTCACCAGGTGTAAGTCGACACCTGGATGAGGATAAGCTTCTTAAAACAGTAGGCTGAATGGGGTCGAATGGCCACTACCCAGAAAGAAAAGAAAGCGGGTCTGTCCCCTTAACCCCTTGAGGATAATGACGTGGTTTGACTTATTCTGGCTATTAGTAGAAGATTTTACTCAGATTAGGAAGGGTATATGGAAGTTAAAGGGTGAATTGAGAGTCTTCACTTTTATAATCCCATAGATCCTTCCTTAGTTGTATAAAATCATCTAATGATAGCCAGAGTAAACTGTCAACACGCGTCATGATCCTCAAAGGGGTTAATTGGACAGATATTTTGTTGACCGTGCCTCTTTACTCCTTCCAACAGACCCCACGTGGCGGAAAAGGGAACCTCATCCCGCCTCAGCAGCCTTCAACACCATCTTCTTGGGGGAGTGACCGCTTTGACCATACTATAGTCTAATCATTGTAATTAGGCCAAAAATCTAAACCACTAACCCCTATGACTCATAAACGACTCCTTTTAACCCTTTTGTGTACTGGAAGACCTACAGTACATGCATCTTCCAAGGATACTTTAAAACCCTTTGTGACCACCAAGGAAGTTTAGAAACCTTTAGTTTAATTTTGTCAACCCCTGCAATTGTCTGTGAGCGAGCTTATTGACAGAAGAAGAATTTTGGAGAGCTAATTATGAGATTAGGATAAATATATATATATATATATATATATATATATATATATATATATATATATATATATATATATAAAGTATATATAATAAGCGGCATCTTAGGAACCTGAAAGGGTTAGAGGGGGGAGGGGGGGGGGGGGGGCGTTACTGGACCCCCTTCTTCCTTAAATGTTCTTTATTAGTGAATGCACAAATGGGGTCATATTTCATGTTTGACCCTTTCAAGATATGAGGACGCCTTCCTCCCTGGTTATCTGGCTATTAGTAGACGATTTTATACAGCTTAGTAAGGATCTGTGGGAATCAGAGGAATGGTGGAGACGGATTTTGCTTCTTTTGTTCCAAATCTTCTAGTAATAGCCACAATATACTGTTAAAATGCGTCATAATCCTCAAGGGGTTAAATCAAATGGAACATAATTATAATACCTGCAATAGAATGATGTTATGCATAACCATATATATTGTTATTTATATATAAATGTTTTAACATTTAGTAAAATTTAAATATGTAATAAATTTGGAAACAATACCATACTCCATTTATAATAGGTAAGCCGAAATGTTTGACTACTAACCTCTATAGCTCTTAAACGACTAGAGGAATCGAGCTAATGCTTCTAGCATTTAGGAAGGGTCAGCCAGGGATGTGGAAATGTACAGCCCATTTACTCTAGCCCTTTTTGAGTTACAGAAGTTAGAGGTCACGATGTCTGGCCTACCTATAATGAATGGACTATAGTCATAACTAATCACTATCCCTGACTATTGTTGTTGTTGTTGTTCGTTTGTTTGTTTGTTTGTTTGTATGTGTGCGATGGTAATGTTAGGTTAGTGACGTCATTCCCCAGTGGCCTTATTAATGGTAAGTTTGTATAGGAAAGGGAATCTCTCTCTCTCTCTCTCTCTCTCTCTCTCTCTCTCTCTCTCTCTCTCTCTCTCTGTCTGTCTTATTGTGATACTCATTATAATATATTCATAGATTAGAATCTACATTTATATTTGTATTGATAATAACTGTAGGATAAGGTATGCATAATTGTATCTATAATTCTAGAAAATCATTTTGATAAACATTTTATGAATGGAGGATGCCTTAGGCACATGGATCTTTACTAATTTATCTTTGTATTTATTTCATCCATTCACTATCTCTGACTCCAGGAATATTCCTAGCTCAGCTTCTATAAGAGACTCATTGCTGGCCTTTTGCCATATATATGGTAATGGTGTAACACTGACTCGCTGAAATTTTCATCGTTCTATGTCCGCGCGTGCGCGCGTGAGCGCATTTTTTTTTTTTTTTTTTACTAAATGTCTGGTGATCCAAAATCGACTTTGCAAAAAAAAAATATATATTGTGTATGAGGTACCTTATATATAATTATTGTCTACAACACCTCGGAAGCTTGTTGCCAATTTTATACGTGATCATGTTGAAAACCGCAGGTAAATATCAATATAAATAATTGGGCCAATTTCCTATCCTAAATAAATAATTTGAGTATGGAAAATATTTCCCAAACTCAATAAGGTTCCGAGGGACTTGTTATGTATGCTTGTTCTAATTATGTGGAGAAAATAGAGACAATCGGACAGTAACAGGTTCACTTACCATCATATAAGGTGAATAAACATTAATTTTTCATAAAGAGAGATTGAAATTTACTAGTAACGTAAAATTGTTCCAGTCAGAGTCCGCGCGAGATTATCCTTCAGTTACCCCTATTATAGGTTCGTTATGGACGGTGCCACCCGCTCGCAAAGAAAACTCAATTATTTGAGAGACTAAAGTATTTTGTATTAATATTTAGAATAGTGTTTTTTACCAAAATCCATTATTTTTTGCCCCCCCCGAAGGGGGCCCTAGGGATATCATATGGGTGTTTATGCCCTCATATGATCATTTCTATTGCTTACAGCAGCCCTTTAGACTACAGACAAAAAATTAAATTTGGGTGGCTGTAAAAGAAAAAAAAACGTTTTTTGGGGGTCGAGGTCGAACCCCCGGCCCGGGGGGGTTATGGATGCGATATGTTTTTTTGTTCCTTCCTATGCTATTCTCCTATGTTGAAAGAAGCATTATAGAACAAAAACAGAAACATTAGAAATTCAAGCTGAGATAGGAAAAAATCCTGGAGTCTCCCCTTAAACGACTAGAGGAATCGAGCTAATGCTTCTACCATTTAGGAAGGGTCAGCCAGGGGATAGGTGTGGAAATGTACAGCCCATTTACTCTAGCCCTTTTTGAGTTACAGAAGTTAGAGGTCACGATGTCTGGCCTACCTATAATGAATGGACTATAGTCATAACTAATCACTATCCCTGACTATTGTTGTTGTTGTTGTTGTTCGTTTGTTTGTTTGTTTGTTTGTTTGTATGTGTGCGATGGTAATGTTAGGTTAGTGACGTCATTCCCCAGTGGCCTTATTAATGGTAAGTTTGTATAGGAAAGGGAATCTCTCTCTCTCTCTCTCTCTCTCTCTCTCTCTCTCTCTCTCTCTCTCTCTCTCTCTCTCTCTCTTATTGTGATACTCATTATAATATATTCATAGATTAGAATCTATATTTATATTTGTATTGATAATAACTGTAGGATAAGGTATGCATAATTTTATCTATAATTCTAGAAAATTATTTTGATAAACATTTTATGAATGGAGGATGCCTTAGGCACATGGGTCTTTACTAATTTATCTTTGTATTTATTTCATCCATTCACTATCTCTTAAAAAAAATAGTGCCTTATTGCACATACAAATTATTTAGTAGTATTGCCAATGTGTATCTAAATGTCTATGTATAGTGATTCACTAGTTTGCAGTTATGTCTCAATATATACTATATTAAACATGTGTGCCTAAATAACTATCCTAAATAAGATTAAGCGAGTATGTTCACTTCTCTATTCAAGACAATTTTATATATAATTTCACATATATATTTTGTTTATAACTAATTAGCCTAACTGCAACAAAGAGGAAAGTAAGTAAACAAATGAAGATTAGCAATTTGTTTCCTTATTTTGAGAAACAGGTGCCGGATACTCAAAAAATTTACGGCACCTTATCTCACTCTGACAGTCATATTCTAAAGGCCGAGATCGTAACTCTAGCACTATTAATACTCAACAAATCATAACTGTGTATTATAACTTATGATAGTCTAGTTTTCATGAGTAGGAACAAGTTATGACGTTTTGGACAAGGAATTGGCTATTAATTCATTGGTTTGTTATGCCTCAACTTAACTTATGACAGCTTGAGTACCCGCTTGAAACTTGGGAAATGTCGCCTTAACCCTTTCAAGATCTCATTACGCATTTCTTATCTGTTTTCTCAATATTACTAGACAATTTTATTCAGATTAGGAGTATGTGGAAGCCTGAGGGTAAAGGGAGGATGGTTTGTTTTTTATCTATTTGTTTATTAATTTTTATATTTTATAGTTACGATTGTATACAATTTATGAAGGATCTGCGGGAAATAAATGGGTAAAGACTCTCAATTAACCCTCTGAATTCCATAAACCCTTCCTAAACTGAATTTTTTTGTCTAATTATAGCCAGAAAACAGAAAAGAAGTGCGTAATAACATCTTGAAAGGGTTAACAGCGTCAGCTTTCGGGACGCTAATCCTCATATTATTCTGGCAAACATTTGGCGATTTTATACAACTTAAGAAGGACCTCAGACTATCATAGTTGTTGTTGTTGTTGTTGTTGTTGTTGTTGTTCCCCAAGCTGCCTGGCCGAACAGCCCCAAGGCCCTGAGCAAGGCCAAGGCCATAACCGAGCGCCCCCACAGAACCCTCCCCGCCGACCACAATAAAGCCTGGGTGACCGAAGCCACTCCATGGCGGGGAGCTGAGGAGGGTGCGGAAACGCCCGGGAAACCAAAGCCCCACCCAGGGCCCTGTGCCCCTCAGCAATTATGAAGAGAAAGTTGAGGAGCAAAGGAAAAATGTGACGCTTTGGCTTCCAATCTGCCCACTTCTAGGTTGGCAGATTTGGAGGTCAATCCACGGAAGAGATGCCGTCACTTGAGATCTAGAAAATATATAAGTAAAAGGAACAGTCAGATTAAGCTATGGGTATGGCAGAGATCGCTCAGTTCTCACTCTGATAGACCAGCCCATCACCACATGACTAGAACCCAATCCTCTCAGCATCAGCTAGGAAAGGCCCTAGGAAGCCGCCTTTGGCGGGGGGGGGGGGGGGGGGATAGTTCCCCTATTTCAACCCCTTTCGGGGTTGGGCACCTGCCCAAATATCATAGTTGACAAATTACTATAATGTACAGTATATCTTAAACTCCAACTAGCCCTTCCTAAGCTTTATAAAATCATTCAAATATTGCAGATTAAAATGAAGAACGGCATACTGGAATACTAAAAGAGTTAACCCCTTCAGTACAGGTGATGCCTTTTTGGTTTTAATTCAGCTGCATTTAGACTATTTAGACTATTTTATAAACCTGGTACTACGCACTCTCCTTGGCGCGGTTGGGGAGCTTTGGGGCCGGCAACTGGGGCTTGATGGGCGAGGGTTAGGGTTATTTCCCTCCCTCTCCCCTCAAGCTTTCGTAATCAACTTGACTAATTTTGAGTAGTTTTTCTTTCCTCATTACATGTTTTTCCCCTTCTATTCTTATTCTGTCCCATTCGGCTGTCCTCGGGCAGCCTATATCTCATGTCTTCCTGGCCTGGCTAGGCAGTTGACTCATGACCCATTTTGTCTCTTCAGTTGCTGATGTGTCCGAACGGACTTGATTCCCTTCGGTATTGCATTTTTTGCATCTCGCTGTGAATTTTTTTGTACCTTAGTCCTGATCTTTCAGTCTTCCCCCTTGATCACTTCTTGGTTGGTGTTGCGGTGTAGCAGTTCTTGCATCATCCTTCGGCCCTGCCCTATAAGAGCTCTGATGTGGAGCTCATGTTGTCCGGCTGAACTGATGAAATGGCGAGAAATGTCTGCGTGTCTTCACCTTCCTCGATTTGTTCCCTTCCTGGCTCCTGCCCTTCCCTATCTATGTTGACTTGTTTAGTTATATATCTTGATCGAATCCTTCGGGGTAGCCCTATGTGAGTTCTTCTGTGGAGCTCAGTGGTCTGGTCAAACTAATATTAAAAAAATAATATAAAGCTTAGGAAGGATATATAGTAGGCAAAAGGATCAATTGAGATAGTCTGTAGGCCTTAAATTGGTAGACGTCCCTTTTAAGCTGAACATAACCGTCTAATATTTGGCAGATTATATGAAAAGGATGTCACCGGTACTGAAAGGGTTAGAGGGACAATTGAGATAGACTTTACCCATTTGATTGCTAGACATCCTTCCTTAGCTGAATAAAATCGTCTAGTATTAATCAGAATACAAAATACACGACACCATGTAAATTTGCGCTACAGTATCTGGTCCGACGCTTTTGGGTTATTATGATATTTTGATCATTAAATATTTTTAAGGACTTTGCTTGCTGTGGCCATTTTCGACCAATATTTTGTGTTTGTTTTCTAGGCTAACAAAAACTTCTGTCAAACTAAAACAAGAATAAATAAATAAGAAAAGCCCGGTCAGAACACCTTCAAGCTAAATGTGTACATTTTTCGATAGCAAAATGTTCCGGCCAAAGGCCAATTAATTTTAAGGTACAGGATCGCTATAGCTCGCTCAGAAATATATCGAAACCTGAATGGGTTGCATCGTCTTATCGCCAAACTAATAGGGTGAGACGCCTTACAATCTTTAAACTGATGGAGCGAAGAAAATAGGTCCTTATTAAACTGCATATCATTCAATTTTAGCCAGAATCCAGGGTAAAAAGGTGTCACCATACTGAAGGGATTATACAATCATTATTACCCATACATCACTCCTTTGTAGGCTATGTCATTACTTCTGCAAATTATATTATGTTTCGTTAGACTTTATGGGTTAAATAAGGGTGGGAACAAGAAAGGTGGCCATCTTGAATCGGTGGAGAACTATTTTGTTCACATCTCCATTTAATTTTAGTATTTGGCATCCTCCATATCAATGGTAAGACCAGCAGGGCTCTTGGGTTGGTGGTTAGGTTGGGTAGTTAGGTTATGGTTAATGACGGAATATCGTTTGCGGAGGCTATGTCGTAAAATCCCTGCATAAGGGTAAAACATTTAATTTGCAGCGGTTTTATATAATATATATTATATTTAACTGATTGTGGTAACTGTATACTCTATATGTTTTACTCTTTTTGTCACGACACGCGGATATTTGTATATTTTGTTTTAGTTGCCCATAAATATTAATTTTCTTTTAATACTTGTTTTATAAAGCACGACATTTTGAAGGATAACTAAATTATATTTATTAATGTTACAATATATTTTGCGTGATTATAATACCTTTTCTACGTCATCTTCATTCTGCAAGCAATGATATAACTACATTTACATTTTTCAATCATAAAATATATACACATCTTAAAACTAGCTCCGAAAAAATGTAGATAGGCCTAGTTTAAACGATCAGATTCGATTCTCTGCACTGATATATAGTTCAGTGATTCTCGCTCATAGACTATTCATTCGTCTCCCGTCATCTGAAAAAGACGTGCGATTAAGTTTGCATCAGTGATAGCCTATATCGAGTTATTGTTCATAGTGGTTTGTTCGAACACGTGTTTATTGAACATAATTATATCCTATTATTATTATTATTATTATTACTATCAATAAAGGTAATAATTAGCAATCTAATATATTCGAAAAATGAGTCGGTGTGCGATAATCATGGGTAGGGATATACATATCACTGTGCCGTGTTTCCCCCTGTAGAAGGCCTGAATTATGAGCCTCCAGGGTATGAAAGAGATCGAGTGGACATGATTGAAGCCAGAAATATCGTTAAGTTTAAGCTGCAGTACGTCTTTCGGGGAGGAGTCGGTAGGTGAGTCTAGCTATGCACCAAGCCGTGTAGGCCTTAGTTGATTGGTTTTGTTTGACTGTGGCTTACTCTTTACTCTTCATTCACTCAGCATCGAACGCCGATACGGAACGCATTACGCTTTTTCGACGCTACACAGGATCCCACAACCACAGCCGCTATGCCTGCACATTCGATTCTATTTCGATGTATTATTACCTAATATTATTGCATTAGGTTAGGTTATATTAGAGTGATTGTTAAGTTACTCATTACAATACAATTGATAACAAATATTGAAATAAAACCGTGATCCGGCACGAATTGCATAGCATAGCGGCTGCGGCCATGACACGCATTTGGATAAACGTTTTAACACATCTCAGATTAAGTACTTACTCTGTATTGTTTAATATGTTGAAATATATAGCATTTTAAGGTATACTATGCAATTTGAATAGCTTACTAAGTATATATAATTATAATACAGACATAAATGGCACACATAGAACTACAAATATTTAATTGACTAGTACTCTCCCTTGGCCAAATCCTACTCTTGTATGTGTTGCGTGTGACAAGGGCGTCGCAAGTGTGAGTCTCAAATATCTTCACGAAAATGGCTACCCTAGACAGACTGTACGAACTCTACAACGTCATATCAGACGCCAAAGACAAGGCTGGCGAGGTGGGTAGAGAAATAATGGCCTTGTAATGTTTAAATAAGGTGTAAATGAGGAAAAACAAGATGGCAGGATTTGGAGGGGGTTCCGGTTTTTTTGGATAAATAATTATTGGTTATTTTTTAGTGGTGTTTTGTTGTTTGTCTGCTGATGTTTGTGTTGTCTTAGGTTACTTACAATGTATTGCGACATTTTGGATGTAAACATAGTGACTGGCTAGGCCTAAAATTGCTGGGATTTATAAATAATGCTTCGACCTAGCCTAAACGTGTGTATCCTAGGCCAGAGTTGCCAGGCCCGCATGAGCTCTTCTCACCCAATTCCATCCATAAAGTCGCCCAATCCGTCGAAAGTACCCTTCACCCCCGACCCCTTCGTTTTTTTTACCATTTTCACCCCACTTTTTCTTGACAAATATTAGGCTAGGCCTTGCATTTTTTTTTTTTTTTTTTTTTTTTTTTTTTTTTTTTGTAGCCTACGATTTTAGTTACTGGACACCTATTTGACAGGTACCACTGAGGATTTAGGCTAATACATACTTTTTTTCGGTTTCCACGCATCCAACACCAAGCTACATCTTTTTCTGGTCCGGTAATCGGCTAGGCCTAGTATTGAAAACTATTTTTTACCTTTGATTACCTTTGAAGAATTCCGTTTGGGAGCGACGCAGCTAAGGTGGACCTCCGCATGTTCCGGGCAGCGCTCCCCTCCTTATCTCTAGGTCTTCAACCTGGTCTTGGACTCTTGATGGGAAACTGTTGTTGGAGCCTGGGTAGCCTGGTGTTGGTGGCTGGTCTGGGATTCTAACCAGCCACTAAATATAATAACTTTTTAAATGTGGTTTTCGACGAGAATAAAACGGCTCGTTTGTGCCGAAAATCGGCGGCGGGAGTCCGTCGCGGTTTGTTTACCCAGGACGCTCGAGGTTACGGCCAGCTGTTTTATTTGCCCCCTGCTGGCCACATATATGATGATTATTATAATTCATGGGGGAGGGGGGGCAGAGCCCCCCCCCCTCACCCTGTCCTGTATCCCACGGCCTATAACGCAAGTCTTATAAAAAAATTGACCCAACAACTGGTTATATAAGCTTAGCCATTTGAAGTCGACCGCCAAGGCGGGACCGGGAAGTCACTCCGAGCGTAAAGTAAACAAAGCGACGCTACTTCCACGAACGCAACCGAGTTGTCTTTATATTTCGTCTCATATTATCATTATTAAAGTGTCCCCATTGCTTTTTTAGTGTTTCGTACACCAGAAAAGAGTGTATCTTGGTGTTGGATGCGTGGAAACCGAAAAAAAAATATGTATTAAATTGTTGGCGGTACCTGTCAGGCTGTCAAATAGGTGTCCAGTAACTAAAATAGTTTTTTGTTTTTTTTTTTTTTTATAAATGATGGGACTAGCCTATAATTATACTTGGTAAGATCCTGGGGTAAACATTTGGAAAATAGTAAGGAAACCACCCACCAATTATTTTCATTATTTTTTTTTTAGTTTTAGTTTAGCCTATTTGCATCAATATATAGGCTAGCCTAGTGATTGACATTAGTTTCAACCTCCGCAAATTTTGTTTTCCCCTTTATCCAACGATCTTAGACACGGCGCCCGATAGTGGGGAGGGCTATGAAGATCAGGGAAAATGTGGGGTTAAAGACATAAAAAGGCGATATAGGCTAATGGCTTTTATGATGAAAGTTGGCTCGTGTTTTGTTATTTTTCAACTTGAGAAAACCCTAAATGAAAAAACCCGAGCCAAGTTTTGGCAAAAGTTGGCTCGGATTTTAAGATTTTTCAGCTGCAAAAAAGAAGTTGGCTCGGGTTTTTCTTGTTTTTCAACTTAACCCGTTGAGCCCCGGCTAGTTATAATATTTTGTTCACCCCAGTCCCAAGCCATTTTCACTTCTTTTTTTTTGTTTGCTAAAATGGAAGACAAGGATGAGAAATGAAAAAGAAAAAAAATTCACCTCGGATATTTTTTTTTTGGGGGGGGGGGGAAGCCTCAAAAAAATTTGTTGAGCCAAAATGGAAGAGAATGGTGAGAAATTAAAAAAAAAAAAATCACCTCGGTCATTTGGGGGGGGGGGGTCGAAAGTTCGTCTCCCCCACATGACCACCTGCCCGGGAGCACTAGGGTGAAAACTGAGTATGGCATTGTACGGCATACATCCTAAGGAGTGTCTCACATAAATCTCAAGCCTCTAGCTCCCATACGACCGGAGTAATGAAGGTTCAAAGTGGCGGTGAACTAAAGGTGTAAAGTATCCCCACTAAGCCCACCACCACCGGCCGCGCGGCTGTCTTGGCCCGCTCACACCTACCGGCCCGGCTCCCACACACACTACGGTACCTCCCCCTCCTATTCTCCCGCCATTTCCTACCTTACAAGCCACGTAAATGATTTTAATATGCCGGACGCACGTGATGCGTCGCTGGGAGTTGGTGATAACAAACTGCCGACGCATCACGTGCGACGCTGGGTCTCAATGGGTTAAGAAAACCCCAAAATGAAAAAACCCGAGCCAAGTTTTGGCAAAAGTTGGCTCGGATTTTAAGATTTTTCAGTAAGCTAATTATCCATTATCCAACAATTAAGCTACATTAAAGATATTAGCCTAACCTGCCAACCTTACCTAACCTAACCTAGTATTATGGGTGGGGGCTGCCGCCCCCACACCCCCGCTGGTTGGATATTACATTGGATAGAAAATTAGGTAAATTTCTAGTGTTAATTAGACTGAAAGGCAGGGAGAAAGAGGTCCGCCGAGTCGTGTTGTGTGCCGTCTATGGGGACAAATATAGTTACAGGTTCTAGGTTCTGTATCTCCCTTAATAGAATTTTTTGAGGGTTGACACTTATTTTAACATGGAGTATAGGTTAGGCCTATATTACATCCTAAATGAAATTTAAAAAATCTGTGAAAATTCTTGGGTTGTTTATATAATAGAAGTTACTGTGGGACACGTAATATGTTGAAGGGGAGCGCTCTGCCCCCTCTAAACACCCGTCACTTATGTCATCATAATCTGTTCTACTTCATAGGGGTCCAATTAAGGAGAAAGTTAATTAACCCGTACAGCCCCAGCGACGCGCCTGACGCGTCGGCGATGTATGTAACGCACAGCCCCAGAGACGCGCCTGGCGCGTCACCCTAATTGCGCCGACCGTAACCTCAGGTGTAGCCACTCAAGAGGGCTCAGATTTGTATGGAAACTGTGTACGTATCCCACGCAACCGTGCCGATGGTTGAAAACTCTCAAAGTCCACGTGCGTGCGCGTGAGCGCGCAATAACCTGTTTTTTGGGGGTAATTGCCTTCAATTTTTTACTCTTGTAAAATACGTTTTCGGGGCTCTGTAGGACCATTCTTTAAGCTTTTTGAGCGGTTTTTCGTGGTTTTTCCTTCATTCCTAACCCATTCGCTATTGTTTCTGGAATAAAACCATTTTTTGAAAACCGGCCGGGTTCTGGTGAACAAACATTACAAAACTAGCCGGGGCTGGACGGGTTAACAGATGAAATTAGGCCGCAAATTACAATAACATAGCGGGCCGCCGTTTATGGGAGACTATTTACAGGGGTCGAGACGTTTCGCAGCAAGTGACGTTTCGCCTCAGGTTCGGTCAGAATCGGATATGCCTGTTCGCAGCAAATTAATGAGACGGTTCGCAGCAGATTCGTTTAACTGCAATAAAACAGTTCGCAGCAGCTTAGGGAACAACAACTACAATAGGGTCTATCAGAGTGAGAACTGAGCGATCTCTGCCATACCCATAGCTTACTCTGTCTGTTCCTTTTACTTATATATTTTCTAGATCTCAAGTGACGGCGCCTCTTCCGTGGATTTACCTCCCAATCTACCAAGATTGGAAGCCAAAGCGTCACATTTTTCCTTTGCCCCTCAACTTTCTCTTCATAATTGCTGAGGGGCACAGGGCCCTGGGTGGGTCTTTGGTTTCCCGGGCGTTTCCGCACCCTCCTTAGCTCCCCGCCATGGAGTGGCTTCGGTCACCCAGGCTTTATTGTGGTCGGCAGGGAGGCTTCTGTGGGGGCGCTCGGTTATGGCTTTGGCCTTCAACGGGGCCTTGGGGCTGTTCGGCCAGGCAGCTTGGGGAACAACAACAACAACAATAGGATAGGCCTATAAACTCTAGCTTTTGTCACTTGTCTTACAGCAGTGTTCCCTACCAATACTGCTGACTTTTAAAATATGGACCAGTACCGGTAAGCAGGCTTTTTAGTTCACCATCCAAAACACGATTATGCATTCAGTTCTTCCACACCTTTTATTCTGAATAATTTTTTGTTTTTACTTTCTTAGTAAATATATTTATATTTTGTTTTCCAATACAAAAGATACTAAGTGATATTTTTTGTTACACTTACACTTTGTTACACTTTGTTGTATTCCGTCCGTTAGTGACACAGTTGAGCTGGGGCTCCACTGCGACCAGGCAGCTCCCTTTCTTCCACTCTCCATTCCAGAAGTCGGTTGGAGTTGGTGTTGGTGGCCGGTCCGGTATTTTGGCCAGCCACATGTCCAAGTGTTTCTTGAAGGTGTCTGGAGACACCCCGGTCATGTTCCTGAGAGGGGCTGGTATACAGTTGAACAGTCTGGTTCCATTGTATGCAAAGCTGTGATGGATCATGGATTTGATTTTTTGTGTTGATCCCGGCGTAGTCCTCACATAGCACAGCCTCCCTCGCCTTTGGTGCTTGGATGTTTGGATTTGGTACTTTTTTTCCAAAATCTTCCAGACGTAGATGATGATGTAAAATCTCTCCCTACGTCTTTGAAGTGAGTACAGCTGCAGCTCCTTGAGTCTCTCCCAGTAGTTAAAGTGTTGAAACCCATGGATTTTACTGGTGAATGTCCTCTGGGTGGCTTCAATTTCTGTTATTTCTCCTACTTTTTGGGGAGACCAGAGCTGAGAGCAGTACTCCAGTCGTGGTAGGACCAGTGACTTCCACAGTGTTAACATACACCTCTCATTTCTTGTGTGGAAGGTTCTCAGGATCCAGCCTGCTATTTGTTTTGCTGTTGTTGTGGCTTTGGTAATATGCTGGGAAAAAGTGGCATCACTGCTCATATTTACTCCCAAGTCCTTCACTGTGTCCTTGGCGGTAATTTCTTGCTGTCCACTTTTGTAGTTGGTGTAGTTTTGTAGTGCTCTCTTGTTCCCGTACCTTAGAAGCTCGAACTTGTCTCCGTTTAGGGCCATGTTGTTTTCTTCTGCCCACTTCAGGATTTTGTCCAAGTCTTGTTGTAGTAGTAGTGCATCATGTTGTGAGGTGATTTTCTTCATGAGTCTGGTGTCGTCAGCAAACGATGAGGCTGTTGAGTGTTCCAGGTCCCTGTCGATGTCTCCTATCATGATGAGGAATAGGAGAGGTCCCAGTACTGATCCTTGTGGTACTCCGCTGATGACCCCACCTGCTTCTGATAGGCTTCCTTGAACCGTGACTCTTTGTTTTCTGTTGGTGATGAAACTGTGGAGCCATCTTCCAAGGTCTCCCCTTATTCCCAGTGATTTGAGTTTATGTAGAAGGATCCCATGGTCCACCTTGTCAAAAGCTTTGGCAAAATCTAGATATATGACGTCTACATTTTCTCCGTCTTGAATATCCTGTAGGATTTTGTCATAGTGTGATAGTAGTTGTGAAAGGCAGGAGCGGCCTTGTCTAAAGCCATGTTGACCCTCGTTATCTTCCAGGTAGCTGACCATCTTAGCTCGTATTGTTCTTTACATAAGAACATAAGAAAATGGGAGTCTGCAGAAAGCCGATTGGCCTAAGCAAGGCAGATCCCTGTCCCACACAACCCCAATTACAAAGCCCAATTATAGGCTGAACACTCTAATACCCTGAGGATCATCTTACCAAAACGGTTAGAGATTAACGCAGGATTACGGGGGTCTGCAGAGCGCTGATTGGCCCAACCCTGCTGATCCCCCTTCACACCCAACCCTTCTCGTCCATATGCTTATCCAATTTTATCTTAAAGCTCCCTATCGTTTTTAATCCCACTATAGCACTTGGTAGTCCATTCCACCCATCTACAACTCTGTTACCAAACCAATATTTGCCTATATCTTTTCTGAAACAAAATTTATCTAATTTGAAACCATTGGTACGAGTTCTTACGCTATATATCACTGAGCTTTAGTACATTTGTCATGTCCCCTTTGTTAATCCCACTAACCCACTTGAACACCTCTATCATATCCCCTCTAACTCTGTGTCTCTCTAACCTGTAAGCCTAATTTCTTCAACCTTTCTTTATACGGAAGATTTCTAATATTATGGATAATTTTTTTCATTCTACGTTGTACTCTCTCCAATGAATCTATGTCCATTCTGTAATAAGGACACCAAAATTGAACAGCATAATCCATATGGGGTCTCACTAATGACAAGTAAAGATTTAAGATAACATCAGCAGTTCTGTTACTCACACTCCTAGACATGAACTCGAGAATCCTGTTTGCCTTCTTTCGAACGCTTATACACTGTTGTCTAGGCTTCAAATCATTGCTAACAAACACACCTAGATCTTTCACAATGAGTTTTCTAATTCCATATTAGCTAGTTTATATTTAACATTTGTATGCATCTTCCCTATCTTTAATACCTTGCATTTGTCAATGTTAAACTTCATCTGCCAATTTACTGACCATTCGTGTAAGGTATCTAGATCCCTTTGGAGGCACTCTATATCTCTATCTGAATCAATTGTTCTCCCCATTTTGGTATCGTTTGCAAATTTACTTATCCTACTAGTTATACCTAAATCAAGGTCATTTATGTATATAACAACAACAGAGGACCTAATACAGATCCCTGGGGGACACCACTTTTGACTGCTCCCCATTCTGACTTCGTACCATTTATGCTGACTCTCTGCTTCCTACCAATTAGCCATGACCTAATCCATCCCAACAACGCCCCACCTATTCCATGCGCCTCAACCTTTCTCATCAATCTCTCATGGGGGACTCTGTCGAAAGCTTTACTGAGTGACTTCGTACCATTTATGCTGACTCTCTGCTTCCTACCAATTAGCCATGACCTAATCCATCCCAACAACGCCCCACCTATTCCATGCGCCTCAACCTTTCTCATCAATCTCTCATGGGGGACTCTGTCGAAAGCTTTACTGAAATCTAAATATATTATATCATATGACTTGTCATTATCTACTGCTTCATATACCTCTGAGAAAAACTATGCAAATTAGTAAGGCAAGAACGTCCCTGAGTGAATCCATGCTGAGAAGAATTTATTAAATTAAATGTAGGAACGCTAAAAGCAGTAACAAGAAATAGGGTGGTCAGTATGGAAGTGAAGAAGTCCTTGCATGACAGTGTGGTAATCCCGACACTGACTTACGGAAGCGAAGCATGGACGTTGGTTGAGAGACTCAGACCAAGAGTGAGAGCAGTGGAAATGAATTACTTAAGGAGTGCGTGCGGAGTTACATGGAGGGATAGACAGACTAATGAGGAAGTAAGAAGGAGGTGTGGTGTGGAGGTAGATGTGCTGGAAAGTGTGAAAAGGAACAACTTGAGATGGTTCGGCCATATGGAACGTATGGAAAGCGAGAGAATGACTAAGAGGGTGTACGAGAGCGAGGTGGAGGGACAGAGGGGGAGAGGTAGACCGAATATGAGGTGGAAGGATGGAGTGAGGAAGTACATGAACGAAGGCGGTGCTGGTTGGGGGGAGGGGCGTCGACTGACTGGGGACAGAGGTGCATGGGGGCGGTTCGTTCGTGGCCACCCCTTCGGGGATCACGGCGTCAGGCAATAGATAGATAGATAGATAGATCTAAGTGGTTTCTAATTTTTCTAGCAATAATTGACTCTAGTAGCTTTCCTATGATTGATGTAAGACTAATGGGACGGTAATTGGATGCTATTGATTTGTCACCTTTTTTGAAGATCGGAACTACGTTTGCAAGCTTCCAAGCTTCTGGAACTATACCTGTCTCCAATGACTTGTTAAATACAAATGTTAATGGGTAACTTAACTCATCCCTACATTCTTTTAATACTCTAGCATATACCTCATCAGGACCAGGCGATTTATGAGGTTTCAGTCTGTCAATTTCCTTAAGCACATCATTTCTACTTATAGTAATCGTACTTAACCTATTTTCTATACTATCGCTATATACCTTACGGACTTCTGGAAACTGTGCTAAATTTTCATTAGTGAAAACGGAAAGAAATTTACTATTTAATGTACTGCACATTTCTAAATCATTTTCTGTCATTTCTCCTATCGAAGTTTTAAGGGGACCAATTACATCTCTAACCTTGGATTTATATAGTTGGTAAAAAGCTTTAGGATTATTTGTTGTCATTGGCAACCTTAATTTCATAATTTCTTTTTTCTTTCCTAATATCCTTTCTATGATTTTAATAAGATGTGACGTCAGCACCACTGGTCTGTAATTTTTGGCTATGCCTTTACTACCCCCTTTATGTATTGGTGTGACGGTACCTTCTTTTAGGGATTGTGGTACATATCCAGTTTGGAGGGACTTGCTCCACAGCAGTTTTAGAGGCAAGGCTAGCTGATGTTTGCAGTTTTTTAGCAGTTGGGCATGAAAGCCGTCTGGTCCTGCCGCAGAGTTTGGTCCAATCTTGTCGATGGCTGCTATTATGTCCTCTGTTGATACTGTTACCGAGGAGAGTTGATGTGGTGTCCCAGGAGCGTTGTCAAAGAAGGTCGTTGCATTATCGATTTTCTTTTCTTCATTTGGCGGGCTGAAGACACTTTCGTACTGCTGTTTTAGTATCTTGGCCATTTCGGTTGGGTCACTCTCAAGTTCGCCCGTAGGTTTTGCAAGTGGTCCTATTGTTGAGGTGTTCCTGAGTCTCCTTTTTGCGTATGCATAGAAGAATTTGCTATTTACTCGTATGTTTGCAACTGCTTGGAGTTCTCCACGTGTTCTTTGCTCTTGGTGTGACTGGATGAGTTTTCGTTCAACTTCATCGTATAGTGTAATTATGCAGGTACTGTATTACCGTACCGGTACTATCTATGATACATTCTAAGCGCATTCCTTAAGGCTATCCCTCAACACCATCGCATCGCATTCCTAATGTCAGTGTACTGTAGAGTATTATGTCTACCATAATTTTACACAAGATTTCCTAATTGGTGTAGTGTACTGGGTTTAGTGGTAATTATATATCATATAATTAATTTTTTGGCTAGCTGACATTAACCCGTCCAGTATATTATGTTCTGGCAACTATTAGACTATTTGATTCAGTTTATTAAGAAAGTCTTAGGCTAGCAATGGGGGACAGGAAAACGTCATCAAAATATCACTCATTTCTATATGTATTAAAGTTACAGACATATTTCTCTCAAATTCGACAACGTTTTTTCTGTCTCCCATTATAAAACAATCTATGTCTCTCTTGGTGCTGGCAAGTTTTAGTTTCTGTGAGTTATCCCAGGTTCGAGTCCCGGGCTTCCTCGTGAGCTTTGTAGGCCTATTTAATTCGGGACTTTGTCTTCGATTTGAGACTTCTCATCTTTGTGTGTTATGATTTATATGTTCATTTGAAACATTATTATTATTTGTATACTAGGCTATCTATGATACATTCTAGCACATTCCTAATGTCAGTCTAGCGTATATATATATGTCTCAATTGACCACTTGAGAGTTTCGTTCTATAAGGAAGTTGAAGTTGTAGACATCGATATTTAGCAGGATTACCAGCTTAAATACGGTTGAAGTTAATTTATATATACATAGAATCCAATTCAACATATATCCTTTAGCCATCAGAAACCTACATTATTATGCATTTCTGTTTACAATCGATGTCTACAGCTTCAACTTCCTTATAGCCTGAAACTCGCAAGTGGTCAAATTCCTAAATTGGTGTAGTGTAGCCTACTGGGTTTAGTGGTAATTATATAGGCTATCATATAATTATATGTTTGGCTAGCTGATATTAACTCGTCCAGTAGGATATATTATGTTCTGGCAACTATTAGACTATTTTATTAAGTTTATTAAGAAATACTATTACTTTCTGTGTCTGTGGTCAAAAGATTTCTACTTCTCCAGTTAGGAAGAATCCACTTATTCAAACCAATCAGCCCCAGTAAAAACCTGGCATAACAATATTAATACAAAAATAATAATAATAAACCCGTGTTGGTCAGTGTCAATTTAGCTACTTTCCCACGACACTAGCGGTATTAAAGTTAAGCATCTTGATTTGGTAGCTGGTGTGGGACGGTTCGCCGCAGTTCCAATTATCGTCCGGGCTCATTCGCCGCGGTAAGGCGAACCGTCTTGCTCCCCTTTTTACACATAATTTTCAATGTTAATTTTCTCCCTTAATCGATTTTTAAAAATGATCAAACTTACATAAAAATGAAGTACAGTATATAGGGATTCCAACATGCATTTCAAAATGGTCATGAAAATTGGTGGGTGGTTTGCTTAATATATACCAAATATTTACCTATGTTCCCGTTAAAATATCCTCAAGTAACCTATTAACCCGGGAACGGCGAGGGGGGGGGGTAATGAACTAGCTCCCCATGGGCGAGCATATGGGCTCCATTCAGGCCTATAATCGTCATTTTACGATAGATATCGTTATTACCTATTCATATGCGCCTATTTTACCTGAATAAGTCACTATGAAGATAGTAGGACTAACCTGTAACAACAATCAAACCAGTGAAAATATAATTTTTCTGGTCAAAATTGCGAATATAGATGGACCAGCCCATTCATGAATTATGGAGAAAATTGAGGCAACCCCTCCCTCCACGAGGCCTCAAGCCACACTGAGCCTACTCATACACACACTCGCTTGTGTAACACACCCGCTAGGCACGTAAGCACATCCCCCACACAGTTTGCTAATGTTAGCACAAAAATATACCAACAAATTAGGGAATAACAGGGAAAATAGGTGATAATTGAAGGGGGAGGGGAAAGGGAGGAAGGAGGGGATGTGGAGGAGTGATATGAGGTATAGGGAAAAAAAAACATTGTTTAGTGCTGGTTAAATGTTTTTTTTAGGCCTCCCTCTTAAGAGCTTTGCCACCGTCGCCCAGTAAAACCTCTTAAGAGCTTTGCCGCCGTTTACAGGTTAAGAACTGGTCAGGGGACTGGTTAGAACTTGTAGGATGTTTAATTGAAGTGCGGAAATCAGTAGGCTATTTACTGAGAAATAAAAGTCTTAAAATGCGCTATGTTTTACGGGAGGGTCTGTACGCCGCCACATACCATACGCGCGGCCCTGCCCACTGCCCAAAATGTACAAATATTATATAATATTAGATTAGATTAACCTAACCTAACCTAACCCTAATATAATATAATATGGCAAGAATGTAGTTACCGGGTGTACCGCCCGTCTTGTTTACACTACGCGGACGCTCACCATCATGTTCCCGTCTATTTTGACTGCCTTTGGATACAAAAATACATTACCCTAACCAAACAACCTAACCTAACCTAACCTAACCTAGTATTATAGATTTATAAGTATTTATAGCCTAGATGATTTATGTTGTATATCGGTAGTGGTACACCCGGTAACTACATCCATCCCTATAATATAACATAACAATAACATAATATTACCTGGGAAAGAGAGGGCAGGGACCCTGTCCCTGGGTAACCCGTAGCGCATTTTAAGACTGTTATTTCTCAGTAAATACTGATTTCCGCACTTCAATTAAACATCCTACAAGTTCTAACCAGTCCCCTGAACAGTTTTTAATAGGTTACTTGAGGGTATTTTAACGGGACCATAGGTAAATATTTATCGATCCTGTGATAAAATTGAAGACAACCCGGATAAGAGCCCCATGATACAATATTTAGGATATATAACTCTCTATCCTTCCATCTCACTCTGATATACTTTAGTCAATATCTTCTTCTCCATACACTCTACGGACTACGAGACCAAAACATCTCAAGGTGTTCCTTTTCACATACACACCACATAGATCACGTACTTGATCATTGGTTCTAAAAGATGATAATTCAATATTTTCAGTTATTATTTAATCATCAGGCTATTGTATTTACTTTTATATTTTCTTGTATTTCAGCATGAAGCTGAGTATATCGAGATACTCTCGGGAGTGAAGGGAGGTGCCGGTGAGCGTCGCCTCACTGCTCAGTTCATCACCAAATTCTTCAAACACTTCCCGGACCAGCAGGAATCAGCCCTTAACGCTCTCTTTGACCTCTGTGAAGATGATGATGTGGCCGTAAGTTTACCAAGATTATTTACCTTGGACCAGATTCACAAGAGTACCGGTACCATGATACTTTTTTCTGGCAGCTTCTTTATTAGGCCTATAGGCCTACCTTCATAAGAATTATTTCATTAATCCATATCTCTCTGGAACTCAGTTACTCGGAATACATTTCCACAATTTCAAACCACACCAGTTTAAATTCAATTGTAAAAAAAAATCTGGAATGGAGAACACCATTAGGTGAATGGAATATTTTTTTTTGTAATAAGATTTGTGTTCCTTTTTCCATTCTTTTATGTACTTTAATTTAAAGAAACTTAGATAATTTGCCTTTTTGTTTGTGGCCAGTTTTAGGAAATCTGTAGGAACCTAATGACATTTTGTTTTATGTACAGTATTTGTTTGCCTATTTGCATAATTAGGTTGTAAGATTGTTTGTCTTTACACCACTAATGTTGTTTGTGTTACGACAGATCCGCAAGCAGGCGATCAAGGAGCTCCCGAACCTATGCAAGGAGCGCGGGGAGCTGATTGCCAAAGTAGCAGACATCTTGGCCCAGCTACTACAGGTAGAGGAGCCCGGAGAGGTGGCTGCTGTACACGCTTCTCTACACGCACTACTCAAGACCAACGCCAAAGGTAACGTTTAATAATGATAAATAATAATAATATGCTGGTATTTTATTTGTCATTAATGCCAATTCTTCAAGTTGATTCTCGAGTGCTCGTATTTTCCTAATATTTATTTTTTCCTTATCTGTTCTACCATGTGTAGGACCTGAGGTCTTTCACCTTATTGTATCCAGTGTTATGAAGTTGATGATTTCTGACTAATAACATGTTTACAAGTATGACCCACCCCCATATAAAAATAGCAAGTTTGCACCTCCGATTCCACATCCATTGGTGTGGGTGAAATAATATCCAACTGGAAATTTTATGAATACAGTACTGTACGACTCTGATTCCATCGCACCTAAACATGGCCAACTCTGATTCCACAGCTGTGCTAGTAGTTTTCCAAGTACAGTCGACGCTCCATTTAACAGTCTACGCCGATTTAACGGATTTTGGATTTAACGGACTCCAGCTGGTAAATTAGGCCTCTAAAATCAACCAACATTTTTAGACATATCGAGTCTACACACAGGTATCGAGTCTACACACACTCAGATGGAACATATAAACTAAACACTATGGTACACAATGCTAATATAATTGCCCAATAATGTATATAATGCTTATTGTTTGGCATTATGAGTATTGTACATATCGGTAATGGGCGAAATTGTAACTATCCTGGAGACGCCATTTGCAATGTTTACGTTTTGGTCTGACGCTACGGTACAACGATCCGGTACACTGAACTTTCGGTACAGTAACAATATCGTCACCTTTTCGTTTTTTTTATTTCGTAGGCTACTAATTTGCATCCACATAACATATTATGGTATTATTGGGTATTATTGTAATAAATAAAACACACTTTGATATTGCTTTATATTTATCCCATAAAATATTATGAACTATGAATACTTTGGTAGTATCCAAAATAGTAGGCTACAGTATTGCGTACCAAAACAGACCCTGCACCATATTGTTTGGTTGAACAGGGACGCCAAAATGTAAACATTGCAAATGGCGTCTCCAGGATAGGGTTTATTTACAATTTCGCCCATTATTGATATGTACAATACTCATAATGCCAAACAATAAGCATTATATACATTATTGGGCAATTATATTAGCATTGTGTACCATAGTATGTAAATAAGGTAAGAAAAACTGAATTTTTGTAATTTTATTAATGAATAGGCTAGGGCCTAACCACTTTTCAGAGGTCATTTGCACTTAACAGACTTTTGCACTTAACAGACTTTTGCACTTAACGGACTTCGCTTCCCCCCTAAAAGTCCGTTAAATGGAGGGCTGACTGTACTGTATATCTCTTTATTCAGTTCCCTGGCCAGGAGATAATTATGCAGTACCTTCCTCCAATTTTTCCTTGGTTTTCTCCTAGACATACTACCTTTTCTATTCATCCAATTATCATCGTTCATTCTCTTAATCTCAATCTATTGTAACAGTTTGCATTAACTCACCAGTTTTGTTAATACCAAGTCTCTCAGTATTTGATTCTCAGATCTGTCACTTAATTAAACCATATACTTATCCATCTCTTATTCTCATGTGTATACAGCCATCTCCCTTATTGTAGAAAGGCCATGTTTTATTTTTGTACGAGCTATTATCAATTTATACATAACTGATTTTCTAGTACAGTGGGCCCCGCAAGGGTGCGATTCTCCAACCGTGCGGCAGATGTCCGTGTGGTGCGTATAATCCAAGGGTGCGAAAAAAGCGCGAAAAAAGCAAAGTGTGCGTTTTTTTCGCCCAATAACCCCTGAAAAACATGAACTAAGGAAAGAATACCTGTAAGTAGTCCCTCGTTATCGACGGGGGTTACGTTCTTAAGACTGCCGTCGATAGCAAAAACCGTCAATACCGCATTACCGTACATTACGGTACCGTACATACACGTACAGTATCCGTGGTCTCTATCCTATGTACTTTTAAGTGTTTCCTTTACACATAACCTTACATATTAGAGTATATTGCAAATATCTATCACTGAATACATTAGAGGCCATAATAAACGCAAGAGATACAAGGTTCAGGCACAAATAAGCAAGTAAAAGGCGGGTGGACTTAGAGCTTCTGCCTTGTTTTGACAACATTAAAAATGGAGGTCGAAAGTGACGCTCCGATCGTCGGTGAATCCGGATTCACTCAAAACCTAAAGTCTTTAGGCTAATTATTTTTGCTCTCGTTTTCGGTGTATTTTCTTATTATTGTATGTCTTATTGTTCATCATTTAATCCAATTTTGGTTGGTATATTAGAGTAATATAAATAAACAATTAATCCGTCGATATATCAGTCGATACTCGAATCAGTCTAAAGTCAGTCGATAGCCGAATCCGTCTATGATAAAGCAATCCGTCTATAATCAAATCCGTCTATAATCAAATCCGTCTATAAAAAAGCCGTCGATAACGAGGGACTACTGTACAGTATAGAAATGTGATTAGATATTAGATAGAATATGGGTATTACACTCACTTTGGATGGTTTATGTATGCGTGGAGGTTGGGATGTTGGTCTTACTGAGGGTCCGAGGCTCCTCAGTAAGACCAACATCCCAACCTCCACGCATACATAAATCATCCAAAGTGAGTGTAATACCCCTATTCTATCTAATATCTAATCACATTTCTATACTGTGCAGGTATTCTTTCCTTAGTTCATGTTTTTCAGGGGTTATTGGGCGAAAAAAGGGTAAGTTTGAAGAGTCCCCGGACTACATAGTGAATTTCCCATAGGTTCTTAAGCTCCAAGGGTGCGTTTTACAAGGGTGCGCGCATGTCTCGGACTTAGGTAACCGCACCCTTGCGGGGCCCACTGTAATACAATCTTGAAAAGGATAGATATGCGAGAAAACAACCTCCTATGACAAGATGATAGCCTACCTGTTAGTTCCTCTGTCTCATCCTGCTCCTTGATCTTGTTTTAAATTCACATTATTCAAAAATGGGTCATGATTGTGTTATGAAGAAGTGCATAATTTATATTGTTGAGAACAAGATACGAGCATAATGATATGACTTTATATATAAGAAGCAGCTGTATTACATCCTCAGACTGAGATGGCCAGTTTCGCAAAAGAAAGCGGTGTACAAAAAATCCCCCATTCTCTAGCTTGTTTTTTGGGGGAGGGTTGCCAGTCCAACCGCTCTTTATCGTACCATCCTAATTTTAAAGCTAACTTAGATAATGATACTATGAAGAGTCCTAACTTTTTAGAACATTTTATTTGCTAAAGCGATATTTCCACATAGCGATTTTGTCTTTATATTGTGTCGTCCCTGTTTTAGTTTGTATGTTTTGCAAGTATTACACTATAATTTTTTTTTTTCCTCAGGTACATTGACAGGCTTGTTCTACCAGATGGAGCACAGTGAAGATGAGGTAGTGCGGGAACGTTGTATCCGCTTCCTCCACATCAAGGTCCGCACCCTGGGCACAACGGTCTTCAACACCGAACTGGAGAACTATATACTCACCGAGGCTAAGAAAGTTTTGCAGGTACGACCATTGCTACGCTGTTGACCCCTTTTGTACCAGCGACGTCTTTTTAATTTAATTATGGATACTATTAGACGATTGTATTCAGTTTAAAACGGGCCTCCAGCAACTAACAAGATTCAAACCCTTTTCACTACCACAAATCCGTCTTAAGATGCACAAAATCATGTAAATATAGCTAGAATAATATTAAAAAGGCATTGCCGGTACAGAAGGGTTTCATGATAACAGTAGTAGTTTGATTTTCACCTGAAGAGGGCTCAAGTTGAGTAGAAACTGTTGTCTTTATATTCAATACTCTTTTGAGTATGCGAGTTTAGTTTTCTAAATATATATTTTCGGCATTGGGAAATTCTCATATTTGATTTAATGTTTATCATGGTCAACAGCACTTTCCAGTAAAGTTTACTAGTGCTTAATTAAACAAAATTAGTACAGTACCATAACAGATTTTATTTATTTATTTATTTTTTTTTTTTATAAAAATATTTTGTTAAGTTATATAATGTTTTAAGTTCAGATATACAAAGGATTTCAGGAGTAGTACCGGTATTCATGTCTTATATAATATTTTGTTTTCAGATTGCCTCCTCGGAAGACGAGTTCACACACCTGATGGGCACACTGCGAGAACTGAAGATCTGCCAGTCTGTGAAGGGTTACCAGGGGCTAGTTGACCTGGTGGCGGAGCATGTTGACCTCACGCGACCCCTTGACGCTACTGACCTGGAGAGTGTTCACCGGGTCGCCTCTTGCACCAAGCAGGCACTTCCTTACTTCTCGGTAAGTGTATATAAGAAGGTGGACTGTGTTCCCTCACTTAATTTATGTGAATTAATGGTTTAAAGGGAGGTTTTTAGTTTGTTCGCTAGACCCCCATCAACCTTAAAATCTCAAAACCAATGGGGTTAAACATGAGGGAGAAGGAGGTTCTATAAAAAATCCCTCAAGTGGAAATCTCCCCTTAATAACTAACCCGTTAATCTTTTTCCCTTCCAGTCCCAAATCCGATCGACCCAGTTTGTGGAGTACATGTGGCGCGAGGTAGTGCCTATGTTGGACCAGCTGGAGGCCACGGGAACCAGCAGTGAACTCATCCTGGACCTGCTCAAGATCATGGCCGAGTTGATACCCCACGCTGGCCAGATTGAAGAGGTTCCCGACAAAGTCACCGCTATTTATGACAAGTTGCTGGTGAGTTATATTGGTTATATTCACGATGTGTTGCCGTGTCGGCTTGTAAAATATTTTGATGTATTATACATTATTAGAGTATTTGCAAACCTAAAACATAGTCGACTATAAAAGGTATACCTTCTTCATGTTTTAAGTGTGAAAGTCACACCAAAGTCAGTCAGTCAGTGTCAGAGTTAGCATTTAAGGTTAAGCTGAAGTTTTCTAATACCAAAATTTGATACATTAATTTGTTCCCCCAACAGGAAGTAATGCCCCAGCCCCCAGAAGGAGATGCAGCAACAGAAGCACTGGAAGGCGGAGTGAGTCTGGAGTTCTCAAGAGTGGAGTGTTTACTGTTTACCTTCCACCAGCTGGCCAAACACCACACAGAGTTCCTCACAGCTGATACTACCAGGCTCAAGGACTTCAGAGTCAGGTGTGTTAAGTCACCAGCTTCAGAATTATATATTGATAAGAATTTTGTCATCTATGATAATCTACCTTCAGTTTACCTCCTTTTGTATATACCGGTACTGCACATGGGTGCTCACCAATAGGCTGTACCTAATCTCAAACTAAAGTGTTATTTCTACATAGTGATTTTGATGTTCTTTTGCCTTTATATTGTCTCGTCCCAGTTTTGGTTTGTTTATGTTTCAAGTTTTACATTTTAATTAACACCACCATTGAGACAGAAGACTGAAGCCACTTTTGATGATATGGCAATAAATATAAACTTACTGATCCCTTCCCCAGATTGCAGTACTTCGCGCGAGTGTCTCAGGCTTACCAGAAACGACTGCGCGAGGCCCTGGCCAACAAGAAGGGAGACGAACTGAAGACTGAGGAGAACAAGATCAAGCTCATCGCGCTTAAGACCACCGCTAACATCAACACGCTCATCAAAGATCTCTTCCACACACCGCCATCGTATAAGGTGGGTTTTTTGTATATACAGTATATGTAATATGTACAGTTGCTCACATCAATTCGTACCCTATGCGACGTATGTGTGACTTTATGTATGGAAGTATATGTAGTGTGATTGGCTTGTAAGAATAATTTGTGATCATATGAAGTACCGGTAACTAATGCATTCCAAAATACACCCATAATTCAATCATTCTATTTTTCCTTTCATACATAAAATCGCAGACTGTGTGCAAGTTCATTTGGGCAACTGTATAGCCACTTGCAATGATACTATATATTGTATTTTAACCCCTCGAGTACCAGCGACGCACGTTATGCGTCGCTGTATGTAACGGTAAAACCCAGCGCCGCGTAGGGTGCGTCGCGGTTAATTATTCCGGTCCTATGGCACCTAGAGGTCTCAGATTTGTACGGGAACTGCGTAAGTATCCAACGCAACAATGCCGATGGTTGAAAACCCTCAAAAGTCAAGCCGCTTAACCCTCCAGCCCCGGCTATGTATTATATATATATTCGCCGAAATCCGGGGGTTTTGGCCGAAAAACGTCTACGCCTAGGCTACCGTTTCTTTGTTATTTGACTTGTTTCCGCATTTCCGCGCATCCCCAAGCGTAGATGTGTTTCGTACCTGTAGAATGGCGTTAAGTAGAGCTCTCTAAGTCAACTGGTTCAGTTGTGATTATGATTTCATTGGAGATAACTTTATGGCAAAAACAGTAACTTTACACTACTTTTTGATACTTAACAATAACACACGAACAAGCGACGCACTCCTTCTTGTGGCCGGAGATGCGGGGCGTCGGTCCAGCCGGCTGTTGTTTACATGCGTCGGACGTACGCCTCGCACACCAAGCTTACAGGCTTTGAGCTCATGGGTGTTTAAGAGCCCTTCCGGGTAGCTCGGGTGTGTTTTTTATGGGCGTTCAAGAGCCCTTCCGGGTCTGGAGGGTTAAGCACATAAAAAACGTGTTTTTGCATGTTTTTGCCTATCTATTTTCCCATGTTGATTTCGACTTTCGGGCGTCCGTAGGACCCCTTATTGACTTATTGTCTTTTACTGTGTTCGTATACGTTTTGGTTTGTTTATTTTGCAAGTTTTACATTATAACTTAGGGGATCATTGTTTTTTTGTGGTTTTTCCTTCATTTCTAATCCATTCCAGGTGTTTTCTGGAGAAAAAATATTTGACAACCTGCCGGGCCTGGAGTGTACATTTATATTACTCTATATTGCATGGTGCTCAGTGGGTTGACCCATGGTACCCGGAAGGGCTCTGAGGAGCCCATAACAAACTAGGGCCCGAAACACGGATGGGCTTTTGAGCACTGTAAGCTTGAAAGCCTATTAAGCTTGTTTTGAAAGCCGTGTGTCCGACGCATGTAAACAAAGCTTGTCTTTGCGACACCGCACCTCCGAAACCAAGAAGGAGACGTCGGATCAAAGTTGTTGTTGTTGTTGTTGTTGTTGTTGTTGTTGTTGTTGTTGTTGTTCCCCAAGCTGCCTGGCCGAACAGCCCCAAGGCCCCGAGCAATTCCAAGGCCATAACCGAGCGCCCCCACAGAACCCTCCTTGCCGACCACAATAAAGCCTGGGTGACCGAAGCCACTCCATGGCGGGGAGCTGAGGAGGGTGCAGAAACGCCCGGGAAACCAAAGCCCCACCCAGGGCCCTGTGCCCCTCAGCAATTATGAAGAGAAAGTTGAGGGGCAAGGGAAAAATGTGACGCTTTGGCTTCCAATCTTGGTAGATTGGGAGGTCAATCCACGGAAAAGACGCCGTCACTTGAGATCTAGAAAATATATATAAGTTAAAGGAACAGTCATGAGTAAGCTATGGGTATGGCAGAGATCGCTCAGTTCTCACTCTGATAGACCAGCCTATCACCACTTATCAAAGTTGTTGTTGTATGCATTGACGAGATTAGTGTCTGCAAATGTCCGATATCGCTTAACATCGCCTCAAAACTTTCTCCACGGAAATCTTCATCACAACTGAACGAGTTGACTTAGAGAGCTCTACTCAACGCCAGTCTACAGATAAGAAACACATCTATGTTTAGAGATGTCAGTGAATTCTCTAGCAGTTAAAATAACAAAGATACGGGTAGCCTATTAAAGATGTTTTTCGGCCAAATCACCCGGGTTTCGCGGAAATCCTATAGAAGGCGAAACTGGTCTGTGAGGGTTAAAGATTCTGACACGGGTGAAATATTTTTAGGCATTCCATTTTGTGACAAACTGAGTCAATATTTTCCCAAGTTTAATGTTCGCTGCTTCAACGATTTTACCTTTCACTCTTGTTTATATTCAGAGAGAGATAGATTAACTGGTGATTTATAGGAAATGTTTAAAATTTTAATTTATTTTTTTATGTTCAATGGAATGTAACTTGTTTAAGGTTTTGAATTTAGTGTTCTTTTTGTTATAGTTGTTCTTCTTAGCTGTGTTTAGCATGCATTTCAGTTAATTGTCGAGTTTTGTAAATTTTACAACATACATTTCAATAAAGTTGTTGAGTTCGTAAATTTGAAACATGCATTTCAGTTACTTGTCGAGTTTCGTAAATTTATAAACATGCATTTCAGTTAATTTATTTTGCAAGCTTTACATTCTAATTTGTCAAGTTTCATAAATATATAAACATGCAATTCAGTTAATTTGTCGAGTTTCGTAAATGTATAGGCTAGTCAATGAAACTGGCTTTAAATTTGATGTTATTTTTCTTTCAGGCGAGCATCACACTATCTTGGAAGCCCATAGGAGGTAGCGACAAGAGTATGAGCAATGGTGCGGAGAAGCGCCACACCCCCATCACCTTTGACTCCACCAGCCCCAAGGCACAGAAGAGTGAGCGACAGATCTATGCTCCACCACGAGACAAGTACAGCCAACGTGCCGGACAATATTGTAAGTTTTTGTTGTTGGTGTTGTAGAACGGTATTGTAAGTTGATGCTAATTATTTATCCGAGGTTTTTGTTTTTTCTAGGCCCCCTTCTCCTTCATGTTTAGCCCAATTAGTATTGAGACTTCTAACTGTTCATCCCTGTGATTTTAAGACCTTCCGCCCCATTTCTTTGTCAATATTTGAACCTTTCGTGCCATTTAGGTGTCAATATTTTCCTTTCTAGCAAAAGCGAACCTGTATTTTTTCTAAGAGGAAATTGATGAATCATTGTTTCTGGAGGGCGAATTTTTGCCTTGACATTACTCCTCCCACAGTCACCTAATCAATCACTTCTACACTTTTCAGCTGGTACCGGTACTGGCAACTTCCGAGGTATGGGTATGGGTATGGGCCGTGGTCGTGGTCGCGGATTTGGTGGCTTTGCATCCAGTCGGGGTGGCATGTACCGCGGGGGCTTCCGTGGCAGGCGAGGCGGCTTCAGGGGCGGCTATTGAGTCTATACACGTGACCATAATATACACAAGAACTCGGCCCGGATACTCGGCGGTTTTAAGTTTTGATGTGGTAACGATTAGTATTCAGGATTTATGACGTACTGTTCCCTACAGGTCTCCCTCGATATACGATTGGGTTGCGTTTCTGAAAACCCGATCATAAATAGAATTTTTTATAGCGAAGCCTAAAATTAATGAGGTAAATGGGGATGCATTCTTAGATCAGCCAAAACACAAACATCTAAAAACCTATAATAATATCGTAAATTGGGCCATCGGATAATGAGGGAGACCTGTATAGTAAAATGTGAAATGGTACCCAAATTCAAAAGTTACTCATGATGTGGTTCCTAAAAGTGACGGTAAGTTATAATGTAGCTACTCCTAGATTTATTGGTATTTACAACGTAGTTCAATACAGTACTCAAAAGTGATTAGAAGTAATGACGTGGTACCCTGTAGCTATGTCAAGTTATGGTGGTACCTTTTTCCCGACAACAGATCCTACTAGCTTACTATGTCATAACTTACTTATAACCACAAGCATCTTGACTGCCAGTTATAACATAGTTTGAGTTCTTCTGGTCTGATAGTTATGCTCTTGAGATATAAGTTGCAATGTCATGAATGTTTTGAGGATCCGGGCCCTCGAAACGAAGCCAAAAAGTAAGTGACAAAGGTCTGGTAAGCTGACTTTCAGCGTAGCTAAAGGAAATAGTTTCAATCGTTATATAAAATTCATAAAACATAAATATAAAAAAATACACTTCATTTTTAAAGAAATAGTTACAATCGTTTCATATAACCTAAATACAAAAACTTGCACTATATATTTTTTCTCCGTTTTGTTTTTGTATCACTAATGTGGAGTGTGAAATTGTATGGTAGCAGGGTAGCAGCTTTATATTCCTCGACTTTATTTACCAAGTTGAGCCACTTTAGATGTGAAATGTTATGAAGACAAATTTGATATGTTCAAGCCCTGTGTCTGCATGCTGTATGGAAAAAAATGGGGGGAGAAAAAGCGACAAGCTTTGATTTATGTTACAGAATCGTTATGGAATTCATTTGAGTAGGGTACGGTGTCTTATTTTGATGAAAATGGAGAGTATTTTGAAGAAAAGGTGGCAATTTTTTTATAATTCACTTAAGCTTGAGTAATATTTTATTTGATAGAACTTTAACGTTATGCAAGAATGGCAATTTAATTTTAAAATATTGCTAATATCACATTTAGTTTAGATATCCCTCTGTTTAATAATAGGGAACAAGTATCGGTATTGATAAAAGGAGGCGAGCTGTAGAGACGACTAAAGTTAAGTACAAACTACAATGCAGTGTGTGTAATTGTGAAAGTATCCTGTTCTGTAGAAACTGACTTAAATTCTCAGTACAAAGGGAAGGGAATAACGGTAAATATGATGTTTGGTTCAGAATTTAAGAAGTGGGTGTTATGTGTTAATTAGAATGTATAACAGTGAGACATAGAAGGTAGACTATTATACATTAACTCTAAGGGACGCCTCGTGTCTACATATAATTGGAATCGGCTATATAAACAGAGACTAGCAAAATAGAATTAGAATTTTGACAAAGAATATTTATGTCCTGCCAATGGAGTGACTTACCATTTTGTTACAGTATGTATGAAAGAAAATATATCCCGTCAAAGGAGGGATTTACTGTTTTCTAAAAGTACCACCAATGTTCGTATCAGAGGGACATGTAACAGTACAGTATAGCTTATGTATGTTTACAAATTATATTAAAAATAATTGGAAAGTAAAATAAGAGTGTCCTTCATATATTTGTTAATAAGTTAAATAGAAAATCATTGGAGAATAACAGAATAGTGCCCTTACAAGAAATTGAATTACCAGTCTAATAGATGATGGTAATGTTGCTTAGGGTAGAAAGTTTCATGTTTATTTATGGAATATTAGATACACAAGAAACACCCATGTAGCTAGTCTGTCTTGAAGATGCAATACTCGATGAACGGTATTGACTGATGAATAATTGAATACAGTGTATACATGAAGCTATTAATGACCTAATTAATACAGCTAAGTAGCTAGTTGATTATTTACATAAGTTAAGTAGCATTATACCAAACTATTTTAGATTGCTAACATCCACATCTTACCCCCAAGTACGGAATATATCATTAAAATAGAGTAAAATAGAAAATAAAAATAAAAATTGGAAAAGTGGGGATTGGGCCTGAGCATATAGATATAGATAGATAGAAAACTTAAGGTAGAGATAGCTTTGTCACTGTACATTTTATAAGCATTACATTGTTTTCCTAAAGGAGAGGGTGAGATTTTGTTTAGTTAAAAGCCATCTTCTGTATGTGCAAGTTTACTCCAAAGGTTATGGCAACCACAAGGAACTATTTGTTTTGCTTTTCATATTCAAATGAAGTTCTGTATCAAAGTTATAAGATGTTTCCAAGAAAGTCAATTATGATGTAACATTGGAATAATCACAGTTTGTGACAGTGACCAAAAGATAAGTGTTGATTATAAACAAACCCTACTATACAGTATCTTCCTAGACTGGCGACCATTGTGAAATTTGCATCCACATTGCCTAGAATAGTTCTTTTTATAAAATTATTCATTGTATATCCTTTGCTCTCTCTTCATGATTTTTCAACAGTTTGCATTCTTCCTTTGTCATGTAGTTACTCGAGTTAATGTATTGGTAGCACGTTTGGTAGAGCAACTACCTCTAGTTTTGGTGATTGGTAAAGGTTTGAGTCTCACTAGCTCTGCCATTATAAAGTAGATGCTCACACATTAACAGTAGTCCACATAGCCAACTAGCCCAGTACATACATATTAAAGACTGAATGATCTGTAAGAATTATCATCAAATATGGTTTCAATCTCATGTGCTGTAATAGATAAAACTTCTATATCTATTGCCAAGCGCCTTAATCTCTGAAGGGGTGGTCACGGAAGAGTCACCTACATGCTGCTCTGTCATATGTCACTTGCCATCACCCCTCCCCACCCAACACTGCTTTCACTCATATACTTCTCAACTCCATCCTTCTATCTCACTCTTTCGTTTGTTATTCGATTGTATGCAGTCTTTGTATAAATCAAAACCTGGTACTTTGCACTGATAATTTAGACTTTCATAATCTGGGACCATCTCTGTAAAATTTAGTTATTGATGTGTGTTCGTTAATAAGGATTAAAGGTTTAAATAACTAGCATAATGTACAATCGCTACCGTATTTAGTTATGTTCTTTGCCGGTAGTTATATGGAGGTTTCTCTTCTGTAGAAAAGCCCTAACTGCCTTGTAGTGACTGTCTGTGTAGCTCAAAGCACTTCGTCATAAGTTAAGATTCGTTGATGCTTCATATTTTGTTCCGGCCCATCTCTGCTACCCATCCTCCTATGCATTCCCCACTCCCATCCTTGCATCACATTTAGAGCAAATGAATATAGCTGCCATATGTTAAAAGAGTGTCCTGAGTATCGCAAAGAATCATGCTTATATTATAAGAAAGTGTCATACTCAAAAATGCATGTGAAATTAATTTTAGGTACTCGACAACTTAGCTGAAATGCCTGCCAAACAACAACAATAAACACAAAACAAAAGCCGAGAGAGTCAATATTCTACCGGTATTTGATCCATTAGATTCACCATTAATAGAATCATATTTGTATTATATGAATTACATTGGATACAAAGCAAATACTTTTTGTTGTTGTATTAACCCGTTATAACTCATTTTGTATTATTTTTAGAAACTCCAAATTATTTTGAAATGCCATAGATGTATTGTCCTCGTACTTCTTCAATTTTTGTCGCAGGTTATATTGGAAGTACACCCTCAGTAAGCTAAGCGTACTGTGTGACTAGTAGTATCAATGGAAGGTTTAGAAATTGTGTTATTATAAGTCGACCTATTCGATATTTTTAAGTCTAGTGGGTTTAGAATGCCATTACAATATCTTATCTACCGTATACAGTAGGATCATCTTGTGTATGCTACTCTTTTGTTATGTATAGCAGAACCCCCAAATTTGCCGACTAATTGACCTCAGAAAATTACCATCAAGCCTGAAATTGTCTTATACATTCTAGTTACCGAATTGATGCCAGATAAATGTTACACATAAAAAATTCACAAAAAATGTTGTGAGACAGCCTTTACAGCTTGGATTTGGTGAGCACGTAAGACCATCAGCGTCAGTTGTCATTTGAGGGGTTCTGTTGCGATGTAATCACCTGTTATCTAAAATACTTCAGTCATATTCTTTAATCTTGATCTTTAATCTTTAATCTTGATCATGAATACCTTATTAAATGAAATAATTAAATATATTTGCATCTTAAGGAAACTAACTTTTAAAAAACATGAATAAAGTAAAAATAAAGTGATCTACCAGTATATGAAACTGGGTGATATCTAATTCTCTTTCATATATCATCACTTAGTCCCCTAGTTTTCATTCCACGTTTTAAGAATAAGGCTGAGTTTTGTAGCGTTACTTTGCACTTTCTTAGCTCACCTTGGTAATTTAACAGTTAGCATCCTATTTTGCACACTGTTAGCATTCTGAAGTCTTGTAATTATATTTTTGCACATTGTTAGCTGATCCTGGTAAGTTTGAACTGTTAAAATCCCTTATTCTCAAGAACAAAAGCAAGTCTTAGGTTAAAATGGTACGTATCCATAGCCCTCAACTAAATTCTCACAACCCTAGTTGTTGTAAGTGTACCTATAGAATATTTAACATTAATGGTCGTAGTCCTAACCGCTAATGTAATATAAACCATAGTCTTAATGAAAATACTGTATGTGTAAAAATTGTACCGTTAGCTTTAAAAAAAATGGATGATATGAAGGTCGCTTTTTAAAGTTAACACTCGGTATCTTATAGTTAATTTTATTTGGAGTTGGTAACATACCTCCCAAGTGTTTAAGAATATGATTTAATTATACAGTATGGTATAGTATTTCCTACTATCGCACGCTGGATCAGAAAACATTGAGGTACTAAATTTAAGAACATTTGTGACATTGCTTGCAGTATTAATAACCTTGGTGTAAGATGAAATATGAGTTATTGTTATGCAGTGGTTATATTCCTTCCATGCGCAAACAAAAGGAGAGTATAATTAATTGAGGTGATGATGGTAAAAAATCTGTGATGTCTTACTTAGAAAGAATCCATTTGTCTCAGACAAGAAAAATCACTTACCGGTATCTTAAATGGTAATTTGATATATATGTGTCAAAACCTGGCTTGAAATAATCTACTGCACACTTGTAATGACAATATTAACATCTGTGCACAACTGAAGCAACCTAAGAAAATCGACATTATATTTGAGAAGTAAATCGACTATTTCCAAGGCCAACAAGAAATTAACGTTGTTTTTGGAGGCTACCAAGAAAATCTACATAATTTACGAGGCCTACGTTGCAAACTCAAGTATATTTTCGAGTCCTTCAAGAAAATTCAACTGTATTTTTGGGAGCGTCAAGAAAAATCAGCTGATTTTCCGCGGCGCCAACACACCAGTCTACTACCCCCTGCCACCCCACCCCTTCTCGTCTCCCCACTCCAAGATCAACAACAACAACAACAACAACAACAACAAGAAACTTCAAAAGAAACGGGCAAGTCGAAGAAGCTGTGCGGTGAGTTGGTTGCGTCGACGATCCGCCAACTCGAGGCTGCTCACAGAGTTTCATCTTGTAAATATGGCCTTGCAATGTCACTCCCAGTAAGATATTTTGTTTATGTTTTCAGGTTAATCTTTATTGCGCCGATTAAGCAATTTGTTTGTTTCAGGTTTGTCTTTGGAGCTTTAGTCATGGTGGGACTTTGAAGGATCTGCGGTTGGATTGGCTCATTCTAGATTTTCAGCTGAAAAAAATGCCTAATTTTGTTTTAATTCAGATGTTTAACTGTATAAAGTGTGAGATTTTAGTACAATGAACAAACACTATATTAGCAAGCGATTGTTGGTAATTATCGTCATCATATCTGTAGTGATTAAAGAATATATGAACAAATGGCATTTTCTTTAGCTGGTTACAATATTTTAATTCCAGTATTTTTTAATCTTGCAGAGAAATTACAATGTTTTCCTCTTGAATTGTAGAGTCGCAGTCATAAATTCTGATTAACTTTGAAGCCTCAAGCGAATTGAACGAACCTCCGAAGTGCAAATAATGGAAAGAATTGATATGGAGATTCAATTTATCGTTTAACTGGTCCCTTTTATAGCTTATTCTCTTCTCCAGTAATTACATGTTTCTATTTTTACGCTGTGTAAATAATAATGTCCATACACTAATTTCATCTACAGCTGACTTCATTGCATTCACTTTCTGTTTATAGTGTCCCCTGTTGCTTCACAAAGTATTTTAGATCTAACCATTCCAATTAAATTAGTATATCAAGTAAAATAGTCTATCACCCCTTTCTGTGTCGTTGAAATGATCCATCCTGTTTCTTTCCTTAGACTTTGTTTTCTTGTCAATTGTATATACCGTAAATTCTGTCCATCCCTTTTTCTCTACAATTCTCTCCCTTCCTTTGTTAGATAGGCCCTTTTCATTAGGATATTTGCATTCGTAGATTATCACCTCATTCTTGACCTAGGCTATTCCTTCATCTTTCTCTTTCCTTTTTTTTTTTGCAAGCACTATTCACCACTCTAATACTTAGCAACAATTTTACATTTTTCAAAGCTTTACTAAATGTGTTGTCTTTCTGTTCCCAAATGCTTGTCTAGTTCAAAGGATACCGTTGTCATTTCAAGGTTTGCAAACAACGATGGCACTATATTAACATTTTTTACGTCTGACCAGGCGGAGCCTCGAACCCAGGCCTGTAGCGTAGCAGTCCCAACAACAAGCCGACTAGACCAAGGAGAAGCTAAAAATTATTACAGTAGTTTTATTTGTAGCACGTTCCATCCACGATTCCACTACCACCTACTCCCTAAATTTCTACTGTGTAAAGTATAGTACTTTATACATTTAAAAGCAAGTGGAATATTTTGTTTGGTTTAGAAATGCCCCCGATTATCTTTTCTGGTACTGATAAGTGCATGAATTTATTTCCAGGTATATTCTAAATATTTTAATGTTTTAACCTAATATACATTTTCAGCTTCAAGTCCTGGGATGGTGGTCCAAGATGGTGTGGATACGATATTTTCCTCTGTAATATAATGCATTTCCTTCTTCATATCTAACCTAACCAACACTATAGTTTCCATTGCAGTAATCGCACCACCTACCCTGAATATCACCACAACTATCAATACCGTTCTAACATACTACATGTACTTCCATCAATTCTAAGCTATATGACCTGAATACAGTTGTTTATGAAGGTATATTGGTGATTTATAGGACTGGCGGCAACAATCATGCAATGACAACTTTACCAGTGCTCGTCAGTACACAAGTTATACACTAGTACAGTACTGAATTGCTCGGGGCCTTGGGGCTGTTCGGCCAGGCAGCTTGGGGAACAACAACAAGAACAACTGGCAAAATACTCTGTTATAGTATGGCTTAAGGGGAGCGAGGGATTGAACATATTAACTCTTGGTGAGGTTGGGATGTTCTGAGTTGTCTTACTAATTTGCTTTCAGGAACACACATTAATATACTGTGCATTCAAAAGCCAAATTTCCTTCCAACATTACTGTAAACAAAAATAATATTGGAGGCTATTAAAAAGCTTGAACACCTGAAGAATTGTAACCCTCCCACCATTCTTCCCGTCCCCTTCATTTGACATAGTTCTTCAGGCATTCAAGCTTTCAATAGTCTTGGTTTTACTTCCCTCAGTGTATGTAAATGGGAAGGAACTTTATCTTTAGACTGTACATTGGATGGCTGTGGTTTACGCTATTCTTGTATGTATAGTTTTTTCCCCTCTCACACTCCATGTTTCCCCATCCCCAGCAGTCGTATTTGTAAGTCCTCTGGCCATTAATTCAGCACTCAATACCTGCTCCCGTATCTTGCTCGGTCTCCCTCTTCGCATGACCCCCTCCACTTTCATAGAAAGGCTTTGCTTCACCTAATTATCCCCATCTATCCTCTCTTTCTGGCAATACCATCTAATGCTGCTCATGTGCATCTCATCAGTAATGCTTTATTAATTGAAATGTAAAAACCGGACGCTGTAAAGACAAACAAAGCACTTCTAAAACCTAGTGGACTTCAATTTTTTTGTTGAGGATTCTGTCAATTGTATTTACCGTACTTCACACATACTGTATATCTCACATTACCATTGCATTTAATTCCGACCTGCTCATATGTAATGGTTACCTGTTTAAATGCCTTGGTTTTATTTCCTTTTGTGTTTTCGTAAATTCCTTTTCGTAAAATTCGTAAAATTCGTAAATTCTCCCCTTTTCTGGGTTTTAGTTTGTCTTTTACTTTCGATGGCAGTGACCTTTGCTGTTGCACTGCCATTTTTTTCATTCATTATTATATAAGTTTGAATGTCCACTATGCACGATATGAATGTTATGCGATTTTATCGGGCGTCTCTTTTTCCCTATTCGCCTGTGGCCCTGTATATAAGAGGGTTTTATCGAGCGTGGCAGTAAGATTGGGTAATGACTAATAACTACAGTATCTATAAGGCAAAGGTAAGGTGTGCTAAACTAACAAGATCTCTCCAACCCTAGCCTAACCCTTCCCCCACAACCCCCGCTTACCATGCTGCCCGAGAGTAGCCCCCAGCAAGTCCTCCACAGTGATGTCCATTTGCCATTTGTTTTTATTTTATTTTTTATTTTTGTCCCCCCTGCATGTCCTCCACAAAGTGATTTCTGTTTCCTAATTATGTTCTCATCATTTTTAACACTAGTGGCAATATCCACAGACATTTCATACCGAACAAGAGTTTTTATAATATGTTTCTTTACCTGGCAATAAACTTGATCCCTTGGCAGCCGACTTCTAAATGCATAATACCAAATTATTTATCTCTACTACTACATCATAGTCGACTTGTACAATGCGCATGCATAGCACGTTTATATTACCTTCAAGTTTTGTTGAGTTTATTTTTATGTATGCAGCTAGGAAACTAAATTTGAAGTTATGATTGTTGGACAATACCTATGACTGAGTGTATAGTTGCCTTCACAAGTTCTGCCTCCGTGAATGTATGTATGAAAGACAAATTATCATGGTTGAATTGGGAGTGTAGATTGTTATAAATCAGTTGAGTCATCAGATGAATTAATGACGATTATTACAAACTACACTTGTTACTCAACCATACTAAATTTACTTTCATTCATAAAATCACCAGAGAGGGACAGAACTTTGGTAGGTGACTGAACTTCTTGGTTAACAGGGATGCATCGTATGGGGATCGAACTTGCGGCAATTTATTTTATTTTTGTTTTTTAGTAAATGCCTAATCACCAAGCTTTTATATAGCCTGCTTGCATGATGTGCCTCAAAACTCTCTCTCTCTCTCTCTCTCTCTCTCTCTCTCTCTCTCTCTCTCTCTCTCTCTCTCTCTCTCTCTCTCTCTCTCTCTCTCTCTCTCTCTCTCTCTCTCTCTCTCTCTCTCTCTCTCTCTCTCTCTCTCTCTCTCCCTCTCTCTCTCTCTCTCTCTCTCTCTCTCTCTCTCTCTCTCTCTCTCTCTCTCTCTCTCTCCAATGCTTCAGTCACACCTTGGAGTTAGTTAGTTATGTAGAGCAGATTAACCAGACCACTGAGCTCCATACGGAACTCTCATAGGTCACACCTTGGAACTTGACCTAAATATGTCTAGTATAATTATACTGTAAACTTAAAATGACTTAGTTTAGTTTTGTAGATGTTTAGGTAACAATCACCACGGTCGATCTGGAGATGTCTGTATACGTCGTCAGGATGTCCCCTGACTGGGTGCAAGCATGTGAAACATGCTAGGATGTACTACCGCACCCACTAAATGTCCGCCGTGGCAGGGATTCGATCCCGGGTCTTTCAGATTCACACGCGAGCGTGCTCACCACTTGACCACCACGGCCAGCCACTTGACCACCACGGCCAGACTTAATCATATCCATTATATATTTCAGGACTGATGATTCTACTCTGGATTATATTTCCTTCATAAGTCTGGAATGGCTTATGTATGTCTATTTCACTTTTCTATCAATAATTAGTTTCTGATTTCAGGAATAGCGTAATCTCTCCGGGTATCCTGTATCTTCTTTTCAGTGTTATTTGCTTCTGGATTTATTAATAACTACTGGGTGAGACATTGCAGGCCATTATTTACAAATCACCGTAGGATGTTATATAAAGCCGGTAGGCATCACACGAACCCTTTTTCCTTCAAGTTTCCTCGGTACTTCTGGTCGAACAGTTTCCTAATTAAGTAGTTTATAATTTGAGGTACCTAACTTGATCTACCATTGTTTAGTTTCCGATACCAGTGCAAAAGATCCGAGAAATGATACCGGAATAACTGGCCGACGAAGGTTGACGGTAAAAGCTTTCATGTGGTACCCCCTGAAGTCTACCTAGATAAGCACATTTTCTTACATTTGTCATTTTGTATTGCCTGTTTTTGTGTGAAATTAGTAAATTCGTACATTGAAATCAATTTTTTTTTTTCTTATTCCAATATATTTGTTATTGTAGATTTAATGAATAGATTAGTAACTATTAGTAATAAATAGTAAGAGGGGGGTGAAGAGAGTAGTGAAGGAAAGTAAGAGAAGAGTAGATGAGGAATTTGGAAGGAATCTGAGTGTAAAATGGAGGGAGAGTAAGAAACTGTTCTGGAAAGAAGTCAAGAAAGTTAGGGAAGGTAGCAAGGGAAACAGTAAGGGTGTGAAAGATAAGAATGGGAGAATGCTAGCCGAGAAGCAAGAGGAGTCGAAAGCTGGAGGGAGTACTTCAGTGAGTTGCTAAATGTAAGGAATGAAGAGCCAGCAAACAGCTGGATATGGTATGGGAGAGAGAAGTAGTGGAGGAGGAGGTGGGTATCAGGAGGTCAGAAGTATGGGAAGCCATGAAAAGAGTGAAGTTGGGGAAAGCACCAGGAACAGATGGAATGTGTGGGGAAATGTTGAGGTATGGTGGTGAGATAGTGATAAAATGGGTATGGAAAATGTGCAAACTAGCATGGGAGAAGGGGAGTGCACCCGATGACTGGAAGACTGGCATAATAGTCCCCCTATATAAGGGCAAAGAGGAAAGAGGAGTGTGTGGTAACCACCGAGGAATATGTCTTCTAAGCATTGTAGGGAAGGTATACAGTAGGGTAGTGATTGAGAGAGTGAGAGTGAGAACGGAGAAATGGATAGGCGACGAGCAGGGAGGAAGTTTTACCCTGAATTGTGTTGTGGAGAAGAAACAAAAGGTGTATATATGTTGCCTTTATGGACTTGGAGAAGGCCTATGACAGAGTGGATAGAGAAGGTTTGTGGAAAGTACTTGGAATATACGGAGTAGAGGGCAAGTTGCTGACAGCAGTGAAGAGCATGTATGAGGGTGCAAAGGCGGCAGTACGTGTGGAGAGTGAGCAGAGCGAGTTCTTTGACCTGAATGTTGGTTTGAAACAGGGTTGTGTGATGTCCCCGTGGTTGTTTACTGTATATATGGATGGAGTCCTGAAAGAAATACTATCAAGAGCAGTGGATGTTGGTGTATCGCTGAAAAGGGAGGGAATTGAGTGGAAGCTATCTATACTGCTGTTTGCGGACGATACAGTTCTGATGAGTGATAATGAATGGGAGTTGCTGGGTCTGGTAAATGAGTTTGGAACAGTGCGAAAAACGGAATTTGAAGGTAAATGCGGGGAAGAGCAAGGTTATGGTCTTCGAAAGGGGTGAAGTCACAGAGTGTAAGGTGAAGCTGAACGGTCAGGCTATGGAGATCGTCAACTCTTTTAAGTATCTTGGCATTGTGTTGAGTAAAGATGGGACTATAGATGAAGAAGTGCGGGAGAGGGTACAACAGGGGAAGAGGGTTGTAGGAACGCTAAAAGCAGTAACAAGAAATAGGGTGGTCCGTATGGAAGTGAAGAAGTCCTTGCATGACAGTGTGGTAATCCCGACACTGACTTACGGAAGCGAAGCATGGACGTTGGTTGAGAGACTCGGACCAAGAGTGAGAGCAGTGGAAATGAATTACTTAAGGAGTGCATGCGGAGTTATATGGAGGGATAGACAGACGAATGAGGAAGTAAGAAGGAGGTGTGGTGTGGAGGTAGATGTGCTGGAAAGTGTGAAAAGGAACAACTTGAGATGGTTCGGCCATATGGAACGTATGGAAAGTGAGAGAATGACTAAGAGGGTGTACGAGAGCGAGGTGGAGGGACAGAGAGGGAGAGGTAGACCGAATGAGAGGTGGAAGGATGGAGTGAGGAAGTACATGAACGAAGGCGGTGCTGGTTGGGGGGAGGGGCGTCGACTGACTGGGGACAGAGGTGCATGGGGGCGGTTCGTTCGTGGCCACCCCTTCGGGGATCATGGCGTCAGGCAATAGATGTGGAGAGAAGATATTTCAGAATGGTATGAGTGTTTTGGAATAGAAAAGAAAGCATTGGGTATTGAATGTGGAGTGGCTCCTTGCATAAAGAGAATTACTTTATAGCAGTTTGGCCATTTACAAAAATTGTATTAAAAAGACAGAATGCCAAGAAAGATACATGTAAGTCAAATGAGTGGAGCAGATTGTAGTGGAAGTTCACCAGTGGTATGAGAGAAGAAAGTGGAAACATATTTTGTGTTGAAACACAGACAAGGGGAGCATGTCTGAATATAATACCCTGGAAGCATTCTGCCATGACCATCCTTTAGTGGAAGCTTCCCAGGAAAAAGCGAAATGTCAGAGACTACAATGAATTGTTATATTTCCTCTTGATAATGTCAGTCATTAAATTACTTACTCTGACTAGTTTTTCAATAATTCTGGTCTGGTAGGTTGTAAATAAGCAAATGCGTATAACTCAAGACACCTATAATAATCTAACTTCAGTCTAATAAGCTATACCAAATAAAAACAATAGCTACTGTAGTAACAGCCTCATGATGTCGCCAGAAAATGATTGCCTTTAAAATTGACTTAAGGCATCCTTTCTTAGGCACAATAATATTTAGTTTTAACCAGAATACATCTATAAAGATTTGATGTAACACCACTGAAGGCGTTAATCCTGTTTACTATCTGAACCAAATTGTTTAATGTAAGCTAGAATAAACTTAAATGGATGTCATTTGTACATATATGATAAAATAAGCACTGGGACTGAATGTTTTAGATTTGTTAAGTTAATACTGTCTCTGGGTCTTCTGGATGACCTGGATGTGTGTGAATTTGTATTTAGTTTTTGTGTGTTCATTGTTTTCTATTGTGTTGTCCCCATTCTGGCTCTGTCTTGAGTCGGCCAACCCCCTCAAAAAAAAAAAAAGAGGAAAAGTGGGGATTGGGCCTGAGTATATAGAATAGAAAAGAATACTGTATGTTTGGTGGTGTGGGTTAGAAACCACTTGAAGGGTCAATGTGGAAAAGAGTCCAGGTTATTTTGGGAGGGATGCAATCAGAGTGAGCTGAAGTTGAAAGGTCAGGTAATGGAAAGTGTCATCTCATTTTATTATTTGGGCATTGTGATTAGTATGGGAGTTTGAAGGATGAAGTGACAGAGAGGGTACATACTGTATAATTGCATTTAAGTGGACAGTGGCTGTTTGTTTGGAACATTAATTCATTTATTCATATATTTTTTTAGTTTCCTCCCGAGACCTCCATCAATCTTAGAAAAACACCCCTTCAAGATAGATTTGTAAATTTTTCAGAAGAAAAATGTCCCGGCCAAAGGCCGATTCCTCCTATAATTACAGGCTCGCTAACGCTCTTCAGGAAAAAATCGACACCTAAATGGCACGCAGTGTTCTGATATTGACAAAGAAATGGGGTGAAAGGTCATAAAATCCCCAAACTAATGGAACCAACGTCTTAAAATCTCAAAACTAGTGGGGCTAAACATTAGGGAGAAGGGTGTTCCAGAAAAACGGTCTGTCTCCCCTTAAAGACCCGTGTGCTTCACATGAAGTGCGGTTCTGGTCTCAGATCCTAATGGCAGCGTTCCAGGCAACTCTATAGACGATATTAAGCAGCTTAGGAAGGATCTGTGGTAGTTAAAAGAGTGAGTTGAGTTTTGAGTCTTATAATTGCTAGAGGTCCTTCCAAAGCTGAATAAAATCGCCTAATAGTTGGCAGATTATGATGAAAAGGACGTCCCTGGTACTGCATGAGTTAATGTCAGACCGCAAGGTCTTATCCCACATCGACCAAAGTATATACACAGTGCACACTATAGTAGGTATATAAGCTTTGGGTACAACACAGGAGGAGGGTTGTAGGAATGACAGGAATAGGGGAGCTCACACCGGCGGATCTTATGTTGGTCCTGTAATAAGTGACTTAAAATGAGGCAAATTTAATTGTTTGCCTTTTAAATAACATTAGCAGGCCCTGGCAAGATTTTTGCAACGCCATAGCCCATATCTATCGTTCTATCAAACGAATCTGACTACAAATTGTGGACATGTGCGAGTTCGACCATTGGGTGCTGAGCTTGGAAATTAGAAGTTACTGCATAATACTGTGGTAATCCCAACATTGATGTATGAGGGTGCAGCATAGACCTTGTTGAAGAGCCATAATTTAGAGTGAGAGGGGTGAAAATTAATTCTTTGAAAATTGTGTGAAGAGATGGACAAATGAGGAAGTACGAAAGGCATGTTATGGAAGTATGGAGGTACGTATACAGTATCAGTACTTTCCGTTGTTATCTATATATGGATTTTATTCAAATTTATACCACAAATACACTTTGACACGCTGAATCGAATGGCGCAAACATAATTAAAATCGGACTATTAGTTTAGGATTTCGTATCTGACGGCCTCCCAGAAGTGCCCAATGAATTTTTTTTTGGACTTTAAAAGTCCTCTGTAGCCCAAACTATATGTCCTAGGGAATTCTACTTGGTACCATTCGAATTGTCTTGACGAGCAGCTTCTATACATGGTCGTAGATTGCAATTTCGACCAGCCATTCGCCCAGAATCGAAAATATTTGTTTCCAAAATCCCTGCGCCCAGGAATTTTTTTGCACTTGGTGGGTGACTTTCGAATTTCGAGTTTTCATGGGTATATATGGATTCATCTCGTCATTACGATTCCAACGGTATATGATTTGTTTAATTTTGACAATTTTTTAGGCCCAATAGGCCTATTTTAAAGTTTAAAAACCAGTCCTCAACATGGTGGCTGTCTAATTCAGAGAAGAAGCTGTTGGAGTTGCTTTGTTGTGTGTGTTATTAGTTAAAGAAGGATATACAATTAAAGCTCTTTCCTGTGTCTTCCTTCCACCCAAATTACCCACTTGTTATAATGGAGCAGCCACGTAAGTGATAATATGGCATGTTCAAATAAAATAGTTAGCCATACAAAATTGAAGAGGGGACAGTTTTCTGTAATAATCTAAAGATTATTGAAAGAAAACGCTAGTTATGAATGAGTAACTATTATATTTTATTAGAAATCGAGGTATGTATACAGTATCAATACTTTCCGTTGTTATCTATTTATGGATTTTGTTCAAATTTATACCACAAATATACTTTGAAACGCTAAATCGAATGGCGCAAACAGAATTAAAATCGGACTATTGGTTTAGGATTTCGTATCTGACGGCCTCCCAGAAGGGCCCAAATGACAATTTTTTGGACTTTAAAAGTCCTCTATAGCCCAAACTATTTATCCTAGGGAATTCTAATTGGTGCCATTCGAATTTTCTTGACGAGCAGCTTCTATACATGGTCGTAGATTGCAATTTCGACCAGCCATTCGCCCAGAATCGAAAATATTTGTTTCCAAAATCCCTGCATCCCAGGAAAATATTTGCACTTGGCAGGCGACTTTCTAATTTTAAGTTTTCATGGGTATATATGGATTCGTCTCGTCATTACGATTCCAACGGTATATGATTTTTTTGTTAATTCTGACCATTTTTTTAGGCCCAATAGGCCTATTTTAAAGTTTATTTTAATTTAAAGTTTAAAAACTCCATAGACGAGTTATCTATGTACGAATTTTGTTCAAATGTATACTTAAAGTACAGTTTGACACGCTGAATCGAATGGCGCAAACAAAATTGAAATCGGGGCATTAGTTTAGAATTTCGTATTTGAATAGGCCTTCCTGGAGGGCTCAGGGGACCGTTTTTTGGACTTTAAAAGTCCTCTGTAGCCCAAACTATAAGTCCTAGGGAATTCTACTTGGTGCCATTCGATTTTTCTCGACGAGCAGCTTCAATACATGGTCGTAGATTGCAATTTCGACCAGCCATTCGCCCAGAATCAAAAATATTTGTTTCCAAAATCTCTGCGTTTTAATTAAGCCCAGGAAATTTTTCGAATTTCGAGTTTTCATGGGTATATATGGATTCGTCTCGTCATTACGATCCCAACGGTATATAATTTTTTTAATTTTGACAATTTTTTAGGCCCAATAGGCCTATATTAAAGTTTAAAAACCAGTCCTCAACATGGTGGCTGTCTAATTCAGAGAAGAAGCTGTTGGAGTGGCTTTGTTGTGTGTGTTATTAGTTAAAAAAGGATATACAATTAAAGCTCTTTCCACCCAAATTACCCACTTGTTATAATGGAGCAGCCACGTAAGTGATAATATGGCATGTTCAAATAAAATAGTTAGCCATACAAAATTGAAGAGGGGACAGTTTTCTGTAATAATCTAAAGATTATTGAAAGAAAACGCTAGTTATGAATGAGTAACTATTATATTTTATTAGAAATCGAGGTATGTATACAGTATCAGTACTTTCCGTTGTTATCTATGTATGGATTTTGTTCAAATTTATACCACAAATACACTTTGAAACACTGAATCGAATGGCGCAAACAGAATTAAAATCGGACTATTGGTTTAGGATTTCGTATCTGACGGCCTCCCAGAAGGGCCCAAATGACAATTGTTTTGGACATTAAAAGTCCTCTGTAGCCCAAACTATATGTCCTAGGGAATTCTACTTGGTGCCATTCGATTTTTCTTGACGAGCAGCTTCTATACATGGTCGTAGATTGCAATTTCGACCAGCCATTCACCCAGAATCAAAAATATTTGTTTCCAAAATCTCTGCGTTTAATAAGCCCAGGAAATTTTTTGCACTTGGCGGGTGACTTTCGAATTTCGAGTTTCCATGGGTATATATGGATTCGTCTCGTCATTACGATTCCAACGGTATATGAAATTTTTAATTTTGACAATTTTTTAGGCCCAATAGGCCTATTTTAAAGTTTAAAAACCAGTCCTCTACATGGTGGCTGTCTAATTCAGAGAAGAAGCTGTTGGAGTGGCTTTGTTGTGTGTGTTATTAGTTAAGGATATACAATTAAAGCTCTTTCCTGTGTCTTCCTTCCACCCAAATTACCCACTTGTTATAATGGAGCAGCCACGTAAGTGATAATATGGCATGTTCAAATAAAATAGTTAACCATACAATATTGAAAAGGGGACAGTTTTCTTTTAATAATCTAAAGATTATTGAAAGAAAACGATAGTATTGAATGAGTAACTATTATATTTTATTAGAAATCGAGGTACGTATAGAGTATCAGTACTTTCCGTTGTTATCTATGTATGGATTTTGTTCAAATTTATACCAAAAATACACTTTGACACGCTGGATCGAATGGCGCAAACAGAATTAAAATCGGACTATTAGTTTAGGATTTCGTATCTGACGGCCTCCCAGAAGGGACAATGTTTTGGACTTTAAAAGTCCTCTGTAGCCCAAACTATATATCCTAGGGAATTCTACTTGGTGCCATTCGATTTTTCTCGACGAGCAGCTTCTATACATGGTCGTAGATTGCAATTTCGACCAGCCATTCGCCCAGAATCGAAAATATTTGTTTCCAAAATCCCTGCGTAAGCCCAGGAAAAATTTTGCACTTGGCGGGCGACTTTCTAATTTTAAGTTTTCATGGGTATATATGGATTCGTCTCGTCATTATGATTCCAACGGTATATGAATTTTTTAATTCTGACCATTTTTTAGGCCCAATAGGCCTATTTTAAAGTTTATTTTAATTTAAAGTTTAAAAACTCCATAGACGAGTTATCTATGTACGGATTTTGTTCAAATTTATACATAAAGTACAGTTTGACACGCTGAATCGAATGGCGCAAACAAAATTGAAATCGGGACATTAGTTTAGAATTTCGTATTTGACTAGGCCTTCCTGGAGGGCTTAGGGGACCGTTTTTTGGACTTTAAAAGTCCTCTGTAGCCCAAACTATAAGTTCTAGGGAATTCTACCTGGTGTCATTCGATTTCTCTCGACCGACAGCTTCCATACATGGTCGTAGCTGATTTCATTTTCGACCAGCCATTCTCCCATAATCGAAAACATTTGTTCAAAAATGTCTGGGTTTAATTAAGCCCAGGAAAATCGATAATTTTGGTCTGATTTTGACTATTCAAGATTATGGTATATTTGGAATCGTCTCGTCGTTGCGATTCCAATGTTTTTTTTAAAGATACATATATTTCATCATACTTATAGGAATAATCTTAATAAAATATTCATAATATTGTTAATAATAACTTATCAATATAAATGGGGACGCTCCCCATACTTTATTCTGAAGCTAACATTAAAATCATACCATCAGTGACATTTAATAAGTGATTGCACACATTACATCCTGTTTACCTTCCACCAAATTTTCCTGATTGATACCCGTATAATAGAAGGATAAAATATATATATATATTTATTAACCCCTTCTGTACCGGCGAAGTATTTTTGTATTTGTTTTGAGCTACATTTAGACGATTGCATTAAGATTAAAAGGATAAATGATAGCTAAAGGGATTAATTGAGATCGTCTGTAGCCTTTTAATGGGTAGACGTCCTTCCTAAGCCGTGTAAAGACTTATTATAATTGCCAGACTATAATAAAATGGATGTTACCGGTATTGAATGGATTAAAGATCAAGCTACACATTCATTTCCCTCCTTCCACGGGCCCCTTTATCCCCATTCCCCCCGGCAAACTGCCGGGCAGTTCGACTTGGCCTTCCTGGAGGGCCCAAATGGCCGCCGGCAAACTGCCGGACAGTGCCTGGTGATTTCGCTCAACTGCGTGCACGGGCATATCCCTGGTTTGCCCGCTGAATTTGCCTCATATCGAACATTTCCCTTGTGTCCGACGGGCAGTGCTCGATCGTGTGGACGGAGCTTTAGGGTGTCTAAAACAAATGATGAGGGATTCAGATTGTTCTCAAGTACAATGTAGTCCTAAATTGGGGTTAGTGTATATATGGTGGACTGGAGAGGTGAAACTAGCAGTTGAAGAGAAAGAGAAAGCTCAAAGAGTGTGGTTGGGTACAGTAGTAGAGGGAATTAAGATTTGGAGAGACATAAAGGGAAAAGTAGGCTACTTGGAGAAAAAGAGTAGTGAAGGAAAGTAAGAGAAGAGTAGATGAGGAATTTGGAAGGATTTAAGTGTAAAGTGGTGGGAGTGTAATAAATTGTTCTGGAAAGAGTTCAAGAAAGTTAGGGAGGGTGGCAAGGGAAGTAGTAAAGGTGTGAAAGATAAGAATGGGCGAGTGCTAGCAGCGAAGCAAGAAAGAGTCGAGAGATGGAGGGAGCACTTCAATGAATTGTTGAATATAGGGAATGAAATGCCGGCAAACATAGTTGGATGGGGTATGGGAGGTAGAAGAAGAGAAGTAGTGGAGGAGGAAGTGGGGATCAGGAGGTTAGAAGTGTGTGAAGCCTTGACGTATATCATACTATGACATTATTTAATGATTTTAATTTATTTGTTTTGTCAATTATTGTCAGTTGATGGTAGGATTTGATTGTATGGCATACATTTTAGACAATTTTTCATTTAGGTAGTTTATTTTACATTAAATCAAGAATACAGTATTGTATTATATCTTTATTAAATCAATAATATGGTCTACATCACACAAGTAACACAAATCTACTTATTACAACAAGTAAAGAATCAAGCAGAGTTACAGTATATGAAGTGTAGTTGATTGTGGATAAGTATATGGCGGGATCAAGGTATACAGGGGCCGAATACTCAAAACATTCATGACATCGTATCTCCCTCTGATCATCGTATCCTAAATTCCGATATCGTAATTCTAGGGTCATTAATACTAAAAACCATATATATTCGTAACTAGGAATTATAAGTTATGACGGTCGGTTCTTCCTGAGTGTGAGGAGCTATGACGAAGCGGACAAGCACTAACATTTTGATTTATTACTCAGTTAAGCATAAATGGCAGCTATGGCATCTCTGAGTGTCAAGGCCCAGATATTTGAGATATTGATAATTTAATTAGCTTGGACATGTAGGTTCGCAAGGGAAGTCTCCGCACACCTTGGTGACAGGATCGAAGACCTCACCATTAGGACAGAGGAAGCTGGCCATATTGGGAGGAGAGCAGATATAAAAACGGTGACAGTCCACAGGGTCGGCAATCTGTTCCCCGTCAGCTGTGCAGTGGGGTACACAGGGGTCGCAGTAGGTGTAGCAGAGGGTACTGTCCGACTGGCAGTTCCCGGTTAAGAAGTCGAAGAATGGGGCCTCGGCGGGGCAATACTCCTCGAGGGTATGCCCGTCGTTGAGGCAGACGAAGTACTTCCCGCAGGTGAGAGGGTCGGGCTGGACGGTCCCGGGGTTATCCAGGCGGCAGTCAGCGATACAAGGGTTACACAAGTCATTACAGTAACCCGGGGGAGCGATGTCGATAGGGTCACAGCGAGGGACGGTGTGGGCCTCGTTAAAGAACTCGCCATCAGGACACTCCACTGGCTCAGAGGGAACCATAATACCTGTGAAGATATTAATGGTATCCTCGAATTAAGATCAGCATTAAATTGTTGAACTCCCCCTCTAGTAATTTATTGAAATGGAGAGATTAAAACACCTAAAAGTATAAGTAGGCTACAGGAATGGGAAAGTAGATACGAGACCAAAACATAATGACAAAGTGGCCTTAACTACTGTATATGCCTCTCAACACGATGTGGGGTCATGCTGATCTATTCTACCCAGGGTATTATTTCCAAACTATAGTTTTTAGTTAATTGTTAATGTGGTTGTCTTACAGACTACTCAAACCAGCTAGCATTCCACCTAGGTCAAAGAAATTCATGAGTGTGACGAATCTATTGTGATAAGTGGATAAATTGAGTGGGAGGGAAATACATTATTATTTTTTAGGATTTTATGAATATTCCTCTAATATTTTGCGCCACGCCTAACTAGTCTCTGAAGATGGGATCTACTTAACCCGAGATGGTAAAGTAATACAAAGTTCAGAACTTTCCTGTATTTTCCTCTCTCTTAAATTTATCCAATCTTGTTGATCTTTTCTCCCTTATGCTTTTACAAGAATAGATTAGCTCCTAAGAGGATCATGACGCGTTTTATCCGTTTCTTCTGGCTATTATTAGACGATTTTATACAGCTTTCATTCAGATTAGGAATGGGGTATGAAAGTCCGAGAGGTAATTGAGAGAGTCTTTAGAACCCTTTTAATTCCTAGAGATCCTTCCTAAGCTGTATAAAATCGTCAATTGAAAGCCAGAATAAACTGTCAAAATCCGTCATAATCCCGAAGGGGAGTTAACCCCTTCTGTACCGACGACGTCTTATACATTTTATTCTAGTTATATTTACACGATCGGATTTTGTTCAGTTTAAAAAGGATCTGTGGTAGTAAAAAACGGTTAATTGAGATAGTTCGAAGCTTGTTAATTGCTGAAGACAGTCGTTTAATTGATAGTAGCCAGAGTAAAGTAAAAATAACTCGCCGGTACAGAAAGGGTTAAAACACTCAAGGTTTATAGATATCTATGGACCTTGAAAGCACTTACCTCCCACTAATACACAGACGTAGTATCGGGTGCAGTCTGTGGGGTCCCTGATGAGCGTTCCGGAGTCTGGGGGCACTGCTGTACAATCTGGGGCACACACCTGTACACTCGGCCACACCTGTTAACGGTGCACCACATCTGTTATTATACACCTGTCACTACACCTGTGCACTCGGCTATACCTGTTAACAGTAGCCTACACCACACTTGTTATTATACAACTGTCACTACACATCAGCTGTTACTGCACACCTGCACACTCGACCATACATTTTAACAATAAACCACACCTGTCACTACAAACTTCTTATAACACCTCTGGCACTACACCTGCACACTCGGCCATACCTGTTAACAGTACACCACACATATCACTACACCTGCACATTCGGCCATACCTGTTAACAGTACACCACACATGTCACTACACCTGCACATTCGGCCATACCTGTTAACAGTACACCACACTTGTTACTACACCTGCACATTCGGCCATACCTGTTAACAGTACACCACACATGTCACTACACCTGCACATTCGGCCATACCTATTAACAGTACACCACACATGTCACTACACCTGCTCATTCGGCCATACCTGTTAACAGTACACCACACATGTCACTACACCTGCACATTCGGCCATACCTATTAACAGTACACCACACATGTCACTACACCTGCACATTCGGCCATACCTGTTAACAGTACACCACACATGTCACTACACCTGCACATTCGGCCATACCTGTTAACAGTACACCACACATGTCACTACACCTGCACATTCGGCCATACCTGTTAACAGTACACCACACATGTCACTACACCTGCACATTCGGCCATACCTATTAACAGTACACCACACATGTCACTAGACCTGCTCATTCGGCCATACCTGTTAACAGTAGGCTACACTACACATGTCCCTACACCTGCACACGGCCATACCTGTTAACAATAATCCACACCTGTCTACACCCCTTTCACAACACAGCTGTTAAGAGTACACCACATCTGCACACTCGTAGACCTATGACCACTGGTTGTCTCCTAGTCTCTCTCTCTCTCTCTCTCTCTCTCTCAAACGCCACCTTTTGAGCTGTTTACTAACTAGGCACTGTCCTCATTATTCATGCAACACTAATTTATGCTAATTTATTGGAAGCAGCGAAGGTATTTTTATGGCGTATCGATGGGCTTTGTCACCACCCCAATAATATCTTGCCATTGAAACATCGAGATTTGAACCCGGGACCATTAGATTACCAGCCCAGTCGCAATACCACTTCACCACACCTTAAATATCAACTCGATTAATCAAATCCTTTTCGAATTATGAAAAGTTGCGTGTCAGGAATTTTAGCCTCGTCATGATGAATAGACTATAGTTCAGCAAAAATAAATACAAAATAAATATGAATATAAATTACTACCATGTAAAATCAATCAATCAAATCAAATCATGAGCTACAAGCTAACAATTTTTGTAACCAAATGAATGATTAACGTTGCCTGAATGAATGAGTAAATAATGTTAATTGATTGCATCTTGAAGCTTTACTTATCATTGGTGAGACGACCTCATTTGGACTACGCTGTTCAGTTTTGGGGTCCTTATTATAGAATATATATTGACTCTGGAGGCAGTCCAACGAAGAATGACGAAAATTATCACAATATTAGACATTTATCATATGAGGAGAGGCTGAGAACCTTTGGCTTGCATTCATTAGAAAGACGAAGATGTAGAGGAGATCTGGTAGGGGTATTTAAGTGAATGAAATATATCAATAAGATATATATTAATACAGTATTAAAGCTTAATAACTGCGAGATAACCCGTTCAAATGGCTTCAAATTGGATAAGTTCCGTTTTAGAAAATTTAAAAGTAAGCACTGGTTTGTGAACAGAGTTGTAGAAGTGTGGAATAGATTGCCTAGTTATGATTAGCTCAGAAACGGTAGAAAATGTCAAGTGCAAACTGGATAGTCATATGAGTGATATGGGTTGGGTGTGAATGGGATCTGCCTCGTGTGGGCCGGTCGGCCTTATGCAGATTTCCGGTTTATGTTCTTATGCAACTCACCAGGCAGCCCAAAAGAATGAGTAGAGAGGAGAGGTGGTGAGGAGACATGATGTTAGTGGTGGTGTTGGTAGCTTGTGATTGATGGTAAGTTAGGCTCTACCCATTATATATCTGTCTTCTTATCTACAACTCTCTCCCTCCCACTGTATCTCTCTGGGTCGCCTCTTGGAATTACCTTTACCTCTCTTTCTTAGAAGGTTTTTGATGTTATGAAACGACATGAAGGGTCAGGAATGGAGAGCAAAGGAAGGAATGGAAGTTTCGTTTATTTTTAGCTGGTCTAACTTGGAAGGTTGTCACAAAGTAGCTTTTCTCGTATAGTTGTTTCTTATATGAGGTGAAGCCAATAATTTCGAGTTATAATGGGGGAATTCATATTAATTAAGCCATCGCCTGTTATTGCAAGATTATTTTTTATCTGTGGTCTGCCTATTTATTTTATAATTTAACTTTTTATTGGAGAATTTGGAATTGGCTTTTGGTGAAATGTCATTCATTTGGAGCATATTAATTTATACTATGATGCATCATGAGTGTTAATAAAACTGTGAATATATATTCGTATTGCTATTCAAATCAATGATTACAAGATACCACTTGCGAGTTTCAGGCTACAAGTAAGACCAGAAAGCGTGAACCCTAACCTCTGTAACTAAAAAAGGGCTAGAGAAAATGGGCTGCAACTTTCCACACCTCTTCCCTGGCTGTCCCGCTAACCATTCCCATATACAGTACTGTAGTAGGAATATTAGCTCGAGTACTCTAGTTGTATGTGAGTTATAGAGGTTAATGTTCAAGAGTGTTGGCCTACTTATTTGGAACAGGGTATAGTAACTACTGTTATAGGTATTACAGTATTATTGGTAGGCCAGAAATCGTGAACCCTAACCTCGGTAACTTTAAAACAAGGGCCAGAGCAAATGGGCTGTAAATTTTCACACCGATTCCCTGGCTGACTCTTTTCCAATGGTGAAAGTATTAGCTCGATTACTCTAGTCGTGTTAGGTGTCCCTAATTTTAGCCTACCTATAATGAATGGACTATATTGTATGATAAACTTGAAACAGTAAACATGGATTGAGAAAAAATACTCATCAATAATTCATCAACGAGTCTTTTTTTTATAATTATTATTTTTATTTCTTAACTAGATCTCCGTCAAGCTTTAACAAAATATCCACAAGATAAATGTATAATTTTGTTGTTAGAATAAATACATCTGCTAAAGGCCACTTCCTCCTAAATTGCAACTATAACTCCATTACAAGTTATTCAATACCAAGGAACGTTTGAGTGATAAGGGGAGGTGTGTTTTTTTCTGGACCCCCTTTTCCCTCATGTTTAGCCCCATTAGTTTTGAGATTTAAGAGTTCGCTTCATTGGTTTGGTGATTATAACACGTTTCACCCCATTTCTTTGGCAATATTAAGACCCTTCGTGCCATTTAGTTGTTATTTTCCTGGTGAGCAAGAGCGAGCCTGAAAATATGTACAATTTTATCTCAAAGGTGGGTCTTGGGGGTATTTTTTTAAGCTTGGTATATATAATTATATTCTTATATATATATACCGGTATATATATACCGGGTTATTATATATATGTATATATATATATATATATATATATATATATATATATATATATATATATATATATATATATATATATATATATATATATATATAGACAGCATACATATATATATATATATATATATATATGTAATTATATATATATATATATATATATATATATATATATATATATATATATATATATATATATATATATATATATATATATATATATATATATATATTTTGATATTAGTGTAGCCAGGGAGGATATTTTCTTTCAGGCAGGTGAGATTAAAATAATAGGCACAGTTTGCATTATTGAGTTTTTTATTGATACTCTCAATTTTTCGTATAGTTTTTCTGGTATTTTCAGGAAGCTGGTAAAGGAGGTTTGCAAATGGTTCCGACGTTTCAATGGGCGCAGCCATCATTATCAAGGAGAAGTGAAGTTAGAAGGTGATAAGTCGAGTTTATATAGGCGATACAAGATCAAGAAAGGGATTATTGTGTGCTAGCTGCACGCTGGTTGGCTAACCTAAGACTAGCTCTGGTAGGCTGGCCGACTTATCACCTTCTAACTTCACTTCTCCTTGATAATGATGGCTGCGCCCATTGAAACGTCGGAACCATTTGCAAACCTCCTTTACCAGCTTCCTGAAAATACCAGAAAAACTATACGAAAAATTGAGAGTATCAATAAAAAACTCAATAATGCAAACTGTGCCTATTATTTTAATCTCACCTGCCTGAAAGAAAATATATATATATATATATACTGTATAGTCTCTGTTCACCATTTCCGTTTCTGACACCAATAAAATACCCCAGGTAACAGCTGTAACGTTTAACACATAATGTAGTAAAAAAAAAGATGTAAAAAAAACCCTATCTCCACCAATCATTTCCCTTCACGACACACTACCCACCAGCTGGAAGGAAACACATGGAACACACCCGCTGGAAGGAAACACATGGAACACACCCACACCCACACCCACAATACAAAAATTAACCCTTCATCTTCTCTCAGTATTCTTGGTGTCTCTTTCTCTTCTGTTCTCTCTTGGAAGGACCATGTTACCAGTCTTGCTAAGGCGGCCTCCCAGAAGTTGGGTGTGCTCAACCGCCTCAACGGGTTCTCTACCCCTGCACAGCTTCTTGCTCTGTACAGGGGCATGGTGCTTCCTTGTATTAAGTAATGTTCGCATGTGTGGGGAGGTTCCTCCTACACAACACTTCTAGACAAAGTAGAAGGGAAAGCCTTTCGTATCATTAACTCCCGTCCACTCACCAACTCTCTGCAATTTCTCTCTCTTCGCCGCTATTACAATAATCAGTATTCCTCAGAGCTCTCCCAGTGTATACCACCTCCTCTACGCTACGTACCCATCTCGCAACACAATCCCACCCCTACTCTGTGCAACTCTGCAACTCAAGAGTGAAACGATACTCCCAATCTTTCTTCTATTCAACAGCTGAGCTCTGAAACTCTCTCCCTGAATCTATATTTCCCTCATCCTATGACTTAAATTGCTTCAAACTCCGTGTGTCCAGGCATTTTGGCTCGAACGTTCCTTGATTTTGGCCCTGTCATTCTTTCAACTCTGGGGGAGGGACTCGTCACAGGCAGTTTTGCCTTTTGTCTCCCTCATCCACATAAAACAAAAACATAAATAAACTCATTAAGTATAGAGGCTGAAGAACAGGCTTGTTCATTGGGAATATATTTAATGTTTCTAAATATTACATCAATATGTTAGAATCGTTATGTGATAGGTGGTTTGTAATGAGTCACATGTACTTGTTGGCCTCATTCCTTAGCTTACATTTGCACAACAATGCCAACCAAGATCAACAGGTAGAAATAGTAAGGATTTTAACCCAAAATATATGTATTATTATTATGTCATAGTTATCGACTAATCTAAAAACCTAGCCTATTCTATTCTAAGTACACAAAGAGGTTCAGAGTATCTTTCGGTTAGGTTAATTTTAGATTTTTAGGTTAGTCATAATGCTTTTAAAAAGTAATAAATATTGTTTCCCACACAATTTTTATGGATATTTCGAAATATGAGTGTTTTGAAAGTTAGGACCAAACAATATGAGAGCAACAGGTGCTTGATCAAGTGCCTATAGAATTTTAGTTAATGTTGCATGGTGTATTTGTATAACCTCGTCAGGATGTTGGCGTGTTTCAGCAGTTTATTCTGACTATTTTAAGACGATTAAATTCAGCTTAGGAAGGAGTTCTAGGATTCAGAGGCATAATCGAGTTGATTTTGACCCCTTAGATTCCCAGAAGTGCTTCCTAAACTGCATAAAAGATCTCTCTCGCCCTCACTCACTCTTTCACACTCAATTTCACTCTCTCACTCACCCTCACTTTCTTGATAATTCAAAATATAACAAAGATCCGAGTCAGCTGTCTTAACCTATAACCGGTGACGTTACTCTTGGAATGTATATTGGTCGAAGGTGACCTACCTTCCGGTATCTTGCACTTAGAGATAGAGAAGAAAAAAAAAATGCACCAGTGCCGAGGAAATGGATACAATATATGATTAGGTGGCATGTCTCCATACCACCACCTCCTGTCCTCCCCTTTCATGTGTCTCACCCTCTCCCCTTTTCTTCCCCCTCCTCCTTTTTCCTACTTCATCCCTCCCCTGTTTCCTATACTTCCTCCCTCCCCCTCAAATACCTTCAATCCCCTTCATATATCCCTCCATTTTCACCCCCCCACCCCTCCCTCCCTCATCCACCTATCCAACATGTGTGAAAATTAGTCAGTGCAGCGAGAGCCTCGAACGAGAGCAGAGATATGCCACAATAAACCGTTTTTCTCTGAATATTTGTTCTTTACACCTGTTATTCTGGTTCTTCAATGTTCATATGTTTCTTATACAAGATAAATATGTGCATATGGTACAATAATATTGCTTTATATTTTAGATATAACAAATTATATCCGAATCGAAGGTAAATCTTTCGCACTGGTGGCACTGTGCGGGCAGGAGGCTGTTGATCTATTATTCTATTCTATTCTATATGCTCAGGCCAATCCCCACTTTTCCTATTTTTTATTTTATTTTCCTATATTTTATTATTAATTTTTGGTTTTGTTTTTTTCTTGGGGGTGGCCGACTCAAGACAGAGCAAGAACAGGAAAACACAAAACACAAGACAAAACAGCGAACAAACACAGACAAAACACAAAATTCACACACATCTAGGTCACCCAGGAGAATACCCAGCGACCAGGGTCACCAAGGTCGCTCCAGCACTCCCCCGGCCCCCAACCACCCGGAGAGGCTCAGATCTCGGCAGGCAGACATGTAGCGGAGCCAAAGCCACAAGCCCGCCCACCACACTTCCAGGCACACCCTTCATATTAATCGTCTCCCCGGGCCAGGCGCCTGATAGACTATTATCTAGTCCAACTTGCGCCCGACCCCTTCCCCCAAATGACCACGTGTTCACTCAACTATTCACAAGCATTCTCCATTCATTCCTGTTTATTACCACTTCCTTTGCCTGATCTATAGTCATTCCTCTATCATCCAAAGCTTGTCTTACACAGTCTCTCCATCTCAATGGGGGTCTTCCTGCCCTTCTATCTCCCCTTGTATCTGACTCATATATTCTCTTTGTAAGCCTTTCATCTCCCATTCGTTCAACATGACCTGGCTGTTGATAGCCAACACTTTTTTTTCCGACAGAATGATACACAGGTACACATGGAAAATGGAGTGGAGGAGGGAGGGAGCGACAGTGGAACGAAAGGCACTGATTGACTATGTATGTATGGGTGAACGAATGAAGAAATTAATGTTAAATGCTATGATATATAGGGGAATGGGGGGGGGAGGGGGGTTGTCTGACCATTATGTAGTAGTAGCTAAAACTAAGATACCGAAGAAGTGGGTGAAGAGAGCTAGAGTAAGGAAGGAGGAAGGTGGAGTGTTAAGAGTTACATGGTACACAAACTGCACAGACCTTGCGACCCCTACTAGGCAGTCCGGACTTAATTCTAACCAAATTTTCTACTAAGTGGAATGTAAGGCTAACAAAGCAGAAGGTTCTCCCCACCCAGGAGGTTACAGGAGGAGGAATACAGGGAAGAGTTCAAGAGAGTAGTAGAAAGACGAATAGGTAGGTTTGTCTTGGAGAGAATGGAAGAAGTGAAAGAGGTATGGAAAGTGTTTAAGGAAGAGATGTGTGCAGCATGTGAGGAAGTATGTGAAGTTAGCAAAAGAGAGAGAGGGTGAAAGGAACAGCTTGGTGGACTGAAGAGGTGAAACAAGCAGTTGAGGAGAAAAAGAAAGCATAAATAGAGTGGTTGGGTAGTAGAGGGAATGAAGATTTGATGAGACAAAAAAGGGAAAAGTACTTGGAGAAAAAGAGAGTAGTGAAGAAAAGTAAGAGAAGAGTAGATGAGGAATTTGGAAGGAATTTAAGTGTAAAGTGGAGGGAGTGTATAAAATTGTTCTGGAAAGAGTTCAAGAAAGTTGGGGAGGGTGGCAAGGGAAGTAGTAAGGGAGTGAACAATAAGAATGGGCGAGTGCTAGCAGAGAAGCAAGAGAGAGTCAAGAGAAGGAGGGAGCACTTCAATGAATTGTTGAATGTAGGAAATGAAATGCCGGCAAACATAGTTGGATGGGGTATGGGAGAGAGAAGAAGAGAAGTAGTGGAGGAGGAGGTGGGGATCAGGAGGTCCAAAGTGTGTGAAGCCTTGAAAAGGGTGTAGATGGGGAAATCATCAGGAATAGACGGAGTGGGTGGGAAGATGCTGAGGTATGGTGGAGAGATAGTGATTGAATGGGTATGGAAAATGTATAGACTAGCATGGAAGAAGGGAAGTGTGCCTGATGACTGGAAGACAGGCATAATAGTCCCCCTGTATAAGGAATTTTAAGGATAAAGGGGAGATAAGCGTGTGTGGCAATTACAGGGTGATATATCTCCTAAGCATAGTAGGGAAGATGTACAGTAGGGTAGCGATCGAGAGAGTGAGAACGGATAATGGGTAGGTGAGGAGCAGGGCGGGTTTAGGAAGAGAAGAGGGCATGTAGACCAGATTTTCTCCTTGAAATATGTTGTTGAGAAATATCTGGAGAAGGGACAAAAGTTGTATGGTACCTTTATGGACTTGGAGAAAGGTTATGACAAAGTTGATAGAGAAGGTCAGTGGAAAGTCTTGAAAATATACGGAGTAGGCCTAGCTTGTAAGTTGCAGAAATAAGTGAAGAGCATGTATGAGGATGTAAAGACAGCCAAAAGAATCTGCTATAATGCGTCATGAAAGTTCATTTGACTAGATGGTTGTAGTAATATTATGACATATTGTAATGCCCTGTACCAGCAAAAATCCCGCAAGCCCTGCACTGTACTACCCGAGTTGACGTCTAGGATAGTGTAAAATTTTCGTTGATGGCGAAGTCTAACAAACCCATCACGTGGATCACCACGAGACTTCACCTGTTTTTTTCAAGGAGAACTAAGGTTACTATCCTATTGTACATCCGTGGTCGTACAGTGGGTTAGCGCGCGGGTCTGGTTGACCTACTGAGGTCGCTTACCAGGGTTCAAACCCCGTGCCAGGCATCTCAAAACCTGGGGAGTTTTTGGGAGGGTCACCCAGCATTTTACTGGTGGCAGTCACGGAACGTGATCTGGTAGCTAGATAGAGCACCCATCACACGGACCCTAAGAATATTGAGATTGCTGAGGTGATATAGCTACGATACCTTACAACCTTAAATAGGCTAGGGGCTAGCCTTGTTAAAGAAGGATATAGTGTAATGCCCTGTACCCGCAAAAATCCCGCAACCCCTGCACTTTACTACCTGAGTTGACGTCTGGGATAGTGTAAAATAGTCTTTGATGGCAAAGTCTAATAAACCCATCACATGAATCACCATGAGACTATCACCTGGTTCTTTCAAGGAGAATCAAGGTTACTATCCTATTGTACATCCGTGGTAGTACAGTGGGTTAGTGCACGGGTCTGGTTGACCTACTGAGGTCGCTAACCAGGGTTCGAACCCCGCGCCAGGCATTTCAAAATCTGGGGAGTTTTCGGGAGTGTTAAATTCCCTTCGCACCCAGAATTTCACATTATTTTGTTTTTAATGCTTATTTCCAAGACCTGACAATTGTCAACATTAAATGACATCTGCCATTTTTCTGCCTTGTGTGGCCCAATCGGATTTCTGCAGACTCCCATTTTCTTATGTTCTTATATATAATACTATGACATTATTTAGTGATTTGATTTGGTAGGATTTGATTATATGACATACATTGTAGACAGTTTTTCAGTTAGGTAGTTTATTTTACATTAAATGAAGAACACATTATTGTATTACATCTTTATTAAATCGTTAATGTGGTATACATCATACAAGTAACATAAATCTACTTATTACAACAAATAAGAAATCAATTGTAGTGACACAGAAGAGTAATATTAAGTGTAGTTGATCGTGGATAAGTTGTGCAAATTTATATTTTCTAACGATACTTAACGAGAACAGTATAAGGCGGGATCAAGGTATACAGGGGCCGAATACTGAAAACATTCATGACATCGTATCCTAAATTCCGATATCGTAATTCTAGGGTCATTAATACTAAAAACCATATGTATTCGTAACTAGGTATTGTAAGTTATGACAATCTATTCTTCCCGAGAGTGAGGAGCTATGATGAAGTGGACAAGGACTAAGATTTTGATTAATATTACTTTGTTATGCATAAATGGTAGCTATGGCCCATATTCTTTAGGTTTTGCTAATTTTATTGGCTTGGAGAAGCTGTTTGTGATTGACTGATACAAGAGTGGCATAATAAATCTGCACAAACACTGATTAAGAACATGTAGGTTCGCAAGGGAAGTCTCCGCACACCTTGGTGACAGGATCGAAGACCTGACCGTTGGGACAGAGGAAGCTGGCCATATTGGGAGGAGAGCAGATATAAAAACGGTGACAGTCCACAGGGTCGGCAATCTGTTCCCCGTTGGCTGTGCAGTGGGGTACACAGGGGTCGCAGTAGGTGTAGCAGAGGGTAGTGTCTGTCTGGCAGTTCCCGGTTAAGAAGTCGAAGAATGGGGCCTCTGCGGGGCAATACTGCTCGAGGGTGTGCCCGTCGCTGAGGCAGACGAAGTACGTCCCGCAGGTGAGAGGGTCGGGCTGGACGGTCCCGGGGTTATCCAGGCGGCAGTCAGCGATACAAGGGTTACACAAGTCATTACAGTAACCCGGGGGAGCGATATCGATAGGGTCACAGCGAGGGACGGTGTGGGCCTCGTTAAAGAACTCGCCATCAGGACACTCCACTGGCTCAGAGGGAACCATAATACCTGTGAAGATATTAATGGTATCCTCGAATTAAGATCAGCATTAAATTGTTGAACTCCCCCTCTAATAATTTATTGAAATGGAGAGATTAAAACACCTAAAAGTATAAGTAGGCTACAGGAATGGGAAAGTAGATACGAGACCAAAACATAATGACAAACTGGCCTGTAATTATATGTCTCTCAACATGATATAATGAAAAGGACGTCACCGGATAGTCTGTGGACTCTTAAATGCTACATGTCCATCCTAAGTTGAATAATATCGTCTAAGAATGGCCGTAATACATTGAAAAGGATGGTTAGGAAATAGAGCACTCACCTCCCACTAATACACAGACGTAGTATCGGGTGCAGTCTGTGGGGTCCCTGATGAACGTTCCTGAGTCTGGGGGCACTGCTGTACAATCTGGGGCACACACCTGTACACTCGGCCACACCTGTTAACGGTACACCGCACTTGTTATTATACACCTGTAGACGGTACATCACATCTGTTAACGATACACCACACCTGTTAACGGGCGTTTCCGCACACTCCTCAGCTTCCCGCCTTGGAGTGGCTTCAGTCACCTGGGCGTTATTAGTGGTAAGCAGGGAAGGTTTTGTGGTCCGCTCAGTTATGGCCTTGGCCTTGCTCGGGATCTTGGGGTTGCTCGGCCAGACAGCCTGGGGAACAGCAACAACAACAACGGTACACACAACACCTGATATTATACACCTGTTAACGGTACACCACACCTATTAACGGTACACCACACCTGTTAACAGTACACCAGATCTGTTATTATGCACATGTCACTACACCTCTCTTTCTCTCAAACGCCACCATTTGAGCTATTTACTCACTAGGCACTGTCCTCATTATTCATACAATATTAATTTATTGGAAGCAGCGAACGTATTCTTATGGGGTATCGATGAGCTTTGTCACCACTTAAACTAAGGACAGCACAATTTCCATCCCAATAATATCTTCGCATTGACACATCGGGATTTGACTGAACCCGGGACCTTAAGGGGGGTGGGGGTAGGGGGGGGGGGGTAATTTGTTCCCTAGACCTTCATCTTACTTAAAATTACACCCCCTAGACCCCCTTTCAAGATAAATTTGTACATATTTCGGTAGAACATTTTCCCTCCTCTTAAATTACTGGCGAGCAAAAATCGACACCTAATTGGCACGAAAGTTCTTAAAATTGACAGAAATGGGTCAAAAGTTCTTAAAATCGCCAAACTAATGGGGCGAACGTCTTAAAATCTCAAAAGCAATGGGGCTAAATGGGTCCAGAAAAAATCTCTCAAGTGGAAATCTTCCCTTAAGATTACCAGTCCAGTCACAATACCACTTCACAACACCTTAAATATCAACTTGATTAATCAAATACTTTCGAGTTATGAAAAGTTGCATGTCGGGAATTCTAGTCTCGTCTTTATGAATTGACTATAGTTTTAAAACAAATCCAGATTCTCCAGTAAAAAAATAAGTTATAGAATTAATAGAAAACTAATGGTAAACAGACAGTAGATATATATTACTACGATAAATCAATTAATCAAATCAAGCTAACCAAAATATGTTAACCAAATGAATAATTAACGTTGCCTGAATGAATGAATAAATATTGCATCTTGAAGGTTTACTTAGCATTGGTGAGACCTCATTTGGACTACGCTGTTCAGTTTTGGGGTCCTTATTATAGAATAGATATTGACTCTCTGGAGGCAGTCCAACGAAGAATGACGAAAATTATCACAATATTAGACATTTATCATATGAGGAGAGGCTGAGAACCCTTGGAAGTAGAAAGACGAAGATGTAAAGGAGATATGGTAGGGGTGTTTAAGTGGATGAAAGGTATCAATATGGGAGATATTAATACAGTATTAAAGCTTAATAACTGAGATAACCTGTTCAAATGGCTTCAAATTGGACAAGTTCCGCTTTATAAAAGATATAGGTAAGCACTGGTTTGGGAACAGAGTTGTAGATGTGTGGAATATATTGCCTAGTGCAGCGATTAACTCAGGAACGGTAGAACATTTCAAATGCAAACTGGATAGTCATATAAGTTATATGGGATGGGTGTGAATAGAATCTGCCACGTGTGGGCCCGTCGGCCTTATGCAGATTTCCGGTTTCTTAAGTTCTTGTGCAACTCACCAGGCAGCCCAAAAGAATGAGTAGAGAGGAGAGGTGGTGAGGAGACATGATGTTAGTGGTGGTGTTGGTAGCTTGTGATTGATGGTAAGTTAGGCTCTACCCATTATATACTGTATCTGTCTTCTTATCTACAACTCTCTCCCTCCCACTGTATCTCTCTGGGTCGCCTCTTGGAATTACCTTTACCTCTCTTTCTTAGAAGTTTTTGATGTTATGAAACGACATGAAGGGTCAGGAATGGAGAGCAAAGGAAGGAATGGAAGTTTCGTATCTTTTTAGCTGGTCTAACTTGGAAGGTTGTAATTTTTCTCGTATAGTTGTGTATTATTTGAGGTGAAGCCAGTAATTTCGGGATATAATGGGTGAACACTTATTGAATAAGCCATCGCATGTTATGGCAAGAGTATTTTATCTCTGTGTTCTACCTATTTATTCTATAACTTAACTTTTTATTGGATAATTTGGAATTGGCTTTGGATGAAATTACCCTTTTATGTCATTCATTTGGAACATATTTATACTATTCTGCATCATGACAGTGTTAATAAAACTCTGAATAAATATTCGTATTGCTATTCAAATCAATGATTACAAGATACCACTTGCAAGTTTCAGGCTACAAGTAGGACCAGAAAGCGTGAACCCTAACCTCTGTAACTCAAAAAGGGCTAGAGAAAATGGGCTGCAACTTTCCACACCTCTTCCCTGGCTGACCATTCCCATATACTGCGGTAGGAATATTAGCTCGATCACTCAAGCTGTTTGTGAGTTATAGAGGTTAATGTTCAAGAGTTTTGGCCTACGTATTTGGAACAGGGTATAGTAACTAGTATACCAGAAATCGTGACCCCTAACCTCTGTAACTCAAAAAAGTCTAGAACAAATGGGCTGTAAATTTCCACACCGATTCCCTAGCTGACTCTTCCCCAATGGTGAAAATATCATTATCTCGATTAATCTAGTTGCGTTTGAGTTACATAGGTTATGTGAGGTCCGGAGCTAATGTGGATGAATACTGTTAAGATAATACGGAATATGGGGTCCCGATTTCTGGCCTGCCTATAATAAACGAACTATAGTATACTAGTTACTATACCCTGTTCCAAATATGTAGGCCAACGCTCTTGAACATTAACCTTTATAACTCACAAACAACTAGGGTGATCGAGGTAATATTCCTACCATTTGGGAAGGGTCAGCCAGGGAAGAGGTGTGAAAAGTTACAGCCCATTATCTCTAGCCCTTTTTGTGTTACAGAGGTTAGGGTTCACGATTTAAATAATAAACTTGAAACAAATAAACTTGAAACAGTGAACATGGCTTGAGAGAAAATCTCATCAATATTTCATCAACGAGTCAGAATTATTAAGGGTAGTTTTATATGTTGAATTATTTTTTAATTGTATTTATTTAGGGTGAAGTTTGGCATCCTCTACCCATCCTTAGCCGTTTCTGTGTCTCTTTTACTGTCCTAATTTTTTCCTTGGGGGCAGGGGGCTAGGAATCCTCCTCCCATTGTAATATTCATCTACTAGACGAGACAGAGTAATAAGGGGCGAGGGAACGCGAAAGTGATCCCTTACCCTAAGAAATGGTACTTTAAATGTTGTTTCTGTTCGGCTCTGTCTTGAGTCGGCTGCCCCCAGTTATGGGGTATTCGCCTGAGTATATACATACATTTATATATTTTAATATATATATACAGTATATACAGTATATATATATATATATATATATATATATATATATATATATAGATATATATATATATATATATATATATATATATATAATATATATATATATATATATATATATATATATATATATATATATATCTATATATATATATATATATATATATATATATATACACACACATTCTCTATTAACCATTTCCGTTTCTGACACCAATAAAATACCCAAAGCAGCAGATGGTACGTTTATGACTAGTACCAAATTATGTAAACAATTATGTACAAAAAACCCTATCTCTCTCAATCATTTCCCTTCATGACACACTACCCAACAGCTGAAAGGAAACATATGGAACACACACAAACCCCCACCCACACCCACACACCCTACCCCCACGGCCCCACCCAACCCTACCCCCACCCACATCCACATACCCTCAAGGTATATCGTAAACACCTTATCTGATGTTCTCACTTTTTGGAGTTGTAAAAAAATATATGAGTGGAAGGGCAATTAAGGGGAGGGTTTTTGCTTGTTCCCTAGACCTTCATCACCCCCTAGATCCCCTTTCAAGATAAATTTGTACATTTCTTGGTTGGTTCCTCTTGAATTACAGGCTCGCTTTCGCTCGCCAGGAAAAAATCGACACAATGGCACGAAAGGTCTTAAACTGGACAGAAATGGGGCGAAAGTTCTTAAAATCGCCAAACTAATGGGTCTTAAATTTAAAAAAAAAAACAATAGGGCCAAACACGAGGGAGAAAGGGGTCCAGGAAAAGAATACACCATGCGGAAATCTCTCCTTAAAGTTTCCATAATAAGCCTAATTTGCTTTGTATAGGTATATTGGTAGTAATAAGCTCATTTAATATACTGTAGAGGTTGAGAAACAGGCTTGTCCATTGGGAATATATTTAATGTTTTTTAAAAATTACATCAATGTCCTAGAATCGTTATATAAAAATTGTAGCACTTATCACTGCAGGTGACTGTACAAGTGCAGTCATTAATGCTGAAGCCTCGATCATTTTAAAGGAACCTTCGAAATACAACTTGTGGGACCAAACCAAAGTACGTCCCCCGCTCCCCTGCCGTCCCCAGCCCAATAGCCTACAGCAGCCCATATTATGTCAGGAGTGAGATATGTGTCCCCAGGAACTCCATGTTACACAAGTACATGGCGGCCTATGCTGAGGAGGTCTACGAGAACTGGACCAGAGCCACAATGACGACGCCCCTACCCCCCTGACGTCTCTGCAGCTCCAGCCGCCCAGTGCCCCGATGAGCTGGCCAGCCAATCAGTTTCCTGGATCTCGTAGGGGCAGGAAGAGGAGTCGATTCAACTCGAAGCAAGAAAATTACCCTAGCTTCAACATCTCTACAGGATCAGAGAAGCAGGATCCTAATCACCCCCAGCCTGTGATTTGTCCAACCAAGACCACCAGACCAGCACTCCGATCCAGGCCGGGGCTATATAAACCCCTTAGAGTAGCCCCCAGACACATAAGATTAGCAACCCGACATGGGAACAGGACCTCCTCTTCCCTCTCCCGCCAGCACTGTCAGCTACTCTTACGACCCTTACAGATTTCCCCTATTGGAAGTGATAAAGCGGAACATGAGGAATTGTTAAAAGAGATATGTTTTCAACCGGCACGTGGGGCCACAGACACAAAACAGCAATCTGTCAGACAAGTCTTCGATCCACCAACCAGTTCACAGGGCGAAGCTACAAAGGAACTGTGTGTGGAGCTACAAAAGCTCAAAGGCCTCCTTAACCCGAACAACGATGACTTTGAACAATTGTATAGGGAGTAGCAGGAAGAGCTTCCCCACGAAATAAAGGAGTGGCGGAAGAGCTCCCCTGGAGTAAACCAAGCGAGGGAACCGGAGGAGCATGCCGATGCCTGAAGACAAAAGTCCCGCAGCCCTAGCCTGACGCCCTTTGTTGACACCCACCATGACCGCCACAAAACAATCCCTTTTTTGCCATGGCTCAAGAACTCTCCCCATCGACGCTCCGAAAGTTTTCTTGTATTCTCCCCATAGGAGGCTGGGTCACCGCATGGTGTCGCCCTACTGACCTCCCCCCTACCTGAACCAGTGGACTAGCCCTGACAAGAAAGGAAGCTGCTTACTAAACACATACCTGGCAAGCGTGTCTGCCTGGATTCTACATGACCACTACCCGCTAATTCCCTGTTTGACCTCTGGACTTCACCACCTGGCCACAAGTACCACCAAGCACTTTTTCTACAGGAAGTTACAAGGAAGCCGCATAGTATCCCAATTCCTAGTGCCTGATTGCTGTACAGAATATTATATGTCTATATATGCAGTATATGTTATTGTATACAATTATTTCTTGAATGTTTATTGTATTATTGTGTTGTCTTGTACTCTGTACCGAAGAATATACATCTATTGTAAAATAAACTGTATTTTGTGTTCTTTTATGTTTATTTTGACTTCCCAGTTAACCTAGTGGCTGCTACAATCCTCTCGAGAGGTTTTACTGGTGGGCTGCGACGCTACTCTCGGAAGAAGAGATGTCAAACAGGTACTTCTAATGACAAAAATAAGAAGTGTGACTGTCAGGGTTTATGAGGTGAGCTTCCAATGACATTTACTGCCCACCATCTTGCCTCCACCCTGCTCCTCCCATTACCTCCCTCCACCAGACCAATACGCACGGCCGCACATTGCCGATTTCACGCCACATTATCAACTACGGACCATTGTAACACCTCAACCACAAATCTTTTGGGTATTCGTATATACAGTATATGGTTGGATGAGGAATTGAATTTCCTATACGATGATGTGGTTTTCGTTGTGTTTTGGAAGAGTCACCAAATCAGCCTAGGTCTAGCAAAGGGCAATGGTGACTCCTAGGGGGGTCTGTAGTATTTCTTGGGTTAAAGACCCCACATTGTTTACTACCCTTAATAATATAGGCACTTCACAAATATCAGGTAAAGAATGAATAGGAAAATTCAATTCAACCCGAGACAGCTTCGAAAATATATGCATCAGCATTAACAATTGCGATTGTACATTGTGCATATTATATAACACGTGAGATGCAGACAATTATGAAAACAAATTGTTCTCACAATGTCGTCAGCGGTGGCTATAAAAACAAAAGATGATAACGCTGAATTAAGGGGGGGATGGGCGTATTTATCTGCATTTTTATTGATATTTTTATTAATTTGTTAATTTCCTCCCTAGACCTCCATGAAGCACAAAAAAAAAAAAAAATCCCCATGACCCCCCTTCGAGATAAATTTGTAAATTTTTCGGTAGGCCGGTTCCTCATAAATATATAGGCTCGCTATCGCTCGCCAGGAAAAATCGACACCTAAATGGCTCGAAAGGTCCTAATATTGAAAAAAATGAAGTGAAAGGTTTCAAAGTCACCAAACTAATGGAACAAATGTCTTGAAATCTCAAAAGCAATGGGACTAATCATGAGGGATAAAGGGGTCCAGAAAAAAATCCCTCCAGTGGAAACCTCCCCTTAACCCTTAAAAGATCGGGGTCGGACTTAAGTCCGGTTCAAATTTGCAGCAAGTTAGGAGCATTATTAAGGCTTTTAAAGGGTTAAAATCGAGTGCAAATGGCCGGGAGCGCAGCGGGCCAGACAGCCGACTCCCAGGGCTTACCGCCGCCCATTAACTCATGTTCCCTGTGTTCTCGAGAGGCCGGCAGTGTAGCCAGTAGTGAGCATAGCTGGGAAAAATATGCCGTTATACGCTAAACTCCCATGTTACTGGTATCACTGTATGAGAACCACGAGTGCTACGTAACTCGTTCTGGTCTCATTTTGAAGCTTTTAGCGCCTAGTTTTTTGCTATTTTTTTTTTTTTCATGCAGATACTTGATTTATCATGCAGGAGGGCCTGAATATGCCCAAATAAGCCCCCCCCCCCACCCCCGCTAGACAAGGGTTAATACAGAAGTAAACACCTGCTAGTGTGCAGTCGTCTGTTTGGGTTCCCACATGGTTCAACAACCCCTTCTGTACCGGCAACATGTGTTTTTTAACTTGAATCTGTCTGGGTGTGGTGTCCCGAGTTCGAATCCTGAGAGGACCATATGCTTTCATTAGTGTATTCAAGTACATTGGGGTTTGTAATTGATAATTAATGTTAAGAACGGGGTGTTACTTATTGCTATAGATTCAGGAACTAACGTATAGCGAGGCCGATCCTTAGTGATCTTGGCCCCATTCAATGTTCTTTCCTCTCACTAAGAATTACGCTTTCCATAATGCAATACAAATATGGCGGAGGTTGGCCGATCTCTGTTACTATAGGGTACCAATATGGCGGAGGTTGGCCGATCTCTGTTACTATAGGGTACCAATATGGCGGAGGTTGGCCGATCTCTGCTACTCAGTGATAGGAGAGGCTGGGAATGCGAAATCCCCCGGATGAATAACAGGGGTGCTATGGGCTCTCTGCGAGAGGGCTGGTTATCACACAGAGGCCCACGTCTCTTCAACAAACTCCCACGGCGAGTAAGAGACATGAGGGACATCTCGTTAGACAACTTCAAGAGAGCCCTAGATGTCGAACTTCAAAAAGTGCCAGACGAGCCCATCCTCGCAAGGGAACGAGTTGTCGCTTCAAACAGTCTACTGCACCAAATCACCACCCATAGCGAGGGGCGTCGCGCTCCTTGGTGCCGCTAGAAGAGCGGCGAACACATCTAAAGGTATCTAAAGGTATAGGGTACCAATATGGCGGAGGCTAGCCGATTTCTGGGTACCAATATGGCGGAGGTTGGCCGATCTCTGCTACTAATAGGATCTCTCTAGGTCTGCTTTCACTGTCCAGGTGTTCTGCTTCCCAAACTTTATCTAACTCTTTCCAACAACACTTCCCAAAAAATCGATGACTGTTAAAATAATTGATTATATACAGTGTATTAATCGGACATACTCAGGGTTCATTGCTTCACTGGAATTTTATATGACGTAGGTACAATCGGCCAAATTTGTGATGTCTCGACACGAAGTATATTTTGATCAATTGGTATCAGCACTATCTAAAACTTGATTTATTCATTTTAAGTGAGATATACCAACATGTTCTTCCACCTAACACACCCTATTCAACATCTGACAGACATTAATACAGCACAGAGCGAGCCAAACGTAATATCAGCTGAGCCGTGACTTATTACCGCTACCGTACACTGTAAAATATGATGGTGCACTACAGAACACAGACATATTGTAACAAAGCTAGTAGGCTACACGCAAACAATGTACAATAATATGTTTTTGTAAACATTTAAACACTTGTCAGCATTTTTTAACCCCTTTAGCACCATGACGTAATTGTCATCATAATCTGGTTACCACTCGACGATTTTCTTTAGTTTATAATCTACCTCTAGAACTCAAATGGGTAAGATCTCAATAAACCCTCTAAATAACACAGGTCCTTCTTAAACTGCATAAAATCATATAAATTTAGCCAGAATAAAAGGTAAAATGGCGTCATGGTGCTGAAGAGGTTAAGGGAAGAGGTTTAGTTTGTTCCCTAGACCTTCATTAATCTTAACATTGCATCCCATAGACCCCCTTTCAAGATAAATTTGTACATTTTTGGTAGAAAAAGTCCCGGCCAAGGGCCACTTCCTTTTAAATTACAGGCTCGCTGTCGCTCGTCTTTAATAACAAACTGGCTACAGAAGCCTTTAATAACAAACTCGCCACAGGAGTCTTCAATAACAAACTGGCCACAGAAGCCTTTAATAACAAACTGGCCACAGAAGTCTTCAATAACATACTGGCCACAGAAGTCTTCAATAACAAACTGGCCATAGAAGTCTTCAATAACAAACTGGCCACAGAAGCCTTTAATAACAAACTGGTCACAGAAGTCTTCAATAACAAACTGGCCACAGAAGCCTTTAATAACAAACTGGCCACAGAAGTCTTCAATAACAAACTGGCCACAGAAGTCTTCAATAATAAACTGGCCACAGAAGCCTTTAATAACAAACTGGCCACAGAAGTCTTCAATAACAAACTGGCCACAGAAGTCTTCAATAATAAACTGGCCACAGAAGCCTTTAATAACAAACTGGCCACAGAAGTCTTTAATAACAAACTGGCCACAGAAGTCTTCAATAATAAACTGGCCACAGAAGCCTTTAATAACAAACTGGCCACAAAAGTCTTCAATAACAAACTGGCCACAGAAGTCTTCAATAATAAACTGACCACAGAAGTCTTCAATAACAAACTGGCCACAGAAATCTTCAATAACAAACTGGCCACAGAAGTCTTCAATAACAAACTGGCCACAGAAGTCTTCAATAACAAACTGGCCACAGAAGTCTTTAATAACAAACTGGCCACATAAGTCTTCAATAACAAACTGGCCACAGAAGCCTTTAATAACAAACTGGCCACAGAAGTCTTCAATAACAAACTGGCCACATAAGTCTTCAATAACAAACTGGCCACAGAAGTCTTCAATAACAAACTGGCCACAGAAGCCTTTAATAACAAACTGGCCACAGAAGTCTTCAATAATAAACTGGCCACAGAAGCCTTTAATAACAAACTGGCCACAGAAGTCTTCAATAACAAACTGGCCACAGAAGTCTTCAATAATAAACTTGCCACAGAAGCCTTTAATAACAAACTGGCCACAGAAGTCTTTAATAACAAACTGGCCACAGAAGTCTTCAATAATAAACTGGCCACAGAAGCCTTTAATAACAAACTGACCACAGAAGTCTTCAATAACAAACTGGCCACAGAAGTCTTCAATAACAAACTGGCCACATAAGTCTTCAATAACAAACTGGCCACAGAAGTCTTCAATAACAAACTGGCCACAGAAGCCTTTAATAACAAACTGGCCACAGAAGTCTTCAATAATAAACTGGCCACAGAAGCCTTTAATAACAAACTGGCCACAGAAGTCTTCAATAACAAACTGGCCACAGAAGTCTTCAATAATAAACTTGCCACAGAAGCCTTTAATAACAAACTGGCCACAGAAGTCTTTAATAACAAACTGGCCACAGAAGTCTTCAATAATAAACTGGCCACAGAAGCCTTTAATAACAAACTGACCACAGAAGTCTTCAATAACAAACTGGCCACAGAAGTCTTCAATAATAAACTGGCCACAGAAGCCTTTAATAACAAACTGGCCACAAAAGTCTTCAATAACAAACTGGCCACAGAAGTCTTCAATAATAAACTGACCACAGAAGTCTTCAATAACAAACTGGCCACAGAAGTCTTCAATAACAAACTGGCCACAGAAGTCTTCAATAACAAACTGGCCACATAAGTCGTCAATAACAAACTGGCCACAGAAGTCTTCAATAACAAACTGGCCACAGAAGCCTTTAATAACAAACTGGCCACAGAAGTCTTCAATAACAAACTGGCCACAGAAGCCTTTAATAACAAACTGGCCACAGAAGTCTTCAATAACAAACTGGCCACATAAGTCTTCAATAACAAACTGGCCACAGAAGTCTTCAATAACAAACTGGCCACAGAAGCCTTTAATAACAAACTGGCCACAGAAGTCTTCAATAACAAACTGGCCACAGAAGCCTTTAATAACAAACTGGCCACAGAAGTCTTCAATAACAAACTGGCCACAGAAGTCTTCAATAATAAACTGGCCACAGAAGCCTTTAATAACAAACTGACCACAGAAGTCTTCAATAACAAACTGGCCACAGATGTCTTCAATAATAAACTGGCCACAGAAGCCTTTAATAACAAACTGGCCACAGAAATCTTCAATAACAAACTGGTCACAGAAGTCTTCAATAATAAAATGGCCACAGAAGCCTTTAATAACAAACTGGCCACAGAAGTCTTCAATAACAAACTGGCCACAGAAGTCTTCAATAATAAACTGACCACAGAAGTCTTCAATAACAAACTGGCCACAGAAGTCTTCAATAACAAACTGGCCACAGAAGTCTTCAATAATAAACTGACCACAGAAGTCTTCAATAACAAACTGGCCACAGAAGTTTTTAATAACAAACTGGCCACCGAAGTCTTCAATAACAAACTGGCCACAGAAGTCTTCAATAACAAACTGGCCACATAAATTCCTCTAGACCTGCTTCTGACCACGACAACATTTTTGTTTTATCTTTGCAGTTGAGGATTCCAACACCTACCAGGGCCTGCATCCATGACCTTTACAATCACACCAGACTTAATAATTCCTATGTACCACTACACTACCATCATCCTATATTCCATATGTATCAACAGATAAATAATCTTATGTCATTTGTTAAGTGCCGTTTCTCTCCCTCTTTGAGGAAATTCAATAGCGCTAGGAACTCTTATGTAATGGCTGAGAACATTACCCATTTCCCTGCTTATTAACCGCCGGGCATATCTCAGAAAATCTTTTCAACCTGAGCGGGGATTGAAAGCGAGTCTGCTGGATGGGAGGCAAATATATTGTCAACTGACTCAGCCAGACTGCTGGATTGGGACAATTAAGATCCTATGTTGTGTATAATTATTTTAGTGGAGACAAAATTGAGTTACCATCGATTTTACCACCTGTCACTCTTTTGGCTTTGGGGGAGACACTCGTTATGTGCAACTTGCATTTTGTCTCCTTTATACACATAGCCAAAACAAATCCATTATGGTGGTAAATGTATTAGTGAATCCGACACCAGGATTATACCTCCGTGGTGGTTAGCTCTAAGCCCAAAAAACAAATCTGGTACTAATTTTGGGTTTCCTTTCTGGGGCCCCACCCTCAGTGCCCCGAGTCTTCTATTGTATCTGAGGGCATTGTTTGGTTCCCTCGTCTTAGCATTTAACATCACCTTACTATTTCGTCCTACGGAGTTTAATTGTCCATCACTACTCATTTCCAACAATCAAGACCTGCAAGTCTTACTGTCTCAGAGCAACTCCTTTTGAACCCGTCCACTGAAATTCTCATTTTCCCGGGAGATGCTGCAACCCCTCGACCTCCTTTCAGTTCCACATGAACAACAGCTTGAATCCCTTGGGGTGGGAACTTTAAACTCAAAATTGAACAAAATTACATATCCCAAATTTGTACATGGTCTTACACTAAATTTGGTTACTACAGTTAATCGATGATTACCCCCCCCCCTCCAAGCCCACCCCTACTCCCCACACACAGCTCTCTCTCAAAAAAAAACATCCCACACCCACGTCGACCACTTACGTACAGGAAATAGTGAATTCGGTGCGTGAGTGGGTTTGAAATAAGTGCATGTTTGTCTGTGTGTGTGTGTGTACTCTCAGATAGTATAAAGACACACACACACACTCACAGCCACACACTCAACAACCACTCGTATCACCAAACACAACATGATGTCTCCCCGGGTGTTCTCATCGTTGTTTGTGCTGCTCGCCTGTATGGTATGTATTGGTGGATTTGTTAAGGGGGAAGGGTTTATTTGTTGGTCGATTATTTCATATATTTATTCATATATTTGTTTAGTTTCCTCCCTAGACTTTCATCGAACTTAAAAACAAACATCCATTAGATCCCCCTTCTAGATTAATTTGTACATTTTTCGGTAGAAAACAAATCCAAAATTACAGGCTGACTATCATCGTTTGCCAGGAAAAATACTCGACACCTAAATAGCACGAAAGGTCTTAATATTGACAAAGAAATAAGGCGAAAGGTCTTAAAATCGACAAACTAATGGGGCTAAACATGAGGAAAAAGGGGGAACCCGAAAACCGGCACATCTCCCCTTAACTATTTATGTTGGTATTTAACCCTATCAGTATACAATGTTGGTATTTAACCCTATCAGTATACAATGTTGGTATTTAACCCTATCAGTATACAATGTTGGTATTTAACCCTATCAGTATACAATGTTGGTATTTAACCCTATCAGTATACAATGTTGGTATTTAACCCTATCAGTATACAATGTTGGTATTTAACCCTATCAGTATACAATGTCGGTATTTAACCCTATCAGTATACAATGTTGGTATTTAACCCTATCAGTTTACAATGTTGGTATTTAACCCTATCAGTATACAATGTTGGTATTTAAACCTATCAGTATACAATGTTGGTGTTTAACCCTATCAGTATACAATGTTGGTATTTAACCCTATCAGTTTACAATGTTGGTATTTAACCCTATCAGTATACAATGTTGGTATTTAAACCTATCAGTATACAATGTTGGTGTTTAACCCTATCAGTATACAATGTTGGTATTTAACCCTATCAGTATACAATGTCGGTATTTAACCCTATCAGTATACAATGTTGGTATTTAACCCTATCAGTTTACAATGTCGGATCCTGTAATGTTTTATAGGCAGGTTTATAATAACGTGGAGGGGTCTTGTCACTGGACTGGTAATCCAATGGTCCCGGGTTCGAATCCCGATATGTCAATGGGAAGATATTATTGGGATGGAATTTGTGCTGTACCTAGTATCAGTGCATTACCACAAAGCCCACCGAAATGCCAAATAAATACGCCCATTGTTCCCTGATTGAATAGCATTGTATGAATATTCCCATATTCAAAATATGCTATAGGGGAGCAATGCCTAGTGAGTTCATTGCTCAATAGGTGGCGTTCTGAGAGTGAGGGTCTGAGTCTAGGGGATGAGACAGTGAAGCACTGGAGTGAGGCAGCTTCAGAGATGGGGCTGTTTCGAGCTGTGAGTGAGCAACTAAGCCCCATGCATCCTGCGAAGGCAAAATATCAGGGGCTGGTTGCAGCTAAAAGTGCTTCACATGTCTCACCACCTAGACTGGAACGAGACCTCACGGGCTTCACCGATTTATGTAGAACGGAAGAAAACAAAAATAAAATAAAATAAAGTTAAAATAAAAAATCTAACAGGTATATAATAACACTATCTACTCAACAGGTGTGGCCTAGCGTGCAGGTGTGTGCCCCAGACTGTGCAGGTGTGGACCCCGGCACATTAGTAAAGGACCCCACAGACTGTACTAGATATTACGTCTGTCTTATGATCAATGGTAAGGAGAAATATACAGGGTTGAAGAAATGTACAGTTGGCCACGTAAGTTCTGTTCCTTGTCTGTCTTATGATCGATAGTAAGGAGGAAAATACAGGTTGAAGACATGTACAGTTGGCTACGTAAATTATGTTCCTCTTCGTGATCTTATGTAATTAACAGGCTTCGAACTATCTCACTTAACCCTTTTCACTACCACTGATCCTTCTGAAACTGAACACAATCCTCTGAATATCTATCTATCTATCTATTGCCTGACGCCGTGATCCCCGAAGGGGTGGCCACGAACGAACCGCCCCCATGCACCTCTGTCCCCAGTCAGTCGACGCCCCTCCCCCCAACCAGCACCGCCTTCGTTCATATACTTCCTCACTCCATCCTTCCACCTCTCCTTTGGTCTACCTCTCCCTCTCTGTCCCTCCACTTCGCTCTCGTACACCATCTTAGTCATTCTCTCGCTTTCCATACGTTCCATATGGCCGAACCATCTCAAGTTGTTCCTTTTCACACTTTCCAGCACATCCTCTTAATATAAGCCAGTAAATTGTTTAACCATGGAGGTCTGGGGTTGTGAGCAGAGAGGTGTAATGTGAGGTGGGGGAGGGGGAGGGGATATTCGATGATTTTACAATATATCCAAATAATAAGTCTGACTGTCAGTGATTGGTTGTGGTTTTGAGCTCATCAGGTATCCACACCAAGGAGGTGGGGGGGGGGGGGGAGGATTTGACAGAAGAGGTAGCTGTGTTTATTGTTTAGATACTCAGAGCTATTTTTATATATAATAACTGGTTCATTTTACTCAAAGGTGACCAGAGCAAGCACGGGTGAATAAAGTTAGCTTGTTGGTCTCTGATACCTAAGAGGGTTTCCCAGCATGCCTATATGGGCCATTTCTTTATGGGGAGATGGCCCCTTATTTTTGGTCTATTAACCCTTTCAGACTCATATTACGCAGAGGTTGCCAGATTAGCAATAAGAAATAGAGTTCTCTTACTCTTATAATTACCTCTCCAAAATTAGTTTCCTGCCCACAGCTAACTCAAAGACAACTGCAGAGGTTGAAGTAACTAAACTAAAGGTTTCTAAATACCCCTGATGGTAACAAAGGTTTTAAAGTATCCCTAATAGGCTCAAAATCGCGTCATATGTCGGAGAGGGTTAATTCTTTTATTCCTTTATTTCTCACTGGACCTCCATCAAGTTAGACAAAATATTTTTTGTTTTTAGACCCCCCCCCCCCCTAGACCCCCCCTTCAAGATAAAATTGTTATCTTTCGGTAGAAAAATTTCCCGGCCAAAGGCCGGTTCCTATTAAAATAATAGGCTCGCTATCACTCGCCAGGATTTTTTTTACACCTAAATGGCACGAAAAGTCTTAAAATTGACGACGAATGGGGCAAAAGGTGTAAATATCGCCAAATTTATGGGCTGAACGTCCCATTTCAAAACCAATGGGGCTAAGCACGAGGGAGAATGGGGACCAGAAAACCGGTCCATCCCCCCTTAAACATCGTAAAATACCCCCACCAAGGAATCTAGGGGGTGGGGGGATCTAGCTGGTATGGGGGTAACTCAACCCAGGGAGCAAAACTTTTAGTAACTGTTATGTTTTTCAGGTATTATGATTGCCTCCGAGGAACCAATAGAATGTGATGCCGGCGAGTACTTCAGCGAGGACCACCAGGTACCTCGTTGTGACCCCATAGATATAGCTCCCCCGGGGTTCTGCAGCAACCTGTGCAACCCTTGTGTACCGAACTGCCGCCTGGATAACCCGGGGACAGTCCAACCACACCCCTTGAATTGTGGGAATTACTTCGTCTGCCTCAACGGAGCGCACACGCTGGAGGAGGAGTGCCCCGTAGAATCACCGTACTTCGATTTTAAAATGGGGAACTGCCAGATGGATGAGACCCTCTGTTACGACTACTGTGACATCTGCGTCCCTCATTGTACTATCGACGGTGAAAGGATCGCAGACCCTATGGACTGTCACCGTTTCTACTTATGCTCACCGCCCGATACGGCTAGCTTCTTGTGCCCCAACGGAGGAGTGTTTGATCCAGAGTCCGGAGAGTGCGACACCAACGCGATATGTAATACCCTCTGTCCTAACACCTCTGGCTGGGAGGAGGATGAGCTAGACTAGACTATGGATTAGATAATAGCTACTACCATCAGAGAGGGCCTTTAACTACAAGTGTAATTTACAAGATAATTTTGTTATCGCTGTGGGCATGTTATTAAAATTCATGTTAGATCACACTAAATATAAACATCCTAACTGAATATAGAACAAAATAAGGGATTATCTGTCATTTAAGAATAGCAAGGCTCTCTTAAGCTATGATTAACTTGTTCACTGAGTTCCCATATAACTTAATTAATAACAGTTATTTAAGGTTATGCCCTGAATGTTAGACCCCCTTGAATGGTACTGCTTTGTGTGTTTCGGGATCCCTCTCTCCCACCCCATCCATGTACTGTACTGTATAGCAGATTAATATTTATATGCTCGAGAACTGAATGTCACTACAGTATTATATGAGCTGACCAGTTAAATATAATTCAAAATATATAAGTTTAGAACTCAATACATTTTTTATATATGTATCATCTCGTCAATGTACTTTTGGAAGTCATAATTATATATGATTTATAAGGTTGATGAATAAATAAAATTACATTAATTTTGTTTGAAAAATAATTCATAATATCAATTCAGTGCATGTATAACATAAAATTCGGATATGTATGATGTATTGTTGTCATATTGTGATTAGGATATTTTGTCCAATCAAATATATATTTTTTTAAATTTTACTTACCACTTTGGAACAAGTAGTTTGATGTTTTTGAATGGAGAGCTACCTACTGTCAGTTACAGACATAAAATTGTATTCTAGGATAATAAATTCGTGGTATAAAAAGCTTTATTCTGTAAATTTCCTTGACTCTTATTGATTATAAACATATATGATTTGAAGTTTATGTATCATTCGGAAAAAATATTTACAAGGATTTTGATGTTTTGGAATGAAGAGCCACCTACTATCCACAATAAACATAACACTATTCTAGGAAAATAAATACACGTTGTAATAAAAACTGTAGTCTGTAAATTTCCTTTAGTCTTACTGAATAGAATAGCCATATTTTGTTTTCTATGTGAGTGAGGGAGACAAAAGGTAGAACTGCCTGTATCGAGTGCCTCCCCCAGAGTTGAAAGAGTGACAGGGCCAAAATCAAGGAAAGTTCGAGCCAAAATGCCTGGACACACGAAGTTTGAAGCAATTTAAGTCATATAGTAAATTTATTATAAGTAGAACCGAAATCTTGACTTCTATCCTTTGTAACTCAAAAAGGGCTTGAACAAATGAGCTGTAAATTGCCAAATCCATTTCCTGGCTGACCCTTCCCAAATGGTAGTAATGTTAGCTCGATTACTCCAGTCTTTTTTTAGTTATAGAGGTTAGTGGTCAAAATTTGTGGCCTACTTTTTGTGAATAGATTTATATATAATATTATTATGTTCCTTCCAACAACCAACCATACTCCTAAAATCTATTAATGAAATTTACAAACACATGTGGCAGTCCGTGGACTCGAACCCAGAATGCTCACACCGAAAATCTTTAGATATATATTCACAGTAGTGTGTATAGTTTGCTTCTATACTGTATACTGTAAACAAAATATCACACACACACACACACACACACACACACACACACACACACACACACACACACACACACAATGATATAAAATGTGTATGAAGAAGGTACTGTATATAGATCATTGGGTATATTGACAGTGATTACTATTCTATCCTTGTATTTGATGGGTTTATCGTCATCAATATACCTTTAAATGGGTAGATTACTATGGACACATTGATTACCTTTTTCATACTCATTACTTTTTACAGTGTACTCACGTAACTTTTGATACACGAAGTTTAAAGCAGTTTAAGTCATAGAATGAAGCAAAGATTGATTGAGGGAGAGAGTTTCAGAGTTCACTAGTTGAATAGAAGAAAGACAGAAAATTTGCGAAATTCTTGGATTGGAGAGTTGGACAGAATAGGAGTGGAACTGTGTTGAAAGGCAGGTGCCTCGCACTCGCCGCAATGGAGGGGGTATGCACTGAGAGAGCTCTGAGGAACACTGATTGTTGTAATAGCGATAGAAGAGTGAAAGAGATGCAACACTGCAGCGTGAAGAAAGAGATTAATCTAATTTATTTATTTCACTCCCAACACCAACACCTCCCAATGAAATTAATGAAAGCATGTGATCCTCCTTGGATTCGTTTGTAAGGAACTAGTAAGAAGAAGTGAGTTAATGAGGCAAAATACTTTTAACTCTACTCTTTCGAGAAGTGCGGTATGGGTGGAACCGCCCCATACATGCGAACAATACTCGATACATGGGCACACTGTGCCCCTTTACAGAGCAAGAAGCTGTGCGAGGGTGAAGAACCCATGGAGACGGTTTAGCACACCTAACTTCTGGGAAGCTGTTTTAGCAAAAGTGGTAATATGATCTTTCCAAGAAAAGTTGGATAAAAAGGATACACCAATTAAGGATGTTGAGAGCAGATGAAGAGTTGATTTGTGTATGGTTGAATAATAATTTGTAGTCTTGTGGAGGATTGCGATGGTTAGTTAAATGGAGAGATTGGGTCTTTGAGGCATTGCAAGTAACAAGATATTCTCTGCCCCAATCAGAAATGATCATGTGACTCTTGGAGTGATTGCATACTGGGTTGTTGTGAAAAACTAGTTGAATAATGTAAAGTAGATTCATTAGCAAATGAGTGGATGGGACTAGAGGTACAGTTGAGGAGATCATTAATGATTAATGAATATTAGAAAGAGAACTGGAGACAGGACAGAACTCTGAGGAACAGCAGAGTTGATAGGTTGAGGAAGTGAGCGATGGCCGTCCACAACTGCAGCTATGGAACGGTCAGAAATAAAATTAGAGACAAATGCACAGATAGAGGGATAGGAACGGAAGGAGGGTAGTTTGGAAATTAGAGATTTGTGCCAGACTATATCGAAAGCTTTCGATATGTCTAATGCAATAGAAAAGTCTCACTGAAGTCCCAAAAGGAGGATGACCAAGATTTAGTAAGATAAGCAAATAAATCACCAGTAGAGCTACCCTTAACCCCTACTGTACCATAGGGTACTAGCATAAATGTACCCCCCAGTACCAAGCAATGTGGCCAAAATGGCTTCAGAGGCAAGATATAACAACCTCTCACCTCAAAAGTTGATGAAACACTGACCTAGACAGCCTGTGGAAGCTTGCAGCCAACCTAAGAAGTGTTGTCAATTCCTTAGAACAGTGTTTACAAGTCATGGTACTAGCCACTGCCTGATACTGGCAGTTACAAGGACCGTATATTACTGACGGCTTGCAGCCGTCGCTGGGACTGGGGAGTAATTTGTCTACTGACGGCTGGCAGCCGTCGCTGGGATTGTACGGGTTAAGGAAACCATACTGGCGATCTGAAAGTAGATTATGGGAAGATTAATGTTTAAGAAATTTTGAATTAAGAATAGTTTTAAAAACTTTAGAGATGCAAGAAAGGAGAGAAGTTGGACGATAGTTGGAGGGTTGAGAGAGGTCACCCTTCTTTGGGGCAGGTTGAATGAGAGCAATCTTCCACCAAGCAGGAAAGACGATAGAGGAAAGGTAGAGACGAAAGAGTTTGCCTTGGCGGGGAGTCGGCACGGAAGAACAGTTTTTGAGTTAAAAAGGTGGAACACCATCCGGTCTGGACGCCTTCTAAGTATTAAGCCCAGAGAATGCAGAAAGTACATCTGTAGAAGAGATTATGATCTTAAGCATAAGTAAGTGAGAGGGAGTTGGAGAGGGAGGAATAGCACCGGAAGCAACCAAGGTGGAGTTTTTGGCGAAAGTATGAGCAAAGAGTTTAGCTTTATCAGAGGAAGACGTGACGGTGGTGCCGTCAGAGTGAAAAAAGAGGAGGGAAAGACGAGGACGTAAGATTGTTAAAAAAGTTTTTGGCTAGATGCCAGAAAGCTTTGGAAGAGCTAGCATTGGAAAGTTCAGAACATTTGTTATTGATGAAAGAGTTTTGGCTAGTCAAAGATCAGATTTGGCATGATTCCGGGCACAAACATAAAAGCACGATATATTTTAGTTTGAAGGCGATAGTACCATTTGAATGCTTCCCCCTTATTGCAGACAGCAGTAGAACAAGCGTGAGTAAACCAGGATTTTTTTGCATTAGACTGAGAGAAAGAAAATGGAATGCATGCCTCCATGCCTGAGAGGATTATGTCGGTAATGCATTCAGCACTCTCTGAGGGAAGCAAAAGTAATTTCATGGTAAATCAAAGAATTACTGTCGAAGAGCCTCCCAGTCGGCAGCAAAAAAATTACACAAACGCCGTCGGTTGGAGGGGTCAGAAGGCCGTATTGGAGAGATAGGACAGGTAACAGAAATAATGTTGTAATCAGAGGAGCCCAACGGAGAGAGAAGATTTACAGTGTAAGCGGAAGGATTATAGGTTAGAAATAGGTCAAGAATGCTGGGCTGATCTCCATGGCGGTCCGGGATACAGGTGTGGTGTTGGTCTTGAAGGATAGAAAAGATGTAGGCTTGTTTACCAGGTTGGTCAGTGAAATGAGAGAAGAGTCATTGGTGGTGGTGCAAATTGAAATCTCCTAAGATGGAGATTTCAGAGAACGGAGAGATGGATAGAGTGTGTTCTACTTTAGAACTAAGATAGCCAAAGAATTTTGGATAGTCAGTAGAATTAGGGGAGAGACAAACAGCACAGATTTATTTAGTGAGAGAGTGACAAGATACCTTAAGCCAGAGTTGAAAATTCAGAAGAGTCAAATTCGGGAACATGGGAGCAAGGAAGATTGTTGCGTACGTACACACAACACCCACCTTTGGCTTTGAATTGAGGATAGAGATAGTAGGAGGATACAGAGAAGGCTTTGCTGTCAGTAGTTCCAGACAACTGGGTTTCGGTGAGAAAGAGAAGATCAGGGTTGGCAGAGGAGAGGTGGTGTTCAACAGTGGAAGTTAGAGGAAAGGCCACGAATGTTGCAGGAATACAAAGGACTTACAAACTGCAACATATATTTTGGTCCTTACGGGGTAGTTTGGATATCTACACTGCTAAGCTACTTACTACTAGGTAGAGAAAGGGATGGTAAAGCAGAAGGCTTTACCCACCCACCACTCCCTCCAGCTTACACTGGGAAGGAGGAGGAGGATTACCAAGCAATACAAAGGACTTACAAAATTCAACAGACCTATTGGTCCTTTCGGGGCAGTTTGGATATCTACACTGCTATACTACCAACTACTGTACTAGGTAGAGACAAGGATTTTAAAGCAGAAGGCTCCTCCTCACCCACCACTCCCTCCAGATTACGCTGGCGTGGAAACAGTTCAGAAAATATACCAAGCAGTATGGAAAACTGACATAAAATTTCGGATGAAAGGAGATTAATTTGTAGTATACGCTCGTTCTACAGCTAAGATCTGGAGGAGAAAAAAAACACACAATTTCGGCCATGGGTAATAATGTATGCATACATTTTATTTGCAGTATATTGCAATCTGTGCTATTTATTCATTACGAGTTGTAGTTATTCTGAAACAGATAGTATTAATTGAGGAAAAGGTGGAATTTACAAGGGGAGGAGGGTTTCAAGCCCCCTGCCCCAGAAGGAAAAGTAGGACAGTAAAAGAGACAGACAGAAACGGCAAAGGTTGGTTAGAGGATGCCAAACCTCACTGGATAGGACCAGCCTATAATAATACAATAATAATGATACAAATCTCCCTTAACAATAAATCGCAACGAAGACTTTTCTCTGAGGTCGAATAGTTGTTAAATGTTGTTTTAGGAAATAACTAGATTTGAAAAAAAAAAAAAAACGCCTCTCTGGAATAAATTAACTGTCATTGTTGTTGGAGGAAATGACTAGGCTGATAACATGTTGATAATTTCTCTAAGTTTACGTCAATTATCTTCTTTATCGGCTGGACTTTAGAGAACCACAACATATGCTAGTCAATGTGGGAGTTCTTGTCAAGTTTTCAATGTATATATATTTATTTTTTGTCTTTTTATTTATTTTTTCACATACGATACGATAATTGTTCAATGTTTTATATATTTAATTAGTAGATTATAATTATAAGATACGTTAATTTTGCCATGTTTATATTTTGTATATATTTAGTTATTACATTGTATAAGATAGGAAACTTTTGCAATGTGTTTTTCTGTTGTTGCTGTATGCATTTAATTTTTAGATCATATTTGACACGAGAATTTTGCATTTTTTGTTTTAATTAAAGGTCCCCGGGGTTTACCCTCCACTCATCGTAAAGGGTGCTGTGAGATACTGGGTACACTCGGATGCTAAAGTCTCTAGCCCACTCATAAGAATTCGAGCCCCCCCCCCCCCCTATGTTTTTCTTTGTACAATTACAACTATTTAGATTAATTTATGGATAGCATTTGCTTTACAATAAATAACATATATACATTTTGTAGTAGATGTATAGACAAATATATTCATAAATGTGTTTCCAGAGATATACTTTCATAATTAGAAATAGGTGAAGTCCACAAATATTTATGAGTGGGCTAGACACTGTGGCATCTGAGTGTGCCAAAGGATTTCATGAAACAAGTGATAATAGGATGTCCCCATTTGGCGGTTTAGGTATTTAACCCATAATAATTAACATGCTGTTATTTCTAGAATGCAGGAGCTGAATTAGATGGAATTATGTGAATGCCTGTGAGAGTAATATGACTGTCTCGGCCCAATACTACTGCTTCCGACCAATTCAACCTCCTCAGACCACTTCAACCTCCTTAGACCAACTCAACCACCTCAGACCAATTCAACCTCCTTAGACCAACTCAACCGCCTCAGACCAATTCAACCGCCTTAGACCAATTCAACCTCCTCAGACCAATTCAACCACCTCAGACCAATTTGACCACCTCGAATCTATTTGGCCACTTCCGACCAATTCAACTGCCTAGGACCAATTTGACCGCAATGGTATCTCCGAACAGTTGGACGAATCTATATGACACTTTCTCTGCTTGGCACGTATTACTGATATATGCGACTGTAACATATCTATCTATTGTCAGAAACCATGATCCCCGATGGGGTGGCCATGAATTAATCGCCTCCACGCACCTTTATCCTCCGTCAGCCGGCGCTCCTCCTCCCACCCAACACCACTCTCACTCATATACCCATCAACGTCAACCTTCCACCTCACTCTCGGTCTGCCTCTTACTCTCTGCCCTTCCACCTCATTCGCATATACTATATTAGTCATTCTTTCACTACTCATATGTTCACATGACTGAACCATCTCAAAGTGTTCCTTTTCACACTCTCCAGCACATCCAAATCCACACCACAACGCTTATATACTTCCTAATTTGTCTGTCTATCCCTCCATGCAACTCCACACATACTTCTCAAGTAATTCATTTCAACCCCTCTCACTCTTATTAGGCCTATGTCTCTGCAACAACTTCCATACTTCACTTCCATACGTCAATGTCAGGATTACCACACTATCATGCAAGGACTTCTTTACTTCCATGCTGACCACCTTATTCCTTGTCACTGCTTTCAGCATTCCTACAACCCTCTTCCCCTGTTGTAACCTCTCCTGTTGTTCATCTTCCATACTCCTATCTTTACTCAACACACTGCCAAAATACTTAAATGAGCTGACGTTCTCCATAACCTGACCGTTCAACCTGACCTCACACTCTGTGACTGCACCCCTTGCAAAGACCATAACCTTACTCTTCCCAACATTTATCGTGTCATTGAATTAATTTTATAAGGTAGTTTACTTTTCCTACCTCGAGGTTCCCATTCTTTTACGAAATTTGTCTGTCTTGCATATTGTTTACCTTCTTCTTTGAATAGTTCTTGGTACAGCCTCGTTCTTGTTTTAGGTATCCGTCTGGTGGTCTGTCTGTTGTTCTTCCACTTACTCTGTCTCAAGGTTGGTGTTCTGTGTTACTAAGAAGTAATATCTCATCTCAGGTGTCACGGTCCTCATACCACGCTTCGGACCTATAGATGTAAATTTTTATATGGTACAGTCGGCCAAATAAGTATGTCGCGGCACCAAGTATATTTCGATCAATAGTTGGTGTAGTGTATGAGTTCTAAAGTACGTGTTCTTGCAAGCAGTATAGGGTAGGTATTCTAAAGTATGTGTTCCTGCAAGTGTATCTGTATATGTTCTTGCAAGCATCATAGGGTATAATTATGTGGGTGGTGTGGGAAAGCACCATATGCCACACACAAGATACCAAGGTACCTATAATACCCACCTCCAACCACCACACTTCACCACAACTCACTCATCATGATCATCTTACTCATCTCACTCTCCCTACTCGCACAGGTGATTATTTCTACCAACACGGAGATTATGTAACCTTATGTCTGTCTGTTTGTTTGCCTGTCTGTTTGGAAATTGGATATCTCATAAACTTAAGGGGGGATTTAGATGAGGTTTAGTCAGTGTCTTCATATGGGACTCAAATGTACAATTAATATTTCGACCCATTTATTTGTCAATTTCAAAACCTTTTGTGCCAGTTAGGTGTCGATTTTTCCCTGGCGAGCAATAGCGAGCCTACAATTTAGAAGAAACCGGCTTTATCTACCGAAAAATGTACTGATTCATCTGAAGGGGAATTTTTAGGGTATTATTATTTAAGCTTGTGGATGTCTAGGGAGCAAACTCAAAAAATATATATAAATATAAAATATAAAAATACCTTAACCCATGATGTCCCAGCGCCGATACTAATCAATCAGTATAAAAAGTATTCACTAGTACCGGCGACGAATGTCACCGTCACTAATACTGGAGCCATTTTCTCTACTAATATCAAGCGAGAGCCGCTAACATGACTTGAAGGCATTACTGCTAGGTGCTGGAAACACTGCATGTGTCTTGGCTAGCCGCCACCAGCCAGCCAGACTCGTGGTGGGAGCATAATTTCTCGCCGTGAATGAGTAATTTTGGCCAAAATGGCTGGTACTGAGGGGTACATAAATTGCAAAATGCTCTGGTGCAGTAGGGGTTAAGCTCAGAAAAGGCATCTCATAGTCAGAGGGTTAATTTTGTTCCTGCCCTAGTGTGTGTGGATCGAAGGTCTGTGTGTGCCGGACTGTACGGGGGCCAGTGAGGGAGACAAGGTTCAGGACCCCACCAACTGCCTGCGCTACTACTACTGCAGTGATCCTGAAGGTGATGGGGTCATGGTGCCTTCTGCTGAGCCGTCTAAGTGTGAGGACGGGTGAGTAGCGCTGGGTTAACCCCTTCAGGATTATCACGCATTTTAACAGTTTATTCTGTCTAACATTGGACGATTTCATACAGCTTAGGATGGTTCTTGGGAGTTAAAAAGGTAAAGACTGACCTAATCAACACTCTGACTTCCATATATCCGTCCTATTCTGAATATTATCGTCTGAAAATAGACAGAAAGTAATGCATCCTAAAGTACCGAGAGGGTTCACTGTTTCTATGTCTAAATATACACAGCGTGTCCTGGGATGGTTTGAGGTAAAGGTAGGTTTGCGACAGGGTTGTGTAATGTCACCATGGCTGTTTAATATGTTTATCGATGGTGTGGTGAGGGAGGTGAAAAGGAGAACTATGGGAAGAGGATTGGGTTTAGTAGGAAAGAATGGTAGAGATTGGGAGTTGAATCAGTTGCTGTTCGCTGATGACACAGCATTGGTGGCGGATTCTGATGAGAAACTGCAGCGGGTAGTCAAAGAGTTTGGTGTGGTTTGTGGAAGGAGGAAACTGAAGGTGAACGTCAATAAAAGTAAAGTAATGGTGTGTAATAGGGGAGAGCATAGGGTGAATTTAGATGTGAGGCTGGATGGGGAAATATTGGAACAAGTAGAGTGTTTTAAATATCTAGGAGGAACAATAAGCAGGAGTGGAGGTATGGAAGTGGAGGTAAAACAGAGAGTGTGTGAAGGAAGGAAGGTTTTCGGAGCAATGGGAAGTATGTGGAAGACGAGAAATCTCGGAGTGAAAGTAAAAAGTGCACTGTATCAAGGAATTGTTGTGCCAACAGTGATGTATGGGGCTGAGACATGGGCTCTGAAGAAAAAGGAGAAAAGAGGGCTGGATGTGATGGAGATGAGCTGCTTGAGGAGTATGTGTGGAGTTACTCGTAGAGACAGATTGAGGAATGAAGAGATACGTAGGAGAGTGGGGCAGCAGGAACATTTGCCAGCCAGAGTGGACAGAAGGGTGCTGAGCTGGTATGGTCATGTTGAACGAATGGGAGATGAAAGGCTTACAAAGAGAATATGTGAGTCAGGTACAAGGGGAGATAGAAGGGCAGGAAGACCCCCATTGAGATGGAGAGACTGTGTAAGAAAGGCTTTGGATGATAGAGGAATGACTATAGATCAGGCAGGGGAAGTGGTGGTGGACAGGAGTGAATGGAGAATGCTTGTGAATAGTTGAGTGAACACGTGGTCATTTGGAGTAAGGGGTCGGGCGCAAGTTGGACTAGATAATAGTCCATCAGGCGCCTGGCCCGGGGAGACGATTAATATGAAGGGTGTGCCTGGAAGTGTGGTGGGAGGGCTTGTGGCTTGGCTCTGCTGCATGTCTGCCTGCCGAGATCGGAACCTCTCCGGGTGGTCAGGGGCCGGGGGAGTGCTGGAGCGACCTTGGTAACCCTGGTCTCTGGGTCTTCTCCTGGGTGACCTGGATGTGTGAGAGTTTGTGTTTTTTATCTGTGTTTATTTTTTGTTTTATGTTGTTTTTGTGTTTTCCCTGTTCTTGCTCTGTCTTGAGTCGGCTACCCCCAAAATGGGGATTGGGCCTGAGCATATAGATAGATAGATAGATAGTGTCCTGGGAGAAAGGGGCATAACTTTGAAAAATTACAAAACAAAAACTATACTAAGGATACTAAGGATAAGGATGTGTCTTAAACACAATGGTTCTTAATCCCTCCAGAGCGGGCATATTTCCATAATTTTTCAGGGTTTCAACTCGCTGTAACTCTGTGACAAAAATGGTTACAGGAAAAATTAAAAGTGTGTGAGAAAATTTGTATTCTGAGCTACACCAACCTGTCACTTGTAGGTCTTGCGTAGCCGCCACAGCGACTGGCAGAAGTGACAGTGTTTTTCAGGGAAATCTGCCTGTCTGTCTTTTGCCAGAAGGCATGATCCCCGAAGGGCTGGCCACGAATTAATCCCCTCCCCCATGCACCTCTGTCCTCTGTCAGCTGATGCACATCCTCCCATCCAACACTGCTTTCACTCATACACTTCTCAAATACATTGTGTATATTTACGTCTCCTGCCTGACTTAGGTTAAGTTATAATTAGTTCAATATTTTGGGATACAGTGAAAATACCATGGGTGGTGTTACCCCAGAACACCCTCCCCCCCCCCCCCCCCCCCCCCCCCCCCCCCCCCCCCCCCCCCCCCCCCCCCCCCCCCCTCCCCCCCCCCCCCCCCCCCCCCCCCCCCCCCCCCCCCCCCCCCCCCCCCCCCCCCCCCCCCCCCCCCCCCCCCCCCACCCCCCCCCCCCCACCCCCCCCCCCCCCCCAGTCCCCCCCCCCCCGCCCCCCCCCCCCAAACCCCCCCCCCCCCACCCCCCCCCCCCCACCCCCCCCCCCCCCCACCCCCCCCCCCCCCCCCCCCCCCCCCCCCCCCTCCCCCCCCCCCCCCCCTCCCCTGTCCTCCCTATGGTATGCCTCCCTTGGTCACCAGCACCAGAGGGGAGGTTGTTGTGCTGCACCCAATCTCTGAAGGAGGTAATTAAGTTAGTTTCCACCCTGGGTATGGCTCTAAATATTTAACTCCTTGTAATTCCATAACTGTTAACTGTCAAGCATACCTTCATAGAATATTTTAGGCTTAGAATACCTTCTTATATAATTTTCCAAATATACTGTATACAGTATATAGGCCTATATATGTATGTATATGTATACATGGACACCCTGAGGAGAACCGGAACCCTTGACGCTCTACTCCTCCTGAATGGCAGCTTCCACGACATTGACCACTGAAACCAAAGTTGTTTGCGGAGCCAAAATGAAGACTGTGAACCTGCCGGATTTCCCCTACCAATTGCGGTGGCTCTGGCACCGCGAGATCGTCTAAAACAGGATGTAGCGAAATCGGAATGCATTAGATTCATATGCCTTAATAATTGACCAATCCATCAAATTATCTAAGGGGAGATGGATCGTTTTTCTGGACCCCTTTCTCCCTCGTGTTTAGCCCCATTATTTTTTTTAATTTTAAGACGTTCGGCCCATTAGTTTGGCGATTTTAACACCTTTTGCTCCATTTCGTTGTCAATTTTAAGACCTATTGTGCCATTTAGGTGTCAAATTTTTCTGGCGAGGGATAGCGAGCCTGTAATTATAAGAGAAACCAGCTTTTGGCATGGACATTTTTCTACCAAAAATTTTACAAATTTGTCTTAAGGGAGGGTCTAGGAGTTTGAGGGAGGTCTATCGAGGAAACTATAAAATATATTAATATATGAATTAATAGACCAAAAAAAAAAAGCCAATAGCCCCTTAATACTGTCTTCCCCCCAGGTACTACTTCGACAACAACGCCAGAAAGTGTTTAGTGATCATCCCCGAGGATAACTACTGTAGGGGACTGTGCAACCCTTGTATCCTGGCGTGTGATTTGCCAGGTGAGATGTACTGTCGACTTAATATGTGATGTCTATTTTGGTTTATAATTATTGGTATCAACAATATCTAAACATGATTTCTTCATTTCGAATAAGATATACAAACATGTTCCTACACTTGCCCACCATATTTAACATCTGACAGACAATAATACAGCACAGAGCAAGCCAAACGTAATGACAGCTGATATGTGACTTATTAGCGCTCCCGTACCAATCTTTTGTACATACTTTATATGTACGGCCTACAATTTAACTATCCTCACTCAAAAAAGCCAGAAGCTAGATGTTGACATTAAAGTGTTCTTCAAACGGAGTGTTCTGTCAAGTTTTAACAATCTTGCACAGTTAGAATGAGTCCCAAAAATGTAAGCTTACAGGACTGGCCGCAATTATACCATAATATCAATGCTCATAAAGTAGTTAGCTGTCAATATTATTAAAGCTAATATATGATTATCACCTACCTACCTACTAACAAATTCTAGCTACCTACCTACCTACCCAAACCTACTGAATAGGTTGTCGGTAGTGGTAACCCACTGTATTCTACTGTTAGTTTTACGGATATATATTTTCAGCACGTAGTCACTCATAAAAATTTGTGGACCTTACCTATTTATATTTATGGAAGTATATCTCTGGAAACGAATTTATGAATATAATTTTCTATGCGTCAACTACAAAACTATATATACTATTTAATGAAAAGCAAGTTCCATCCAAACATAAATTCAAATAGTTATAGTTGCATAAAGAAGAAACATAGGGGTTCTCGAATTATTATAAGTAACTGTACCCTTTCTCCTTAGGCACCCTGATCCCCTACGCAAGAGATTGCAACAAGTACCTTATTTGCCTGGAAGCCAACGAAACTATCACCAGTGCCTGCCCGTCTGATAACCCATTCTTTGACTACAATACTGGCCTGTGCACCGATGACCCCAATCTTTGCTATGATGTCTGCGATTCCTGTGAAACGTACTGCACGGCCCCTGGCAAGGTTCCAAACCCCGAGGACTGCAACGGGTACTACTATTGCGATCCGCCCCACCTCTCGCCTTTCTCATGCCCTGACGAAGAGGTTTTCAATGTGGACAGTTTGGTCTGTGAGGGGACCATGGATGGCACAGGAAACTGCACGACTTTGTGTGAATACTAACGAGGATATTTTACGCATATACTGTACTGTATGTATTTGTGAACGCAATGTCAACAAAACTAATATCGTCACTGCATTAAAGCTGTTCCCTATTCTATAAAGGACGAGTACACATTCATAAGTAACTCGACTCGGGTGATTTTCGATAGGTAGTGTTGTCTCCGGTAGTTTCATAATTATTCTTAGGGTAGGTGAAGTGGCCACCCTAGCATTCTTCGTATTATCTATTCTGTATCTGGACTGTTTTTCTACTGAGTTTCTACAATATTTGCTCCAGGCAAAGTTCCAAGCCTCTAGGACTGTGATGGGTACTACTAATGTGATCGGCCACACCTCACGCCCTTCACTGTCCTGAAAGAGGTTGTCAACTTAGATAGTCTCGTCTCCGAGGAGACCATGGACTCGGTAGCTCGGACTGAACAGCTTTGTGTGAACACTGATGAAGATGTCTTGTGCATATATGTATTTATGTACCTAATGTCAACAGCAGTAATATCGCCACCCATTAAAGTTCTTCTCCGTTTTAAAAAGCATTAATACACCATTTTTAGTGACGAAGTTTCTAATGGGTTTGTGTCTAGCAACATAACAACGGTAGTGTTGGTTATGGTGATTATCATAGTGATTATTAGTGCAGGTGGCCACTAAATATTACTGGCATTACCTACCATGTGTTTTCACGGTGTTTCTACGAAGTTTTATGATGTAAATGATCCCAGCAAAACTTACTGTGCTTCGCCTGACAAAGTTCTGAATCCCAAACTCTACAGTGATCCGCCACACCTCGCGCCCTTGCCATGGCCCAGTGGAGAGATTTTCAACGAAGACAGTTTAGTTTGCAAGAGGACCACGATTCCAATGTAAAACTTGAACGCTTAATTGTAACAAAAACAAATAATAAATGTTTCAATCGTTTATGTGCTCTAATTTAAATAGATAAACCGACAAACACTCTATATGTGTAGGCTACCATTTTTGTTACAATTAAAGGTAGCCTATATTTTCACTTAATGGGTGTTTTTTCTAGATCTCCTTTTTCATGCTTAGTCCTATTAGTCTTGAGATTATAAGACGTTCGCCCCATTAGTTTGGCGTTTTTAAAAACTTTTGCCCCATTTCTGTGTAACTGTTAAGACCTTTTGTGCCATTTAGGTGTCAATCTTCAGCAATGAAAAGCAAAATAATTCCTACTATCTACTGTGTTATGGTAAATTATTCTATAATGATTACTATCTAAATATCTATTACATTTTGTGGTCTCCAAAATATACGAAATAAACTTCAAATATTAAATAAAGGTAACACATGTTCATAAAAGTATTAGTTATCCATTTAAAAAATGTTTTCTATGATTGTATTAACTTAAAAAGAAAATGTATGTTTGACTAGAGACTAAAATATTTATTTCTACCCGTCATATAACACTCACAAGTACAGTACAATTATAGGTTTAAGTTCACACACAAACACAGCCGCTACACTCACATATACACACCCCTTTAGTTACATCGTTCCCCAGAGTGTTGGGGCTTGTACAAGATTTTTGTTTTTATGTGTATAAAGGAGACAAAAGGCAGGTTGCCTGTAACGAGTGACTCCCCCAGAGCCAAAAGAGTGACAGAGAGCCAAATTCAAGGGACGTTTGGGTCAAAATGCCTGAAAACACGAATTTTTAAGTCATACGATGAAGGAAAGATTTATTGAGGGAGAGAGTTGTTGTTGTTGTTGTTGCTGTTCCCCAGGCTGCCTGGCCGAACATCCCCAAGGCCCCAAGCAAGGCCAAGGCCAACACCGAGCACCCCCACAGATCCCTCCCTGCCTACCACAATAAAGCCTGGGTGACCGAAGCCACTCCATGGCAGGGAGCTAAGGAGGGCGCGGAAATGCCCGGGAAACCAAAGCCCCACCCAGGGCCCTGTTCCCCTCAGCAATTATGAAGAGAAAGTTGAGGGAGAGAGTTCCAGAGTTCACTTGTTGAGTACGTAGAAGAAAGACAGAACATTTGCAATTTCAATGAAAGCAATCAGAACACGCATATTTAAAAATATACGGTCGTTTTTATCTTTTTCTTAGTTTTCTCCATGGACCTCCATCAAGCTTAATAATAATATCCCCAAGACCCGCCTTCGAGACATATTTGTAAAAATGTTGGTTTAATATAATATGTCCCACCCAAAGACCACTTCCTCCTAAGTTGCAGGCTCACTATCATTCGCCAGGAAGATATGGGCCCGTAAATGGCACGAAAAGTCTTAATATTGTCAAAGAATGGAGCGAAAGGCCTTAAAATCGCTAAACTAATGAGGACACACGTGTCCGGTAACGTCTCCTAACATCGCTACAGGAAAATATTATCCATGAAAGCCAAACAATATTACGTAAAGGCACTACAGTGTAATATTATTAACAAAATACAATGTTAATTTAATGAAAATGTTCACATCAAGGTCACAATTAATTGCATTAAGGAAGAACAGTGTAAACAAAACAGCATGTTAATTTAAGGGATCTGTTTGGACTCCCCATTATTTTGACAATTATCAGACGTTTCACCCCCTTAAATTTGGCGATTATGTGAGGTTTCCACCCATTTCTCTCTCTTCACACTTACACTAGAACCTCAGTCTTTCAGAGTAATTGGGGGGAGAGGCCAGAAAGTCTGAAACTCCGAAAACTCCTCTAGACTTCCGGAAATAAGTGTGAAAGGAAAGGGGATAGTGCGAAAGTGCAGTGTTATGGCGGAAGAAATATAAAACCAATTAATCAGTGTATAATTTATAATGGCATAGAATTGAAAAAATATAATATCCTTCCAACATACAGTATGAATAAACAAACTGAACTAGAATCAATAAAAACTCCTTTATCTTTTTAAAAAGTTAGGTCTATTTCATATATATTTGCGTACTTTATTAATGGCATGGACCTAACAACCCCTCCCCTCCTCCTCCCTATCTATCTATCTATCTATTTATATATATATATATATATATATCTATCTCCTGTATCTGTCTATCTCCCTTATTAATGGACAGAATGATTTGCTCTTTGATGTCCTTTTAATCAGTGCTTAGTTTCTAATGCCATGGAATTAAAAAATATAATACCCTACCATTACATAAATATACCTTTTAAAAAGTTAGGTCTATTTCATATTATATTTTTGTGCACTATATTGCTCGCGGGTGAGGAATTTCAACGCTAGTGAGCTCGCCTGATGTATTAACAGATTGGGGAATATACATTTTAACATTTCTTAATTAACTTGTGACCAAATAACAAACATCTGAGTATATTAATAAGGAAGATAGCTAGATACAGATAAGAATATATATTGTAGATATAAATATACATAATAGAGAGAGAAAGCATATGACAGGAGAAATTATACCGAGAAATGTACACAACTAACTAGCAGTCTCTGTTTTCTAAAGGGTCAATGAGGTTACAATGTTTTCGTCTGGTTTATATATTTATTCTTATATAACCCTTATTTTATTCATTGCTCAGCCCCGTCGTTTCGGATTTTACTTGTTTCATTCGGAGTATTTTCCGTATGTGAGGCGGGAATTCCGAATCGGATTGCTAATCCGGTTCTGACGGATTTACGGATCTTGAAGCTTTACTGGCAGAACTCCAAACAAATAGCACCACCATCATCCACCCTGCATTCGTTATGCCCAGCATCGAAAATAGTTCCAGCAGGACATTTAAACCTAACAAGATATGGAGGCTCGCAATAATAGAAGTAGTGGCAGTCGGTTTTGTCTGGAAAATCTCCTACTTCAATACAATATCAATATGATTCACATATATCGCAGAAGTTGTAGCAAACAGTATTTTCCTTTAAACATCTTCCTTGTTTGTAGTCGTATGATTCACCTGGTGGGCAAGTGTCTGTCTGTATTCTTCCACCAACTAAGCATGTGTAGTATGTAGAACAGTTAGCAGGGTTGGGATGGTTGGTGCCAGGATCCTCAACCGTGCAATCTGGTGCGGAGCAGGGATTGCAGAGGCCGCCGCATGGATTGTTTACGGCCGAAATTAGTGCACATCCTGGTACTGATTCATCGAAGATCTCTACTTGCGGACACTCGTACGGGTTTTCAGATACGATGACTTCACTTCCTCACCTGTATATCTCTGAAGTCACCGTTCCTTCCGGGCGATAAGACGCAGGTTAGGGGGTCAGGTAATGCTTGTGTTGATAGTGGTTGGGGATCATAATAGGGGGATCAGGGAGCAGGTTCAGGAACTAATGTCTAGTGAGGCCGGTTTTAGTGATCTTGGCCCCATTCATTGTTCTTTCCTCTCACTAAAACATTAGGCTGTCCTTAATGCAGTTGGGTATAAGTTCATGTATAGATTGATATACAGAATTCTAAAATGGATATTAATCGTGATCGTGTACTTAGCCTTTAACTGTGTTGGTGGTGTTAATGGTTTAGATGTTTATGGTGTGGGTGTGGTGTCCCAAGTTCGAATCCCGGGAGGATCATTTGCTTTCATTAATTTATTCAAGTGCATTGGGGTTTGTAATGGAGGATTAATGTTAAGAATGGGGTGTTCCTAGATTACCCAACTCTCCCCATAACTTGTATATTCTGTAGCCCCTGCAGGTCCCAACATGTCACCCCTACTCTCGACTGTCTATCTAAAAAAAATACATTTTTCGGTAGAAAAATATCCCGGCAAAGGCCGGTTCCTTCTAAAATTACAGGCTCGCTATCGCTCGCCAGGATAAAGTCGACACCTAAGTGGCACGAATGACGAAGAAATGGGGTGAAAGATCTTAAAATCGACAAACTAACGGCACAAAAATCTTAAAACTTCAAAACTAATATGGTAAACATGAGGGAGAAGGGGGTCCATAAAAAGCGAGTACTACCCCCTTAAAAAAAGGCACAGCTTAGGGGGGCAGGACATTCTTTGTACTCGACCTAACTTTCCCCATCTCTTTAACCCTTTGAGTACCAGCGACGTGTGTTATATTTTATTCTAGTTCAATTTAGACGATATTATGCAGCTTAGGAAGGATCTGTGGTAGTTGAAAGGGTTGGTTCAGATAGTTTGAAGGCTTATTATGGCTAGAGGTCCTTCCTAAGCTAAATAAAAGCGTCTTATAGTTGCCACAATATAATGAAAAAGACCTCACCGGTACTGTATGGGTTAAGACCTCACCGGTACTGTATGGGTTAAGACCTCACCGGTACTGTATGGTTTTAAATAGGCCCCTGCTTCCAACACGTCATCCCAATTCTCATATATACAGTAAGGCATAAGATTATACCTAAAAACAAATTCTAAGGGAATATTATACTCTTCTATGGTAAGAAAAACATCTCGTGGGGCTTATATTTATTAGTATACATCAAAATACAATATGTATAATAAAGGCAACATTTACATATTGACATGACCACCAGACATCTTTATTATATAATGTATCCAGTATTCATAAGTAATTGTAATATATATATATATATATATATATATATATATATATATATATATATATATATATATATATATTATATATATACTGTATACAGAGTATATATATATATATATATATATATATATATACCGTATATATATATATCTCTGAAGGTCAATAGATAATTATAACACTTCCATATATAATAGAATAATGTATAAATCATGCAATCCTATATTTTGCCGTTGTTGTTGCGTGATATGCAGTTCTAAGAGTTATAAGCTGGGTTGGGCATGGTATCATGGCGGCTGCTGGCATCAAGGTGTCAACTCGGCGCGCCCTCTAGTTTATATACAAAACTCTGTGATTATAACTTTGGGCCAATGTCTACAATTCCATGTAATGGCACGAAATAGGTGTTGTATAATATGTTAAATGTGCTTGCGTTGATGTCTTGCCTCCATAGAGACAGTCAATAACAACATTCAACACGTATTATCCAAAACATTACGTAAACTATATTAGTTTAACGGTACAAAGGAGTACAAAGGAAATCAAGCAACAACAGGTCTAGTGACCCTTCTAGGCTGCTTGTCCTCCAAAACACTGAGGATCAAGTGTCCAAACAGTGATTTAGAATGGGTAAGGCAACATTGGAAAGGGAACTACTGCCCTGGAACTAATGTCCGTTGCAGGATTAGGAAGTTAATAGGGGACAGACGGGTTAGTAACTGAGGGGGGGAGGGATAAAATAAAGTTATTCATTTACAAATGCAGTCAGTCGCGGGTATGATGCGAGATATTTGTCTAGGCGAAGTTTAAATGAATCAACGGTGCTGCAGTCTATAACGTCTCGGGGAAGCCCATTCCACAAGTTGACAACTCGATTGAAGAAGAAATTCTTAGATTCGTGTGAGTTAAAAGATTTACCAATAATTTTGCAACCGTTTCCCCGTTTCCCCGGTACACCATTCCCCGGTAATAGTGTACTGTGTAATGTGTACTGGTGTACTGTATATATAGTGATCATGGCATACCCAAGCTAGTTCTGTCTATATATCTATGTACCTCTCTGTCTCTCTCTCTCTTTCACTCTCACTCTCTCTCTCTCTCTCTCTTTCGTGAAAGGACATACTCAACATATGTCTAAGCAAAAACCTAGTTCATGGCATGCATTGGTAACAGCATCAAAAATCATTCCAGGAGGGCACTCGAACCTAACAAGATAAGGAGGCTCACAATAATAAAAGTAGTGACAGTCGGTTTTGTCTGGAATGTCTCCTACTGCAACACAATACGGTTCACAGTCATCGCAGAAGTTGTAGCAAACGGCATTCTCTTCCACACACATTGTTTGTTTGTAGTCGTATGATTCACCCGGTGGACAAGTGTGGGACTGCCTGATTCCACCAGCTAAGCATGTGTAGTATTTAGAGCAGTTTGAAGGGTTGGGATGGTTGGTTCCAGGAGGCTGAACATTGCAATCAGGGGCGTCACAGGGGTTGCAGAGAGCTCCACATGATGTGCCCGAAATGACTGCACATCCTGATGTTGTTTCGTCGAAGATCTGTCCTTGCGGGCACTTATACGAGGTCTCCGATATAATGACATCACCTATTAATGAAAGGAATCGAAAAGTGTTGTTATGTATACAGCTATTATTTGTATTAGTACTCTTTGTATTATTATTATTATTATTATTATTATTATTATTATTATTAGTATTATTATTATAACTATTATTATTATTTAATTATTGTTATTATTATTATTATTATTATTATTATTATTATTATTATTAATATTATTATTATTATTATTATTATTATTATTATTTTATTTATATTATCAAAGAAAATCAATGTATGGGCTGTTTATTCCTCCCCCCCCTCCACTTAAGACCTATTCTGGCACACCCTTAGTATACATGCCAAGTATGGGATCTCCATCTTGAAATATGAGGGAGTTGGGGGGGGGGGGGCTCTCCTCCCCCCATCTTACAAGTAATCTTACAAGTAATTCGGATTTAAAAAGTTGTTAATTAGAAAACTTGAATGTGATGTCATTAACCCTTACGCTGCGGGCTTATCTGCGCTATTTAGCACATATTCAGGCACTCCTGAATGATTAATCGAGTATCTGCATTAAATGAACTGTATTCTGCTTAAAACTAGGCGAAACTAGTTTTAAAATGACACCAGAACGAGCTTCGTAGGTGACAGGGTTCACCTGCAGCGTTGCCATAGGCATTCGGGAAAACTCGCTAATTATTAGCTCTCGCTCGCTCGGCAACACTGTCGAGACAGCTGCGCGAGACCACAGTCTACCTCAGTGAGCGGCTGGCTGCTCTGAGGGTCGGACGGAGGTCCCTCACGCTCCTGCCCACTGACACTCGATTTCTACGGCTTTTACAGGCTTTTAAAACCTGGAAATCGCTCTAAATTGCCTATACGTTCTGGAACTTCACCAGCAGCCAATGGGTTAAATCGATACTTCCAATCAAATGATATAATGGCAAAATGAAATTCAAATTAATTTTATCGGAAGTATCGATTTAATTACATCCCATTCAAATTTTCTGATTAACAACTTTTTTTTTTTAATCCGAATTACTTGTAAGATCAAATTAATATTATTTTTTTTTACAAATGCTTAGTTAGTAAACGGTTTTATATAACTAACATTCTTCTGTATAAGTTTGAATTATTGAATTGGATAAAATGATCCTACATTTTTACAATCTTTTATAAATATAGGTTTTTACTTTCTTTTAGGATCGATATACATGCCTGAAGATGGATGTAGGTACATCTGGAAATTTGCAATAAACGCCAAAATGTATACGACTCTGGCTCTTATCCCACTATTCATATGCAAGATTCGATACTGGAGGCGAACCTACTACGGATATATATATATATATATATATATATATATATATATATATATATATATATATATAAATATGTATATACATATACAGTATATCTATCTATATATATATATATATATATATATATATATATATCTATATATATATATATATATATATCTATATATATATATATATATATATATATATATATATATATATATATATATGTGTGTGTGTTAGTATAGCCAGGTAATAGATTCTCTTTTAAACAGACGAGGTTAAAAGCAATAGCAGTTTCAGCATTCAGGATTTTATTGTTACAACTTTCAATAGTTCTAACAATTTTCCTCTGGGGTTCAGAGATGAGGTACAAAAGGTTAGCAAAATTCATGGTGGATCCAACGTTTCACAAGTAAACATCTTGCATCTTTAGGGAATGGAGAGGTAATGATTAGAATCTAATCATTACCTCTCCATTCCTTGAAGATGCAAGATGTTTACTTGTGAAACGTTGGATCCACCATGAATTTTGCTAACCTTTTGTACCTCATCTCTGAACCCCAGAGGAAAATTGTTAGAACTATTGAAAGCTGTAACAATAAAATCCTGAATGCTGAAACTGCTATTGCTTTTAACCTCGTCTGGTTTAAAATAGAATATATATATATATATATATATATATATATATATATATATATATATATATATATATATATATATATATATATAAAACTTTGGGGGGAGACACTTGTTGCAGGCAGTTTTTCTTTTTGTCTCCTTCCTGCACATAAAAGAAAGCACTCTTCCACCTAATTATGATATTTATCTTACCGTCCACTTCATGGCAGACGTAGAACCTGTTGCAGTCAGTGGGGTCCATCACCTGGTCACCCGTAACTTTACCTACACAGTCTGGGGCGCACGCTTGGAACGTCAACATCACCTGAAACGTTTGCAATTAATTAACGTTTTTAGTAACAATGCATTTTCTTCATATTTTAGCTATTAGTAAATGATTTTCCTGAGGTTAGGATGGGTCTGTGGCTTCCTGTTTCAAGCTGTTTGTTTGTATATTTCACACTTCACAGTCAGGGGTTTATACTTGTAACGTCGGCATCACCTAAAATGTTTACGGCACATTAACACTTGCTATATTTATCCAGCAAATAACAGGCCTCAAACTATCTCACTTAACCCGTTCTCCTACCACAGATCCTTCTTAGAGTGCATAAAATTGACTTAATATAGCTAGAATAAAACTAATAAGACGTGGATGGTACAGAAGGGGTTTCTCTAAAGTATCTACTAATCATATTCATTTACGTTTTTTATTCTCCCCCTTTTCCCCAGCTAACTTAATCCCACAAGGACCCCAATGGAAATACGCCCAACGGCCTTATTGGGCTATCCTTAGTTGGAATTATGCAAGGCTGGTACATGTCATATTTGTAACATATTATGTGGTACCATCATTGTAAAATGCTAACTGAATAAATATTATTATTATTTTTATTATTAATAATTACACCTTATCTATTTATAAATTATAAATACCTGCAACGTGAGAATCAAGAGTTGTAAGATGTAGAACCGCATGGTGGTGGAGAGTGTTTGGCTGGTAACGGTATAAGATTGATGGTAGTGGTAGTGGTATTGGGGTAGTAGTGGTAGTATTAGTGTTAGTATTGCTAGTGGTATCGGTGTGGTAGTGTTAGTATTGGTAGTGGTATTGCAGCCGATGGAGCAGTAATTACCCAACGGCCCCCCAGCTCTCTTATATAAGCCCCTGCACCCCACTTGTTCGATTCCCACACTTTCCCCACTAGATAAGGTACTACAGTATGTTTGGGGAATTTGTTTGTAAATTAGTGAAGAAGGTCATAATATTTTTCACAATGAGTGGAATAGTGGATTTGGAGTTTTTCTATGGATTTCTCAGTCTCAGAGGAAGGGCGAAGTCTGTTTGAAGACCCCTTTCCACCTCCTTGTCCTCGTTTTGGATTAATTAAACTTACCGTTTTGTTGTACTTTCTATTTCAGTTTACCAGCTCTTCACCATGATCACTGAGGGGACGTACTGTACATATACGTCCTATGTAAAAAAGGGCTATACTGCGGGTACTCAAAGATGCCATAAGTTAAGGCGATTTAGAGGCATAAGCTTATTCCCTGTCCAAAACGCCATAACTTGCTCATACTTAGGAAAATTAGAATATCATAAGTTACAGTATTATATCTAGTCATGACTTGTTTTTGAGTAGTAATAGCGCTAGAATTACGATGGTGAGATTTAGGATATGACGGTCAGAGTAAAAGCTCTGAGTATCTGGGTCCTGTATAATATCTTGATTTTGGTTGTATGTATTGTTTGTGCGTTGATGAATCCGGGGTATCGCACGAGAACTTTAATTTTATCGTGAACTTTCGATCCGCAACTTCATTCTGGCAATAATGTGAGACTCTTTTACACTCGGATGAGATAGGGTTAACCGAAAGTGCATGGTATCTATTCTGGTATGAAATTCAGGTACTGGCCAAGGTTCGTATATATCCCTTCATGTAGCCTTGATATATTTGGCAAACACATAAGCAGACACACAGGTACACTGGCATGTTTAAAGGACGCTGGTGCTATGTACGAAGAAGACGATGAAGACGAAGATGAACAAGAAGAAGAACAAGAAAAAGAAGAAGATGAAAAGAAGAAGAAGAAGACAACGACGACGAAGAAGAAGACAGCAGATGAAGAAGGCGACGACGACGAAAAAGAAGTAGAGCTTCCTCTTTCTCCAACATCTCTTCTCCCCTCTCGATACTCTTCGAAAAGTAGATACGAGGTGCTGTTGTAAAGGCTTATCCCTCAATACCTTCACCTAACATCACCAGAAGAAGAAGAAAAAGAAGAAGACGACGACGAAGAAGAAAAAGAAGAAGATGGCAACGACGACGATAATGAAGAAGAAGAAGAAGAAGAAGAAGAATAAGAAACAGAAGAAGAAGAAGAAAAAGATGAAAACAAAATTGTAGGTGACAGAATGATTATAGAAGTGTATTACAAAAGCTGCCATATACGAGTTGCATAGTAAAGGGTTGAGGAAAAGGCAGGCGGGTGGTAAAAGGGTTGTATTCTGACGTCACCCGCTCTCCGGCAAGATAAAGCGCCGTATCTTTGAGGCTTTCCTTGTAAACTATTTTGTTATAGTGGAGGTCTTAACTAACTTTATAACAAGTATTATGAAGGTATTTAAGGGGGAGGGGGCAGGGGTAGTTTGCTCCCTAGACCTTTATCAAGCCTTAAAAAAAAAAAAAGAGGGGGGTATGTGTGTGTAAGAGAGAAATTACGTCTTTTCTTTTCAATAATGTGATGCAAGATTAAGAGTATAATCTATATTCCACATTGCAGGGCTTACAAAACACACGTACACACAGAATAACTCATCAGCCTTCAAACACACAGCTGTTTGTTGTCCCACAGGTTAAGGGGGGATTTCCACTTGAGGGACTTTTTTCTTGACCCCTTTCTCCCTCATGTCTAGCCCCATTGCTTATGAGATTTTAAGACGTTTGCCTCATTAGTTTGGTGATTTTTAAGAATTTCCGCCCCATTCTGTCAATTTTAAGACCTTTCGTGCCATTTAGGTGTCAATTTTATCCTGGCGAGCGATAGCGAGCCTGTAATTTAAGAGTAATCTGCCTTCGGCCGGGACATTTTTCTACCGAAAAATGTACAAATTTATCTTGAAAGGGGGTCAAGGGGGTGAAATTTTAAGATTGCTGGAAGAGTAGGAAACAAACTAGAAACCTCCCCTTAAGTGCGTGTGTGTGGGTGTGGGTGTGTGACTGTGTGTGTGTGTGTGTGTGTGTGTGTGAAATAATTAACGGCTTATTGTTCACTTTCAGTTTTTCTTGACCTAGGTACAGTGCAATGCTCATCCTACAATAATTAAGAGGGCACATGCGACCTTTGGCGACCGAGAGAAAACGAGTTCCCATCATAATACATTACGTAGATGCACTTGTGAGAGTACGTGTAGGCTAATGCAAGCTGGTAGTTGACCACGATATAATCCTCTCCATGGGGATAGCCGAAACAACCTTTTAGGATTCTGGTAGACTTGAACCCTCGACCTAGTGGTCACAGCACGCGCCTAGACCACTCGGCTATTCCGGTCTGTGTATGTAATTCACTCACTTGTTCGTCAAGGGGAATCCACGCAATGCGAGCTAAGCTCATTATTATCGCGCCTCCTTAACTGGGAATGTATTGCGTGAAATGCGTGGTAAGTGTTTATGTATCGTTGGAATGGCTGTGGATGTGTGTGTAGTCTGTATTTTAGCCAATTGGCGACATCTGGAAACGAAGGCATAGGGTTAATCTGTACGGTACCAATCTCACTACGGTACCAGTCTCATCTGTCCTCTACTAACTCCCTAATCCTGCCACGGACATTAGTTCCAGGGCAGTAATTCCCTTTCCAATGTTCCCTTACCCACTCTAAACCACTGTTTGGACACTTGATCCTCAGTGTTTTGGAGGACAAGCAACCTAGAAGGGTCACTAGACCTGTTGTTGCTTGATTTCCTTTGTACTCCTTTGTACCTGAAGGCTTAGGTTGACCAGTACGATACCCATCTCACCTTGTAACCGATCACCAACCCCAGATGGGACGTCACAACTTCGTCCACTTATACCAGGCTCCTATTTATACTGCTAGGTGAACAGAGGCTACACCGTTAGGAGACTTGCCCAAATGTCTCTTTCCCGCCCAGGTCTCGAACCCGGGACCTTCTGGTTGTGAGCCAGACGCGCTATCTGTTACGCCACGTGTGTGTGTGTGTGTGTGTGTGTGTGTGTGTGTGAGAGAGAGAGAGAGAGAGAGAGAGAGATAATGTGTGTGAGGATGCATGAGTGTGAGTGGGTGTTTAGATTTGGCATTTTTATTGTAGTTTTCTTTTCAAACTTCCTTATATATCATGCCAGTTACAGTATTAGCATCTCTTCCTGGTTCTGTGTGTGTGTGTATTGATATAGTACATTTAACTTGTAAATAGTTGATAGCTTGTTGATTTGTGACCATGCTTGAATTTAATACGTCCTCTCTCTCTCTCTCACACATACACACACACATACGTGTGCGTTTTCTAGGGTTGAGTACATTTTAAATACAATACAATTATGCAAACGCACACATACAGTAAGCACACAGACAGAGAAAGATAACACGTTTTCCTGGTACTGGGAGGCTGAACCTTCGCTGAGCCCAGAAATCAAATTTCTGGCCCCCTGGCCGGGGGTTTGACCTCGACCCCCGAAAAACTAAAAAAAAATCTTTCAGCCACCCAAAAAAAATGTTTGTGTCTGTAGTCTAAAGGGCTTCTGTAAGCAATAGAAATTATCATATGAGGGCATAAACACCCATATGACATCCCTAGCACCCCCTTGGGGGGGCCCCAATATCATGGATTTTGGTAAATAATTGTCTAAAATAATTCTACCAAGTTTCCCAATGATGAAGATTTTGTTTAGTTGGTCATTAAATCCCATCGTCTATGTGCATGCCATGATAGAAAACGTTTTCTAAGGAGGACTAACTATTCTATCTCTCCAAAATTGTACTTTGGTGTGTGAAAATCTTTGATTTTAGCTTGCCAGAGATCATATTTTGGCACTTACGAGATCATCTACTTTTGTGTTTACTGCTCAAATTCATTCCCCTTCTACACACTACATATAGGACTATATAGCAACTGGAAAATGCAGAGATAATGGCATTATCTCACATATTTGTCAAGATTCGACATTGTTTAAGTTGAAATGTTGGCTAAAAAAACATATATATATATAATATATAATGTTTTCAGCCCCTTCTATTATGCAATATGGTAAAACTAGATCATTTTCGTGTAGGGGATGCAGGTAGAATATGCCATGCAAAAATTGCGGGAAATTTGAACCATTTTGAGTGAGAAGATGAGTTTACAAATATTTCAATGAAATTCTGCGCTCGCGCGCGCGCACATAAAGAGCTGATTTTTTCAGCGAGTCTTAGTATTTCCATTGGTAATAAGATGGTATAATGCAAGAAAATACTATCTCTTATACAGGCTGACTTGGGGGTCAAAGGTTCAGCCTCCCCTTGTGAAAACAACACATGTTTACACTTTGATATCTGTTAACGCCGACCTCCTTCCCCAAGAACAAAATATTAAAAATATGAAATAGATAAAATATATGAGCAAAAATAATAAAAAGAGGGCATTCATGGATATTACATATCCTGTGGAACATTGGTAGTGCATTCGGTTCACTGGCCAGAGGATCCAGGATCGATTCCCGGTCTGGACGAGTTGGATGGCCAAGTCTCCTAACACTTATTATCTCTATTCACCTTGCAGTAAGTGGAGGCTTGTAGTTAGCGGATATTGATGACTGCTGTGTAACAGAATGAAAGCTACATCATCTTTGCTATAGAGAAGGGAGACCTTGGGAGGCAACCTGCTCATCCCCAACCCACATGTGTTTCCGAACCATCAGGGCATTTGACTCTCCCACTACCCCTATGTTTAGTTAGTCTTCTTGCCCATAGCTCGTCAGACGAGGACTCCGACTAAACTGCCATGACATCTATCAAAGAATAAAAAAGATTCTAGCAATAGTCCTGGCCATGCTAGAAACAATTTTAAGAACCTTGAACTAAACCCCAGACAAGTTGCGCCCCCCAGAAAACACGTCTACAACTGACATCTTTGCTGTGACACCAACCAGTATTGTTGTGTCACCAACAGCTGTATCACCAACCAACAAACTCCATGCCATAATAAGCTGTGTCACCAACCAGCAACCCAGTGTCAGTTACAAGTGTTGTTGTGTCACCAACTAACAACAGCCTCTCTGTCATAACAAGCCCTGTGTCACCAGCTAGCACTCTAGCAAACCCCAAAGACAATGCCTTCCTTGTGGCTATAGGAACAAATGAGCTACTATACTCTGTTTCATTTCATTTGACAGTAAATTGAATCCCTTGGCAGCTAATTTATGATACTAATGCAAACATATGAAACCACTATGTCTCTGCATCATATTAAGACCAAGTGTATATAATTGCCACCATATTTCACTACAAAATCTTCAAAATAACTGAGAAATCTTGATAGGAACTTTGTAATTTAGCGTCAGTTGAAAAGGAACAGGATATAGCTCTCTCCAGCCATCCACGAGATTCATCACTTCCACAGAGAGACTCCCAACACAGCCACTGACTCTGCGGAATCATCGTCTCCAATACCCAGCAAGATTTGCCAGCTACCCAGTGTTGTGGCCGCCATCCCTTGGGACCTGAGGTGGACCCTTGCATAAGTGACCATAATCCTAATAAAAGCTTTTCTTGCCCCAATGTGATTTCTGATGTCTTCGAACCCAGTGAATGCAGCTATTATCAGGGATGTCAGCTCTGAGTAATAGTCGAGTAATCAAGGTGCGTATGGGTGGGGTGGGGGTGGGGGGGGGGGGGGACATGGCAATTTACCATCAGCTTAAAACAAAAATTATTATAGTTTGTCTGTTGCTGTCCGCATTTCCTTTACCTATTATTAAAACAGATTCTATTTCATACCATGTGTGTACTTCTCACACTATCACAACCATTTTTGTTTTTGATGGACAGATAACGTACATGTTGAATGTGTCCTTTCCTTCAGGGTAAAACTGGTATCACACGAACGCCTTTTCCCTCAACATTTATCGTCAACACTGGTCTGGCAGCTTGTGAGACAGCTTTATAACTCATGCTATCACCTAATTTCATCAGTCTAGTTTCCGATCCAAGTGCAAAATATCCCTAACATTTTGCCGGATAAAAGTGGACGATAATAGCTCTTGTGTATATTTATTGATCGCTTTATTTATTTTGTATTATTATTATTATTATTATTATTTTATTTTATTTTATTTTTTAGTTTCCTCCCTAGACCTCCCTCAAGCTTAAAAAAAATCCCACAGATCCCTCTTCTAGATAAATTTGTACATTTTTCGGTAGAAAAATATCCCGGCCGAAGGCCGCTTCCTTCTATATTACAGGCTCGCTATCGCTTGCCAGGAAAAATTCGACACCTAAAAAGCACGAAAGGTCTTAATATTGGCAGAAAATGGAAATCAAGGTCTTAAAATCACCAAACCAATGGGCTGAACATCTTAAAATCTGAAAAATAAATCAGATAAACATGAGGAAGAAGGGGGACCAGAAAAACGATCCATCTCCCCTTACGACGGAATTTTTTTCACATTTTTCCTTTGCCCCTCAACTTTCTCTTCATAATTGGTGAGGGGCACAGGGCCCTGGGTGGGGCTTTGGTTTCCCGGGCGTTTCCGCACCCTCCTCAGCTCCCCGCCATGGCGTGGCTTCGGTCACCCAGGCTTTATTGTGGTCGGTAGGGAGGGTTCTGTTGGGGCGCTCGGTTATGGCCTTGGCCTTGCTCGGGGCCTTGGGGCTGTTCGGCCAGGCAGCTTGGGGAACAACAACAACAACAACGACGGAATATCCGGTACAATAACCTAGCCTGCAATATTCATCAGCATTATACGTATTAAGGAGCCGCTGTGTTATATTTTGATCTCAGCACCACCACAATCACTGCTATTACCACCACCACCACCACTATTACTACCATTACCACAACCATTACCACCACAACCACCACTATTACTACCACTACCACATCCATTACCACCACCACCACCACTATTACTACCACTACCACATCCATTACCACCACCACCACCACCACTATTACCACCACCAGCACAACCATTACCACCACCACCACCACTATTACCACCACCACCACAACCATTACCACCACCACCACCACTATTACTACCACTACCACATCCATTACCACCACCACCACCACCACCACCACTATTACTACCACTACCACATCCATTACCACCACCACCACCACCACCACCACTATTACCACCACCACCACAACCATTACCACCACCACCACCACCATCATCATAACCACCACCACTACCACAATTATAACCTCTACAAGCACAATCACAATCACCCCCATAACAACCACCACCACTGCAACCAAAATCATCACTCCCACCACCACCACCACTACCACAACCATCACTACCACCACAACCACAATCACAACCACCACTACTACCACCACCACCACTACCACTATTACCACCACCACAATCACAACCACCACACGTCCTCAATATCGCCACCATTCCCCAATAACGTCCTTCGAAACCTAGTAAATATTTAAAATCCAGGGTGACGGATTTGCTTTGACCCAGACAGGTGTGCAATCAAAAGAATAATGGCAGTCATTTTTTACTGCTACCACAATGATGAAGGCTCCGAGGCTGCTCAATAATGAATGCCGGAGAATGTGGGATAGCACATTTATGAAGCAGGATTGAGTTACGACAGATAGTACTCGCAATATATTGGTGGAAATGGGTCGTTTTTCTGGTTCCCCTTCTTCCTCATGTTTAGCCCCATTCATTTTTAGATTTTAAGAAGTTCGACCCATTAGTTTGGCGATTTTTAGACATTTCCCTCCATTTCTTTGTCAATATTAAGACTTTTTGAGTCATTTAGGTGTTGATATTTTCTTGGCGAGCGATAGCGAGCCTGTAATTTAAGAGGGGCGGCCGGGACATTTTTCTATCGAAAAATGTACAAATTTTTCTTGGAGGAGGGTACTGGTAATTTTGTTTTGTTTAGCTTGATAGAGGTTTTGTTTAGCTTGATAGAGGTTTTGTTTAGCTTGATAGAGGTTTTGTTTAGCTTGATAGAGGTTTTGTTTAGCTTGATGGAGGTTTTGTTTAGCTTGATAGAGGTTTTGTTTAGCTTGATAGAGGTTTTGTTTAGCTTGATAGAGGTTTTGTTTAGCTTGATAGAGGTTTTGAGAGGGAACTAACAAAATAATAAAAATAGGCTATATATAAATGAGAAAATATACGCCCATCCCCCCTTAAAAAAATTACTAATATCAGTCCAACAGTCGCGCTAATAAGTGATGTCTCGGCACTAAGTATGTTTTGATCGATAATTGGTATGAGCAATATCCGTAGCTTCATTTCTGCCTATCGAGTTAAATATACAGACGTGTTCCTTCCCTTACCCACCCTATTCAACATCTGACAGACATTAATACAGCACAGAGTAAGCCAAACGTAAGGACAGCTGGGTAATGACTTATTAGCTCGACTGTACCTGAAGTAGTTATTGATCTGGTGTCTAGACAGAGAATGACGTTGTCAGTTCAGATTGCAAAAAGAGATGTAATAATAATATTAGTAATAGAATAAGTAAAAGTTAACAAGTGTCCTAACATTACATAACATTAACCACGTGTATTTTTTTTTTTTTTTTTTTATATATTCCAACTTACTTCCTCTCGGGCATAGGCTGAGAGCCTTAACATTCACCGCTTTACAATGCAGCCCGTGAGGTCTTGTTCCAGTCTAGGGAGTGAGACATGTGAAGCACGTAGAGTACAACGAGCACCTGCCATCTTGCCTTCACATGAGGCACGGTGCTCACTCATGGCCCGAAACGACCCCATCTCTGAAGCCACCTCGTTCCCGTGCTTCACTGTCTCACCCCCTACACTCGGACTCTCACACTTACACACACACAACGCCTCCTGTTGAGCAGATAACTCACCAGGCATTGCACCCCTTGTATAGCCTTGATATCGTACAGTGTAGTTAAGGGGAGGTTTTCAATTTGATCCCTAGACCACCGACAGGCTTAAAATTGCACCCCTTAGATCCCCTTTCAAGATAAGTTTGTACATTTTTCGGTGGAAAAAATGTCACGGCCGAAGGCCGATTCCATTAGATTACAGGCTCGCTATCGCTCGCCAGAAAAAATTACACCTAAATGGCACGAAAGGTCTTAAAATCGACATAAATGGGGTGAAAGTTCTTAAAATCGCCAAACTAATAGGGCGAACGTCATAATATTTCAAAATCAATAGGGCTAAACATGAGGGAGTAGGGGGACCATAAAAATGACCCATCTCCCCTTAATGCGGAAGAGAAGAAGGTTTAGCGGTACTTTTATGATCGCCTGTACGCTACTGACATTATGCTTGATGTGCCGCTATTTCATTGATTACCTCTCTCTCTTTCTTTCTATCCTTTTCTTTCTTTCTTTCTTTCTCTCTGTCTGTCTGTCTCTCTCTGTGTGTCTGACTCTCTCTCTCTCTCTCACACACACACACACAGACATACAATTACATAAACAATATATACAAACATACACACACACTCATACTCACTCACTCACTCTCACTCTCTCCTCTCTCACACACAAACACACACACTCTCTCTCTCCCTCTCACCCTCACTCTCTCTCTCTCTCTCTTTCATATATATCACACTAATAGGCTTGGAACTTATAGATCAGCGTCACACAATTAACTGTATCGGCTACACGTATCGGAGTCTTCAAATCACCACTTGCGAGTTCCGCTCTATAAGGAGGAGCTGTAGACATCGATATTTGACAGAATTACCAGATTAATAACACAAATAGGATAAATATGTAAATAAATAAATATAGGCTATACTGTATACATAAATATAGGCTATACTGTATACATAAATAATATAGGCTATACTGTATACATAAATAATATAGGCTATACTGTATACATAAATAGGCCTATACTGTATAAATAAATAGGCCTATACTGTATACATAAATAGGCCTATACTGTATACATAAATAATATAGGCTATACTGTATACATAAATAATATAGGCTATACTGTATACATAAATAATATAGGCTATACTGTATACATAAATAATATTGTATTCAGCTTAGGAAGGACCTCTAACGATGAAAAGGCTACGTCCAGACTATCTCATTTAATCCTTGGCGCTACCACAGATCCTTCCTAAGCTTCATAAAATCGTCTAAATATAGCTGATATCATGTACAAAATACGTCTCCCGGTACAGAAGGGGTCAAGCTGCTCAACATCGTCTAATTATAGCTATAATATGGTTAAAAATACAATCAGACATAAGGGTGTTACTCTATGGAATCATTTATCTGAGGAAATAGGTAATCAATGTTCACTTTTCACTTTCTACATTCAAATATAAAGTAAAGAACTAGCTTTGAATCTATTAAACTAAAATCCAGTTGACAATGGTGTGTTTGTTAATTTCATTAATCGAGTTTAGGAGTAAAGTTGGTTGGTGGAGAGAACATGATAGTTCATTCAGGTTCAGTAGTAGTTTATCGAGAGGCCTTCCCTAGGGTTAAGTGCCCCATTAATTACTATTTCCTTTCACCTATGCATAGCCTATGATAGCGCAGTTGGAAAGTGTGTACATGCTTAGATTGATATGCAGGATTCGAAACTGCATAATACATCGTAGGCTTGTCCACCTTTCTTTAACTGTCTTCGTGGTGCAATGCATAAGTGTGTTGATTTTCGGTGTGAGCATCCTAGGTTCGAATCCCCGGACTGCCACATGTGTTTGTTAATTTCGTTAATCGAGTTTAGGAGTAAAGTTGGTTGGTGGCGAGAACATAACAATGTATTGGTGTGCAGGTGCTTTTATGTTTAAGTATAATTTATACAGTATATAGGCTATATGGGTTTTAAGTATAATTTATACAGTATATAGGCTATATGGGGTTTTTTTCTATTTTTGTCATGTCTTTCTATCTTTTCATTTTCTTCTTGGGCATTCACTTCCTTGTTTTGTTTCAGCCAACACAATTATAATGAACAATTATCTGAGCACATAATTATATACCTTTGATATCAGTCCTCATTGTCATGAAATTTGTAGTGTTTTTTTATATTTTGTAAACATTGCATGGAATTGTAAATGTTTCATGGCAATAAATGTTTTGAATTTAATTGAATAATATAATAAAAAGACGTCGCCGGTACGGAAGGGGTTAATGGTCACGTGCGTAGCCAACCCCAAGCGGAGTTTGTCACGCGAACTGCCAACAAAAGAACAGTGTGATTTAGTCCCTGGTCCTTTAATGGGGGAGGTGGGCGCGCTTTATGGACCCCCTTCTCCCTCATGTTTAACATATTAGTTTGTTTATTTGTCCATATTAAGACCTTTCGTGCCATTTAGATGTCAATTTTTTTCCTAGCGAGCGATAGCGAACCTGTAATTTTAGAAGGAACCGGCCTTTGGCCGGGACATGTTTCTACCGAAAAATTTACACATTTTTCTTGAAAGGAGGGCTCGGGGGTATTTTGATAAGCTTGATGGAGGTCTAGTGAGAAAACTCAAAAATATATTAATATATAAATATATAGACCAAAAAACAAGCACTACCCCCTTAATCTCTATAATGAGTGTTTTTTTTTTACCCCCTTCTCTCTCATGTTTAGCCCTACTAGTTTGGCGATTTTAAGACCTTTCGCCTCAATTCTTTATCGATGTTAAGACCTCTAAAACCAAATTTCCATAATTAACAAGAGTATCTCGCTACACAATCTTCTCAATAGCCGGACAATCAAAGTGACAACATGGCAATTTACCCTCAGCTGAAGTAAACCACAGGCTCTAGATTTACCCTCAGCTGAAGAAAACCACAGGATCTAGATTTACCCTCAGCTGAAGTAAACCACAGGATCTAGATTTACCCTCAGCTGAAGTAAACCACAGGATCTAGATTTACCCTCAGCTGAAGTAAACCACAGGATCTAGATTTACCCTCAGCTGAAGTAAACCACAGGATCTAGATTTACCCTCAGCTGAAGTAAACCACAGGATCTAGATTTACCCTCAGCTGAAGTAAACCACAGGATCTAGATTTTATATATTTGTTTTATTATATAGCCTATTATTAGTGATAGATAACTCAAATTACACAAGAAATAATTGTTACAAAATTGTTGAAAAGGCGTTTCATTCACACGAAGCGAAGGACTTTTCTTTTTCAACAGAGTGGTCAGCTTGTGGAATAAATTGCCTAGAAGCGTTGTAGAGTGCCATACAGTCCAAATATTCAAATATCGCCTTGACAAATATCTTGCCATGAACCCACGACTGACTGTGTTTGTGCCCGAGTAATGTGACCCATTTTAGTATCGTACATAGTAATATAATTTAGTTTTTCTGACCACAGTCATTGTGAGCATGAAGGCCTTCAGTTGATTTTTTTTTCAAGCAGCCTAGTAAGGTCTGTTGTTGCTTGCCTTCCTTTGTATAGCCATACATTTCTACTTTCACATTCCGTATAGTAATTTGATGTATATGTTTTGTTTTGTGTTTTGTTTTTGTTTTTTGTGAGAAGGTTTATTTGGCAATCCCTGTTATTTATAGTCGTTTCTCTTCCATGTAATTCTCGCGCGGGTTGTAATTTATGGAGTTCAACACGCACACAATTACACATATACTGTACATATATACACACACACTCACATATATTAGATAGCTTTCACAAGCAAGCACTCATGAATTTTACAAACACACACACACACACACACACACACACACACACGTCATCACCAGTGTGTGTGTGTGTGTGTGTGTGTGTGTGTTTGTGTTTGTGTTACTGTGGATATGAGTGGGTGCGTGATTGTGTGTGTGTGTGTGTATGTGTATGTTGGTGTGTGTGTGTGTGTTGTATGCTTGTGTGTATGTGTATTGACAACTTCATGGATTAATAGAAACAAATAACCCAGACCCGTAATTCACAACCCGTAAGTGATCTTAACCCCTTCACTTCATTCTGGCTGCTATCATAATGATCTTAACCCCTTCACTTCATTCTGGCTGCTATCATAAGACGATATTATACAGCTTAGGAGGGGCCTGTTGGAGTCAAAGGGTGAAGTGAGATTGTGTATTAATTATATATTCACTTATTTATTTATTTATTTAACTTGTTGATAGCTAGAAGTGCGACTGTTTATTTATTCTTTATCCATTTATTTGCTTTGTTAGTAGTCAGTATGTCATTGTATTCCTATTGGTCCCTCCTATGCTGAGTTAAATTAGGTTTGTGTTAGCCAGAATCAGATCAAAATAGGGGCATCTTATTGAAGGTGTTAATAGCGACGTTCACAGCTCCAACTTCCTTATGTTTGCAAGTGAACAGTTGAGAAGAATCACAGGATATCCATTGTTCCTTTAATGAATTATTCATTGTGATTCGGAAGTTCGTAAGTGAGCAAGTTTATTATTATGGGGAATGAAAATGAGGAAAGGTGGTGGTGGGGGTGGGGGTGATTGGGATGGTGGTGGTGATTGTGATGATGGTGGTGATTGTGATGATGTTAGTGATTGTGATGGCGGTGCTGATTGTAGTGGTTGTTGCGGTGGAGTGTAATTGGAGTGGTTGGGGTGGTAGTTGTATTGTGGTGGTGGTGTTTTAGTAGTACTATACAGTAGGTAGCCCCAACGAACTTGAAAATAATCTTGATCCCTGACCTCTCTGTAACTCAGAAGGGCCTAGAGCAAACTGGCTGTAAATATCCACACCTATTTCCTGGTGTACTCTTCCCAAATTATAGAAACGTCGGCCCGATTGCTTTCATTCATTTTGAGTTATAAAAAGTTAAGGGGTCAAAATACATGTTGTCAAGTTCTCTGGCGCTACCTATAAAACAACTCTTTGTATATGCAATTAAGATATATATATATATATATATACAAATATATATATATATATATATATATATATATATATAGAGAGAGAGAGAGAGAGAGAGAGAGAGAGAGAGAGAGGGAGAGAGTATCTTCTGGATACTCGATACAGTTAATAATGTACTGAGATTGACCGGCAAAGCTTTCATGGTCGATACTCTCTCTCTCTATATATATATATATATATATATATATATATATATATATATATATATATATATATATATATATCTCTATCTTAGTATTATATAAGAATATCGTCTAATAATAGCCAGAGCCGGAATGACTATTTAATATGATTTATTTTAATGTAATACAACACCTAAATAAGAGATATTCAAAATGTATGAGACCTTGGCCCAGTATTGGTTTTCCTAGAAGTTCATGACTCCCTATAGTCTATTCGCTGTAAGTAGGCGAGAAATCATGAACTCTATCCTCTGTAACTCAAAAAGGGCTAGAGTAAATTGGCTGTAAATTTCCACATCTATTCCTTGACTGACTCTTCCCAAATGGTAGAACTATTAGCTCGATTACTGTAGTCGTTATTGAGTTACAGAGGTTAGAGTCTGTGATTTCTCGCCTACTTACAGCGAATAGACTATAGTAATACAATAGAGAAATATTAATTTGACCTTTTTTGACCAATTTGTTGTATAATTTTTGTACCTAGCTATCAAGTAATTTACCATCACCACCTAAGGTACTACTACTATTATTTCTACCACTACCACCACTACCACTACTACTGTTACTACTACCACCACCAATGTTACTACTATCCTCAATGCTACCACCACCACCAATTTCAACAATATTACTACCACCTAAGCTACTACTACCTACTACTATCACTACTACCACCAACACTGTTACAACTACCCTCAATACTACCACCACCACCAATTTCAACAATATTACTACCACCTAAGCTACCACTACTACTACTACTACCACTGCCACTACAACCACCACCTCCGCCCTTACCATCATCTCTATCACCACCAATAATACTATTGCCACCACCATTGTTACTACCACCACTTCCACTATCACCATCCTAACTAACACTATCACCACAACTACTATCCCCCTTACTACCTTCACCACCAACAATAACAATAACACTACCACCACTACTACAATCACCACTAATATAACTGTCTGTCTCTACCATCACTAACACTATCACCACAATCACCATCACCACAACTACCATCCCCCTTACTACCTTCACCACCAACAATAACAATAACACTACCACCACTACTAGAATCACCACTAATATAACTGTCTCTGTCTCTACCATCACCACCACTATCACCACCACAACTACCATCCCCCTTACTACCTTCACCACCAACAATAACAATAACACTACCACCACTACTAGAATCACCACTAATATAACTGTCTGTCTCTACCATCACCACCACCATCACCACCACAACTACCATCCCCCTTACTACCTTCACCACCAACAATAACAATAACACTACCACCACTACTAGAATCACCACTAATATAACTGTCTCTGTCTCTACCATCACCACCACAACTACCATCCCCCTTACTACCTTCACCACCAACAATAACAATAACACTACCACCACTACTAGAATCACCACTAATATAACTGTCTCTGTCTCTACCATCACCACCACCATCACCACCACAACTACCATCCCCCTTACTACCTTCACCACCAACAATAACAATAACACTACCACCACTACTAGAATCACCACTAATATAACTGTCTGTCTCTACCATCACCACCACCATCACCACCACAACTACCATCCCCCTTACTACCTTCACCACCAACAATAACAATAACACTACCACCACTACTAGAATCACCACTAATATAACTGTCTCTGTCTCTACCATCACCACCACAACTACCATCCCTACCTGCTGCTATTAATGCTTCTGATAAAGGTAGCACCAGCGAACTTGACAATGATCTTGACCCCTTAACTTCTTATAACTCGAAATTAATAAAAGCAACCGGGCTGACGTTTCTATAATATGGGAAGAGTCCACCAGGAAATAGATGTGGATATTTACAGCCCATTTGAGTTACAGAGAGGTCAGGGATCAAGATGATTGTCAAGTTCGTTGGCGCTACCTATAGTGATGTGATTGTAATAATGATAATTATGGAACTTTTAATTTTGTATAAATGTTTGTTTATTGGATACTGACCGAAACACCACCACTACCACACCACCACCACCACCACACCACCACCACCACCACCACCACTACCACACCACCACCACCACCACCACCACTACCACACCACCACCACCAACACCACCAGAGACCTCTACCCAGTAACCCTAGAGCAATGTAACCTTTAACAAATCCGATAAAGAATTTCAGATGCGACAAAGGATACTAAAGAAAAAAGATCCAGCCTTTAAGCATTATATATACAGTAGTTTATACTATATGTATTATTATTCCTGTCCACGGTTAGAATGCATACTGTATATACAGCATAGTTACTCTTAAACTAATTTTGTTAGTCGGTGTGTATGCTTGTAGAATATGTTAACTCATTCAGTACCAGCGACGTATTTTGTAGTTGATTCCAGCTACATTTAGATGATTATATGAAGCTTAGGAAGGATATATGGTAGCTAAAAGGGTCAATTGAAATAGTTTGTAGCTTATTTATTAATACATGTCCTTCCTAACCTGAATTAAACCGTTTAATAGTTGCCAGAGTATAATGAAAAGGATGCCACCGGTAATGAATGGGTTAAGGACGAACAAATAGATTTAGACGAAACTATAGCAGTACTTTCAACAGATAATCGAATAGATAATATCAAGCTTAGGTAATCCTTGGCTGACGTCACTGCCCCCCCCCCCCCCCCCCTGTCACAGACCCCCATTAGCATTATTGACATAAACATCGAACCTCCGAACAAAAAGAACACACAACGCTCGATATGCATGCTGCCTTCTTGGAGACGCATACGGGACAATATACTGTACACCATTATTTTGTTATGTTATTATATTATTATTATTATTATTATTATTATTATTATTATTATTATATATACAGTATATGTATATAAAAAAAAAAATATATATATATATATATACAGTATATATATATATATACCGGTATATATATATATATATATATATATATATATATATATATATATATATATACCGGTATATATATATATATATATATATATAAGAAGGATCTGTGGTAAATGTAAGGGTAACAACTATTTCAGTTAACCCTCTGACTTCCGTATACCCTTCCTAATATGAACATAATCACATAATCGTCAAATAATAGCCATAAAACAGAAAAGGTATAGGAATGTCCATTAAGTACAGTAATGTACCGTAGAGGGGGGTTAATATTTTAGTACCATTTAATGCTAGTCATTTACCCTATTTATTCCAAGGTTGATCTACTTAGATAACCCCCATTTCTCTTACTTTGCCCCAGTATTTTGGCGATATATATAACTTAATATATATAAATTAATATATACATAGCCCAAAAACAAGCACTACCCCCTTAAAACGAATTGGATAGCCTATGCTGAAATAATAGTGATCACTGAAGGAGTTAAACAAATCACATATTCACATACTTCACTGGAGGTCCGTAAAATTTAACATATCACAGAAATATGATAAGTAAATTTAATAAAGTTGGGTTTATTAATAGCGAATTACCTTTGATTACATTTTGATATATATTTGTATCATAATAATTAGGTGGGTATATCACCTCCAGTATACCTTTAGAGGGTGAATTATTATGGGAACTTTAATTGCCCTTTGCATACCTTTCTTAAACTTATATTTACTTTTATTTTTTTGCAGTGTTAGATATCTTCAGGTCAGTTCAGTTCAATTTACATCATAACATTTACACCACAACATTTACATCATAGCATTTACTTCATAATATTTACACCACAACATTCACACCACAGCATTCAATATTTACACCACAAAATTTACACCATAATATCTACTTCATAATATTTACACCACAACATTTACATCACAACATTTACAGTATACCTTTTACACAAACATAAATAAACCTATCCACTCAGCACCTTTCACTCTATATTAAAGTTGTATCACCAAATAATAGTTCGTGAGAGTAGTAATGACTCAGTAATATTACATGGTATTTATTATTCCAGTAATTCGGATATCCATCACACGCACTACGCTTACAACTATGCCCTTTGCCAAGTTAGTAGTCCACAGCTCTCGATCATTAACCTCTATAACTCACACACGACTAGAGTAATCGAGCTAATATTTCTACCAGTTGCGAAGGGTCAGCCAGGGAACAGGTGTGGACATTTATAACCCATGTGCTCTAGTCCTTTTTTTATTGACGATTTCTGGCCTACCACTTGGAACAGGATATAGCATTGTCACATTTCCAACTGGCACCCATTTCATCTCAGCTACAGCAGACGCATAGCCAGACAATAGGTGTGGACATTTACTTCCCATTTTCTCCAGCCCTTTTTGAGTTACAGAGGTTAGGGTTCACGATTTCTGGCCTACTACTTGGAACAGGGTATAGCATTGTCGCATTTCCAACAGACACCCATCTCATCTCAGCTACAGCAGACGACCTGTAGGCTTTGTTTACAACTGGAACCCTATACCCTGTTCCAAATAGGTAGGTCAAATATCGTGAACCCTAACCTCTATAGCTCAAAAAGTGCTTGATCAAATGGGCTGTAAATCTCCACACCAATTCCCTGGCTGACCCTTCCTAAATGTTAGCTCGTTTACTCTAGTCGTTTATGAGTTATAGAGGTTAATGTTCAAGAGTTTTGGACTACTTATTTGGAACAGGGTAGCAGACTCTTCAGTTCTGGAAGACCATAAAGACTCCTCACATTACCATCAATGCCGAGGAGTTATTTCTCTCTCTCTCTCCCTTGCCCGACAAATTCCTGCCACCTATATCTTTCAAGGACTACAGACTTCGCAGCAGAACAGAAGCCATAATTTGAGACCTTTGGTGGACTTTGGCACTGCGGACCAAGCTACGTGTCCTTATAAATACCATTCGACTCTATAAACCTCCTTAACCCCTTCTGTACCCGTGACATCCTTTGAACTATATTCTGGCTACTATTAGGCGAGTCTTATCACTTTAAAAAGGTCCTCCAGCAACTAACAGGCTTCGAACTCTATCATTTAACCCTGTTTACTACCACAGATCCTTATTAAACAGCACAAAATCGTCTAAATAGGCCTATAGGTAGAATAAAATTAAAAAGACGTCGCCAGTACAGGTGTTAATATATACCTTATACATTCACGCATTATCATCATCATCATCATCATCATTATTGCCCTCATCAATACCACTACCACCATCTATCATCTAACTTCTGCAGGACAAATTATTCACCAGATACTCCATTATATATTTCATCATTTACTGTTCCATTAAGGGGAGGAGTTTCTGGACACCCTTCTCCCTCATGTTTAGCCCCATTAGTTTTTGAGATTTTTAGACATTTACCCCCATTAGTTTGTCGATTTTACGATATTTACCAATTTTTTACCAATATTATAGACATTTCGTGTCATCACTACCACCATTATAGTCACCACCACTATCATTACCACCACCACCACCATCACTGTCAACATCACCACCATCATCACTGTCAACATCATCACTGCCACTACTATCATCATCACCATCATCACTGTCATCACCACCACCAACTTCAATATCATCACCACTATCATCACCACCACCACCACTGTCATCATCACCACCACCACTGTCATCATCACCACTACCACCACCACCATCACCTTCACTATCATCACCATCACCACTGTCATCACCACCACCACCACCACCACTGTCATGATCACCACCACCACTGTCATCATCACCACCATCACCTTCACTATCATCACCATCACCACTGTCATCACCACCACCACCACCACTGTCATGATCACCACCACCACTGTCATCATCACCACCATCACCATCACTATCATCACCATCACCACTGTCATCACCACCACCACTGTCATGATCACCACCACCACTGTCATCATCACCACCATCACCTTCACTATCATCATCATCACCACTGTCATCACCACCACTGTCATGATCACCACCACCACTGTCATCATCAACACCACCACTGTCATCATCACCACCATCACCTTCACTATCATCACCATCACCACTGTCATCACCACCACCACCACCACCACTGTCATGATCACCACCACCACTGTCATGATCACCACCATCACCTTCACTATCATCATCATCACCACTGTCATCACCACCACTGTCATGATCACCACCACCACTGTCATCACCACCACAACCACCACCACTGTCATGATCACCACCATCACTGTCATCATCACCACCATCGCCTTCACTATCATCACCATCACCACTGTCATCACCACCACCACCACCACTGTCATGATCACCACCACCACTGTCATCATCACCACCATCACCTTCACTATCATCATCATCACCACTGTCATCACCACCACTGTCATGATCACCACCACCACCATCACCATCACCACCATAATAACCATCACTCTACTATATAACAAATAATTCACCATAACCACACATACTGTATGGTCAAATAAGAGTCCGTCAGAGTAGTATTGACTCACGAATATTGACTCACGAATATTGACTCACGAATATTGAACAGACAGACAAACAGACAGACATACATACATACAAACAGACATACCCGGTACATGCATACATACAAACAGACAGGCAAACATACATACACACAAACAGACAGACATACATACATACAAACAGACAGACAAACAGACAGACATACATACAAACAGACAGGCAAACATACATACATACAGACAGACATACATACATACAAACAGACAGACAAACATACATACATACATACATACATAGAAACAGACAGACAAACATACATACAAACAGACAGACAAACATACATACATACAAACAGACAGACAAACAGACAGACAGACATACATACATACAGACAGACATACATACATACAAACATACATACGTACATACATAGAAACAGACAGACAGACATACATAAATACAAACAGACAGACAGACAGACATACATACAGACAAACATACATACATACATACATACAAACATACATACATACATAGAAACAGACAGACAAACAGACATACATACATACATACAAACAGACAGACAGACAGAAAGAGAAACAGATAGACACAAACAGACAGACATAGAAACAGACAGACAGACATAAAGAGAAACAAACAGACATACAAACAGACAGACAGACAGAAAGAGAAACAGAGACACAAACAGACAGACATACAAACAGACAGACAGAAAGAGAAACAGACAGACAAACAGACAGACAGAAAGAGAAACAGACAGACACAAACAGACAGACAGACAGAAAGAGAAACAGACAGACACAAACAGACAGACAGAAAGAGAAACAGACAGGGTCAAACAGACAGACATACAAACAGACAGATAGACAGACAGACAAACAAACAGACTTACAGACAGACAGATAGATAGTTAGACAGACAGACAAACAGACAGACAGACACCCTCTCCACGTTATCACAGGGATGACCTAAGCCACTTTAAGGGGAGATAGGCTTGTTTTGCTGGACACCCTTCTCCCTCATACCTAGCCCCTTTAGTTTTAAGATTTAAAGTTGTTTTCCCCATTAGTCTGTCGATTTTAACACCTATAGCTCCATTTCGTTGTCAATATTAAGACCTATCGTGCCATTTAAGTGTCGATTTTTTTCCTGGCGAGCGATAGCGAGCCTGTAATTATATGAGGAACCGGCCTTCGGCCGGGAAATTTTTCTATCGAAAAATTTACAAATTTATCTTGATGAGGGGAGGTCTAGGGGGTGTTTTTCTAAGTTTGAGGGAGGTCTAGCGAGGAAACTAACAAATAAATAAATACATAATAATAATAATAATAATAATAATAATAATAATAATAATAATAATAATAATAATAATAATAATAATAACAATGACAGCAATATTAAATAATTAAAAGACCAACAAAAACAGCCCGTAGCCCCTTAAGTTCAGGCAAACACACACACCACTCCAAAAAATGCGCCTTATTTAATGCTATCTCTTATCGGTACGGTCGTGGTCCAAAGTAGCGTCCTCTTCATCGCATTCTGGACAGTATTAGGCGATTTTATACAGCTTAGGAGGGATGTGCGGTTGCGCTAAGGATGCAAGGAGAGAGTCTGCAGCCTTTTCATTATTAGGGGTCCTTCCTGAGCTGACTAAAATGGTCTACTATTTTGCCAGAATACGGTACAAATTCACGTCCTGTTGGCATCGTACTATGGACTCTATTAGACGATTTTAATCAGCTTAGGAGGGATCTGTGGTGGCGCAAAGTATTCAAGGAAATAGTCTGCGGCCTTTTCATTGATAGAGGTCCTTCCTGAGCTGACTAAAATAGTCTGATAGTTTCCAGAACACGGTCCAAAATTCGCGTCCTTTTTATCATTATATTCTGGACGCTATTAGACGATTTTATTCAGATTAGGAGGGATCTGCGGCCTTTTCGTTGTTAGAGTTCCTTCCTATACTACTGTACAGTATAGTCCATTAATTATAACTAGGCCAACACTTCTTGACCACTAGCCTCTATAACTCCAAAACTTCTTGACCACTAGCCTCTATAACTCCAAAACTTCTTGACCACTAGCCTCTATAACTCCAAAACTTCTTGACCACTAGCCTCTATAACTCCAAAACTTCTTGACCACTAGCCTCTATAACTCCAAAACTTCTTGACCACTAGCCTCTATAACTCCAAAACTTCTTGACCACTAGCCTCTATAACTCCAAAACTTCTTGACCACTAGCCTCTATAACTCCAAAACTTCTTGACCACTAGCCTCTATAACTCCAAAACTTCTTGACCACTAGCCTCTATAACTCCAAAACTTCTTGACCACTAGCCTCTATAACTCCAAAACTTCTTGACCACTAGCCTCTATAACTCCAACACTTCTTGACCACTAGCCTCTATAACTCCAACACTTCTTGACCACTAGCCTCTATAACTCCAAAAACGACCAGAGTAATCGAGCTAATACTTCTACCGTTTGGGACCGGTCAGCCAGGAAATAGGTGTGGACATTTACAGCCCATTTGCTCTAACCCTTTTTTGAGTGACGGAGGTTAGGAGTCACGATATCCGGCCTAACTTATAATGAATGGATGAAAGGGTTAACTCTCTCTCTCTCTCAATGAATAATGCTTACATGTACATGTGTCCATGTTTTTTTTTTTTTTTTTTTTGTCTATGTGATTGAGGGAGGCAAAAGGCATAACTGCCTATAGCGAGTGCCTCCCCCATAGTTGAAAGAGTGACAGGGCCAAAATCAAGGGACGTTCGAGCCAAAATGCCTGGACACACGTCTATGTGTGTTTATATGACTGAGTGTGTGTGTGTTTGTGTATACTGTGTGTGTGTGCTTATCTATGTATGTGTGTGTCTGTCTGTGTTTAGTTGTGTGTTTGTAAGAGGGGTGTGTATATATGATCGTGCGTGTATGTATGTATGTGTGTGTGTGCGTGTTTGTGTGACGTACTTGGACATGTGTGAGCGAAAACCTGCCGAAAAAAAATTAAAACCTCAACACCCACACACAATTATCAAAAAACCGTTTATTATTATTATTACACACCCACACACAATCAACTCCTAACACCGTCTTTTATTGCCTCCCTGGCTTTGCTCTTACATAATCTAGGGACACACACACACCCCAATGCTTCCTCATGAATAATATAGCCACCATAATCAATAATCATTATCATTGACACATGCCACCTCAGCGTAATAATACTCCTCAGACCAGACCAGAGTAGATGGCTGGAGTAAAGTAGGAGCACAGAATAATTGGACAGATGAAGAACAAGCTGAGAAATGAGAAGTAAAGTAGAAGACAGAAAGTTCTCCAGTGAGTGTTTTCTATACTTACAATGTTATATCTGATATCACCCTGGAAATCATCACTTCTCTATTTCTTTTCAACTGACGGTCAATTTCAAAGTTCCCGTCAAGATTTATCAGGTAGTTTGAAGATTTTGTAGTGAAATGTGGTTCTAATTATATAAACTTGGTCTTAAAGGTGGGGGCTCATGGGTTGAGATAAACATGGAATGATAATCGCCAAGCTGTACATAATTATCTTGCAAAATGCAATGGCACTGAAATAATTATTAACAATGGTATAAAGGATTTTGTGGATCGTCTATACCGGGCCTGTGACGTCACACCAGTATAAGTCCACCATCCAGTCTAGGATAAGGATACTGGTGTGACGTCACTATGACGTCACAGGCCCGGTATAGACGATCTACAAAATCCTTATACCATTGTTAATAATTATTTCAGTGCCATTGCATTTTGCAAGATAATTATGTACAGCTTGGCGATTATCATTCCATGTTTACCTCAACCCATGAGCCCCCACCTTTAATATGATGCAAACACATAGTAGTTACACATAGTTACAAGAGTGCTTGTTGCCTCAGCGACGTAAGCGGTGTTGTTATTCTGGATCAAAGAACTAACTTGTTTAGCCTCGAACTCAACTCTCTACCAAAGGAATCCTGGGTTTCCCCCTCATTACAATTATGGAGCGCAGATTCGAGGAAAACGACTAGTCCATTTCAATATCCTTGGAGTCAAGAACAGCAAACAAGGTCCATGTGCGCTGAGTTCCAGGCCACAACGACCTATATGCAGACCTCTATCACTTTCACCCTTGCGATTGTCCCAGAACTAGGACCCCAGGACGCAGTGAAAGACGTTAACATTACCACCGCAGTTGAACTTACTGGCAACTTACTCTCTGGCTCTTTATCTGTTTTGAGTACCCCTGGCAGAGGTGTTTTGTTTACCACTGGCATAAACCCTGCTTCATGTATTACTGGTAGTTATCAAATGGCATCCTGTACCGCTGGTCACCATGCTTCGTGTACTGCAGGCACAACACTTACTTCATCTAAGATCTTCCAACCATCAAGCGGCTTTGTGTACCGCTGGCCACTATGTTTTGTGTACCACTGGCACTACTTGTCATCTACCTATTGTACCTCCAGAGCTCAAACCGACCACGCCAGAGTTAGCCTTCCACCTTGGGACCCTTAACCCCTCCAATCCCAGCGCCGTATATATACGTCAGTAGATAAGTAACTCCCCAGTCCCAGCGACGTATATATAATGTACTTTCCTTGTAACTGCCTGTACAACCCTGTACCAGTTACCACAACCTTTTGAGCACTGCTCCTGTGTTGGCAACACTTATCAGCTTATATGAGACCCACTGAAGGGTGACAGAGCCAGTGTTGCCTCATCTTTGGAGGTGGATAGGTGGTCTCTCCTGCCATTTTTGCCACATTTCTTGGGACTGCTGGGGACTTGTATTACTGTATCCTACGGTACAGTACGGGTTAAGGGGCCCTCACACAGTCAGGAGTGCGAGCTAGTGGGAGTCTAACAGGAGTTGCTAGAGTCACTAGGAGTCATCGATTTTCACCGCGAATAGGCCTGCAAGTCCGAATTTTTCCCTACTCATAGTGACTCTAGCTCGCACTCCTGACTGTGTGAGGGCCCCTTTACTACACTGACGTCCGACAGCTTGGCCGAAGTCTGCGATGTCTTTGATACTTCATCATAGAGCCAGCGCTAAGAGAATATTATGGACATTGTTAACCCATTCAGTACCAGTGATGTCCTTTTCATTGTATTGTGGCAGCTATTAGAGGATTTTATTTAGCTTAGGAAGGTCATCTACCCATTAAAATGATGCAGACTATCTCAATCAATCCTTTAGCTACATTATATCACTCCTAAGCTTCATGAAATCGTCTAAATGTTGCTGAAATAAATAAAGAAATACGTCAACGGTACTGAAAAAGCTATGGACAGTTATTACCCCTTCCATATCTTGTTTCAACCCAGAATGTACTGTATTGGTCAGCTTGATTAGAGTTCTGTTATCTTCGCGAACCCTTCTTAATCATTGTAATATCAGCTTGTGAGTGTGTCTCTCATAATGTTACCAGACAAAAGTTTCGGATCAAGGGAGTCGTTCAAAGGCATGTGATGAAACTATATCTGAGAACACCTTTTCGACACACACACACACACACACACAATACAGCCATCTTTCTCTGTGGACCATTATCAAACAATTATGTTTTATTATGTTATTGGTTGTGTATCCAAAGACCGAACTATCCTGTACCAGTGTTGCCGAAATATTGTTATTGGTATAGAGATCATCATAATCATCATCGTCATACTATATTGTAGAAGCCCGACTTAACCCTTTGAGGATTATGACATATTTTGACAAGTTATTCTGGCTATCATGAGACGATTTTATACAACTTAACACCTTCAATGTGGCCATATTCCTGCAATAATAGGGCTCATTCAAGCACTCCTGATTGCTTAAGAAAGTGCCTGAATGCAATTTAATATTAGCAGCAAAATAATAGAAGACAAGAGCTTTCAAATGATACCAGAACGAGCTTTGTAGCGCACAGGGTTCACCCTCAGCGTTACTACATATATCGGCAATATTCACTAATAATAAAGTAGACGTGCCGTTTTGCCCAAAATCAAAACGGCATACCCAACTCTGCGATGGGTTACCATCATCACTAATACCATCATCAATCACAATCACCATAATCACTACTAATGCCATCACTACAACTGCCACAATCATCACGACTACTGTCATCATCACCATTACTATGATCATTATCACTACTACAATTACATTCATCACTACTACTCTCACCATAATCACTACTACTGTCACCATTGTCACTACCATCTTAATCACTACTATCATCATTGATACTACACCTATCAACCATCATTACTACTATCATCACCACCATCTTACAATCATCATTACTACAGTTAACATCATCACTACTATTATAACAATCATCATTACTACTGTCGCATGTATTACCATCATGTATCCTACTATCACCATAATCACTATTACTGCCATCCTCACTACAACTGCACCATCATCACTACTACTGCCATCATCACCAATACTATGATCTTCATCACAACTATTGTCATCATCACTACAACTTTCACCATCATCACTACTACTCACCATCATCACTAATACTCACACCATTGTCACTACCATCATCACTACTGTCATTATTATCACTACAACTATCATCATTACTTGTCACCATCATCACTACTACTAGTAGGCTACTGTCACCATAATATCTACTACTGTCACCATCATATCTACTCTGTCATCATTATCACTACTGTCATCATCATCAATACAACTACAACCATCATCACTACTTTTATCACCATCATCACTACTATCACCATCAATCCCACTATTACTACCATCACTTCTAATGCCAACTAAACTAACTTGAGAGTCTTGAGTTTTAAGGCGTCGGTGCAGTTTGAATGCTTCCTCCTTGTTGTGGACAGCAGTAGAACAAGCGTGAGTAAACCAATATTTTAACCTAGCAAATGCGCAGCAAGATGTTTTCACCCCCAAAACTAATGCGTTCTTAGTGTGTGAGCCCCTTCAAGGCTCACACACTAAGAATGCCATCATTGCTGGGTGGGGAGGTGGGGGTCCAGGAAGTGAGGGGAGGAGGGGTAAAACCATATTTTGGACCTAAAATCATAACTATTGCATAAATTCAAAAAATCTTTTTTGACTGACGTTCGCATTCACGCAACAAATGTTTGTGTGAAATTTGGTGAAAATCCGTCCAACGGTCTAGGAGGAGTTTCGAGACAGACGGACAACGACGACAGACATATTTTTCCGGTGGTACCCACTATACGGGGGGGGGAGGGGGAGGAGGGGGCGATACCAAACTCTGCTTACGCAGAGTTGATTAACAATGCCGCGCTACATTTGCCTTTGGCAACACTGAATATAGACCCTACCACAGACCCTCAGTGCCGCGGCAGTCGTGCCGGAGAGCGGACGGGGGTCTTCCGCGCTCCTGCTCACTCGCACTCATCTCCACATGGGCTTTACCAGGAAATTGCCAGAACGTGCCTGTACGGTCCCTGCAGTGCATATCCCTGCAGAAGGAGGTGTGGGAGTTGTAAGAGTAAAGACAATCTCAATTAACCCTCCGACTTCTACTAACCCATCCTAATCTTAATAAAATTGTCTAACAATAGCTAGAAAATAGAAAATAGGGGAGATATCTTGGCTAACTCAGTATAAATTTCCCTTTGTGTTGTGTTTAGATAAAACCTTCAGTTGAAATTAATTGTGAAGTATTTAAGATGAGTTTTGAGACCATTTTCACGCCGTTTCTTATATGTAATTAAGAAATTATACGACGCCCTTTGTCTTGGTCGAAGCCCGATGGTGAAATTATTCACTCCGTCTGATAATTGATAATTTAGATTTCGAACTCCATACTATTTTTCCTGTCAACCTTATTATGTATAAGATAATATTACGTTAATTGCATTATGTTAGTGTAGTTTTATCACAGCAATGAGATACCGTATGTAACTTAATGTAGCCAACATTCCTTTACGAGTAGGGTGTATACAAAGTATATAGGCCTACACTCCGTTTTCTATTTGCTCATTTTCTTCATATATATTTGAGGGTCAACTAAGTAAATTATATCTGTAACCCAATAATTTTACATACTCATTTTGTTATATCTTCATTGATACATTTGACCGCTTTTGTAATGGTAATATGAATTAAGATATAGAATTTTGTCAGTTTTATTAATGGTAGTGTTAATACCAGGTCCCAGGTCAGGAGCGAAGTCCCGGGAGAAGTACCAGGTGCAGAGAGTCCTGTGTCCACCCCAGTGGGCATGACCTAGTGGCTGTAGCCTACTGAGACAGGATGCTGTTGGTGTTATTGAGCCTTGAGCTAACCTTCACCCCATTGTGAGCTGTTGTACGCCTTTTGAACCTAGTGACTGAGTGTGTGTTTACTAGGGTAGTGGCCTTGGGGTCACCTGTTGAAGGGTTTTAGTTAACTTTGATGTGGTGATAAGAAGTACGTAGTTCATTGTGACAATAATATCGATACATTCCGTGGTTTACTAAAGTATAATAATCCTATTGATTTGTGTATCACAGTGAAAAGTGTATTTTCCTTTACAGTGTTTTAATATAGTCAAGTAATACCAAACGGTAGGCCCTATATTGTGTTTTTATTTGTTTCCCGTGTAATGTATACAATTTGCATTCTTGTACCTGTATTTCTTTGCATGCAACGGCCAGCTACCAGATTAATAAGTTGGACCAATCATCATTAAGTAAGAAACACAATAATGGAATGAACATGAAATAATAAATAAGGAGGGGGTAACAGCAAAGTCCAGGAACATTAGAAAAGAAAAGAAAGGACAACGAACCGTCCCCCCCCCCCCCCCTTACATATATACTGCATATCCCTTATTCTATCTCAGTCCTTCCCTCACAAACTCCCCCATATCTTGCTGTCAGAGAATAGTCCTTTATGGTTCCCTAATCGATGAGTTGTGAAATTAATTGTGAAGAAATGCAATGGAGTGTAATAATTTTCCCTTTATCATCTAATAGGGGACTTCCGATCATTCGAGCACCTGATCCGTTCGGAATCTTTTAGTACAATTCAATAATGTTAGATAAGAAGAGATTACCTAAGGAAATACTTTGGCTTTTATTAAACCACATAGGATTTCCGATCACAATTATTTCAAATAGCGCGGGATCGAGACGAATTCAGTCCGTCGAATTATAAATGACGTTCGACCGTTCGTTCGTTTTCATTTTCATTCAGTTCTGCTTAGGAAGTGATAAGGGGAGGACGTAGACCCACAAGCTCCGTATTTCAGCACTTCACTATGGGTCAACATGTATCTAGGACGGATTTCGAGTGGACCTACACGGCGGAACCCCATGCATCTAGGAGAAAAGAGATATTAAGTATGAATTCCGGCTATTTTGACATTTAGTATAAGATTTTCAGAGAGAGGTGTGGGTTGGAGGGGTTGCCAGGCACTCTAAAGAAGCCAAGAAAATTAAGGGCTCCGACATTATATAGCCTCTGGATTATCACGGCAATTAGAGATAGCGTCGGAGATATTAGAGAGATAGCGCCCCGATGTGAGAGATTGGCGTGAAAGTGTGAGACAGCTAGAGATAAGAGTGAAAGAGGATGCGAGATACTAGATGACGTAAGGCACGGAGTTTCTGATTTCGCTATTTAATTCATGGTAGCGTCTCTATTTTCCCTCACCTACATAAATATCCAACCCTAAGCCCCAAATCTACGTTGCTCACCCTTAAAATTACTTAGAACCCTTTAAGGTGTTCTGCTAATTAAATACTGTATCCAGGTTTCGAATTTTATCCATCTGTCGAAACTCGCGTGACCTCATGCCGCAAACTCGTGATTAAATTGTGTACAAATTAATATCCGAACTCGATATAGGCATTTACTCACATTAATGTATTACCCCTTTAAAGCTCTTCAGTATGTATAATCTCACTTTAATTAAAGTGTTCCAAGTTTTTCTGGAAAATATTAAGGAAACCACCCACCAATTATTTTCATTATTTTTTTTTTAGTTTTAGTTTATTTGCATCAATATATAGTGATTGGCATTAGTTTCAACCTCCGCAAAAATCGTTTTCCCCTTTATCCAACGATCTTAAGACACGGCGCCCGATAGTGGGGAGGGCTATGAAGATCAGGGAAAATGTGGGGTTAAAGACAAAAAGGCGATATAATGGCTTTTATGATGAAAGTTGGCTCGGGTTTTGTTGTTTTTCAACTTGAGAAAACTCCAAAATGAAAAAACCCGAGCCAAGTTTTGGCAAAAGTTGGCTCGGATTTTAAGATTTTTCAGCTGCATAAAAGACAGCAAGTGCAAAAAAGAAGTTGGCTCGGGTTTTCTTGTTTTTCAACTTAAGAAAACCCCAAAATTAAAAAACTCGAGCCAAGTTTTGGCAAAAGTTGGCTCGGATTTTAAGATTTTTCAGCTTCATAAAAGTCAGAAAGTGGCAAAAAAAAAAGTTGGCTCAGGTTTTCTTGTTTTTCAACTTAAGAAAACTCCAAAATGAAAAAAAAGTCATGTTTTGGCAAAAGTTGGCTCGGATTGGACAATTGTTAGGCTTCATAAAAGCTGAAAATGTAGAAAATGCCAGCCAACTCTTCGCCATTGGATACAGGATGGGGTGTGGGAGAGCTCTGCCCCCCCCCCCCGTGATTGATTGAAATCATCATCTATGTTGCCCGATAGTGGGGAGGGCTATGAAGATCAGGGAAATTGTGGGGTAAAAGATGAAAATAAAGAATATTGAAGAACTTATTCCAAAAACCCAGTAAGCTAATTATCCATTATCCAACAATTAAACTACATTAAAGATATTAGCCTAACCTGCCAACCTTACCTAACCTAACCTAGTATTATGAGTGGGGGCTGCCGCCCCCACACCCCCGCTGGTTGGATGGTACATGGGATAGAAAATGAACTTACCCAGTAAGCTCATTATCCATTATCCAACAATTAAGCAACATTAAAGATTTTAGCCTAACCTACCAACCTTACCTAACCTAACCTAGTATTATGGGTGGGGGCTGCCGCCCCCACACCCCCGCTGGTTGGATAGTACATTGGATAGAAAATTAGGTCAATTCCTAGTGTTAATTAGACTGAAATGCAGGGAGAAAGAGGTCCGCCGAGTTGTGTGCCGTCTATGTTTTTTACAGTAGCTATAATTGCTTTAATGCATTTCCGCCGCTACTGACATATATAGGAATGAAGTCATAGAAATTGATGGGTGCGCTGTGTAAGTAACGCTAGAATAATACCGAAAAAACACTATAGTTGCAAATAAACTTTATATAAATTTTTACATCTATAATAATAAAAATAACCAACCTTATGTAACAAAGGGACAGTGACGGCGTGTTCTGGACTTATCCTCGTAATAATGGTGTGTACACCGCCAGTGATCTTTATCTGGCCGGTAATGGCAAGGATGTCCACACCTAGGACACTCAACACTTGTAGGCAATATACCGTGGTCTGTAAGTATCTTAAGGGCTGCCTGGTTGTTTTGAGAAATTTGTATAATTATTGTTCAGGGGTAAGTGCACAACCACTACAGACACTGGCCATCCTGCAACTGACATGTAAAACCATGCTGCCTGTCGGTGGGCTGGAGTTCAATGCACTCATTGGCTGACTAAAATGACGTAATTGTCCATATATTAATCCATGATTGGGTGACTCCTTCAATACCGTGACGTATGGTGACGTATACAAAAAAATAACCAATAATATGGCAGAAACATAGTGACGTGCTGATCATTAGTTCACAGAGAAAGGCAGAGGGCGTTATATTCGAATATTTACGATAAAAGCGCTCCTCAATAATAGTATCAACATGGCTGACCTAGCAGGGTGGCGTCTGTGGGAAACCCTGGACAAATATCGTTACAAGTTACAGGTTCTAGGTTCTGTATCTCCCTTAATAGAATTTTTCGAGGGTTAACACTTATTTTAACATGGAGTATAGGTTATATTACATCCTAAATAAAATTTTAAAAATGTGTGAAAATTCTTGGGTTGTTTATATAATAGAAGTTACTGTGGGACGCGTAATATGTTGAAGGGGGAGCTCTGCCCCCTCTAAACACCAGTCACTTATGTCATCATAATCTGTTGTACTTCACAGGGGGTCCAATTAAGGAGAAAGTTAATTAACAGACGAAATTAGGCCGCAAATTACAATAACATAGCGGGCCGCCGTTTATGGGAGACTTTTTACACATCATTTTCAATGTTAATTTTCTCCCTTAATCGATTTTTCCAAATTATCAAACTTACATAAAAATGAAGTACAGTTTATAGGGATTCCAACATGCATTTCAAAATTGTCATGAAAATTGGTGGGTGGTTTGCTTAATATATACCGTTTTTCTGTACCGGTACTGTTACTAAATTTCAATCGCGTGACTGAACACTTGAAGGTTAATCTTTTATTGTTATCATGAGCGATGTGGGCGTTTTTATTGTTATGAGCAATGTGGGTGTTTCTAAGTTTTTCTATACCGGTACTGTTTCTAAATTTCAATCGCCTGACTGAACACTTGAAGGTTAGGCCTAATCTTTTATTATCATCATGAGCAATGTAGGTGTCTAGCCTTTGCGTGAAGAGAGTCACGTAATGCTCGGTAATTGGTGATCTTATAGAGCATTATTTACCTTATGGGGTTGGGCACTGGAGTTATTTGGAGTATCTTTTTTTTCCGATGTGGTTAGGCCTATAATGATTATGGATAAATATATAAATTAATATTGTACAATGATCCCAAACTAACCTAGTTTATAAGCTGGTGCAGCCTAACCTTGTGTTACATTTTTTTTAATTATAACTTTCAACCTTGTGTAAAATAACTCCGAAACCAAATCTTAACCAGCCTATCCTAAAGATTCGTAAAAATTTACCTACGGTCCCGTTAAAATATCCGGTAAGATTAGGAGTAGTGGGCGTACCACTACCGACATAGGCCTACAGCATAACTCATGGTATATTCCTGTGAAACGGCATGCATTATATCTCAAGAACTGGGCAGTGTTATAGCATATTTGATGTTTTATAGATGAGTTATGCTGTATGTTGGTAGTGGTACGCCCACAGTCCACTAGGCCTACTCCTAATCTTACCAAATATCCTCAAGTAACCTATTAAGAACTGGTCAGGGGACTGGTTAGAACTTGTAGGATGTTTAATTGAAGTGCGGAAATCGGTATTTACTGAGAAATAAAAGTCTTAAAATGCGCTATGTTTTACAGGAGGGTCTGTAGTCTGTACGCCGCCACTCAAGGCAAGGACCCTGGGTGACCCATAGCGCATTTTAAGACTTATATCTCAGTAGGCTAAATACTGATTTCTGCACTTAAATTAAACATCCTACAAGTTCTAACCAGTCCCCTGAACAGTTTTTGATAGGTTACTTGAGGATATTTTAACGGGACCATAGCTAAAAAATTATCTAAAATTACAGTATGGTTCACCGTTCACAGTTCCTATTACGGTATGTCTGGAAGTGATAAAATTGCCTAACCAATACAATTTTATGTTAATTATCTTGTAGCCTATTCGGTAAACCTGACTTTTTAGCACCTCCTGTATATTGACCGCGATTTTAGTAGACATAGGCCCTAAGTATTTTTGGTTGTGTGTGTTTTTGTCCTTCATATATAGCCTAGTGTTGTATTATAAAGATTTGGAGCAGAAATTAGTATTTACCAATTTTCCAACTATCTAATAGGCTAACACAGCCCCGGAAATATATATATATATTTTTTTTTTTTTTTCTTTGATAGGCTAGGCCTATAGGCCTACAGTGTTGTTTTAATTAGCCTAACCTAACAACCTTACCTAACCTATCCTAGTAGTATGGGTGGGGGTTGCCGCCCCCACACCCCCGCATAACTAGTAAAAAGGGCTGTCTGGTGTATTTTAGTTTTCTTATATATCTCCCTTATAATACATTTTTGCTCTTAATGATATATATATATATATATATATATATATATATATATATATATATATAGCAATGATGTATATGCTCTACCGGATCTAATAGGCATAAAAAGATATATGAGGTAACTGTTGGTGCTAAAAATCAGTATTACCGCCTATTCCTTCTCATAGGCTACCGGTACTCATTCCAGCCTTGAAACCAAATTGGGGATGGATGTAGTTACCGGGTGTACCACTACCGACATACAAAATAAATCATCTATAAATACTTATAATAAAATAAATACTTATAAATCTATAATACTAGGTTTTGTTTGGTTAGGGTAATGTATTTTTGTATCCAAAGGTAGTCAAAATAGATGGGAACATGATGGTGAGCGTCCGCGTAGTGTAAACAAGACGGGCGGCGGGGCGGTACACCCGGTAACTACATTCTTGCCCCAAATTGCCTCTGGTTAGGTTTTGTATTATTATAAAACTAGAACTGTACATGAAGAAATATAGGCCTACCGAAGGTAACAAGATTTTAAAACTATAGTCTATCTATTGCCAACAGCCTTAATTCCTGAGGGGGTGACCATGAATGAATCTCCTCCATGCACCTCTGTCCTGAGTCCTGTCAGTTGGCTTCTCTCATAACACTCAAGTTCCCAACACCCCTTTCACTCTTATTATATTCTACCAGACTACCATACCTCACAACTCCATCCTTCCACTTAACTGTCTCCCTCTTCCTCTCTGCCCTTGAAGGTCCAATTCTTTCCTTTGCCATACGTTCCAAAACGTCCACATGACCGAACCACCTTAAGGTGTTCCTCTCAAACTCTCCAGCACATCCACATCAATGATCCATTCCACAATGCTCTCGTGCTTCCTCAATCGTTTGTCTATGATCTATCTCCATGTGACTCCACACACACTTTTCAAGTACTGTATCAGTATACAGTATAATGCATTTCCGAAATTAGGCTATTCTGAAAAGGCTCTCACGGTCACGACCGTTGTGCGAATCTAATTTGACTGCTTTTGGGTTGAGGGGTGCTTTGTTCCCCTCAGCCCCCAGAACTTATTGTCGACATCATATATAATGCTAGCTTGGGGCCAAACAACAGCTGGCCATGGGATAATTTAGGACAAAAAAAACTGTCAAATTAACAGCAAATATTCCCACTAGATAAGGACAATTTACCTCTCAGTAAAGGAAAGGAATAAAAGCAATATTAAATAAACATTTTAACCCCCTGACTCCCACAAGCCATAGCAAAGCGTCAAACTGTGGAAATGTTGATTCAATTCTTTGAATTAGTGTGAGGGGGGAATACAAGAAAATGTACATTAAGTTGCATTGTTTTTGCCATTTAATCTCTTAAAAGGGCATAATGTGAACTGGAAGTGAATAAAGGGCCAGAACCATGCAACCTCATTCAAATATTCCTGTATTCCCTCGCATTCAATCCAGTCCTAGAACAACATTGGGCTGGTTTGATGCCCTACAGTATTGTAGTTTTGAAGGCTATGCCTACCCCAAAGAGTCCATAAGGATACCCCACTAAAGACCTAAAGTTTAACAATTTTATCAGTATTTCTAGTAAGGTCTTTATTTTAAAATAAATAATTACAGTACAGTAGTTACGTATAGCCTACATATAATGCATTTCATATTACGAATATAGTGGTAGAATACAGTGGTACGATACGGTACAGGAAACGTTATAGACTGCATCACCGTTGATTCATTTAAACTCCGCCTAGACAAATATCTCGCTTCAAACCCGCGACTGACTGCGTTTGTAAATGAATAACTTTATTTTATCCCCCCCTCAGTTACTAACCCATCTGTCCCCTACTAACTTCCTAATCCTGCCACGGACATTAGTTCCAGGGCAGTAATTCCCTTTCCAATGTTCCCTTACCCACTCTAAACCACTGTTTGGACACTTGATCCACAGTGTTTTGGAGGACAAGCAACCTAGAAGGGTCACTAGATCTGTTGTTGCTTTATTTCCTTTGTACTCCTTTGTACTCCCTTTGTACTCCTTTGTACTAAAATATACTAGCAGGGGTACCCGGCGTTGCCCGGGTTTAAATTCTACTACCATAATCACCATCATCAATCACTACTACCACAATCATCACAATACTACTACTACCATAATTACCGGCCTCGACCTCCCTGTGCCTCATTAAACGGCGACCTCGATTTTGGATCTGACCTTTTCCGTATCCCCATTTTGGGGGGCTGCGAACAACTTTCGTTCCATACACCTTTTCGATCGGAGGCCTCCTTCTGCCCCAAACGGCCATTTTTTTCAATTTGTTTTCAATTTCAGCCTCGAAACGACTTCCGATCATGGCCTCGCCCCCTCTATGACCTGACCCAGGTCAATTGACACCCACATGCAAAGTTTCATCTCCCCAGGTCCAAAACTGCGGCCGCCTATTAATCCTTTCACGTTTTTATGATACAGAGGTTGCCAGATTAGCAATAATAAATAGAGTTCTCTCACTCTTATAATTACCTCTCCAAAATTAGTTTTCTGCCCACAGCTAACTCATAGACAACTGCAGAGGTTGAAGTAACTAAACTAAAGGTTTCTAAATACCCCTGATGGTAACAAAGGCTTTAAAGTATCCCTCATAGGCTCAAAATTGCGTCAAGAACGTGAGAGGGTTAAGAACACACAGACACACAAACTGATTTAATAATATACTGTAGATGTACAGTACTGTACAGTACTGGTACTGTAATTTAATATAAAATGAAAATACAGTACCAGGTATAATGCCCTTATCTTCATTGCATGGTTATATCACCCTTATCTCAGGAACTGAGATTTAAAACAATCATGATTTCTTATCATTGGAAGTTCCTCAATAGACTTTGTACTAATACTCATGACCGATAAGGGTAACCAGAGTTTATGCACAACTTTTATATGGTAATGCGTACAGTACTATATATTGTAAATTTACTTTAATTTCTTTTGTTTGAAGTGTTCAGTTTTATCAATCGAAAACGTACTTGGTATGTCAAATTATTATATGTAATTATGGATAGTCTCTCTATAAAGGATCTAATTATGGTTTAGATTATGCTTGGAGACAATTAATTTGTGGCCACCCTCTTTGGGTTCAAGGTATCTGGTTATGCATAGACAGATTTTTATACATTCCCATGCCGTAAATTTAATCTTTGTGTGGTTAATTTCCAGTCTGCAGTCTACCTCTGAAGTTAATTAGGCAAGAAACTCATTTTAGCAGAGGAAGTGCTTATTATCCATGGAAAATTAGTACTGTACCGGGTAATCTATTTTATAAGGCTTAGATACTGTACATGAATGCAGTCACAAAATAATGAAATACTGTATCAATTTTTAAGTAACTGTCTTCGTGGTGCAATGCATAAGTGTGTTGATTTTCGGTGTGAGCGTCCTGGGTTCGAATCCCCGGACTGCCACATGTGTTTGTTAATTTCATTAATCGAGTTTAGGAGTAAAGTTGGTTAGTGGAGAGAACATAATAATGATATAGCTACTGATAGGCTATATGAATTATCAGTGAGATCAGGTACATATCGAATGATGTTTCTGACATGTCAGATTGGAATCTGGGTTACTTACCATATAATTACTGTAAAGGTAAACTCAAGGTAAGATACCGGTAGTTCGAATCCCGGATAGATCACATGCTTTCATTAATTTCATTGGGAGGTGTTTGGAGTTAAAATAATTACCGGTATTTAGATTATCATAATTTTTCGCCTCCATTTTTTTATGTATATGAAGGAGACAAGAGGTACTGCTGCATGTAACATGTGTCCACCCTAAAGTTGAAAGAGTGACAGGGAGCCAAATTCAATGTACAGTATGTTAAGAGTCAAAATGTTTGGACACACAAAGTTTGAAGCGATTTAAGGAGAGATGGGTAGTTTTTCTGGTCCCCTTACCCCCTTCTACCTCATGTTTAGCCCCATTAGTGTTGAGATTTTAAGATGTTCATTCTATTAATTTAGTGATTTTAAGACCTTTCGCTCAATTTTTGTCAATATTTAGACCGTTTGTGTCCTTTAGGTGTCGATTTTGTAATTGTGGAGGAATCGACCTTTGGCCGTGACATTTTTATACCGAAAAATTTACAAATTAATCTCGAAGGGGGATCTAATGGATGTTTATTTAAGTTTGATGAAGGTCTACAGAGGAATACCAGTATATAAATGAATATAGCCTATAAATAAATTGACCCCTCAAAATAACCACTGTCCCCTTAAGTCATAGGATGAGAGAAAGACAGATTGAGGTAGAGTAAACAAGTCTGTAAACACGATATCTCAAAGTTATGAACCGATTTTCATGAAATGTGGTGGATAGACAAGATAAGCAACAAGGAAGATGTTCTCGGACCAGCCAAAACACAAACACCTAAAAACCTATAGTATCTTAAATTGGGGCATCGGATAGTGAAGAAGACCTGTATCCAAGGACATTAGAGAGAGAAATGACTGTGCTATTATCAGTAGGTCTCTTATGCATGGTCATCTCTTGCCTTAGTGATACCCGTGTTTACCTTGGTACGGTAACATCTCTATTCTGGCTTATCTTATCTATTGATGTACCATACAGTGTACAATATAGCGTTTTCTTTTTATTCGGTCAATAAATTGTCATTCTTTTTATGCTTGGTTTAGGGACTTAGGGTACCAGTGATAGATTTTTGCTGAGTTTAGTTAAACTCATTGAGTGTTAGTGAGGGTACAAGAACTCAAGATGTTATTGAACTTAACAAGTTACCGTACTCAAAGTAATGAAACATGTTTTCCGAATTGGATAAAGTGATCTACTGATTTAGGCTAAAGAACTGACCAGAATATATTTTAACATGCATTTGGATATGAAGGTGCTTTATCCTACTTAAGGGAAGAATATGAAGCTAGAGCCTCAGATTTAACTATAGAACTTGTATAGACATCAAGAACATAAAGTAGGCTTAGTTTGTCACTGTATATAGGGCTATGTACCGTATGTTAAATCACTGTCTTCTATAACCCTAATATTCTCTTTCTCCCCTTCAGAGAAACACCCAGAGATCAAGGAACTATTTGGACACGAGCCGCGCATGAAGTATTGGGTGGCGTTCCTGGTCACCTTCCAACTGGCCTCGCTCTTCCTAATAAGACACCTCTCATGGCCCTGGGTCCTCATTCTCTCATACTGCATCGGGGGTACCATTAACCACTCCCTCATGCTGGGTAAGTGGAGATAATGCCAATCCTTTTTCAGTATGGGCGATTTGTTGGGTTAGCAAACATTCCCCGAAAACCAGCTAGAGAATCAAACTTGGAGTATGGGTGTGATTCATTCATGGCACCCCCTCGATAGATATACAGTACAGGTATATAGTTTAAGATGATTTTATGCAGTTTTGGGAAGGACCTGTGAGATTTAGAGCTTGGGATGATTTTTTACCCCTTCCATTTGTAGAGGTTCTTTAGGCTATATGCTTCATAAAATCATCTAGTGTTATCCAGAATAAAAGGAAAACAGCATCATCATATACTGTACCTGGGTAACATCAGTCATTCCCTCATGCTTGGTAATGGTAAGTGGAAGAAAGTGATGGTTAATTGGATCTGCCTCTGGGTTTAGACACGGACAAAGTACAGTCGCCTGCACAAGTGGCTGGTACACTAATATTTTATTAAATTAGTATGCAGTACGTTGAATAAGGAAACCATAAACTCAGGTACGGTATGTATTTTAAGGGAATGTTTCAAAGTATTTCATCATCCTGTTAGAATTGTTCAATAAAATTTGTGCCACCTTTCACTGCAGGCGATTGTACAAGAGGTGAAACTAAAAAAAATTGTATTGTCATTAGTGATAGTGATATGGATGACCGTATAGTTAAGGTTGTTACTGTGTCATCATCAACCATTCCCTGATGCTTGATGAGTAGATACGTGTTATTTTTATGTACCGTATGCTTGATGAGTTGATATACAGTACAGTACAGTATGGTTATTTATATATTTTATGGAAGTCAGCCTGTGCATACTCAAGACAAATTTTCCAGAGGTCAGAGTTAATGCTTGGTAAGGTTAAGTATACTTATTTGTTAATATTGTTGTTCATTTCTGTTTTTCCTACAATTATTACTTGAAAGGCCGAGTCGGCCTATGCATTCCCAGTAACAGTTTTTTAAGGCCATGATGTGCGGAATCGATGTGTACTGTATTTTTGTTTTTTTACTGCTGTTTGAACATCCTGGCGCCTACACATTATACAGTAGTTGCCTCAGGATACGGGCGGATTTTTGTTTGCACTCCGAACATAGATAAACCACTATGTAGTTTTAAGATATAGCATTTTATTTTTACACTTTTGGTTGTTTCCAGTCACCCATTTAGTGTTGCTCTTTATTTTTACTATTAAGATTGTCAGATTAATGTGACTACAGTAGTGAGATAAGTGTACAGGGTTAAACTGAAAGATGAGGTAGCCTAACTAAACTGGTTGAGTGTTTATTATTTTTGTATATATTTTATTAATATTTTTGTTTAACACTGGCTAATTTATATGAAGATTTAGTGCTCTTTTAAGTAAGTAAAATTATTATTATTATTATTACTATTATGATTATTATTATAGTGACAATTATTATTATTATTACTATTATGATTATTATTATTATAGTGACAATTATTATTATTATTACTATTATGATTATTATTATTATAGTGACAATTATTATTATTATTACTATTATGATTATTATTATTATAGTGACAATTATTATTATTACTATTATGATTATTATTATTATAGTGACAATTATTATTATTATTACTATTAATTACTATTACTACACATGTGCAGCATGTGAGGAGGTGTGTGGAGTGAGGAGAAGAGGGAGGGGAGTGAAAGGTACAGCATGGTGGACAGAAGAGGTAAGAATAGCTGTGGAAGAAAAGAAGAAAGCATATAGAGAGTGGTTGGGTAGTAGAGGGAATGAAGATTCCGAGAGACAGAAACGAGCGAGGTACGTGGAGAGTAAGAGGGTGGTGAAGAGAGTAGTGAAGGAAAGTAAGAGAAGAGTAGATGAGGAATTTGGAAGGAATCTGAGTGTAAAATGGAGGGAGAGTAAGAAACTGTTCTGGAAAGAAGTCAAGAAAGTTAGGGAAGGTAGCAAGGGAAACAGTAAGGGTGTGAAAGATAAGAATGGGAGAATGCTAGCCGAGAAGCAAGAGAGAGTCGAAAGATGGAGGGAGTACTTCAGTGAGTTGCTAAATGAAAGGAATGAAGAGCCAGCAAACATAGCTGGATATGGTATGGGAGGGAGAAGAAGAGAAGTAGTGGAGGAGGAGGTGGGGATCAGGAGGTCAGAAGTGTGGGAAGCCATGAAAGAGTGAAGTTGGGGAAAGCACCAGGAACAGATGGAGTGTGTGGGGAAATGTTGAGGTATGGTGGTGAGATAGTAATAGAATGGGTATGGAAAATGTGCAAACTAGCATGGGAGAAGGGGAGTGCACCCGATGACTGGAAGACTGGCATAATAGTCCCCCTATATAAGGGCAAAGGGGAAAGAGGAGTGTGTGGTAACCACCGAGGAATATGTCTTCTAAGCGTAGTAGGGAAGGTGTACAGTATAGGGTAGTGAGAGTGAGAGTGAGAACGGAGATATGGATAGGCGACGAGCAGGGAGGTTTTAGGAAGGGAAGAGGATGTGTAGATCAGATTTTTACCCTGAATTGTGTTGTGGAGAAGTGTCTGGAGAAGAAACAAAAGGTGTATGTTGCCTTTATGGACTTGGAGAAGGCCTATGACAGAGTGGATAGAGAAGGTTTGTGGAAAGTACTTAGAATATACGGAGTAGAGGGCAAGTTGCTGAAAGCAGTGAAGAGCATGTATGAGGGTGCAAAGGCGGCAGTACGTGTGGAGAGTGAGCAGAGCGAGTTCTTTGACCTGAAAGTTGGTTTGAAACAGGGGTGTGTGATGTCCCCGTGGTTGTTTACTGTATATATGGATGGAGTTATGAAAGAAATACTATCAAGAGCAGTGGATGTTGGTGTATCGCTGAAAAGGGAGGGAATTGAGTGGAAGCTACCTATACTGCTGTTTGCGGATGATACAGTTCTGATGAGTGATAATGAATGGGAGTTGCAGGGTCTGGTAAATGAGTTTGGAACAGTGTGCAAAAACGGAATTTGAAGGTAAATACGGGGAAGAGCAAGGTTATGGTCTTCGAAAGGGGTGAAGTCACAGAGTGTGAGGTGAAGCTGAACGGTCAGGCTATGGAGATCGTCAACTCTTTTAAGTATCTGGGCAGTGTGTTGAGTAAAGATGGGACTATGGATGAAGAGGTGCGGGAGAGGGTACAACATGGGAAGAGGGTTGTAGGAACGCTAAAAGCAGTAACAAGAAATAGGGTGGTCAGTATGGAAGTGAAGAAGTCCTTGCATGACAGTGTGGTAATCCCGACACTGACTTACGGAAGCGAAGCATGGACGTTGGTTGAGAGACTCAGACCAAGAGTGAGAGCAGTGGAAATGAATTACTTAAGGAGTGCGTGCGGAGTTACATGGAGGGATAGACAGACTAATGAGGAAGTAAGAAGGAGGTGTGGTGTGGAGGTAGATGTGCTGGAAAGTGTGAAAAGGAACAACTTGAGATGGTTCGGCCATATGGAACGTATGGAAAGCGAGAGAATGACTAAGAGGGTGTACGAGAGCGAGGTGGAGGGACAGAGGGGGAGAGGTAGACCGAATATGAGGTGGAAGGATGGAGTGAGGAAGTACATGAACGAAGGCGGTGCTGGTTGGGGGGAGGGGCGTCGACTGACTGGGGACAGAGGTGCATGGGGGCGGTTCGTTCGTGGCCACCCCTTCGGGGATCACGGCGTCAGGCAATAGATAGATAGATAGATTATTATTATTAGTGACAATTATTATTATTATTACTATTATGATTATTATTATTATAGTGACTATTATTATTATTACTATTATGATTATTATTATTATAGTGACAATTATTATTATTATTACTATTATGATTATTGTTACTATCACAATTATTATTACTATTACTATTATGATTATTATTATTATAGTGACAATTATTATTATTATTACTATTATGATTATTATTATTATAGTGACTATTATTATTACTATTATGATTATTATTATTATAGTGACAATTATTATTATTATTACTATTATTATTATTACTATTATGATTATTATTATTATAGTGACAATTATTATTATTATTATTATTACTATTATGATTATTATTATTAATGTGACAATTATTATTATTATTATTATTATTATTATTAAAGTGACAATTATTATTATTATTATTATTATTATTATTATTAAAGTGACAATTATTATTATTATTATTATTACTATTATGATTATTATTATAGTGACAATTATTATTATTATTACTATTATGATTATTATTATTATAGTGACAATTATTATTATTATTACTATTATGATTATTATTATTATAGTGACAATTATTATTATTATTATTATTACTATTATGATTATTATTATTATAGTGACAATTATTATTATTATTACTATTATGATTATTATTATTATAGTGACAATTATTATTATTATTACTATTATGATTATTATAGTGACCATTCTTCCCTAACGTACAAAGACCAATAGTGCGCCTTTGTTGCGTGAGAGAATTAATGTATGTACAGTATGCAAATATTATGCAGCATTCATGGTCAGACCCTCATGATTGTAGAGTATCACCTGCACCTTCAATTATACATACGTGTTATACTACAGTACAGTATGCTGCTTAAGGGGGGGGAGGGCTCGTTTATACATACGTGTTATACTACAGTACAGTATGCTGCTTAAGGGGGGGAGGGCTCGTTTATACATACGTGTTATACTACAGTACAGTATGCTGCTTAAGGGGGGGAGGTACAGTACAGTATGCTGCTTAAGGGGGGGAGGTACAGTACAGTATGCTGCTTAAGGGGGGGAGGTACAGTACAGTATGCTGCTTAAGGGGGGGAGGTACAGTACAGTATGCTGCTTAAGGGGGGGAGGGCTCGTTTTTCTGGTCCGCCTTCTCCCTCGTGCTTAGCCCCATTGTTTTTTAGATTTAAAGAGGTTTGGCGATTTTAAGACCTTTCGCCCCATTTCTTTGTCAATATTAAGACTGTTCGTGTCATTTACGTGCCTATTTTTTCCTGGCGAGCAATAGCGAGCCTGTAATGTAGGAGGGAACGGCCTTCGGCCGGTACATTTTTCTACCGAAAAATATACAATTATATCTTGAAGGGGAATCCTGGGGTTGTGTTTTTAAGTTTGATGGAGGTCTAAGGAAGAAACAAGAAAAATAATAAATAAATTGAATAATGTGACAAAAAGTGAACCATTGCCTCTGTTATCAGTGTACAGTTGGAGTCAATCCAGGTCTCCCTCGATATACAATGGAGTTACGTTCCTGAAAACCCGATCGTAAATAGAAAAATCATATAGCAAATCCTAAAATTAATGGGGTACAGTAAATAGGGATCTGTTGTCAGGCCAGCCAAAACCCTAACACAAACTCCTAAAAACCTATAATAATATTGTAAATCGGGGCATCAGATAGTGAGGGAGACCTGTAGTTTGCTGTTAATGTAGGGTAGCCTAGTCCATTAGTTTGCTAAATTGATTACCCCCCACCCCCCCACCAAGAAAAAACAAATAATATAAATAAATTAAATAAAGAATTGTATTGTATTTACTCGGTCCATTCCCCACTTTTTGTTTATATACTGTATAAATATATATAAATATTTAAATTAATGTATACCGTATAATATAGATAGTGGATGTAAAAATTAATGGGCCCCTCCTATCCTACTGTGTGTCGTACTAGGCAACCTAATCAGAGCAATTAAAATGTTATGAGTAATGATGTTTAACCTTCGTAGTAGTAGTAGTAGTAGTAGAATATAAGAAGAAAATATTTCTCTGTAACACTTAATTAAGCTTGAATAATAAAAGTAGTTTTCAATTATGTTAACATTAACTTCATATTTTGTTTATATTTCAGATAACATAAATTTGGTAGCACTAGTAATTGATATGACCAACTTATTGTTAAATGGACTGTAAGGTATGATTGTATTCGTAGGGAATTATGCATGCATGACAGTTGTGTTTATTCTGTATATTGTGTACTTTGCCCCGTATTCCTAGACAAACTCCCATCATTGCCGCTGGTAATTACTGTAGTTGTGTCGTATTCCTAGCCGGGCAATATGGTATGCTAATTGTTGTAATTGCAATGAAAGTACTGTAATTAATTTGTTTTATTATCTCTCATTACAATTACAGCAACTATCGTATATATATAGATGAGGGCTGGTCCTATCCAGAGTGAGGTTTGACATCCTCTACCCAACTTTAGCCGTTTCTGTCTGTCTCTTTTTCTGTCCTAGTTTTCCTTATGGGGGCAGGGGGCTAGGAATCCTCCTCCCCTTGTAAAATTCTCCTACTCATGAGACAAAGGGGCGAGGGAACGTGAAAGTGGTCCCGGACCCTGAGAATTAGAACCCTTGAATGTTATTTCTGTTCGGGCTCTGTCTCGAGTCGGCTACCCCCAGCAATGGGGTATGTGTCTGAGTACATACATACATAGCCTATATACTGTACAATGTGTACATACAGTACATACATAAATGCATCATACGTTAACAGGCAGACCATGACAGGATCGCCTGGAATGCCACCATTTAGGGCTTGAGACTGTAAACACTGTCTGTGAAATTATGGTTTATAGCTCAAATTATGTCTCTGAATGTTATAAAAGAGCCAAACTATACTATTTCACATTAATTTTCTTATATTCCTTCTCAAATCCAGTCTAGTCGTCAAACAAAATGTCTTCGATGCCGACAAATAAGATAGGGTTTGTCTTATGAATACAGGCCATAGTATCACTGTCACATAGCACTATGTAGTAATTGTTGTGAGGAAGGGACTTTTGGCTTCAAGTTTGTATGTGCACAATAGTTTTAAGTCACTTGTAATATTTGTTGTTTACCACACGGTTGTCGTACGAATGTTATATACAGTATTTACTTTTTCTACTCAGGCTTGCTAGGAAATATTTTGTAAGTGGAAATGACAAATTGCTTAGCTATTACGGTGAAAATAAAAGGGAACGCCAAGTATATTTTTATAACAAAGCATTAGAGAGTCGCCCAGCCAAAGGTTTTGATCACAATGCAAGATAGTTAGTTGCTCTAATTATTATCTGAGCAAGTCATTCCTGTCAATGGATTTGTCTGAAATTACCGTAGTTGATTGATAGGCCGAGTACCTGTATGATAAGGTGACCAGGTAACTTAATTAGTCTACCATTTCAACCAGTACTGGTATTGTTAGTTTAATTTAGGATTAAATTATATTAGAAATTTAAGTTTGCATTGGTTGAGTTGCATTTAGGGTGATTCCATGCTTGCATGGAACTTGACTTATATATAAGTAACTTCATCCCCTCTCTATCATGTCTGTGTATCTCTCTGCATCCAGTGTATATGTATGCATGTGTATACTGTGTATGTATGTACGGTACAGTATATATATTCATGTGTATCTGCTTATGTATGCAAGGGGGAAGGAGGGGAGACAGATGTGGATGATTAGAGAGATCAGTAGATTGGTTGAGTTGGTACTGGTTGAAGTGACCTATATGAACACCGCTTTTTGGTCCAACAATATCCATCAGTGTCATTGGAGCACTCAGGTTGTCCTTCAAACTACCAGATTAATCTTCATTGTAATCTAGCTGTCTATCACTCAAAACAGTACAGTAAAAAGTAGTGGTAGATTATCTCTTTAAAGTAAAGTACTGTACTATTATTTTTACATTTATTACTGTATATTGATTAAAACAAAAAAATATATGTACAGGTATACAGATTATTATTACTGTATATATGTTGGTTTTCTCACAGTTTATAGCCACCATATTTCATTGTTTTAACCCCTTCAGCATGATGAAGTAATTTTCATCATATTCTGGTTACCATTAGACAATTTTCTCGAGGTTAAAATTTACCTCTAGGAGTCAAGGAGGTGAATACGATCTCAATAAACCCTCTGAATGAAAATAGGTCTTTCTTAAGCTGCTTAATATACTCTAATTTTAGCCATAATCAAAGGTAATAAGGTGTCATCATACTGAAGGGTTTAATTAGTATACTTTACTTGTGAAGGTGTGTGATGAAACTGTATTTGATTTGGCTTGATTGCACTGTGTTTCCGGTTGTATTTGACCAGTAGATATTAATGCTCAGTTCTTCTTGTAGTCTAGATTTTTGTATTGATTTAGTTCTTCCTATGAAATTGAAATTACCTTTGATCATTTAACTTTACCTTCCATCGCTTATTCCAGGAATTAATTTTATATTAATTTTGTCTACACTTTTCAGCTATACAACTAATGTCTCTCTCCCTAGCTTACTGATCCTTCTCTTCTCTGTCGATTGTTGTCGCAGGAATTGATGTTAAATAATGTTCTCTATTCTATCAATTGTCATTGCAGGAGTTGATCAATAATGTTCTATGGTATCTATTATCAATGAAGCAATTTATGCTATACTGTATACTCGTAGTGGGTGGGCACTACGGTGTGCATGCCTGCCTGCTGAGACCGGAACTTGTTGGGGGCCGGAGGAATGCTGGAATGCCCTTGGTGATCCCTGGTCTCTGGGCCTTCTCCTGGGCAACCTAGAAGCGAGTGATTTTTTCGGGCCGTGTCTCGGGTTGGCCACCCGCAGCTTTAAAAAAAAAAAAAAAAATAGGGTGTGTGCTGAGTACAGTACTGTATAACAATTTCTCTTCCTCGTCTTTCCCTCCCCTTTCCCACTCTGATGGCACAACCATCACTTCTTCCTCTGACAAAGCTAAACTCTTCGCTCAAACTTTTGCTAGAAACTCCACCTTGGATGATTCCGGTGCTATTCCTCCCTCTCCGCCCTCCTCTCTCTTACTTATGCCTAATATCCTAATCTCTTCTAAAGATGTACTTTCTACCCTCTCTGGGCTTAACACTAATAAGGCGTACGGTCCGGACAGTGTTCCTCCTGTTGTTCTCAAAAACTGTGCTTCCGTGCTGACTCCCTGCCTAGGCAAACTCTTTCGTCTCTGTCTATCCTCTAACGTCTTCCCTTCATGCTGGAAGTTTGCTCACATTCAACCTGTCCCAAAGAAGGGTGACCGCTCTCAACCCTCCAACTATCGTCCAATTGCTCTTATCTCTTGTCTTTCTAAAGTTTTTGAAACTATTCTTGCTTCCAAATTTCTTAAGCATTTCTCTTCTCATAATCTGCTCTCAGATCGCCAGTATGGCTTCCTTAAGGGTCGCTCTACTGGTGATATTCTTTCATATCTTACTAACTCTTGGTCATCCTCCTTTCGGGACTTCGGTGAGACTTTTTCTATTGCACTAGACATATCGAAAGCCTTCGATAGAGTCTGGCATAAATCTTTAATTTCTAAACTACCCTCCTTCGGTTTCTATCCCTCCATCTGTGCCTTTGTCTCTAATTTCCTTTCTGGCCGTTCCATAGCTGCGGTTGTGGACGGCCATTGTTCACTTCCTCACCCTATAAACTCCGGTGTTCCTCAGGGCTCTGTCCTATCTCCTATTCTCTTTCTAATTTTTATAAATGATCTCCTTAACTGTACCTTAATTCCCATCCATTCATACGCAGACTCAACCTTACACTACTCCATTAGTTTTTCAGAACGCCCCAGCCAGCAATCCCTCAACGACAAACGTAATGAAGCCATAGAACTCTTAAATTCTGATCTAAATACTATTTCCAATTGGGGCAGAGAAAACCTTGTTAACTTTAATGCTTCCAAAACCCAATTTCTCCATCTATCTACCCGTCAGGATCTCCCAGCGGACTATCCCTTATTCTTCAACAATACAAAAATCAACCCTTCATCTTCTCTCAATATTCTTGGTGTCTCTTTTTCTTCTGCTCTCATTTGGAAGGACCATATTACCAGTCTTGCTAAGGCAGCCTCCCAGAAGCTGGGTGTGCTCAACCGCCTTAGGGGGTTCTTTTCCCCTGCACAGCTTCTTGCTCTGTACAGGGGCATAGTGCGCCCTTGTATTGAGTATTGTTCACATGTGTGGGGAGGTTCCTCTCACACCGCTCTCCTAGACAAAGTTGAAAGGAAGGCCTTTCGTATCATTAACTCCCGTCCACTCACCAACTCTCTGCAATCTCTCTCTCTCCGCCGCAATGTTGCATCTCTCTCGCTATTCTATCGCTACTATAATAATCAGTGTTCCTCAGAGCTATCCCAGTGCATACCACCTCCTTTACGTAGGGCACGTGGTACCCGTCTTGCAACTCAATCCCACCCCTACTCTGTGCAACTCTCCAACCCAAGAGTGAAACGTTATTCTCAAACTTTCTTCTACTCAACATCTGAGCTCTGGAACTCTCTCCCAGAATCAGTCTTTCCCTCTTCCTATGACTTAAATTGCTTCAAACTCCGTGTGTCCAGGCATTTTGGCTCGAACGTCCCTTGATTTTGGCCCTGTCACTCTTTCAACTATGGGGGAGGCACTTGCTATAGGCAGTTATGCCTTTTGCCTCCCTCAATCACATAGAAAAAAAAAATATATATATATATAAACAGAATGTACCGGGATGTCCTACTTTCCATCTACTGACATACTGTATTGTCTTTGCAGAAATTTATTATATAATGTGAATCTCTCCTTTTCAGCCATTCACGAAATTTCGCACAATCTGGCGTTCGGTCACTCGCGACCACTGTCGAACAGGATCCTGGGCATCTTCGCTAATCTGCCCATCATCCTCCCCTTCTCTGTGTCGTTCAAGGGCTACCATCTCGAGCACCATAAGGTAAGACGCTAATTTTTTTACTACTCTGGCCATCATAAGATAGATGCATACATAATGCTATTTTATCAATTATTAGTGTGTTTTAATCGGCTATTGAGAACCTCTACCAACTTAGTTTGTAGAAATAATACAATGATAGCTAAACATATCTATTAAATATATAATAGTATTGAGCCATTCACTGAAGTCCCTGATCATCAGGGCACCCACCCTAGCCCAGCTCTTGAGCAGAGAGTGCATGGTGGTAAAGACCGCATCATATTGAGCCTGAATACTATAATACTGACCTAGTGTATATCATAATTAACAGCCATGAAACTTAACGTTAAAACCGTGACTGGATAATTTTAGGCGTTGTTAAACATTCAGTCAGTCATGATGAAACACATGCCTTGCTTCTTTGGACTTACGTCATCCATGAATATTGGTTAGGTTAATGCTTGCACTCATAGTACATAAAAACGCTGGAATATAACTTTGAATGTACACGATACGCAACCGGTACAAAAATTAAAATTAGATGTAAGCAAGGAGGCGATCAACGACACTGCACGGTGGCCAGTAGGATAGGCCTGTGTAAGGTTTGTCTTTTTACTTCTGTGGGCTACTGTCCCTCATGGTTGGTTAGGCCAATGGATGCCGGCCATAGTACACAAACACATCAGAATATATAAACCAATACATAAGACACCACTCAAAAACAAAATTTATATGTAAACAGTCGTTCGATGTACAGTACTGTAGTGTGTGTGTTTTACATTGTATATAATTATTTTTTTATTTATTTATTATTTTTTTATATTTGTGATTAATTGTGAATTTTCCGCAAGTGGATGAATCTACGAGCACTGAATCCGTGATAGTGTTGGAAATAATATATTGTGTAAACAAGCTAGAGAGTTGAACGAATTGCTTCAGAATATGGAGGCAGTTCATTCGTGGCCACCCCTCTGAGGATCAAGGCATGTGGAAATAGTGTTTTTTCATGTAACTTTTCCCCCTTGAGGATCATGACTCATTTTGGCAGTTTATTCTGGCTATCATTAGACAATTTTATACAGCTTAGGAAGGATCTGTGGTAACTATATGGGTAACGACTACCTCAATCAACCCTCTGACTTCCTTATTCCCTTTACTAATCTAAATAAAATCTTCTAATAATAGCCAGAAAGCAGAAAAGAAGTGTCACGATCCTCAGAGGGTTAACTGATCTTCAAGCTAACCCACAACCCTCAGTTCCAGGGAGATGAGAAGCTGGACACAGACATTCCGACGGCCACAGAAGCGCGCCTGTTCTGCACCACCGTGGGCAAACTAATTTGGATGATCCTGCAGCCAGTCTTCTACGCTATCCGGCCGCTGGTCATGTACCCCAAGACCCCCACGTTGCTGGAGATCATCAACACCACTGTCCAGATGGCGTTTAATATCTTTGTCGGGTATTATTTTGGTGGTAAGTAACTAATCCCTGTTCCAAGTAGGTTGGGTTTGCCAGATGATATCTTTGTTGGGTATTATTGTGGTGGTAAGTTGTTGTTGTTCCCTAAGCTGCCTGGCCGAACAGCCCCGATAAGTAGCTAATTGGTGGGAAGTAGCTAATCACTGTTCCAAGTAGGTAGGGTTTGCCAGATGGCGTTTAATATCTGTTGTGTATTATTTTGGTGGTAAGTAACTATGCCCTGTTCCGAGTAAGTAGGGTTTGCCAGATGACGTTTAATATCTTTGTTGGGTATTATTTTGGTGGTAAGTAGCTATACCCTGTTCCAAGGAGGTAGGCCAGAAATCCCAAACACTAACCTCTGTAACTCAAGAAGGGCTGAAGCAAATGGGCTGTAAATTTCCATACCTAATCCCTGATCATCTACACCACTGTCCAGATGGCGTTTAATATCTTTGTTGGTTATTATTTTGGTGATAAGTAACTACAGTATACCCATTCCAAGTTTGTAGGCCAGAAATCCCAAACGCTAACCTCTATTTCAAGAAGGACTAGAGCTAATGGGCTGTAAATTTCCACACCTATTCCCTGATCATCAACACCACCGTCCAGTTGGCATTTTATATCTTTGTTGGTTATTATATTGGTGGTAAGTAACTCTACCCTCTTCTGAGTAGCTAGGCTAGAAGCTCCAAACCCTAACCTCTGTAAGTCAAGAAGGGCTAGAGTGAATGGGTTGTGAATTTGCACACCTATTTCCTGGCTGACCCTTCCTTAGTGGTAAAAATATGAGCTCTATTGCTCTAGTCGTTTGAGTTACAGAGGTTAATGTTAAGGGGACATGGGCCGGTTTTCTGGACAACTTTCTCCCTCGTGTTTAACCCCATTAGTTTTGAGATTTTAAGACATTTGGCCCATTATTTTAACAATTTTAACACTTTGCCCCATTTCGTAGTCAATATTTAGACCTTTCGTGCTATTTAGGTGTCTATTTTTTCCCTGGCGAACGATAATGAGCCTGTAATATTGGAAGAATCGGCCTTTGGCTGGGAAATTTTTCTACCGAAAAATTTACAAATTAATCTAGAAGGGGGATCTAATGGATGTTTTTTTTCAGAGAGGGTTCAAACCAAAAATGTTATAAATTGTACAGTATATGAATGGACGACATCATTAGGTGCATGGAGTTTTTCTTGGATTTGTTTCTCCTTTCTCCATTCTACTATGCAAAATGAGAAAAGAAAAAGAAATGTGAACGAGAAAGACAGTTGCTGCTAAATTACATAGAATCAACAAGGTTGATTCTATGGAGGATGGAGTCTTTCGAGTAGGCCTACTTTGTAGACGGTGGATAGAAGGGAGATGGGTCTATAGGAGGACGGCTGGCTGGGAGGTTTAAGTAACACCCCATTCTTAACATTAATTATCAACTACAAACCCCAATGCACTTGAATAAACTAATGAAAGCATATGGTCCTCCCGGGAATTGAACTCGGGACACCACACCCAGAACATAAGCATCTAAACCATTACACCACCAACACAGTTATTTTTACCTGGTTTGAGAATGGGGATGATAGTGGCATGTTTCCAAATGTTTGGGATGGTGTTGTGGAGCCAGGAATGATTGAAGATGTCCGTAATGGTTTGTAGGGCCTAGGTGTTTTAGGCTATGAATACACCTCTAGTAATTACCACCGACAATGTTGAGGTGTTTCTAGGAATATGGGGCTAAATTTCATTGATAGGCCTTGGCAAGGTATTGAATTATCACTTTGGTCCATATCTAGCTATTAATCAAACTAATAAGAGAAAAAAAAAGTGGGGAATGGGCCTGAGCAAATAGATAGAAATAGAAAAGTGGGGATTGGGCCTGAGTATATATATAGATAGATAGACCTGTTAATAACCACTTTCCTTTCCGCAGCTAAATGTTTAACGTACCTGGCAATTGGTTGTCTACTGGCAATGGGTCTCCACCCGGTCGCAGGCCACTTCATCTCTGAGCACTACATGTTCCAGAAAGGCCATGAGACCTACAGTTACTATGGTCCACTGAACTATCTCACCTTTAATGTGGGCTACCATAACGAACACCATGACTTCCCTTATGTTCCCGGGAGCAGACTACCTCAGGTTCGTACAGTATTGGCCATTTTACGTTCAGTCATTTGCTTTAAGTTTGGGTTCTATATAGTAAATTCTGGTATGACAATCCGTGCAACTTTCCCTTGTGTTACTGTAAGCTGATTGCAGAGTCTTACTGTGTTTCTAGTGCAGTTTACGCTCTAATTATTATCTATTCTTCCAGGTGAAGGCCATAGCTTCGGAGTACTACGACGTGCTGCCTCAACACAACTCCTGGGTGAAGGTGTTGTACGACTTTATCACCGACCCTGCCATTGGTCCCTACGCCCGCATCAAGAGGAAGCACGCCGGATTGCTCAAAGAGGAGTAGGTTGAGTGTCAGGTGTGGAAAGACTGAAGGGAAATACAGTACAGGAAAGACTTTTATTTTTTATTTCTAGTTTCTCTAACATATCGGTCTATGCAGAACACATCTTTTAGAGCTTGGATTCTATATTTCTCATAATGTTTTTGGGTACTTAGAACCCATCTATTAGAGCTTGACTATATTACTCAAACTTTTTGGACTATGCAGAACCTATCTTTTAGAGCTTGAATTTTATAATACTCTGACGTTTTGGGCTACGCAAACCCCATCTAAAAGTGTCTTTTATAGATGTCTTAGAATTAGAGCAATATTTAATTCAAGCTCTCTTGTGTTTCCTTTACACACAATATATCCACTTGTCATAATGGGTCAGCCACAAGTGACATTGGTGTTGGAACAGGAGTCAAGTGTGTCTCCTAAATGGCCACGCTCCTAAATGGCCACAGATCAAATCAACCACAAATTCAAAAGCTAGTTTCTTAACCTAACCTAACCAAGCATAATCTAACCCTTAACTTGATAGTTTAGGACTGGTGTCGTTTTTATGGTTTTCGTTTAGGAGCGTGGTCGTTCAGACTTTCTTTTGGTCAGTAGAGCTTCTGTTTTTAGTCTAACGTTTAATATATATTACTACACATGCAAAGAAATCAGGTGACAGTTGTTGTTGTTGTTGTTGTTCCCCAAGCTGCCTGGCCGAACAGCCCCAAGGCCCCGAGTAAGGCCAAGGCCATAACCGAGCGCCCCCACAGAACCCTCCCTGCCGACCACAATAAAGCCTGGGTGACTGAAGCCACTCCATGGCGGGGAGCTGAGAGGGTGCGTAAACGCCCGGGAAACCAAAGCCCCACCCAGGGCCCTGTGCCCCTCAGCAATTATGAAGAGAAAGTTGAGGGGCAAAGGAATAATGTGACGCTTTAGCTTCCAATCTTGGTAGATTGGGAGGTCAATCCACGGAAGAGACGCCGTCACTTGAGATCTAGAAAATATATAAGTAAAAGGAACAGTCAGAGTAAGCTATGGCAGTAGTGACCCTTTGTAAATTACTGTATGAAGAAGCTAAAGTAATAATAATAATCTGGTCTTTAGTTTATGAAAGTGCCAGTTCTTACAGAGGAATTCACTAGTGCTCGGAATGCATTACACCGCAAGAAAAATATGATTTTTTTTTTTTTTTCATATACGGTAATAAGATGATAAGAAAAATAATATCAAGACGAAAGTCACCTTTGCAATGATATCGCCTCCTGTCATATTAGTTCCCATAAAGATAGATTTACACAAGCTCTTTTTCCCACAACCTTTGATTCACAACATTGTTATCGACAACTAGACTGAAAGTTAAGTCTCATAGGTGACCGCATTCTTAGACAAATATATTTCAGAATTTGTCAGGTCAAAGTGACTTATGAAACTCAAGGGAAAATAGATCAGTGGTGGATAATACTTGAGAGAAAATATATCAGGGTGGCGGATGAAACTTGAGGGAAAATATATCAGGGTGGCGGATGAAACTTGAGGGAAAATATATCAGGGTGGCGGATGAAACTTGAGGGAAAATATATCAGGGTGGCGGATGAAACTTGAGGGAAAATATGTTTGTGTAAATCTGCATAATTGACATGACTTCATTTATATATCTGATAACATGACATCTAGTAAAATTAGTCAGAGTAGTGTAATTTATAGAAGTATACTGGTTATAGTTTTTTATTTTTTATTTCACTACGGTGGAAACTTTGGTGTGCTTATAATCGGAGAGTTTTGGTTGATGATGGTTCGCTTTTTGCTGGCTTCCATTTGGGTTTGTTAATTGAATGCGCACAAGAAATAGTACCGGTAGCCCACCCAATACTGTATGTCACTTAGAAAACAGAACACGAACTGCTTGGGTTGAATGGTTGGGATTAGGTTGTTTTTGTAGCCAAAGTAAATGCAGGACTTTTTATGTTCCAACTCTACCTCCGGACATGTAGGTTCAAGTCGGGTGGTCTTTTTCCAGATGGCGATTGAGACAACAAGACAGTTGAATTTTGCAACCGGCTCCTTCATAGTCTTACTTTCATAGAGCTATTGCTGGTTGTCTCTTCGTGGCCCGTTGTAGCTCCGACTTCTCAGAGCCGCATCGCCACTGTCTCTTTGTCTTATCTCACTATCTCGGACAACTCTTTCTCAAATGCCACCTATTGAGCTTGTCACTCACTTGCTGTAAAGTCAGGCACTGGAATAATAAGTTGGTTATAGTAAGGTGTAATGTAAATAATCTGAAGTTGACACTGCATTAATAAGTATCACCGTAGGCGAACTATTCTGTTCTTGTAATACTAGCAATATGAAATCCAGTGGAAATAATCAAAGTTGGGTTGTTTATGAAAGTATAGTTTCTGTAGTCTATCTTTTGAAAGGCAGTTGGTCACTTCATGTTTGCTTTCTATGCTGCATGATGCCCCATAGCCCGAGATAATTCTTTTAAGATCTTGTTCCAGGTGTTTCTTGGTCTACTGACTGCCATTCTTTCCTCCACTTTCATACTACTGTACTATCATATTTCTACTAATTATTTTTATTCATTCTCTTCACATGGCCAAACCACTGTACTGTAATTGGTAGTACGCGCCACCTCACCGATACACTGTACAGTATACCAAGTTGCTCTCTCAACTCTACTTATTGGCATTACACATTAATCTCAACATACGAAACTGTACACATTTCACTGCGCTCAAGTCTACTACTATAGTATCTTCTTTAAATGCCAACATTACATACTGTTGTTGTTCCCCAAGCTGCCTGGCCGAACAGCCCCAAGGCCCCGAGCAAGGCCAAGGCCATAACGGAGTGCCCCCACAGAACCCTCCCTGCCGACCACAATAAAGCCTGGGTGACCGAAGCCACTCCATGGCGGGGAGCTGAGGAGGGTGCAGAAATGCCCGGGAAACCAAATCCTCACCCAGGGCCCTGTGCCCCTCAGCAATTATGAAGAGAAAGGTGAGGGGCAAAGGAAAAATGTCAGACAGTCAGAGTAAGCTATGGGTATGGCAGAGATCGCTCAGTTCTCACTCTGATAGACCAGCCCATCACCACATGACTAGAACCCAATCCTCTCAGCATCAGGTAGGAAAGGCCCCAGAAAACCGCCAAAGGCAGATAGCTCCCCTATTTCAACCCCTTTCGGGGTTGGGCATCCGCCGACATTACATAATGTGAAGTGTGCTACACTACACATTACATACTGTAGTGTAGCACACTTCACATTATGTAGCGTAGAGCTTCTCCTTTGTGGGGAGGCAGAGACACATCGTTATCAATAACGGTAATATCTCAGGACTGTCTTGATGAGGTAATGACACAAATACAGAGTAGGACCCATTACCTCATCTGTCACTGCCAATACGGATTCTTCACCTACTGTCTTGATAGCGTAATGCATAAATGCGCTGAACTTCGGTGTGAGTATCCTAGGTTCGAGTCCTTGGAGTGCCACATTTATTTGTTGATTTCATTGAGTTTAGAAGTAGTTGGTTGGTGAAGAAATATGAATCTATAGTACAATCACCTGCACAAGTAGCTGTTGTATTACTAAATAATAAAAGTTGAGACCGGGTATATTGAGTGAGAACATTGATTAGTCTATGCGGCTTGAGGGAACGTTTCAAAATATTTTATGAGCATGTCAGTCGTTCAATAGAATATATATAACTTATCACTGTAGGAGATTGTACATGTAACAAAATTAATGCAGTGGTGACTTTAGTGTTTTATATTAACCCTCTCACTACCATATGACGCAGAGGTTGCCAGATTAGCAATAATAAACAGAGTTCTCTCACTCTTATAATTACCTCTCCAAAATTAGTTTTCTGCCCACAGCTAACTCAAAGACAACTGCAGAGGTTGAAGTAACTAAACTAAAGGTTTCTAAATACCCCTGATGGTAACAAAGGCTTTAAAGTATCCCTAATAGGCTCAAAATTGCATCAAGGACGTGAGAGGGTTAAGGAAAATATAGATCTGAGCAATAAATATATTCTAAGAAGGTATAGGTTACTGTATAGCATAATTAACAGGTTTATCTAGTTTTACAGAAGAGTGAGAGCCTTGAACAAATGATTAAATGTTCTTTAATCTGGTGTCTGAATTTTGGAAAGATATGGATTGGGCGGAATCTGGCGAGGACATTTGCTTTCTAAAGTGAGCCAAATTAATTATGACAGTAGTCTAGTATCAGTGTATTTTGATTAATATAAAACATAGACTTTATTTTGCATTTTCATATGTATTTAAACCATTTACATTATTTAACTGTGGGTTAAACGTTGAACAGAGAACATATCTGGATATTTTTACAAGGTTATATAACATAGACAAACTTTGGTTATACCGTAATAGTAATGTTTATTTTTGTATGAGAATATGGAAAGCATTGTTGTCATTTAGGTTATATTAATTAGCTACCTTAGATATGTAGAGAAACTTTTGAATGTTCTATACCTGTAGATTGAATTTGTGGGAAGCTAGGGTGTCTTGGATTGAAAGAACAAAACATAATGCTCATAGGTGCTCCCTATTACCTAGGATTTTTGTTATAATTTACACAACTTCTTAACCCTCTCGAAACCCGACTACTGTACGCATTTTTTCCTAATATTCTTATTAACATTGGGCAATTTTATTCAGCTTTAGAAGGCTCTAGGAATTAAAGGGTAAGGTCTATATCAATTAACCCTTATGCCTTTATTATTTCCTTCCTAAGCTGAATAAAATTGTCTAATAGCCAGAATAAATTGAAGAAGTGCATCCTCGAATAGTGAACGGGTTAGAATAGTCTGAATACCAGCTTGATCCATTGTTTGCTGTGTTTATACCCTGCGCCAACCAACCTAAGTTCCGAGTTACGCCCCCTCACAGCCCGTTATTGTCGTTTTAACCCTTTCTGTACCGGCGACATTTTTTTTTTCTTATTCTAGCTACATTTAGATAATTCTGTGCAGTTTAAGAAGGATCTGTGGCAGTGCAAAGGGTTGTTGTTGTTGTTGTTGTTCCCCAAGCTGCCTGGCCGAACAGCCCCAAGGCCCCGAGCAATTCCAAGGCCATAACCGAGCGCCCCCACAGAACCCTCCCTGCCGACCACAATAAAGCCTGGGTGACCGAAGCCACTCCATGGCGGGGAGCTGAGGAGGGTGCAGAAACGCCCGGGAAACCAAAGCCCCACCCAGGGCCCTGTGCCCCTCAGCAATTATGAAGAGAAAGTTGAGGGGCAAGGGAAAAATGTGACGCTTTGGCTTCCAATCTTGGTAGATTGGGAGGTCAATCCACGGAAAAGACGCCGTCACTTGAGATCTAGAAAATATATAAGTTAAAGGAACAGTCAGAGTAAGCTATGGGTATGGCAGAGATCGCTCAGTTCTCACTCTGATAGACCAGCCCATCACCACAAGACTAGAACCCAATCCTCTCAGCATCAGCTAGGAAAGGCCCTAGAAAGCCGCCTTTGGCGGGGGGATAGCTCCCCTATTTCAACCCCTTTCGGGGTTGAAGGGTAAAATGAGATAGTTCGAAGCCTATGAATTGCTCGAGGCCCTTCTGAAGTGGTTTACGTGATACAAATGGATCTTTGACATTTATCCCCTGGATATATTATGCCAACTCCTTGTGACTAAATTTTGGACTTCCTTACTTGTCACACGGTTATTTGATGTCAATCCCTCATGACTCCATTTCAGAATGCATCACCTTTTACTTTCTCCTTACAATCCTTCATTTATTCATTGCTTGCCCTCTTTAGCCCCGACACTATACAGTACTGCTTACTTTGGCAATACTGTATATCATTTGCCGAGATTCTGTCCGAAGCCACGACCTTTCCCATGTCCTCCATGCTTAGTGGTTTTGTAATATGCGATCTGGCTAAACTCTGAATTATTTCTTCGGGCAAGCCCTAAGAGAGATTTGCCTGAAACTCATTGGTCAAGTTGAACTACTTTTATGATAAAAATAATTGTCCCGGGAAATGTTTTGAGGTTGTGAGGGGGCGGTACTCAACTCTTAGGGCGTGTTACTAGCCAACGACTCTTTAACGTGGTGTAAATAACTTGGCTAGCTATGAGAATTTGCAATGAGTTGCCATACCCCTGACATACTCACGGCTATGTAGCCGGGATACAACAATGTTAGTGAAGATATTGTTGTTAGTTCGCCTGTACTATTGTCTAGTAACACACCCCTAAGGGGAGGTTATTAATTTACTGCCTAGACCTCCATCAAGTTTAAAAGAAAATAACCCCCTAGACCCCACCCCCAATAGAGATATATTTGTGCATTTTTCGGTAGAACAAATGGTTCCTCCTAAATTGCAGGCTAACTATCGCTTGCCAGGAAAAAATATACACCTCAATGGGACAAAAAACAAATTGACAGAAATGGGGGGGGAAGATCTTAAAATCTCAAAATTAATGGGGCTAAACATGGGGGGGGGGGGAAGAAACTCCCGTTAAGCTCATTGGGGTTGGGTATCCGTATAGTACATTTCCTATCCTAGAACTAAGTAAACTTTTATATGCTTTGTGAATTCTAGTTTGATATATATTTTTTCTGGTTTTAGTGTTCAATTTATTTACCAAGAGTTAAATTTTGTATATATACATTGAATTCAAATATATCGGAACTGGTGTCTTCCCATGTTAAGCAGTTTTGTATACTCTGAATTCCTACGTATTCTTGTTGTTTTCCATGTTTGCTGATGAATTTCTTATCATAAGTTAACTCTATTTATTTTTACATACAGTAGTGTCTTTGTTTTTTTCTTGTATTAATGTATCCTGTTTTTATTATGTACTGTAATGTAATTCTTTTGTAATAATATAGTTTTTTTTATATATACTTTAATGTATTTTTTTCTTGAGTAATAATGTATCCGCCTGTTGGATAATTTGGGTTTATTGAGTGGGTTTTTTAGTACATACTGTAATGTAATAATAATTATTCTTGAGTAATTATGTATCCACCATTTGGATTTATTGAGTGGGTCTTTTTGTGTTTGTTTTTAGTGTTTGTCTTAATCTGCGTTTGCTGCATAATATTTGAACCAGATGTTATGATAGTACTTCAGTAATTATAGATATGGCTGATTGGTTAGTGTTCCTTACTGAATCTGTGAGCCCAGGTTCCAATCCCAACCCCTGTGTACTAGGGGAACCCACAGGCAGGGTGTCAAACCAAGACGAGGCCTTCCTTAGGGACTCAGGGCTGTTCAGCCAGGCAGCCTAGGGAACGACAACAACAAACTAGACAATTTGATTTTAAGACTGGAATGAAATTGGGAAAGAATACAGGAAAATTTACATAGAGTTGCATTGTTTTGGCCATGTTATCGCTTCCAAGGACATGATAAAATCCTTAAAGCATAAATTAAACTTGTGTGTACATTATTTAGCAATGATGACTAAACCATGGTTTTACCCATGTTATCGCTTCCAAGGCCATAATAAAATCCTTACAGCATAAAAAATGGGATAAGTTCCAGAGTACATACATAAGTTTTCTATCTATACTGTATACTCAGGTATAAATTTGACTGTATATTTTTTGTATTGATGACTAAAAATAAAGGAATAGGTTCCTTCTTTGACACCCTGACCTCTGGCTTCCTATTATAGTGCAATGGCAAGGCACGGTTTAGCCTCTGGCTCCCACTTGGCTATACTTTAGGGAGAAGTTGATGGAATATTATGTAATGTAGCTTAACCCTCCAGCCTCGGCTATGTATTCCATATATATTGCCCAAAACCCGGGGGTTTTGGCCGAAAAACGTCTACGCCTAGGCTACCGTATCTTTGTTATTTTGACTGCTTCCGCATTCCCGCACATCCCCAAGCGTAGATGTGTTTCGTACCTGTAGAATGGCGTTAAGTAGAGCTCTCTAAGTCAACTGGTTCAGTTGTGATGACGATTTCATTGGAGATAACTTTGTGGCAAAAACAGCCACTTTACACTACTTTTTGCTACTTAACAATAACATACAGGCACACACGAACAAGCGACGCACTCCTTCTTGTGGTCGGAGATGCGCGGCGTCGGTCCAGCCGGCTGTTGTTTACATGCGTCGGACGGACGCCTCGCACACCAAGCTTACAGGCTTTCAAGCTGCAGGAGCCTCAGAGCTCTACCGGGTAGCGTGGGGTGTGTTTTTTATGGGTTTATCAGAGCCCAACCGGGTCTGGAGGGTTAAGGGGGGGGGTCACCTGCTTTTTTTTCTCTTTCTCTCCTTTTCTCTGTTTCTCTGGTTTGTATCCATTCGGCCCCATTCAGCCAACTGTTTTAAGACGTTTATCCCCATCCAGGTGTCGATTTCTTCCTGGCGAGCAATAGCGAGCCAGCATTGTTTAGAAAAATCCGGCTTCGCCGGAAATGTACAAATGTACAAATTTAGCTTGCTGTCAAAACAAAAATATATATTATATGCTGGCACGCTACTGCTCACCAGAAAATTATTGACATCTGGATGGGGGTAAACGTCTTAAAACAGTACGCTGAATGGATAAAAGTCAAAGATTAAGGGAGATAAAAGAGAAAATAAGCAAGGTGGGCTCCCTTAATTGACCCCTCGCTAGTTTCGGGGTAAAATGACGTTTACATTAAAATTTTAAACTTGCAAAACAAACAAACCAAAGCAGGAACCGCATAATTTAAAGACAAAAATACAGAAATACTAGTAAAATAAGGTTGTATTTCTTATAATGTAAAACTTGCAAAATAAACAAACTAAAATGTTGATAAACATAGTAAAAAGACAAAATCACTAATCAAAATCGTTATGTGGAAACCACGCTTAAGCAAAATAATAATTCTTTATAAATATATTTAAATACGTAAATTAAAATTTAAAACTTGCAAACTAAACTAACCAAAACTTGGACAAAGACAATATAAAGGCAAAATAACATCAAAATCGCTATGTGGAAATAACGTTTACTAAAATTAAAAATTTATGAAATAAAAGAACACAATCCACCACATAGGGTGTACATTACTACATGAGCAAGTTAATCTGTTTAGCTAGCTTTCTATGCATTAAACCCTCACATAATGATTGTAATTCTGGAATAAGTCGATGATTATGGTACCAACTTTCATAATATATATCTGAAACTAGCAAGTGGTCAATTACAGACCACTAGGCCGTGGATTTTTGTTTTTTCCCCAATTATTATTATATAAATAACTGCAATTCGTAAAAAAATATCTAAAGTCTGTAGAATATAGTAAGCCTAATCTTGTAATCTAGAAATGAGGTAAATAATATGTAGGTGAATGTGGTTATTTATTTAACCCTTTGAACATCATGACATTTTGACAAGTTTATTCTGGCTGTCATTAGACGATTTTATACTGTTTAGGAAGGATCTGTTGGAATTACAAGGGTAAAGACTCGGTTAACCCTCTCACTTCCATTTACCCTTCCTAATTTGAATAAAACACTAATAATTGCCAGAGAACAGAAAATAAATGTGTAATAGGATTTTGAAAGGGTCAAACCGTTTGCTTTGTGTTTGGCTTGATGTGAGGAGCTATAGCCAGAGTTTTTTTGTGGTAACCTTTTCAATATGATTCCATTTCTTTTATTTTATGCAGGCTTACACTAGATAGTTCTATTCAGTTTATGAAAGCCCTTCAAAAATCAAAGGGGCAGAGACGATCTCGAAATAGCGTCTTCCTTCCACAGATCCTTCTTAAACTGAATATAATCTTCTATAGGTAACCAGAATAAAGGGAAAAATATCATATTGAAGGGACTCGCAATAGTATCCCTAGAATTGGAGCATTGTACAGTTGCTCTCACAAATTCGTACTCCGTGAATTTATGTACAGTACTGTATAGATCAATTTTCTTTAAATCCGTTAATTGGTCATACGAATTATCAACTTATGCTTTTGAAACTACACTCCTATTTAAATCATGCTATATTAACTCCCTAAGGATCATGAAGCATGTTGACCGTATATTTTGGCTATCATTAGACAATTATAATTGCTTAGGAGGAATCTGTGGCATCAAAAGGGTAAATACTATCTCGATTAGCCCTCTGACTTTCATATACCCTTCCTAAACTAAATAAAATGGTCAACTGTCAGAACGCGTCCTAATACTCGCGGGGTTAATTGGTTGTATCAAATAACCCATTGAGGACCAGCGACGCACGTTATGCGTCGGCAATTTATGGAACGCTAAACCCCAGCGCCGCATAGGGTGCGTCGCGGTTAATTACTCTGGTCCTATGGCACCTAGAGGGCTCAGATTTGTATGGGAACCTCGTAAGTATCCCATGCAAAAATGCCGATGGTTGAAAACCCTTAAAGTTCAACCGCGTGAGCAAGTAAAAACTTGTTTTTGCATGTTTTTGCCTACTCCTGTCCCCTCTTCTAATTCCGACTTTTGGGCGCCCCGTAGGACCCCTTAATGACCTAGGGGATCGGGGTTTTTTGGTTTTTCCTTCATTTCTAACCCATTCCTGGTGTTTTCTGGAAAACAAAAAATGTGTACAACCTGCTGGTCCTGGGGTGTACATTTATTATTAATTAGCTGGTGCTCAGTGGGTTAACTAAAGCACAAGACATTACACTCTTATTATAATGTAAAACTTGCAAAATAAATAAACCAAAACTGGGATGACACAAGATAAGCACAAAAGAACTAATCATAATCACTATGTGGAAATAACTTTAATAATAATAAAAATAATAATATAACTGACTACCTGGATGCTGCATTTCCTTCCAACTGTCTTGATGTACTGTAATGGTTAGATTGTGTAAGTTTTGTATGTGATATCCTGGGTTTGAATCTGGAGAGGATCACATGTTTTCATTAATTTCATTTGGAGGGTTATTGGTGTTAAGAACGATGTTATAAATAATACATAAAATCACGGAGGATACAAATTCATACGACCGACTGTACACTCCTATACGATAGTTATGGTAATTGAAGACTGTGGGTGGGTTAAGAAAAATGAAGACCTATTTTTTAAGCTTTAGAATTGTGATACGAAGCAAATTTATTAAAAATTATTTCTGATCATATATTTCTTTTCCCAACATTTTATTTTTAGTATTAGTTTTCTAATATGTTACAAAATGTATTTCCTTTTATATAGGAATTATATTAGATTTGAAAAAGAGCTAGCAGTTTTTGTCTGTCTCTTTTTCTTCTGGGGGCAGGGGGCTAGGAATCATCCTCCCTTTGTAAAATTCTCCTACTCATCGAGACAGAGAAAGGGGCGAGGGAATGCGAAAGTGGTCCCAGACCCTGAGAATTAGAACCCATGAATGTTGTTTCTGTCTCAAGAGCTCGAGTCGGCCATCCCCAGCAATGGGGTAGGTACATACAGCCTTATTGTACTAGCTTAGTAGCCATGTGCCTAATAGTGGTTGGTGAATTAAGTGTCCTTCATAAACGAGTCCGCTTACTGGGCTAAACCTAGTTCTTGACTTTATTTAATCTATCAAATGTGCTTGGGTCAACTGTAGTATGACTTCTAATGATTTTGACGGCATTATTGAAAGCAATTAAGAAATATTGCAGTTTATTAAGCATACTATAGAATAGTAACACTTATCCTCATTGCCTCCAAACCCATCTCGGAAGACAGCAGAGGTGCTGTTGAGCACTGCATATATAACATTTTAAGACCGAGTGCACCACACATACGTGCAGTTTCAGTCTCTTATCCTAATGGCTGTGCTTCAGGCAACCACACTTTTCTTGTATCCTTGTTATACAATATCTAGGAAATGGTCGGCACTCTGCGGGTTAAGTGGTTATGTATCATCCAAAGATCGTGGGTTCGATTCCCGGCTAGGGATCTATCTATCTATTGCCGGACGCCATACTCGATCCCTTAACCCTCGTCTAACGTTTTTTTTGGGGATATTTTGGGCATATTCAGGCCCTCCTGAATGATCAATCAAGTATCTGCATGAAAAGAAATGTATTCAGCAAAAAACTAGGCGCTACAAGCTTCAAAATGAGACCAGAACGAGCTACGTAGCACTCGTCGTTTTGATACAGTGGTACCACCAACATGGGAGTTTAGCGTATAGCGGCATATTGTTTCCAGCTACACTCACTACTGGCTACACTGCCGGCCTCTCGAGAACAGAGGGAGCGTGAGTCAGTGGGCGGCGGTAAGCCCTGGGTGTCGGCTGTGTGGCCTGCTGCGCTCCCGGCCATTTGCACTCTATTTTAACCCTTTAACAGCCTTAATAATGCTCCTAACTTGCTGCTTTTTAGATACGGACTTAAGTCGGGCCCCGCTCTTTAAGTGTTAATGAGGGTGGCCATACACAGAAAGCCCTCAAGCAGACCTATTCCTGTAAGAGGGACAACCCGAGCCAGTTTACTGAAGGATTTACAGGATTGACCACTCTATTTAGAATCCGTCCGACTCCGAGGCTCTCTGTGTATCTTGTTATCACTATTTTTCTACAGTGGTGTTCGGCTAGTCCATCCACTAACCTGTCTTACCCTTAGATAAGCAGTACGAATCTGTATCAAGTTTACTCCCCTAGACAGGTTGCTGACAAAAGCTGACAAATCCCATCCACCCGGATTTTTATAAGGTTAATTTTCTACCCTAGATGGGTTGCCGACCAAGGCTAACAAGTCCCATCCACCCGTATAGGGATACAAAATATGTATTAGGCTATATACCCTATACTGCATCTATATTCTGTGTTTGGAATAAATATATATATATATTATTATTATTAATTTATCCCTGTAGCCCATTCTCAAAATGTAAATAAATTACATGAGGCTTCGTCTCATTTCGTCTTCGTTATTTTTTGTATGAAGGATAATTCTGTCAATTTATTGAATCCCTATTAGTTTCCAGAGCTCAATATGACGTACAACACACCAAATACCTTAATATTGAAGAGATTAATGAGCGTCCATGAAGTTAAACCTAATAATACAAAATCCGAAATCAACGTTTGCTGTGACATCTCCCCGCAGGCGTAAAGGCCGAGCCATTTCCTTCTCTTCTGTCCAGTCTACAGCTATGAAAAACGAAAGGTAGAAAAGCTCCAACAGCCCTATATAGAAAATATAACAACCAACTTCATCGGATGTTTATTAGGCTATTCAATGAAGCTAGCCTTAGGAAAATAGCCTTGGCCTAGCCTATGTATTTTCGGACGGTAGCCTAATCAGTTTCACCCATTAGGCTAGCTTTGCTTTTAGGTTAGGCTACTGTACCTCTAGTTTTCCTTTGAGATTTAGTTTAGTTATTTTGAGGTCTGACCCCTCTCAGAAATGCTTTTGTTTCTCATTAGCTTAGCCTACTCCATAATTTAGGGAGAGGAAATTCATAATTTCCTGGTCCAGGCTACCAAGCTTAGTACCAGCCATAGGCTAGTCGGAGTCAGACTCAGAACCGCAAGCCCACCACTCACACGCTTCAACTCGCTAGTCAACGGGGAAGTGGAGGCGGCAGCCTCCACTGTTAATTAAATACTAGCCTAGGTTGTTATTTTGGGTTTGTTAGGTTAAGGTTATTTAGTAGGCTAATCAGAAGATTTAGCCTAGCCTAGGCCTATGCCTTATTTTAGGAATAGGCCTATATCGGGGAAGACGGGGATGATATTAAAGGAGACTAGGCTACCACAGGAATATTCTCACACTACGCGTCGGATGACAAGACAAGGCCTAGCCTAATGACAATAATTGTTTTTGTTTTGGTTTTTTTTTGGGGGGGGGGTGAAAACTGTAAAATAAGAAGCGAACTCAAAGAGCGTGCGAACCGCGGCGGTAGGCTCCTTGAATGATACTATGGTGAATTGGTGATAATGTATAGCCTAGGCCTACATTTGTTGTGTCTTCTTACATTACTGGTACTGAGTGTTACCAGTACCCTGGAGTCCTGGACTAAAACTAATTTTAGGCTAACCAAGAGACTGAAGTTACCTGATTTATTGTTAACCTTTTCCATATGAAACCTGCTAGTATCAGTGGTAGATTTGACGATGGTTTTGCTATGCCCTAATTTGCAAATTGTTCAAATTATTTATTTTTTTCAGTTGCTGTGATGAATCCAGAGCTGCACATTCTGGAGAACATACAGCATAGGAAGCAAGTTGACTGTTGACAGCAGACTGGCATTCCACAGAAAACATCTAGATGTAACTCTTTGCATACTTACTGTAAAGGTTTTGTTTTCTTCATATTGATTATCTAACGAGAAGTTTATCTAAAAGAGTATTGTACTGTAGATGCAGTATAAATTACTGTTGTGTAATGTGAATTAACTGTCTTGTATGCAAGACTGGATACATTTCTTAATTGGTTTATAATTTAGATAAAATATCTTCAATTTGAATTGGAATGCAGGTATAAAAAATACATTATAGCAAAGCGGAATATTGAGGGATACTGTATATTATTATTTTCTATGTACAGTACGGTACAAATAGTTGTGCTGTACATTTCATATATTAGATGTACCCGATCTTATACAGTACCGGTAATTAAAAAACACGAGTACAAATAAACTTTGCTATTCATAATGGCAGAGGAAACTGAGGTTGTGAATGAAAGAATGACATGTGACGACTACAATAATGTACCAGATGATGATGCTTGTGATAGTACTTCAGTTTATGATCAGGATAGAGCTGCCAGTCTAATTTACAATAGATTGATTAATAATATACTATCAGGCTCCCTAATTACTGACAGCAACATAGATTCTAGCAGCCTGACTGACACCAAATATGATATTTCAAAAATTTCTTCTACTAACAGCACTAAACTGTCGGAATGTTTGGCAGATAAAAGTGCCTCACATTCAAAGAGTATGACTGCTGAGTGTAGTATTAATTCCGATAGTCTGGCCAATGATCGAACTAGTGCGGATGGTATTATAACAGACAATATTGATAATCAAAGTACAGGTAGTGTAGTGTCTGATAGTGAAAAAGATGAGAAAAATATCTTACCCGATAGCGAAAAAGATGAAAATATTTTACCTGATAGTGAAGATACAGATGACAATCTTTTAGCTCAACTTCAAGCCCAACTCCAATCCACAAGCAATGCAGCCCAGATTCTACCACATTTTCTGGCCTTGAGGAACACCACTGTGGCCAGAGATGCGGAAACCAATAGCGGAGAAAAAGTGCGTCGCCGGCAAAAAGGCCGGCGACTGCTAGAGTGTGCAGATTGTGGGAAAATCTTTACTAAACGGAGCAACCTAAACAGACACATGTACACACACTCAGGCTTGAAACAATTTGAATGTGAAGAATGTGGAAAATTGTTTACTCAGAAGAACCACCTGGTGCAGCACAAGTTCACGCACTCGCAGGAGAAGCCCTTTGAGTGTGAACAATGTCAGAAAATGTTTACCCGCAAAGAGCACCTGGCCAAACACAGACTCACGCACACTGGCTGGAAACCCTATGAGTGTGAAATCTGCTGCAGATTCTTCACAGACAAAAGTTCCCTAACCAGACACGCACTCTTACACACGGGGGAGAAGTCGTTTAAGTGTTCCGAGTGCGACATGGCTTTTTACCGTCAGAGCCACCTGGACCAGCACTCCATGGTCCACACGGGCCAAAAGGACTACGAATGTCCGTACTGCTCCAAGATGTTCCGCCGCAAGGACCATCTCAGCCAACACATCGTCACGCACACTGGGGAGAAGAATTATGAGTGCGAAGAGTGCGGTAAATTATTTGGGACACGGAGGAACTGCGAGAAACACACCCTAATACACACGGGGATGAAGACCTTCGTGTGTCCGGAATGTGGCCGTCCGTTTGCCCGAAAATGCCACCTGGATAAACACTCTCTCACGCATTCAAACGTCCAGGATTACGAGTGTGAAGTGTGCAAGAGGCCGTTCACGCACCGGGGATCCCTCACCGAACACATGCTCATACACACACATACCAAGACCCACCCCTGTATGGAATGCGGTAAACTTTTTTTGCGAAAGAGCGATGTCACAAAACACGTGCGCATACACTCCGCCCGGCCCCAGCTGAGATGTGAACACTGCAATAAATTGTTTTTGAGGAAAACTTGTATAATAAAACACCTTGAAGTATGCCAGGTGTTTAAAAAATCAAGTCAAACCGAAGGTACAGAAGAAGATATGGAGAGACAGAGACAGGAAGCTATGGAGAAAGATGAAGCTAAATGGAGAGAGGAAGCTAAGGATATAGGCAAAGCTAGATGGGGAGAAGAAGCTAATGAGACAGGGGAAGTCATGGAAGGTGAGGAAGATATTGAGAGATGGGAAGCTTACGAGAGAGAGGAGGCTATGTGGAGAGAAGAAGCTAAGGATATTAAAGAAGGCCAAAAAATTGAGAAGTTAAAAGACGTGAGAAAAAATAAACCGAATGTGACCGAGAGGGAAGGAACAGAGAGAGCAGAAGAAATAGAAATAAAAGTAGAATGGTGGGAACCAGAGGACATAGATTCTGATAGATATGAGGATAATGAGGAAGATTTTACCTAAGGCATTGGTAGGATCAGTAAATACTTAATTGTTGTGTTAATTATGTTGAACAAGTATAGTAAATTAAATATCTAACCCTTTTTTAATTACGTTGAAAAATGTAGAATGCTAGTTTAGTCACAAGAAGATGATATTCTAGGCCTGTGACTAAACTTTCTACTTTTTTTTTTACCTCATTAAAAAAAGGAAAACAAATCTTTAGCCCTCTTACATATACAGTAGGGATGCAATTTTGCATCCCAAATAAGCTTTCATTCCATGACACTCAAAGTAGACTAGATTATTCGTACTCAGTGGTTGAGTTTGAAACTCGGATACGATTCTTCTTCGCCAAACTGCTGGAAAGTTTGAGTTTAACCCCTTCATTACCAGGGACGTCTCTGATATATTTTCAACTACATTTAGACTATTTTATGAAGCTTAGGAAGGTTATATCGTAGGTAAAAGGATTAATGGAGAGAGTTTGTAGCCTATTAATTGGTAGATGTCCTTCCTAAGCTGAATAAAACAGCTAAATAGTTGTCAGAATATAATGCAAAGGACGTCACCAGTACTGAAGGGGTTAATAAGCTTTAAGGGTTAAAGTTAAGGAAACTTTGACATGCCAGTATTTAACCCTTTCAAGATCCAACTACCTGTACACATTTCTTTTCAGTTTTCTGGCTATTATTCAATGATTTTATTCAGATTAGGAAGGGTATATGGAAGTCAGAGGCTTAATTGAGATAGTCTTTACCCTTTTGATTCACACAGATCCCTCCTAAGCTGTATAAAATTGTCTAATGAAAGCCAGAATAAACTGTCAAAATACGTCATAATCTTCAAAGGGTTTAATTCTTATTGTATTGATGCTCCACCCTCACAGACCCGTTTTTGACACCTCGTACTGTACTTGTTTGAGCTTCAACCCATACCTTATAATTGGCTCTCTTTCTACTCTAAGCCTTATAACAGTATTTATTCTTTAGTTGTTAGCATGAATGTGGAAGGTATGGGTAGACTAAGGACAAATTAGATAGAGGTATGACACATGGTGGAGAGCGGCTATCAGATTAATGCCGGATTCGTACAAGAGCAAGTATCCAATATTTGGCTCGGAGTCACTTTATCATATTCAAAATATACTAAATAAATTATTTGTTATGCGACCAATGTTACTCCCATTTTTACGTTATTGTAAGTTCTGTAGCTTAGAATTACAAATAAACACTAAAGCCTAAATAAATTACACAAGTTTTAAAATATAGACTACGACTGTAAATTATTACGGCTATCAGCCTCTGATACAGATGCTTGTGTGACGCCACCTTAACCCTCCGGGTCCGGGGGCCCTCATATGAGGCGGATCGCTGTGTCCGGGGCCATTTTCGTACAGTCAAGCTTCATAATTCAGTAGCTACTGATTGAGACCACCTAGAGCAGTAATTTTGTTTGCAAATTGTAGGACATCTTGTTGTCTGTAGACTGCCGTTGTGATGACATCGCTACGACGCGTGGTTGCCGAGTTATGATGATTTTAGCGGCGATTTTTAGCCGCGCATTTTGCCTCATATGAGGCCTCCCGGATTCCTGCCAATATTTTTGTTTGCCTCATATGAGGCCTCCCGGATTCTGAGGGTTAATTTAAAGAACTGCACATGCTGATAATAATCTGGTCTTGTATTTTTCAAAAGCGCTGGTTCTTCCAGAGGTACCGGTATTCACTAGTGCTCGGGTCACGTTGCAACTCTGTAGTTATGGGAATATCATGGATATAGGGCTTTACAGATATAACATCCTTGCTAAATGTCTCTCAGGCCTGTCTTGGCTGATTTATAACTGTACATTAGGTGAAACGATGCAAGTCCACGAACTTGGAGGGAGCTGCACCGAGGGATAAGCCTAGAAAGACGTAATCTCAAGTGAAACGATCTAATCTCAAATTTAAAAACTCGACAAGTGATGCAGCCCAGAATTGGGCTGCCTGAAACGTCGCTAGTAGGATGTGAGACTGAAGCTTTATTTCATGTGGACTGCACACTCTTTATATTATGTGTTTGTGGCTGTATGTGTTGAAGTTTGGCGATTATGACATAACCCATGAAGGCGGCATCACGCAATCCGTTTTTACTGGTGATATTCCGATATTCGTAGCCTGGGCAATTCTGGTTATCATATCATTTTGCATCACCATTTTGCCAATTTTGCCTTTAGTTTCCTATCTTCTGCACCATAGCTGTCAACTCCAGGTACTAAATTGATCTATCTATTTATTGTCAGACACCTTGATCCCCGAGGCGTGAGGGTGGGGTGGAGTCACACGATTGGATCTTCATATTCCAAGGCAATTTGGTCGATTACTTGAGCTTGTGTGTTTTTTTCTTTATTTTTTATTTTTTTTACATGGTAGGGTCACTAGACTCTTTACACAAACTGCCTACATTGATTGACCCGTGTAGCTTACTTTGGGTTTTTTTTCTCCAAGAATCACGTCATAAATAATCCAATACTGGCTATAGTCTATTCGCTGGAAGTAGGCGAGAAATCATGACCTCTATCCTCTGTAACTCAAAAACAAATAGAGTAATCGAGCAAATATTTCTACCATTTGGGAAGAGTCAGTCAAGGAATATATATTAAAATTTACAGCCAATTTGCTCTAGCCCTTTTTGAGTTACAGAGGATAGAGGTAATGATTTCTCGCCTACTTAAAGCGAATAGACTATAGTAAGCCCACCGGGATAATGCTTGTGTGATGCCAGCTAAACATTTTTATACTGATGACCTATATTTATTCCATTTCAATCACTGCCAGTCAGTTTTGTTCAGCTTAGAAAGGGACTCTTTTGGTCAAATTGTCATGATGTACTTTTCTATTACTGTTAGTTTCATTGTTTCTATTATGCATACCGTAATATTGTTATGTTTTGTTATTTAATTCTTAGTTACTATTTTCATAAATGCTCTCTGGAAACTATCACATGGTTCCAGTGTTGTGATAGTGAAATGATTATCTTATTATACGTGCACCAATAATCCGTATGTCCTACATCATTATCATTGAAATAATATTGTCAGTTTTGTTTAGCTGATGGTAAATTGAATCACTTAGCAACTGATTTCTAGATACATAAGGAGAAATATGTCCTGATAGCTTAATGCTTAGTGTGCGTAATTTCGGTGTGAGTATCCTAGGTTCGAGTCCTTGGAGTACCACATGTATTCATTACTTTGATTTAATTAGTTAGGTTTATTTGTAAATTAATTGGTGGGTTGGTGAAAACAAATATGAATTAATATATCTCTGCATCATAAGTTTTCATAATTTACAAAAGCTTGTTACAAAATCTTCCGAATGATTTAGTAATCAAGAAAGCGAGACATGGCCAGTTACTGTCGGCTGAGTAAACAGACATACCGAGTAATCAGTCATTGGTACTATTGTTTATTTTTTAGAGTATCCACCAGGCTTCATAATGATCATAACGGTTAACCCATACAGTACCAGTGATGTCCTTTTCATCATGTTGTGGCATTTATTACTGTAGACAATTTTATTCAGATTAGGAAGAACCTCTAGCAATAATAAGGCTTCAAACTGCCTCAACCAACCCATTTAACTACCGCAGAGCATTCCTAAACTACAAATTATCGTCTAAATATAGCTGGAATAAAAGATAACACACATCGCTGGTACTCAAAGGGTTAAAGAGCATTAAAGCAAATCTGGCAGAAATTGGTAGTGCTGCCTATCTATATATTTGTACAGTATAGCCAATATTAGATGAAGGCGGCGTCGCACGTGTCAGTTTAGAAAGGCAGTACAGTACTGTATAGGAAGTATAGAAAGGCAGCGTTACCAATTTCTGCCAGGTTAGCTTGAATACACTTTAGGTTATTACTTTGTCACAGGAACCACTTCTTTCTTAAGGGGGAAGGGTTAATTTTTTGGTTAATTATATTATTTCATTTATTTATTATTTTTTTAGTTTCCTCCCTAGACCTCCAGCAAATTTAATAAAACATCATTAGATCCTCCTTCTAGATTAATTTGTAAATTTTTCGGTAGTAAAATGTCTCGGCCAAAGGCCGGTTCTTTAAAAATTACAGGCTCACTTTCGTTCGCCAGGAAAGAAATCGACACCTAAGTAGCACGAAAGGTCTTAATATTGACAAAGAAATGGGCCGAAAGGTCTTAAAATTGGCAAACATCTTAAAATCTGAAAACTACGGTAATGGAGCTAAACATGAGGGAGAAGGGAGTCTAGAAAAACGACCCATCTCCCCTTAAGAAGTTAGTTCCTGTAATACTGTACATTAATTTTGAAAGTATTAGACTGAAGCTGTAATAACAAAATCTGAATATGTGTTCCTATGATGTTTTAAGAAGTAGGAGAAACTTCTCAAATTAAGATAAAGATAATTATCGCGAATAGACTCGCAGCGTTATTATACATAATTTATTAGGGAAAGTGAAGCTCTATGGAATCCTTATAATATACTCACATAGATTCCGTTGTGGTAGAATAGTTTTGATAAGTTTTGTAACTCGATTTTGTCGATATAAATAGTCCCGCGCGTAAACAAACTCAGTCCCGCAATCTTGAGAGCGCTGCTACGGACGTGTTCGAAATAGAGTACACTCGCTACGGTAAAGTGTTATGTTCTACAAAGATGTTACTGTATGTCTAATATATGAACCCACAGTAGCTGACATGCAACTTGCAAGGGCTAGTGTTGTATCCCACGTACTGGGTCTAGGGCACTCTAGGGTTAGGTTAGGTTAGGTTAGGTTAGGTTGTTTGGTTAGGTTAATATACTAGGTCTCGGAAACAAGATTCGTAGTTGCGGTAGTATTTACATCAAAACTATAGTTAACTATCAAAACTATTCTCCCACAGTGAAATCTATGTGAGTATATTATAAGGATTCCATAGAGCTTCACTTTCCCTAATAAATTATGTATAATAACGCTGCGAGTCTTTTAAAAAAAATTACCAAGATTAACATTGCCAGGCTTATGGTCACAAATAGGTTTATACTGACACTGTATCTTGTAAGTGAAAAAGCATTTGTTAGTATGCTGTATATTGTTGATCTATCTATCTATGTATTGCCGGATGCCTTACTCCCCTTAATGGGGGTGGCCATACACAAAATGCCCCAAGTGGACCTATCTCCTGTAAGAGGGAAAACCCATTATTATAATGTAAAACTTGCAAAATAAACAAACCAGTTTACTGAAGGACTTACAGGATTGTCCACTCAATTTATGGTTCGTCCGACTCTGAGACCTTTTATGCATATTTTATGCACTATTTTTCTACAGTGGTGTGAGGCTAATCCATCCACTAACCTGCTTCACCTAAGGTAGCAGTACGGATTTGTATATTGTTGATGCTCAGAATTAAAGGCATTGAAAATATATCTACATAAAATTGACTGATCAAATATTCACTTATATAATATACACAAAAAACAAATATTTTAAGTTCATATTTTATAGGTTAGGTTATTTAAGGTTTCGTTATCACCCGTATCATTTTCTCTCTCATTTTTTATTGCAGCATTAGAATTTACATTGCATAAAATGTTACAATTTATCTGCTCGCTTTCAGTTTTACATTGAACACTCTTATACAATTATTTGTTGTAAAGCCTAGTATCATAGTACTTTATTCAAAAAATGTATCCAAGGGAGGGGAGGTTTTTAGTTTGCTCCCTAGACCTCCATCAAGCTTAGAAAAAAAACAACAGGTGGAAGGATGGAGTTAAGAATTATATGCGTGAAAGCGGTGTTGGATGGGAGGAGGGGCGTCGACTAACTGGGGACAAAGGTGCATGGGGTGATTCATTCGTGGCCACCACTTCGGGGATCATGACGTCTGGCAATAGCTAGATAGATAGATTTTGGTAAATTCTTTTGTCTTTGTGTTTCGCAGTTCCTGTTTTGGTTTATTTGTTTTGCATGTTTTACATTTTATTTTATGTTTCCCAAGGCAATTCTAATATCTACGAAGTAGGAATAAGTATAGAAGAATCTCATGATATATTATTTGTACAAGTGAGAATGAGGCTGATCCATTATGACAAGTAGATAGATTGGATGGGAGGGAACCACAGGAAACATTTTGGCTACGCAGAACCCAGTCTCTCTGAAGATGAGTTCTTCATAGCCTGAAATGTTAGAGAAATGCAAAATTCATATTTTTTCTGTGTTTCCCTCCCACCTAATCTATCCACAAGTGAGAATGTTGGAAGGCAAGTTTACTTTTGATGTTTACCAGGCAGTACTATACAATGTATTACAAAATATATTATTGAAATAGTACCGGTATGCAAAATACGACTATAAAATTAACAGTTACACTTATTAACCCTCTCACGCTTTTATGACACAGAGGTTGCCAGATTAGCAATAAGAAATAGAGTTCTCTCACTCTTATAATTACCTCTCCAAAATTAGTTTTCTGCCCACAGCTAGCTCAAAGACAACTGCAGAGGTTGAAGTAACTAAACTAAAGGTTTCTAAATACCCCTGATGGTAACAAAGGCTTTAAAGTATCCCCAATAGGCTCAAAATTGCATCATATGCGTGAAAGGGTTAATTGAACAACAGCCATTGTTTTTATGTGAATACCTGTATGTATTTGGGTAAAGAAGCCGGCAAGGAAATGTTACTGTCCCCAACACCTTCACTTAAGGGTTAGCAAGGAGTAGAATCCAGGGGCCTCGGAGCACCCTACGTAAAATCTTAATTTTTGTCCTCATTTGTAAAACGGGATAACCAATTCCTCTGTAAGACTGAAATGGACTGTGTTTGCTTGAGACTGGTGTCACATACAAGTAAGTCTGTAGGGAGAGGAAGTAGGTTGTATGAAACATTCCAACTGTTTTTTTTTACTCTTAAGTAAATTTTTGAAATCTAGTGAATATCATCAAGATAATATTTCCCTGTACTGTACATACTTTATCTCCCACTCACACATTCCCTTACCCACATGTACATACATACACTCCCTATCACACACATACACATACAAATGCTGTACACACATCAGCATACACACAGTAGCTATGGTAAGTGATGATTAACAGTTATCATCCCATTTTAGCCACTGCTCTATGTAGTATAATTCTAGCATGTGACATGTGGTTTTATTCAGCTTAAAGACGACTTTGTACATTTAGAGAGTTTTTGTTGCAGGCTAATCTTCTAGCTTGTGAAGAGACAAAGTTATCCGTATCGATCTTAACCCATGGGATCCGGGGGGCCTCATATGAATTTTGGTATAGTTAAACTTCATAATTCAGTAGCTACTGATTGAGACCACCTAGAGCAGTCAATGTTTTTGCAAATTGTGGAACTTTTTGTTGTCTGTAGAATGCCGTAGAGATGACGTCGCTACAACGCGTGGTTGCCTAGTTCTGATGATTATAGCGGCGATTTTTAACCGCGCATTTTGCCTCATATGAGGCCTCCCGGATTCCGAGGGTTAAGGGGGGATGATTGACTTTTTGGGCGATTTTTTTCATAGTGTATATTAAATATTTTTATAGTTTCCTCCCTAGACCTATATCAAACTTAAAAAAACAACCCCAGGATCTCCCTTCAAGATATATTTGTACATTTTTTGGTAGAAAATATTTCCGGCCAAGGGCCGGTTCCTCCTAGATTACAGGCTTGCTATCGCTCGCCAGGAAAAAATCGACACCTAAATGACATGAAAAGTCTTAATATTGACAAAGAAAGGGGGGTGAAAGGTCATAATATCGCCAAACTAATGGGGTGAAGGTCTTAAAATCTGAAAACTAAAGGGATACCAGAAAAACAACCCATATCCCCTTAAATTTGTTAACTCATACACATACACACACACTAACTTACATACCTAGATCCACTGCTGTCTTCTAGTCTGAGCTTTACCCAGTTGTTGTTGTTGTTGTTGTTTTTCCCCAAGCTGCCTGGCCGAACAGCCCCAATGCCCCGAGCAAGGCCAAGGCCACAACCGAGCGCCCCCACAGAACCCTCCCCGCCGACCACAATAAAGCCTGGGTGACCGAAGCCACTCCATGGCGGGGAGCTGAGGAGGGCGCGGAAACCAAAGCCCCACCCAGGGCCCTGTGCCCCTCAGCAATTATGAAGAGAAAGTTGAGGGGCAAAGGAAAGATGTGACGCTTTGGCTTCCAATCAATTGGCTTTACCCTGTTATATGATAAAGCTTGCTGTTGTATAATTATTGTCCATTTAAACACTACAATTATCTATCTTTACTTATTTAAAAAAACTTTATCTTTATGATGAATATGGTGTTCATGATATCTATACTGTAATATATTTATATTTGAGGTACAGCCAAAATCACTGGTTCACTGAAAACCTCCATGAAAGTTTGTGTGAAATACATACATACATACATAAAATTTTAAGACTGAGTGCTCCACACATACGTGCAGTTTCAGTACTGTAGCATGCACAATGTTTGGAAGTTTCTCTAGTGTGCCAGGTGTTTCATTCGTAAAATTCAAAGCTTTATATAGTAGCTGAAATGTTTGGGAGTGACTCGCGTGTGTCGGAGGCTTCACTCATAATATACAAATCTAAAGTGTAAGACATTAATGCAACAATTCTACTTTGTGAAACATTTTGGAATTGTCACTGGGTAGTAAAAACCATATAAGGTTTATTAAATACTGTAAGAACAAATATATATAAAGTAGCTTATGAGGAAGATTGTTGACAATCTATTGATTTTGACTGTACAATGTTTAGGGGAACAATTATAATACAGTGATAGAATAGGCCTACTAATTGAGTCACAAAGAAAGAAATACTGCTTTCACTTATCATTGTTCAATTTCTCATTTTGTCATTGAGACATATTCAAGTATTCAATAATGTACTTTAAGTATTGTGCTTTAATATTTTGATACTCTTCCTCTCAACTTTAGTATGTAAGCTTGGTGCTGTTTAAGATTATTTATTTATGATTTTGTTATGTTGTATTTACATGTTTATAGTGACAGTTCTTTGTATTATGATGCAGGTTCTTCATCCTGAATTAACTGAAGAATTCTTTATATTTATCGCATCCTTGTATCCATCAGTGAATGCTTGTATATATAGTATATAAACTTAGAGTACCACTACAGTATTTATTAACTATGACATTTTTGTTATTCATATATTACCGGTACTGTAGCATGCACAATGTTTGGGAGTTACTCTAATGTGCCAAGTGTTTCATTCGCAAAATTCAAAGCTTCATATTGTAGCCAAGTGTTTGGGAGTGATTCTTGTGTGTCAGAGGCTTCAGTCACAATATACAAAGTTTCATGTTATCGTTGAAATGATTTGAATGCATAAGAGGCTTCATACACAAAGTAAAAAGCTTCATAATGTAGCTGAAGCGAGGTGCACTGAACAGGACGTGAACAAGAACTATAACTAAAGAATCAGTGACCTGGTTAAAGTAATTTCCTACTACAACTACTACTACTACTACTACTACAGTACAGTATAACTAAAATTAAGATCAATGTCCTGTCCCAAGCTTTCACTTAGGTAGGGCCCTGAAAGTGGATGATTTTAGCCAGAGTTAGTAAAAGACCAGCCACAGTGTATCTTAGCTTAGTATATCAGTAGCAGGTTGTATAGTGGGAATATAGTTTATGAAGAAAGAAAGTGGAGTAGCTTGTGCTTACTGTTTTCTTCTTCAGTTCTTTTCCTCCTCCTCCTCCTCGTGTTTTTACATGATTTTTCTCCACCTTCCTTTGACGTCTCTCCAGGCCCTAGCCACTTCCTTACTTATCTTTTATTAAAACAAATTATTACCTCTGTCAAATGTAATATAATTTAAAAGGTAAAACTTGCAAACTAAACAAACCCAAATTGGGACGACACAATATAAAGGCAAAAGAACTTATCTAAATCGCTATGTGGAAATAACGCTCTAATCAAATTAAATTATGAAATCAAAGAACACAAAACCACCACATAGGGTGTATATCACTACATGAGCAAGTTAATCTGTTTCCCAAGCAACGTAATCGCACATATAACAACACACTATCGTCACATTCAAGAAATTAGTCAATTTGTGAAGTTCAGGACGTTCTGGTAAATTTTACTAAATTCCCAGCCATAAATATATTTCTGACATGGTAAATATAAAAGGTAAGAGATTATGGTAAGATCCTGTGTAGCGGGGAGAACTGTTTTTCAGATGCCTATTTACTAAGAAACATTGAACAATATATTTAACCTAACCTAACCTAATCTAATATATTAGTAGACTATTTATGAATGTAAAATGTAAAAATATATCGTAACATTACCAAATTATTGAGATATAATTATAAGTCTCCCCGCTACACAGGATTATACCGAGATTACCTCTGAAGTTAACTAAGTCAGGAACACATGATAGCAGATAATCTCAAAATCAATTGTTTGTCCGAAAAAGCTTGAATACATGTTTGAGCCATGGTTACTTTTTTATGTATTGTGTTTGTCCACCTGTTTCTGTAGGCTATACCTCAATTATTGTCTGTGCATATTGACTGTGCCAGGATGTAATAGTAACCCCTTGATAATGATAAGATAGTTTATAATTTTCAGAAGTAACCTTTCATAGTCAAGAGGTTAAATTATGTCTTGAGTAAACCCTTTAAGTACAATAATAAAGTTTCTCATATAATCACTTAAGAAAGACATTATCATTCACCTTAGAAATGACCATTATATCTACCTGAATTTTAGATCTGAAGCTGTATGTTGCAGTATTAAGGGCTGCATTGCTTACTGAGGATAGGAGTTAGTTCATGTACAATATAATTCCAATTACTCTGTAATTATATTTTCCAATACTGTATATATGTCATTTGTTTTTGTTGAATCTTATGTATATACCTTCGTACATGTAGTTTACCTTTTATTATAATATTTTAAGTAAAGAGTTTTGTTAGTGGCGCATGACAGTCATGTTATAATATTATTGTGTCAATATTGTAATACAGAGGAATAATTACTGGGGTAAACTGATAGATATGTACATTGAAAGAGATTTTCCTAGTAAAGTCTTATACATTATTACAGTACTTTCATTTATATACCAATTGTTATGTCTTATCTGTCCTTTTTTTTCAAGCTGATAAATTTGTCAACTACTGTACAGTAAAAGTTGTAATACAAAAGTGTGTAGCATTATCAAATAATCTGGACTATAGATTATACGGCTGGTCCTAGTGATCTTGACCACATTCATTGCTCTTTCCTCTCACTAAAACATTAGGCTAAGTACATGATTAGATTGATATCCAAAATTTGAAAATGGATGTTAATCGTTATCGTGTAGGCTATATAGCCTTTTAACTGTACATTATTGGTAGTGTAATGGTTTAGATGCCTATGTTCTGGGTGTGGTGTCCCGAGTTTGAATCCCGGGAGCACCATATGCTTTCATTAATTTATTAAAGTGCGTTAAGGTTTGTAATGGAGGATTAATGTTAAGAACGGGGTGTTCCTTAATGTATACAGTAGACCCTTTGTTACCTCTTTTTATCTCCCAAACATCTCAAAAGTGAAGAAAGAAATTAACATTGGCAGATAATGATAATTTATTCCACACAACCAAGGTGATAACTGTCACCTTTTTCAGTGGAAAGATCTGTTCCACTCTCTTTCCACTGAAGAGGTGTAAGGGGTTGAATAGGGGAAGAGATAAGGGGAGAGGAATGGAATATTTTTTCGTGAGTAGGCCCTGCCTGGCTCGGGACTCGAACCTATGCCTAAAGTGACTTGTATTGCATTTTGTACAGCACCCTAAACCAGTGGACCGTAAAGGATTATCACTAGACCAGTCGTGTAGTTGTTAACTTATACATTCCCTCACTACAAATGGTGCCAGTTGTTGACGAAACTGTTTGAAGTAAACAATTTTCGTCTGCCAGTGTAAGTTTTTCCTCTTGGTTTTGATGATAATGCCAGTGTAATTTTCCTACTGCCTGTATCTCTAATGTAGTTTAAATACAGTACATATAACAACTGTTACTTACTGTTATTGCCAGTTTGAAAGTGTTAGCAAGGGAGTCTCATATATTTTTTAACACTTCATGGAAAGAATGCAAGAAAAATATATAGAGGTTAAGTGAGAGGAACATCCAATAGTTGAAGCCCGCCAATGGTATTGGAGAACGAAGTAGAAACATTCAATGACAACAAAACTTGCACATAATGGAAATAGTATTATGACATAAGTATGGAAAGCATGTCTGGAAAAAGTAGCCTAGAGGTTTATGTTTTTTTTTTTTTTTTTGTATTACTATGACCAACCTTTAGTTGAGTTTTCCCAGGAGGAAGCAAGATGGTGATGGCTTATAGACTTACCTCCCAACAAAATTATTCTTAGTACCACATATAATACCTATTCCATGACATTATTTAATATAATTTCATCCCTTAGCAGTTGACTTCTAGACACTCAATGGACAAATATTAAAGTACTCTGTCTCAAGTTGGCCATCCTCCACTATAGGGAATGTGCCTGAGTATGTTTTTGCATCATATTAATGCCAACTTTTCAAAATTAGCTTGTTTTCTTGCAAAACCTTCGTAAGAACTGAGTAAACAACATGGACACATGCCAATTTAATGTCGGCTAAACAAATCTGATTATAATAATTTTACTCAACATCATAAATCCTTTCCCACAAACCCTGTACATCATACTGCACTAGATCAGCCCTCTGTGGGTCCTCCAATGAACTAATAATAGATACTAAGAGAATTCATACACCAAGACAATTTGATGATCCAGCAATAAGTTCTGAATGTGAAAATGCCAATTTGATATTTGAATTAAGCGCCACAACCTCCTGTTTTCGGTGTTGACATTTTCGGGTTATAATTTGGTTTGTGTTGCGGTAATTAGTATTTTTGTATGTATTTATAGGTTGTATATATTTCAGTACATAAAAATATTAGTCATTAACATAATAGTGATGGATTGAAAGCTATCAGCTCAGTAAAGTGCCGAATAGTTTGTTTACAACCGAAACTGCAGACGAGGGTGACAGTCCATGCTCGGGTTTTGGCACCGTATTTGAGGTGGCGTGTGGCATCTTCCCTTCCTGGCACCGCGTTGGCACTGTCTTGGCACCCAGGATGGCAGTATTGGTGAGTCACTAGCCTGAGAAACACACGCTATGCCGGAGTATAACACGCTAAACAGTCTACTTTACAAGTCCTTCCTGCCCCACAAACCCGGGCAGGTGGGTTGTTCGCTTATTGGCTCATTAGAGTCATTATTAACATGCTCTTTTAGATAGGCTATCTATATTAATTTGTGATAATATAAATCCTAAATTGTGTGCCTTCCATTATAGGCCTAGATCTTGTATGTTTAGCAGCTCCAAATGATGTTGGTGCAGAAATCGGGTACCGGGTTACTGGGTAGGTTACAGTATTTATTGTGTTTCTAGGTTACCGGTATGCTTCCTTTTTTCGGAAACTTGGCATGTGAGACTTGTGAGTTTGGGTGAGGTATGCTAGGCTATGCTATGCCCTTAGATGTATTAGGCCTATGCTATAGTCTAATCCTTAATTTCCTGGTTAGGCTATCATTGTTTGACTACAGTAGCCTAGCCTAGTTTACATGTGGAGTTGAACCAGTCATAGTGCCAGATATAAATAGTCCTAGGTGAATGGGCTAGCCTATACTGTATAGCAGGGTCAACATGCAGGACGCACAACAGCGGCAACAATATAGGTAACAAATTATAATATTAGTTTGGGGTTCCTATCATCATATGCTTCATTGCTAGGCATAGCCTATATAATTTTTATCCTCAGGATTTTTTTTTTCTTTTCCTTTGAGATTTTTAATTTTTTTCTTTAGGATTTTTTTTTTTTTTTTTTTTTTTGGTCATTAACCTAACTAAAAAATCTAACCTAATAGCCCCCAAATACATTTAGGTTTGGTTAGGTTAGGTTTTTTGGTTAGGTTAGGCCTAGGCCTAGGCTAATGACCAAAAAAACAAAAATCGCAAGAAAAACATTAAAAAATCTCAAGATTTGTTTTTCCCGAGGATAAAAAATACTGTAGGCCTATATAGCAATGAAGCATATGATGATAGGGACCCCAAACTAATATTATAAATTTGTTACCTATATTGTTGCGCATCCTGTATATTTACCTATAGCAGGTTTATTGTTAGCCTTGGGAACCTCGGAAGTTCACTGAATATTAGCTACCGGGTAACAAATTGTGCAGTCATTGTGATTGTGAATTGAATTTGATAATCAATCTTGTTCATCTAAGCTCATATTTGTGTGTATTTTTTTGTGCAGTTTAATATAGAGCGCCAATTTGGAGATTGGTGCATCGCTTTGTTTGGATAGCCTAAATGAAAATGTTCACTAGCCTAATACTAACCCTGAATTTATTATACAGTACTGGTACAGATCAAATAATACAGTACAGTACCCGTTACTGTTAAAATACCAGTAGCCTACAGTACAGTACAGTACCGTACCATACTGCGATATGCTTTTAGCTGTACAGTATTCCTATAGGCCTAAAGAGAGAGAGAGAGAGCGATTGAGGGAGATATCTACTGTATAAATACTTTACTACTGTAGTATTCTTTCAGCTGTTACTTGCTTACTTACCGTACTTACTTACTTCCTTACCGTACTTACTTTGTTACTTTGTAGATGTGGATGGGTTGCACACTAGCAAGGAGAGGCTACTGTACCATATTTAGCCAGTTCATTTTTTTTATTTTTTGTTTAAATACCGGGTATATACAGTAGGCTATACTTTTTTTTTTTTTTTTTTTTTTTTTTTTTTCTTCTTCTATATTCCAACTTACTTCCTCTCGGGCATAGGCTGAGAGCCTTAACATTCACCGCTTTACAATGAACAGTGAAGCCCGTGAGGTCTTGTTCCAGTCTAGAGAGTGAGACATGTGAAGCACGTAGAGTACAACGAGCACCTGCCATCTTGCCTTCACATGAGGCACGGTGCTCACTCATGGCCCGAAACGACCCCATCTCTGAAGCCATCTCGTTCCCGTGCTTCACTGTCTCACCCCCTACACTCGGACTCTCACACTTACACACACAACGCCACCTGTTGAGCAGATAACTCACCAGGCATTGCACCCCTATAGCATATTTTGAATATGGGAATATTCATACAGTGCTATTTAATCAGGGAACAATGAGGGTACTTTATTGACGTTTCGGTGGGCTTGTGGTAATGCACTGATACTAGGTACAGCACAAATTCCATCCCAATAATATCTTCCCATTGATACATCGGGATTTGAACCCGGGACCTTTGGATTACCAGGCCAGTGGCAAGACCACTCCACCACACCTCCCCAAAAGGTTATACAGAATTAAATTAGGCAAGAGTTGTGTTATCGGGCGTATCACCTACCTCTGACTGAGTATATCCTATAGTGTTTACTATACCCCTTTGAAAGGACATTAGCCTAACCTAACAACCTTACCTAATCTATCCTAGTATTATGGGTGGGGGCTGCTGCCCCCACACCCCCGCTGTTTGACATCAACTTATGTGTTTACACGACGTACGCCCGGTAACACACCTCATTCCTTAAATTATTTTATTTATAGTTTATATTATGTCTTTGGAAGTAATTACCAAAGTAATATACATACATACAAGTTTAAAGACTGTTTCATCCACTGAGGGTGTGGTTTCAGTCTTACGTCCTAAATGGCAGCCTTCGAGGCCACCCTGTTTTGTTGTCAAGTTCTTTATTTTGAGAACAGACCAAAGTACGGTACATGATCCCATGTCTTTGTAGGTCTACCCCTACATGCAGCTCTCCCCCATGTTCACAGTCTGGTATTTCTTCACCCAATTTTGATCATCCATTGCATCAAAATTTTACATACATTAATACAAAATAATATATCATCCTGCCGTATAAAAATTATGGCACCAAAATGGTGTCCAAAGAAAAACAGTCTAAATGGCCACTCTCTCTTACTAGTACAAAATCCTTAGGGTACGGTACCGGTATACTAATCAAATTTGGATAAATTGTCAGTTTTAAATATTTAGGAATTTAAGGGATTTAATGAAAAATGGAGAGTGAAATAGAAGAGAGTAATAAAAGGGAGGAGGGTGGTTTGATAAGAGAAAATTACTAGTACGGTATAGTGTACCAGTACCGTACATGAATTATGTCAAAAATAAGAAAATGTCACTGTGTAATAGTTTATTAATGCTCTTAATATATTCATTTGATAATGAAATATTGGCTAGAAGTGGTGAGACCTCTTAAAGTTGAGAGCAGAGAAAATATATGATATCACAATACAGTTGTGAAAACATGGACGGTGAAAGAAGAAAACCTAATAATTATATGGTAGGGGCTCTGTAGTCTGACGAATACCTGTATAATTTAGAGGGTGACATAGAGTTCAGGGTGGATGGGACACGTTAGCCTTGGTCGGCAACCCATCTAGGGGTGAACCTTATAGAAATCCGGGTGGATGTGACTCGTCAGCCTTGGTCAGCAACCTGTCTAGGGGAGTAAACCTGATACAAATCTGTACTGCTTACCTAAGGGTAAGGCATGTTAGTGGATGTACTAGCCGAACACCACTGTAGAAAAATAGTGCTAACAAGATACACAGAGGGCCTCGGAATTGGACGGATCCTAAATTGAGTGGTCAATCCTGTAAGTCCTTCAGTAAACTGGCTCGGGTTGTCCCTCTTACAGGGAATAGGTCTGCTTGGGGGCATTCTGTGTATGGCGACTCTCATTAACCCTTGTCTAGCGGGGGGGTTTTGGGCTTATTTGGGCATATTCAGGCCCTCCTGAATGATCAATCAAGTATCTGCATGAAAAGAAATATATTCAGCAAAAAACTAGGCGCTAAAAGCTTCAAAATGAGACCAGATCGAGCTACGTAGCACTCGTCGTTCTCACGCAGTGCTACCACTAACATGGGTGTTTAGCGTATAGCGGCATATTTTTTCCAGCTACGCTCACTACTGGCTACACTGCCGGCCTCTCGAGAACAGAGGGAGCGTGATTCAGTGGGCGGCGGTAGGCCCTGGGTGTCGGACGTGTGGCCTGCTGCGCTCCCGGCCATTTGCACTCGATTTTAACCCTTTAAAAGCCTTAATAATGCTTCTAAATTGCTGCAAATTGGAGGCGGACTTAAGTCCGCTCCCGCTCTTTAAGGGTTAAGGGGAGTAAGGCTTCTGGCAAAAGATAGATAGATAGATAGACATAGAGTTCGATTACCCAGTGTAGGCGCCTGCTTATGCAACTGTGTAACCAAATTATGTGCCAACCTGTATATGGAGCTATCTTAGACTTCTCCACGGAGAGAGAGCCGGGTGCCAGGATACTGTCATATATAATATAGGTATACTATACGTCATAGACTACTGAGCCACTATTAAATTGGCAAGATTGACTGATTAATAGTTGTGTACAGTATGTGTGTTACTTGGTTGTATGGCTTTGTATAGAAAATGGTTTAAGGCAGAATGTTAAGTAGCCTAATACTTTGCAGGTACTGGTATGGATTGTTACTTTTAAGAATGGTACAGGTATTAGCACTGTACAGTAATTCTTCACTTAAAATTATAGTTATGTTCCTGAAAATCAAGACTTTAAATTAAACAACTCTAAGTGAAGCAATTATAAGTATGTTTGGACTTTGGAATTGTATTTCTTATTTTTTTTGTCTGGTTTAATTAATAAACATTTTACTTAACTTAACCCTTTGAGTACCATACCACTGACGTCTGTTATATTTTATTCTAGCTGTATTTAGATGACATTATGCAGCTTAGGAAGGATCTGTGGTGGTTTAAAGGGTTGATTGAGATAGTTCGAAGCCTTATTATTTGCTAGAGGTTCTTCCTAAGATTTATCTTTCTCTCCTTTTCTCTCTTTCCCTGGCTTGTATCCATTCGGCCCCATTCAGCCAACTGTTTTAAGACGTTTATCCCCATCCAGGTGTCGATTTCTTCCTGGCGAGGGATAGTGAGCCAGCATTGTATGGAGAAATCTGGCTTCGCCGGAGAAATTTTTCTATCGAAAAATGTACAAATTTAGCTTGCTGTTAAAGCAAAAATATATATATGCTGTCTCGCTTACACTCGCCAGGAAAATATTAACACCTGGATGGGGGTAATCGTCTTACAGTAAAACACTTGGCCGAATGGATACAAGCCAAAGAGAGACGGACAGAAAGAGAAAAAAAGCGAGGTGGGCTCCCTTAAATGCTTAGTGGAAGGAGCATTATTGAGCACATTGGCAAGAGTATCGGTAACTTAATAGTAGCTTGGAGGTGCTTCTATCATGGCCATCATTTGGCACGGTGTTAAGGGAAATAAAAGTGTCCGCAATTATTTTGATGGTGATGATGATTATAGCCTGATGATGATGATAGTAAAAATGGTTATGATATTGTTGTTGTTTTAGTTCCCTAAGCTGCCTGGCCAAACAGCCCCGAGTCCCTAAGGAAGGCCATGGTCACGGTCGGGCTTTCCCACAGAGCTCTCAATGGTGATGTTGATTATGATGGTGTCAAAGATAATGTCTCTGCTTTCATTACGTAGTTCCTTGCTAGATAAGATTATAATTGTTTATTCAGCCCAGTTCCATTCTATATCTATCTATTGCCTGATGGCTTGCTCTCCTTGAGTGTGGCCTATCCCCTGTAAGAGGGACTACCTGTATCAGTTTACTGAAGGACTTACAGGATTGACCACTCAATTTAGGGTCCATCCGACTCCGAGGCTTTCTATGTATCTTATTAGCACTATTTTTCTACAGTGGTGTGCGGCTAATCCATCCACTAATCTGCTTCACCCTTAGGTAAGCTGTACGGATTTGTATAAGGTTTACTCCCCTAGACAGGTTGTCGACCAAGGCTGACGAGTCCCATCCACCCGAATAATATATAAGGCCTCCCCCTAGATGAGTTGCCAACCAAAGCTGACGAGTCCCATCCACCCGGTACTATACATAATTTATATACAGGGTATGCAGTACATGTGTTATAATGATATTAAGGTTGAGCTTCCTGAGACTATATACTGTACCGGTACTCTGTGGAGTGGTTCTACAGTTGATTTGATAAATTAAAATGGCCATTTCCAAAAACTTATTCCGTACAAATTATACAGCAATAAAGTTGCAGTAGTATGTTTGTGGGAATTGTTTGCACATTGATTGTATTGTGACATGGTACCAGTAGGCTATATCATTACCCTTCATTAAAACATATGTTACATTAGGCACTGTATAAGACAATAAGACACAATTGATGATCATGTCAGTGATTAGATCTGTTTTTTGTTTTGTTTTTTATATTTTTTTTCCCAAGATTTGCTACCATTGGGTTAAGCAGACATAACTAATAGCTTAGTAATACTGTACTGGTACTAGTAACAAAGGCAGAACATATACACGCATCTTATAATTTAGTCTATAGTGCATTTATAGTGTGGGTTTCTCCAGCTGATGTTAAATTGCCAAATTTTCATCTTTTACCCGGTACTTAGCTATTATATTACATGTACTGTACATAGATTTTGAATCAATCAATCAATCTTTCCTTCAACCTATGTAAGTCATAAACTTATGTATGCTTTAAACTTTGTGTGTCCAGGCATTTTGACTCCAACATTCCTTGAATTTGACTCTGTCACTCTTTTGACTTTGGGAGAGACACTCATTACAGGCAACCTGCCTTTTGTCTCCTCCATATCCTACACATAGAAACAAAAATGTTGTTGAATATGAAAATTTAGCATTGACATGATGCAAAGGCATACGGTAGTACTGTACTGTATGTTCATATTTTTCTATTAAGTATTGAAGAATCAGATGCTATAGAAAACTAAAAATAGACTACCGGTTTATAAAAGGAATGTAATGGGTTTCACAGATGAGATTCCCAGCAGGTTGTTCTCCTAAGATTCCCAGCAGGTTGTTCATTAAAGCCTCACGTGCTGTAACTCTGAGTCAGGCCCAAAATACCACCTCCCTAACCTTGCCAACTATCAAGTGTGTTATGCTGGCCTTGGCTATAGTGCTTTACTGCTATATATTTAATGATTATACAGTGCAGTACATACTGTACATACTTATATACTGTACATATCACATACATACACACACACACACACACTGTGTGTAAACTACAAATAGGTAAATAAATACAAATAGGTAAATACACACACACACACTCTCTCTGTCACTGTACATACATACGCAGTACAGTACCGTATATTATATAATACATATACCCACTTTACAGACTGAGTTATCCAGGACCATAGGGGATACTGTTTCAGTCTTATTAATAAATAGCAATTCAGACAGTAGGAACTAGTATTAAATATGGAACTATAGTATTAAAAAAACATTAATGGTTTGTAATTAGAAGTTTAGTTGGTAATTTGAAGCCTGATTCTATTCAAATTATAGATGGTACAGTATAATATAGGTATTTATATTTACCGGTACTGTATTTAGACTATATTTTACAGTACTGTACTGTACATGATTTACCTGTCCAGTACTACAGTATATTATTTACTTGCAGTGATGATAGTCAAGGTGTGGGTAGGGCATTCAGCAGCATGTGTGATTGTAGGCCTATTCATTAAAATTGTCGGGTGCTTAATGGGTTCAGTATGATTGGGGCGAGGGGAAAGATTACAAAGCCTATGAATCTATGAGTTTAAGGTTTGAATGAACCGGGGAACCATCCCCGCAGGCGCCTTTGGCATAAGTTTGCCTCTTTAATGAGTGCCCTCTATCCTATCTATCTATCTATACATCTATACACTAAGGCCCAATCCCCACTATCCCCTCTATCCACCTCCACTTATACATCCACTTTTCGTTACAGGAGCGTCGAGGTTGTCAGTTGTCTGCGGGAGATGTTATTCTAACCTCAGAGCCATTTGTGTACACCCTGTCGTCCTCATTACGCGGCCTCTACTGTGACTTCTGCCTTTCTAAGTATGTATGGCATCTATATTTGGTTCATAACTTCTTATGTCATCTATTTGGGTACACAGTGTCAATCTTTACTGTGGTTACTGTCTTGCTTAATATGTATGAAGTATATACGGTATACAGTATATAGTTTGTAAGTCATCTATTTGGGTACATAGTGTCATTCTATATCTAGGTCTTCAATCATCTACATGGGTACATAGTGTAATGCCATCCTTTACTAAGGTTACTGTCTTGCTCTGTGTTTATGCTGTATGTATATACTGTAGGCCCTAAATAATTATTGTGTAATTGTATACCATATTTACCGTTGTCTCATTCTCTATTGTGGCTATGCTGTGTTAGGTGTTTAGATATGTTTTTATGCCTAAATTCATCTACAAAGTATGTATTCTTATCATCTACTGTGACTATTACTTTGCTAGCTATATAAGGGGTACCGGTATGTAGATTAACTGTACTGTATATGAATTCTGCCACCTCCTCGAGATTGAGAAAGGATTGAGTAAATAGATATTTATATTACAATGAGAATCACTGATAGGCTTGTAGTTGAGATTTAACCCAGTTTTATTAACGTACCTTCTTAGTAACTCTACAAAGTCTATTTTGTAACTTAGTAGTAAAATGAATAGAGAGTATCTAGGGTGATTTGTGGATGAGAGTGGCACAGGGATGCTACTTAAAGTTTAGTGAATACCCCCTGAAGACAACCTTCTCTCCCATGATCCATAGGACCATACCTTTCATGCCCTTGAAGGAACGCCCCGAAATGACGTAAAATTATTCAGTATGTAGCTTACAAAATATCTATCCAATGCCTGCTATGGTTTGAAAAGAGAGGTGTGTCCTAAAATTGACAGGTCATCAAATATGCTCACATTAATAGACCCCTAACATGTGACCTCAGTCACGTTATGATGACACAGAGCTAAAAGCCGGTTCATAGAAGTGTCATAATAAATCATGCCCGGTACATGTAACACCAACACTTCCTCATAATACAATAGCAATGTATTTATGTATTAGTATAATATGATAACCAGTATAAGTAGTAATAGTTGTAGAGTATATTGATAATAAGTACTACAGTAATATATATAAAGGCATGAACCACAAAACTTACATAGGTAATACCAAATGTAGGCTACAGGTATGTATATGTGCTAAAAGGGACCATGGAGTTTTTGCTAGAATGCAAGATGTAGGGTATTTCTGGGGGTCATTTGGCAGGAAAAATAGTGTGGCTTGTAAATAATTAAAAAAGCATTCAGTCATTCAAATTTATAAAGCCTCTCATTAGTATGGGGGGGATCTTTTGTGGATTGCAGTGCGACTTTGTACCAGAAAATATGGTTAATTGTCGTCAAACTTTTGATTCCCGTATTAAATTTTATATTGTTTTGTTTTGTTTTTTCAGCTGATGGCATATTGCCTTGATAACTCAGCCATTATAAATACTTTGCATCAAAATATGTTGTAAATTATGAAAACTTGGCACTAATATGATAGACTCATTACAAATACTTATTAGTTTCATAGTTTTCCATTAACCCATTCAGTATAGGTGACGTTCTTCTCATTAACGGTATATTCTGTCAACTATTTGCCAATTTTATTCAGTTTAGGAAGTATGTCTAGTAATTAATATGCTACAGACTGCCTTGATTAATCGTTTTAGCTATCATAGATCCTTCCTAAGCTGCATAAAATCTTATAAATATAGCTGAAAATAATAAAGAAGACTTGTCACCGGTACTGAAAGGGTTAAGTATCGAGAAGTCCATATTAAGGCGATGTCACACGAGCGATATTTTCGTCAATTTTTAATGAGTAACTTTTCTATCGTAATAGTTCATTGTATTTTCGCATTGGAATCAACAACTAAACTGAATTTGTATGATTTTAAAAGATTGAAGTAATATGCGACTTTAATTCAGAAGATGTCAGACCACAATTGCCTGAAACAAATTGTCAGAAAAGGCCCTTGTGTGATACCAGCTTAAAGGGATTAAAGTTTCTGCCAGGTTGATAAAGATAGATTATAATTTACACTTCTTTTTTTTCTAGGTAACAAATAGAGGAAGGAAAAACAAAGAACAAATATAAAAGGTCCATGTCCACTATGATTCTTTCAGGAAAAAGCGGGACCTTCAGCGATGTTCCGGATGCCGCGGGGAGAGCTACTGCGGTCGGGAGTGTCAGGTGGGGGCATGGAAACTCACGCACAAGTTCGAGTGTCCGCACATCCGGCGAATTCTGCCCAAGGCCATCCCGGACACTGCCCGGATCATGGCCAAAGTTATCATCAGGCTTAAGGTCAGAGGATAAACTTTTCCGTTCTTTTTGTCTTGTTTTCCTTCGTCTGTTCCCTTTTCATGCTTTATTATATTTTCTTCATGGTCTTTTACATCATTCTGATATCTGTGTGATAATAGTTATATAAATTATTATTATTATAATTGTTTTATTCCTTTTTTGTTCATTTTTAAATACTAAATGCCACTTGCTGCAGAAGAAAGACAAGAACAAATAAAGAAATAATAATAATTGGGTAAAAGAAGAATACCTAAATGACATTCACATACTTCCGATCACATTTGCACTTTCTTGACTTTTGGAATAAAAATGATAATCTGGTCTTGTATTTCTCCAAGGTGACTACAGTTAAGTAAATTTCTCCTGCAGACTGGAGGAGACCAACTTGAGGAGAAGGTAGTGGATGGCCAGACCAGGAGGTTCAAGGGTCTCATGAATCGTAAGTCAAGGTCAAGATTTCTGTCTTATTTATATTGTTGATAGATGTCTGGCCATATGTTATATGTAAGAGGTGTGTTGGCAGGAATTCTATCCTGTTGCTATGGAAACAGATTCCCACGCATCCGCAGTGCCCTTAAACCCCTACAAGATCAATATCAAGTAATTCTATGGTGTGTTTTGTGTGGAGTTTAGGTACATAAGAGGTGCAGTGGTGTGAGAGGTAGACTGAGCAATGTGGATAATTTTGGCTCTGATTTATGTCATGGTAACTGCCAAACTAAGCCATGAGCAGAAAGAGTTAAGATAAGGAATGTGTCTTTTGAGTGTATTGATAGAATCCGCTAGGTATCTGGGAAACATAGCCATGTTGGGTGGAATCTCAGTCTGAGTTTCCCCTCAACACCTACAAGAAACAAGAAACATGGTCAGTGCTGGGGGTGGTGCAGAGGCTAGGTCTGTTGCAAAAGTCTGAAGTGGGTGGAAGAAGTTCACGGAATTGTTGCCACTAGGTCTCACCCCTATAAAGATCTTGGAAGGGCCTCTGGGTGACAACCACCTGAGGATAGTTGCTGTTGTTGTTGTTGCTGTTCCCCAGGCGCTCTGGCCGAACAGCCCCAAGGTCCCGAGCAAGGCCAAGGCCATAAACGAGCGCCCCCACAAAACCCTCCCTGCTTACCACTAATAAAGACCGGGTGACCGAAGCCACTCCAAGGTGGGGAACTGAGGAGGGTGCGTAAACGCCCGGGCGTTTCCTGGGGATAGTGAAATCCAATGTTGGCAACTTATACCGTTGGCAACCTATACATTGACAATGAAGTGTCAAAACCTACCCACAAAAGGGATCAGTATGGTGCATGTGTATGAAGTGTGTTGCAGAATGGTAGCGATGCATTGGCAGTTAGAGAGGAAGCTATCCATAGCCTTGAGTGTATGGTACCTAAATGAGAAAGATGTTGTTGTTGTTGTTGTTCCCCAAGCTGCCTGGCCGAACAGCCCCAAGGCCCCGAGCAAAGCCAAGGCCATAACCGAGCGCCCCCACAGAACCCTCCCTGCTTACCACAATAAAGCCTGGGTGACCGAAGCCACTCCATGGCGGGGAGCTGAGGAGGGTGCGGAAATGCCCGGGAAACCAAAGCCCCACCCAGGGACCTGTGCCCCTCAGCAATTATGAAGAGAAAGTTGAGGGGCAAAGGAAAAATGTAACGCTTTGGTTCCCAATCTAAAGATGAGAAAGATGTTATACAGTATGGTAGTTCATGTAGCTGTCATTAATCTTCAATTTTTATTTATCTCAAATCTTGTATTTATGTTTCAGACTACTCAGACATCAAGAAAGACAAGAGTCGTCAGGAACACCTAGAATCCCTATCAGCGGTGTTGGAGCAATACCTCGGTGAAGCCTCCCTACCCAACCCTGCCGACCTCCAGGGAATATTTGGCAGAGTTAGTTTCATCATATATTACCTGACAGCGGCCCATACTCTCAGTCACCGCACTACATTTTTCCCGATAGTGATTATGATCCATTGTAATTATGAGACGGGGCCTTCCCGATGGTTAAGTGCCCCATTAATTACTCCTTCCATTCGTCTATACATTAGGCTACCATAGCACAGTTGGAATATATGCATATGCTCAGATTAATATGCAGGATTCGAAACTGCATAATAAATCGTAGGCTTGTGCATAATTCTTTAACTGTCTTGATAACGTAATGCATAATTGCACAGAATTTTGTTGTGAGTATCCTAGATTCAAGTCCTTTGAGTGTCACATGTATTTGTTGATTTCATTAATTGAGTTTAGAAGTAAAGTTGGTTGGTGAAAAAATGTGAATATTAACCCTTCAAACTCGGATGGTACACGTGTGTACCATTAAGTTTTGCCCCGAGGAACCCGGGTGGTACAACATTGTACCATTGCTTGAAAGCCTGTGAGCTTCGTGTGCGAGGCGTCGGTCCGACGCATGTAAACAACAGCCGGCTGGACCGACGCCCCGCATCTCCGGCCACAAGAAGGAGAGCGTCGCTTGTTCGTGCGTGCCTGTATGTTGTTGTTAAGTATCGAAAAGTAGTGTAAAGTGGCTGTTTTGGCCATAAAGTTATCTCCAATGAAATCATCATCACAAATCAAGCACTTGACTTAGAGAGCTCTACTTAATGCCATTCTACAGGTAAATAACACAGCTACGCTTGGGGATGCGCGGGAATGCGGGAAGCAGTCAGCATAACAATGATACGGTAGCCTAGCCTAGACGTTTTTCGGCCAAATCACCGGATTTCGGGGAATATTTATGTAATGCGTAGCCGGGGCGGGAGGGTTAAGGGTATGGTACAGTATATTATGGAGGTAATGGCTGTTTGTTTTGGTCTATTAATTCATACTGTATATTAATTTATTTTTTAGTTTCTTCGCTAGACTTCCATCAAGCTTAGAAAAACACCCCCTAGACCCCTCCTTCAAGATAAATTTGTACATTTGTGTACCTGGCAGCCTCCGTGTTCGATGTGTTAAGTGTTAAGGGGGGTGATTTGCTTTTTTTTTCTCTCTCTGGGTTATATCCATTAGGCCCCATTCAGCCTATTGTTTTAAGACGTTTATCCCTATTAATGTGTCAATTTTTCCTGGCGAGCGATAGCGAGCCATTATATTTAAAACAAAATATTTTGACAGGCTAAATTTGTAAACAAAATTATAGAAAAATTGTCTCCGTCGAAGCAGGATTTCTACATACATTGCTGGATCGCTATCGCTCGCCAGGAAGAAATCGACACCTGCATGGGGATAATTACTGTACACCTGCATGGGGATAATTACTGTACAGTATAATGATTATGGGTGTTTTTTTTCCTTTGATGTGCCCAGGTCGCTGTGAACAGTTTTGGGATCACGGACACGGACCACAACACGATAGGGACGGGAGTGTACCTGGCGGCCTCCGTGTTCGATCACTCCTGCCGCCCCAATGCCTTCGTCACCTTCCAGGGCAAACAGCTCACCTGCCGCGCCCTCGAGAATATTCCCAACTTCAGCATCTCCAAGGTGTGTTTGCTGTATTTTACCATTACTTTGCCTTGTATAGCTTTAGGTAGTGCCAGCGAACTTGACAATAATTTTGACCCCTTAACTTATAACTCAAAATGAATGAAGACAATCTGGTTGATGTTTCTATAATTTGGGAAGAGTCCACCAGGCAATAGGTGTGGATATTTACAGCCAGTTTGCTCTAGGACCTCTTTGAGTTACAGAGAGGTCAGGGATCAAGATTATTGTCAATTTCGTTGGGACTATTGGGACCAGGTATTGTATTGTAGTAGCTACCTGTAATAGAAAGGCAATAATATTTATTTAGTGTATTATCTAATGTATTTATTCTGTATTTATTTTGATTATTCATTTTAGCAGTACCTTAGTAAATGGCTCAAACTAAATACCACTTCATGTACAGTATTCGTGTTTCCTCTCATTGGAAGGTGCGTATCAGCTACATTGATGTGTTGACGTGGACGGAGGAGCGCGTCAAGGACCTCAAGAAGCGTTACTACTTCTCCTGTGACTGTCCCGGCTGCCATTACCCAGCCACCGACGATCTCACTTCTACCCTGGCCTGTGGTGGGTATTGCTCTCATTTTAAATACCCTCAATATGTTGTATTGGGACTGAGTTTTTGTAAGAGGGAATACAAGAAAAATTGAATGAAGTTGCATTGATTCGACCGTTGAATCACTTCCAGAGTTATACTGTAAAGGCTGCAAACACTGTGTCTCCAGACATTTTGGCTAGAACGTCCCTTGATTTTGGCCCTGCCACTCTTTCATTTCTGGGGAAGGCACTCGTCACAGGCAGTTCTGCCTTTTGTCTCCCTCACTCACATAGAAAAAGAAAAACTATACAGCATAACTTTAACTTTGTATATTTAATAGAAATGACTAACCTTGGGTTAGGTTAGCTGAGGATGGATTTGATATGGAATTTTATAATTTTTGGGTCAAGTGAAGTTAGATTAGATATTTTTCAGTTTGGGTTAAAATTGAACTTGTGTAAGCAGTGGCGGATCCAGGGGGGGCGCGCCCCCCCCCCCCTCTTAGTGACCAAAATTGCACCCTTACATCTGATATATACTGCATTTTATCTGAAATACAATACATATAAAGTTTGGCGCCCCTCATGTATATATATCAGCCCCCCCCTAAAGCCTGAGCTGGATCCGCTCCTGTGTGTAAGCCAGACGAATAAGGAAGTACGAGAGAGGTGTGGTGTGGATGTAGATGTGCTGGAAAGTGTGAAAACGAACACCTTGAGATGGTTCGGCCATATGGAACGTATGGGAAGCGAGAGAATGACTAAGAGAGTGTACGGGAGTGAAGTGGAAGGACTGAGAGGGAGAGGTGGAAGGATGGAGTTAAGAAGTATATGAGCGAAGGCGGTGCTGGATGGGAGGAGGGGCGTCGACTGACTGGGGACAGAGGTGCATGGGGGCGTTTCGATCGTGGCCACCCCTTCGGGGATCACGGTGTCCGGCAATAGATATATAGAGTGTAAGCCTAGAAATAAACGTAAATGTTGATGATGAGGATGATTGATAATGAACAAAATTACTCACTCTTTCCCTCTCCAAACACAGGTACCGATGGCTGTACTGGGGCTGTGTACGTTGATGAGAGTTTACCTCCCTCGGCCCCACTACCCCCTTGTTCCGAGTGCGGCCGCGAATCCCTGCCCATGGAAACTCGAGTGGAGTATCTCGAGGCCGCTGCATTTTGTCGAGAACAGCTTGACCAGTGCAAAGATCAATACTGTATCCTTTGAATATGCTGAGGAGAATTTTATATTAATTTAGGCCTATGCATGTTTTTTTATTTTCATATAATAAGGTTCTAGTTTTGTTTTATTTTATCTCTTTCCACTCCTTTGTCACTCTCTCTCTTTTTTGTTGAGGACAGCTGGATTGAAGTAATTATAAATATTGTATCCTTGACTATGCTTAGAGGAACTTTACTTAGATTTATTATTTCGCTCTCCATTCTTTGATTTACAGATTGAAATAATACGTCATAAAATTTACTCAGTCTTTACTCTTTTAAAGTGTTTTGATGTATTTATATGTTAGTAGTCTTGGCAAATTCAACGTCAAGGCTATTAACCTAATTGCAATGACGACTTGTCTATTTTGACTGCTATGTCGTCATTCCAACCGCGGTTAAAAAAGAAAACGTCTAGAGTCTACTCCTTATCTTGCTCTAGGAGACGTTGTACATTAACCAAAACTACCACCGAAGGTGAAAAAAGCATAGAAGAGAAGAAAAAGGGGTTTACCTTAGTTACCGCTTAAGGCCCATCCCGTGTTCCGTCATGTGCAGATCCTTGTCGAACGTGCGCATGAGCGACCCTCTCTTGTTATAATTTTTTCACGCGCCGCCATTTGCTTGAGTCCGCTTTTGTTGTGCTCCTTCAAATTCACCCTGTTTAGGTTCGTTTCGGCTTATCTGGCCTTCTTTTTTGTTAGACAGATGTTACGTGATCAGGGCACACGTAAATGGGCTCCTAAGTGTGTCAAATGGAGACGCGTGTGGAAATAGCCTACCGAAGGTACGGGGGCGCCTGGCGTTCCTCGTGTATGTTTTTCATTCTTTCTCTTTTCATATTCTTTTTCCTGTTAGTCTGGGCATAGTTTAGCTTTTCGCTTATTTTAGCCTAGCTCGTTTTCTCATTCAGGAATTGCTATGCCCCTATGAGTTTTCATATTTTCATAGCCTAAGGTGTAACGTTTGGTAAACAATCTGAGATTTCGATGGTGGCGATGCTGTTTGTAGAGTTTGTGTCGGCCGCATTATAGCGTTATTCCCGAGTCCCCCCTTTCGAGCCTTCACTGTGTCTCAAGGGCCTGGGCGACAGGTGGTTCGTGATATTCCAGGGGTACCCCAGGGGGGCCCCTACATCACACCACAGGGTTTTTTCGCCCCTGACACATTCTCTGCTCACGGCTATGCCACCCTTTTTCTCACCAGTTTCGTTTACTGGTTTTTGTTTTCCCTTCATGTTTCACCTCCATCCTTTCATCTTTTTGCCCAATCCAGGGGTACCCCAGGGGGGCCCCTGTTTGTGCTAAACCACCCTCCCTGCCACTTCTCCTCATGGACTTTGCTCTATCTCTGTGGGTTGGGTGGTTCCTGGGGGATGTGCCTCCTCTCCCCTGGTGTGTCTTCCTTGCCTCTCCCTTTACCGGTTGAGTTAGGATCATATATCAAGGAAGACACTGCTCAGCTTGATGGCCATCCAAGCTTGGAGTTCATAAGGAGATGACGCATTTTTGTGGCCTATTTTGGTATTCCCTAGACGCTCCTCTCGCTTTTTCGGCGCCGGACCATCTCGGCCGGTCCCGCAAATTTGCGGGAGCTCGATTCGGTCCTCTGGGACGTTTCGGCTCCCCGCAAATTTGCGGAGCTCGCTGGGGGGGGGGTCCCACAAATTTGCGGGTGGGTTGTGTCGGTACGGTTATGCCTCAATAGGCCCGCAAATTTGCGGAAATAGTTGGCTTTCACTGTTGACCTTTTTTATGTCATCTTGTTGCCTGAAACTATATTGGTGTGTGCACTTTACTGGTGTTATAGACCCTGCATGTAAGGTGTTGAGTGGTGGTTAACACTTTCTCCATCTTTGCAGGTTCTGGTAGTGCTCTTCCACCTCGCCCGCCTTACTCAACTACCTCTGTGCTTCCGGTTTAGGGTGAGTACGGATACCGGTTTGCATGTGTGTTACTGTTTCCCCATGCTCATTCCCTGGTTCTTATTGGACATTCTCTACACTTACTCCGTCGACGTGCTGATTATGGTGTGTGTTCTTCCATTGCAGGTAGGATGCCTTGCTTTCGCCATGGTTGTAGCTCCCCGTGCTTGGAGAGCCACAAGTCCTGCTTGCGCCACTCGCAATGTGTGTCCTCTACGGCCTACCTCCCTGCTCTGTGTGGCCCGTGTATGGACCTGGTGGATGTGGTGGACCATAGCCCTGGTTCCTCAGCGGCGGCAGTGGCCTCTGCTTCCCTTCAGTCGGTGTGGGCGGTAGTCTCCCACCACATTAGGGCTGTGGGCCACCGTTCCCCGGCCTTTGTTGACGACTGGATCCGCGTCGCCCTGGGTATCCCTGACCCGACTGAAGGCCGTTCACCTGGCCCTCTCCCTGCTCGGGCCCTCTCCCCTGGGTCCCGCGGCCGGTCGTCACATCGTCGGGAGGATCCCCAGCTCCGTCCACGCTCTCGCTCGTCTCATCGCCCGTCCTCTACTGCCCCTCGTCGTCCTCCTGATCGCCTTGACGACGCCCATCGCCCTCGTCATGGTTATCGCCCTGAGGCCGGGGTTAGCGGCTCTGCCCCTGTGCGCCCTCCCCTGGCCTCCACGGATAGGGGCTCTACTACCTTCCGCCCGCTTCCCCAGCCCAGACGACGTCCTCTTACGTTGTCCTCTACGCGCGCGGATGTTCATGCTGTAGCTGGCCCTCTGCTCCCTCCTCCTACACTGTCCAGGAGGGTCTGCCAGGATGTAGTTGCTTCTCCTCCTCCTACTTCACCTGCTTCAGTGCCTATTCTTCCTTCACGGTTTCGTCCCAAGGTGGAGGTCCCTCCCTCCTCCGCCTCGGTGTCGGGCCGCCCTGTTATCTCAGCCCCGGGGATCCTTGCTCTGTTTCCCCCCGCGGCTCCTTCTGACCTCCTTTCACCCGGCCAGCCTTCCCACTCCCGTCATCCTGCTCCTCCTCATTCTTCTATCCCTGACCTTCACTTACCGTCTCGCCAGGGGGATACCCCGCCTCTTGACTCGGTGGAGTATAGCGAGGTTTCGGGGTCCCCTTTCTCAGGAGCTGACGTGTCGCTGGAAGAGGGGGATGGTGATGTTTCCCCCTCGGGCATTAGTGATCGAGGACGAGACCCTCAGAGGCGACACAGCCGTCGTCGCTCGCCTTCCTTGGGCCGCGACGCTGCTGGTTCGTGTCGTGGGTCTCGCTCCTGCTCACGCTCGCCCCTGCGGGCCAAACAATCTTCGGGGGCGTCGCCTCTCTCGGATCGATTGTCGGCTATGCAGGGGTGGGTTGTGTCACGCATCGACGAGCGCTTGGAGGCGATGCAAGCCTCCCTCTTATCGCGCTTCTTGGCAGTGACACAACCTCAGCGCCTCACCCAACCTACCCCTGCTACGGTCCCCCTCCCTTCTGCAGTGGACCACATTCCTTCTCGCCCAGCTTCTCCGCCTGCCCTAGCTCAGGAGGTTGCCCCTGCTGTTTCCCATGCGGGGGTTCTCCGTCTGCTAGGGCAGGGTCCGCGCTTGCCCCCCATCCAGAAAACCAAGGTCCCGTCGCGGCCCATGCCGCTCCTCTATGGCTCCTTGGCTGTTTGCATGGGGGTGCTGGCCTCCCACCCGGGGCGTGCTACCGGCTTCCCGTCATGTGAGAGGGCCCTACCATCTGGCTGGTCGGTGCAAATTAATGACAAGATGCAGTTCAGCGCGATCAGGGTGGATGGTCAGGTGGCCGACGTGGAGGTGCGGGCTTACCCGACAAGGACTGACCTTCAGTACTTTTCGGTGAAGCCCAAGCCCCCGTCTGCTCCTCGGACTAAGCTCTGGTCAGACTTCAGCCGCCAGGACATCCTTCAGGATGTTCAGTCCCTGGCTGTGTTGACGGGACTGTCCTCCTATGGGACAGGTTTGTGCGACGACGGTAAGCCTGGCTTAGCCGTCGTGCTCGATAACCCTCTCCCATTGGAGGCCTGGTTTGCTGAGGCCTTAGAATTCGCCAACCGATCCGTCGACAGATCTACTTCAGTCCCTCCCCCGGAGTCATCACTGCTTTTGCCTCCTCTTGTATCTGTCGGTGGATTGGACGGCAAGTTCTGGTCCTGGATAAGCGCGCCCAAACTTGAAATTTGCTCTATTGCTAACCCGTTCTTCTCTCACCCAGATAAGTCCTCTGTCGACAAGGATTTTACCTTGCGACAGAGGGTGGCGAACTTATTATCTTGTCATTTAGGTTCCCTCCAGACATCTGTTCACCACCTTCGGCTTATCGAGGCGACTGCACCAGACGATCTTCGCGAGGGTTTGGACCACGTTCGGCGGATCCACCTTCAGCTCGCGGTGTCTTTGGTTCCCGAGCTGAAGGCGGTTTTGTGCGAGGCAACTCGACAACGCCAGACGGTAAGGTCCTCGTTCTGCCGGAAAGCCTCCTTGGATATTCGTCAGGGTTTGTTGTACTCTGAGCTATATACGTCGGGGCTTTTTGCGCAGGATGCTTGGGAATGCTACGCTTTTCTGTCGGCGGACCCTGCTTACGACACGCAACGACCCGCTGTGTTGCGGGCAGGGTCTTCTCAGTCCCGTCCTTCTGACGGTCCTCTTCGGGGTGCTGCCGCCAAGAAAGGGCGCAGGAAAGGGAAATTGCAGGCCAGAGCGTCGGTTCCGCCTCGCACTTCTGTTCTTGCTCCCTTTCATCCCCGCCGAGAAGGGGCTGGCCAGCCTTCCACTTCCGGCCGCACTTCGACGGGGTCAGACCCGCGACGGACAGGGGATGGGGTGATCCGCCCTTTTCGACGATGTGTGGGGGGGGGGGTAGAGGAGGTCAACGTGGCGCTCATGACTGCAAGGACCGTACCGGGGGAACCTCCACGTCAAAAAAAGTGTAGGTTCTCCAGGTCGGTCTCCTCCTTGTTCTCCTTCTCGCCTAGCCGAACGGGTCGCTCACCCCATCTCGGGAGCTACCTCAGGTTGTTTTCGCCCTTGAGCCCCTCGATGGCCGCGAGGGACGTGGGGGCGGCAGATTGCACGGAGGGGTCTAACCTGGAGATGGAAGTCCAGACCCCCACTCAACTCTTGTCAACGAAGCCGGCCCATCTCTTCAGAGGTGGCCAACGTGATAACATCCATGCACGAGCAGGGAATCGTCAAGGAGGTGAAAGCCGATCTCCCGGTTTTCCTCTCCCGTGTATTTCTGGTACCGAAGAAGGACTGCGACGCGATGCGACCGGTGGTGGATCTGTCGGCCCTCAACGGGCACATCGTGAACACACGGTTTCGGATGCTGACGGTACACCAGGTACGACTGGCCCTGCGACCTCTGTCGTGGGTAGTGTCGCTGGACCTCAAGGATGCGTATTGGCACGTTCCTATCCATCCTCGATTCCAGCGATTCTTGGCCGTTCAGACTTCCGATCGTGTGTTCATGTTCGACAGACTTCCCTTCGGTCTCAACATCGCGCCGCGGATCTTCTCAAAACTGGTGAAGCAGGCTCTGGATCCTCTCCTCAGGAGCGGGCTCCAGATCCTGTTTTACTTGGACAATTGGTTGATAGTTTCAGACACCCTAGAACAGTGCGTACACGACACCCTCACAGTAGTTCACCACATCACACAGTTAGGGTTCAAAATCAATGTTCCCAAGTCACGCCTGACCCCGTCGCGTGTCGTGACGTCGGTAGGTCTCGAATGGGATTTGACCAGCGCTACAGTGACCCAGAGTCAGCCAAACGCGGTGAAACTTCGAAGGAAGGTCTTCACCGTGTTGCACTCGGTCTCCCTCACGAGGAGGATCTGGGACTCGTTAGTAGGTTCACTGAATTGGGCCGCTCTGACCATTCCCTTAGGGAGGCTCAGGCTACGCCGCCTAATACTCATGGTCAACAAGGTGTTTCCGTTGACCCCTATGGATCGGCTCATGCCGATCCCGCGTACCATTCACAGACACTTTGGACACTGGGTTGCTCGGGGCACGCTCTCTGCGGCTGTGCCCTGGACCGCCCCCTCACCGACAATCTGGGTAGACACAGATGCGTCGAGCGAGGTAGGGTGGGGTTACCAATCAAACCTGGGACATCAACATCACGGCAGATGGGTGGGACACACACCTACACATAAATGCCCTAGAACTGTTGGTTCCTTTGTTCTTCCTGAGGGACCACGCGCTGGCCCTTCGGGGAAAGTTGGTGGCCTTCAGGATGGACAATCAGACAGCTGTCCACTGTATCCAAAGGCAGGGGTCCTCCAGGTCATTGACTCTGTTGGGGATCTCAGAGAAGTTGTTCTTCCTCGCGAACCGACACAACATCTCCCTGCACGCCTCCTACCTGCCCGGGACTGCCAACCTGTGGGCGGACGCCCTGTCGAGAGGACAGGGCGTTCTTGTAGAATGGGCAATGAAACAGACTATGTTCGATGACCTCGCAGCTTCCTGGGGTGTTCCGGAGGTCGACTTGTTCGCATCGAAGGAGACGCACAAGTTGCCTCAGTACCTATCCCTCCGGACTCGCACTCCGGAGGGGGGTCTGGACGCTTTCATGGAAGACTGGAACAGGTGGCAGTCGATATACATATTTCCGCCACCAGACGCACTGTTGATGTGCAAAGTCCTCGCGAGGCTGCGGCTGTACCGCAGCAGAGTCTGGTTAATAGCGCCTCTGTGGCCGGCACAGGCTTGGTACGCCCAGTTGAAGCGGTGGTGCCCGAGTCCGGTCCCTCTACCTGTCTCAAACTTCCACTTGAGCCAGGTTGGAGACCTGCGGACCTCGTTGGCCTTCGCATCGTGGATGTTCGTGAGGCACGGTGGCTCCCAGTCCACGGACGGGACCTGACTGACTTCCTGAAGCGTTCATGGACGACTTCGACTTGGGGGACTTACGAGTCCCACTGGAGGTCTTTTACTAGGTGGATACAGGACACTCGCCAGACAGTTAGCTCTCCTTCCCTCATACTACACTACTTGTTTCACCTCTTCCGTCCACGTCACTTTCAAGTCAACACTATACGTAACCACTTGTCTGCCATCCGGGAGGTCTTTGAGTCCGTCACTGGGCTGGTCGTTCCACCGAAGGAGCTGGATTCCTTCATGAAGGCTGCCTTCAGGGAACGACCGCCTCCGCGCCAGATCCCTCCACAGTGGGATCTGGGGCGGGCTCTGGACCTTCTGGCTTCACACACGTATACACGGGACACTACACCGATTCAGTTGCTCGAGCGTACACTCTTCCTTGTCGCTCTGGCCACTGGGGATAGGGTGTCTGAACTAGCAGCCTTGTCACGGTCCCAGGAATGCATGCGATTCTCCCCGTCCTTGAATGTCGTCACGTTAGCCCCCTCCCCTCATTTTGTTGCCAAGAATGAGAGAGAGACCCACGTTTTCAAGCCTTTCAACATCCAGGCTTTAAAGCGTAGGCATACTCACCATGTGTTGTGCCCGGTGAAAGCCTTGCACTCCTATGTTGAGTCTGTGGCGCCGACTTCGAGTACTGCTGTGTGGGTGTCTCCTCGGACAGGTGGGAGGCTCTCGAAGGTGCAGATAGGACGCCACATTTGTCGGGTCATTCGTGCCAGTAACCCTGATTGTAGGGGTTCTGCGCACGATGTGCGATCCTTTGCTGCCTCTTTACGGTTCCTGCAAAGTCGATCCTTACCTGACATCGCCTCAGCGGGTTTGTGGTCTTCTGTCAATACCTTCGTCTCCTCCTACCTCTCCATGTCCATTGTTAGACCCCCTCGGCCGGTGATAGCTCTCGGGAGTCGTGTTTCCTAGAGCTCTGGCGAAGATACCTGGTCTTCCCCCCTTGTTACTCTTTCTTTTCCTTTGTTTTATTTGTAAAAGGGGGGGGGGGGAGTATGGGTTTGCAACACTTGATTGCAAGTTTGGGATTATGTATTATGTATACAGTACATAAGTGTTTTTACCTATTTGAAAATTGTGTTTTGTTATTGTGTTCAATGTTTTTGTTGGTTTTGGAAGAAAAGGGATTTTGGGTACAGTACTTTTTTGGTTTAAGACAAGTCTCTGTTTTGCATTACTATGAATGACGGGCACGTGTTAAAACTGTTCTTTTTAGCTACTCCTCAGTTTTTCACTCTTTTATTAAACTCTCTTGTTTAACCCGTGGAGCCCCGGCTAGTTTTGTAATGTTTGTTCACTAGAACCTGGCTGGTTTTCAAAAAATGGTTTTATTCCAGAAACAATAGCGAATGGGTTAGGAATGAAGGAAAAACCACGAAAAACCGCTCAAAAAGCTTAAAGAATGGTCCTACAGAGCCCCCGAAAACGTATTTTACAAGAGTAAAAAATTGAAGGCAATTACCCCCAAAAAAACAGGTTATTGCACGCTCACGCGCACGCACGTGGACTTTGAGAGTTTTCAACCATCGGCACGGTTGCGTGGGATACGTACACAGTTCCCATACAAATCTGAGCCCTTTTGAGTGGCTACACCTGAGGTTACGGTCGGCGCAATTAGGGTGATGCGTCAGACGCGTCGCTGGGGCTGTGCGTTACATACATCGCCGACGCGTCAGACGCGTCGCTGGGGCTGTACGGGTTAAATTGTGTTTCTTTGTCATTCATAATTTTGTTTTATGCATTGTTTTTTTTGGTATGTTGGGCTTGGATGTCCTCCTCCTATTTGTTACGCAGCCTTGACGTTGGATTTGCCAAGACTACTAACAAATTGGGAGGTTTGACATACCTCCCAACCTACCAAATAGGAAAACCTACTACATGTATTTGGTAGTAGTCTTGGAAAATCCAACGTACATAATACCCTCCCTCACGCCGGACCCCTGCCCATCCGCGTTCTTCTGCTGACGTGAGATGTGATAACAAGAGAGGGTCGCTCATGTGCACGTTCGACAAGGATCTGCACATAACGGAACACGGGATGGGCCTTAAGCGGTAACTAAGGTAAACCCCTTTTTCTTCTCTTCTATGCTTTTTTCACCTTCGGTGGTAGTTTTGGTTAATGTACAACGTCTCCTAGAGCAAGATAAGGAGTAGACTCTAGACGTTTTCTTTTTTAACCGCGGTTGGAATGACGACATAGCAGTCAAAATAGACAAGTCGTCATTGCAATTAGGTTAATAGCCTTGACGTGTAAAATCCAACATCAAACCTCCCAATGTATTACTAATTAATTGTTGTTTATTCTACACCACCGTTAACCTGATTGCCTTAGCAACTATACAGTCTTGGACATCAGCCTGCGAGGGTTGGAGCGACAAGGTTCTCTCTTCCACCGCTTCAATTTACTGAGAGTCAGACTTCTTGATGCGGCTACGGAGGCTTCCATATCGCTCAGCAACTGGGATTTTGCTTTAAAATATGGCAAGGAGAATCTTCCAGCTCTTAGGTATTTATTTTATATGTGTTTACTTAGCATCGAAGTCCTATTTAAAGAGTGTCTCAAGTACTAGTGAATTGTCACTTTTGAAGAAAAAAAGGGAAATGGGCCTAAGTAAATAGATTATTATACTATTATTATTATTATTATTATTATTATTATTGTGATGATGATTATTATTATGAGAGTAATGGACAGAGCCGTATACAGAAAGTTAAAAATTGGGCACCCAACCTGTGATGTTTAGTACTCTGTCCACCTGACCTTGTCACACAGCTGAGCTGCTATTTTTGTTCATGGTTATATGCTTACTAGCGATGATTACAAAAAAATTATATTTTCAGACGAGATTACATTACAGTATTGCAGTAGTTGTTGTTGTTGTCGTCGTTCCCTAAGCTACCTGGCCGAACAGCCCCAGTAGTTAATGTAATTTTACTACCCTACTTACCAGTACAATAACATAAATAAAATTTATGTCTCATCATCTCCATCAGGCGTTACTATGGAGAGCGCCACCCAAACATCGGTATGATGTTATTGAAGCTGGGCAAGGTAATGGTATATGTGAATAAACAAGAGGAGGCCCTATGCTATCTCACTGAAGCTCAGAGCATCCTAAAGATCAGCCACGGGACCAACCACCATCTTTACGCTAACGAACTGGCCCCGCTCATTGATCAGGCACGACAGGAACTGGAATTTCAGTCGATGTTCGCTAAGAAGAAAAGCCGACGAGTCTTAGACCTACCTTTGGTAAGTTAAGAGTTAGTGAAAGGTTGTGGGGGGGACATACACAGGGGTCATAAGCCTCTTCTACTGCAATTTACATTGGCAATTCTAGTTTGGTAGGTTCTGAATGAGAGTTTTGTCAAGATTTCAGCCACCTAAATTGGTGTGCCTTAAGTATTTATTGCCACTCAACAAAAAACAGCCCCAAAATATTGCCAATCGAAAATTGTTGAAGGAACCTCGTTTGACTAAGCCTTTGAAGTGACTTTAACACAGACATTTTCTCTTCAGTTATTTTTGCTCTCCGCTTCCGTATTCTGGTAAATTTTGGCTGTCAAATTTATGCACCACTATCTTCAATCCACAGCATGAGCTTGTTATTTGAAGTGAATCATTTACTCCTTGTGACTGATTTTAGAGTCCTTAACTGAAAAATACCAGCCTGAAAGGATACTGGCTAGTAAAACTGCTGAAAAAACTGTCTGTGTTAAACTGTGTGCCCAATTGAAAGTCAGGTAGTGAGAGTTTGTCAAAATAAGTCATATACAGGTACAGTATTAACAAAAAAAAATATATATTTTTCTTTATTATATTTACTCTTATATTTCTTCTGGGAGACTGATTGGTACTCTGCTTCTGTAACAGTAGACGACTTGTACCCCTCTTCAGAACGCTCCTGTGCCAGGCCCCTGTGAGCAGGGTGTCAAAGCGGAGCAATTTTGTGTGAACACTTGAATGTATATGAAGAGGAATACAAGAAAATTAACGTGAAATAGCATTGTTTTGACCATTTTATAATTTCCAAAGATATAATTTGAACTTTACACCACAATTTTTACTTTATTTATACATACAATAATAAAGACAACAAATATTGACTTGACACCTTGCCTGTGAGGGTAAAGAAAATAGCAAAACAGTAGTGAAGTGTTGTCCAGGTGAAGGACGACTTCCACTATGTAGTGGCACTAGAGATAAAATTGATAGGAACACATCCCACTGTCTCTCTTGATTCCGGTTATAATTATATTCATACAAAACAATCAGTCTGGTGGCCTGAATTATCTTTTATCTCAGGAATTCCAATCTAGTATGCAAACAGGGAGGAAGGAAGGAGGCGTGTTTGGAGCTGCGTGGGTGGTGGGCGACAGAGGTGTTCATCCTATGCAATGTTTTTAAACTAGATCCTGACTTTCAATGAAGGCACTTCTGCTCAACCATTTTGTCCTCTTCAATCAAATGACGACGCTTTTACTTTTTTCTAGTTATCCCCACGCAATATTCTTCAGTTTAAGAAGGATCTCTCGGTCAATTACCATTGGGGTCTGTTTTTTAACCATTTGACTTAAAGAGGTTCTTCCTAAACAGAATAAAATAGTCTGGGAATAATTATAAATAATGCTAATAGTCATCATCATCTGATTGAAAAGTTTTGGTTTCCATTTAAGATCCACTAATGATATATTTGACCAGTTCACATTTGTGTATTTTGACAAATGTGTGTTATTTACATAATCAAACTGAGAAAATCATAATACACCGGAAATTTAAATATATTTGCAAAAGGATATATATACTGTACAGCATAATACAGGTCAGTACTAGGGTACTCACCTGTCAAGTTCCATGAATTGTCAGATTAGTTTTGTGAATTAGAATTCTTGTTTTGTTTTATACCATTAATTTAACCAGACCACCGAGTGATTTTATGCTGTAATGCCTGTAATAAAAAAATACAAAAATGTGGTACAGTACTGTACATGTTTTAGCCTCACAGAAATTCACTAAAGATAAATATGAACTGGTCAGTTGTGAAGCATAGAGCATATATTTAGAGTTTAAGAAATCAACATTCCACAAGACAAAATACTAAAGCTTAAATAATTTAGTTACAGCACTTAATTTGTCTTCAGTTTCATTATGCTATAGTCTGTTCAATATGACACATCTAGGAATCCTGACCCCAACCTCTCATAACTCAAAATAATTTGAGCAATTGAGCTGATATTTTTACCATTTAGGAAGAGTTAATCAGTATAATGTATACTACTGCTCCTACTAACGGCAGTAGTAGGAGTAGTCGTTCCGTAGCCTGCCTTTGCCGAACAGCCCCGAGTTCCTAAGGAAGACCAGGGCCGAGACCGGGTTTTCCCACAAAGTTCTCAAGGAGTGTGTGTTGTGTTGTTGGCCTAAGTGGTTGTGTGTTAGCAGTCTTCCATAATGTGTTTGCTAGTGTGCGGTGATGTGTTACAGCCCGAACAGGTGTCCTGGACAGAGTCTTCCAGTCTCTTCTGATAACTCAGAAGGGCTGGATGATGCCCACATCGCAGCCTAGCCAGACTATACTGTACATACAAGAATACAGAATGGTAAACGATGACTATTAGTCCAGACTATTGCCAAGTGGCCTTGTATGACATGCAGTACGAGTCATGGGGCATACTCTATTTTCCTCTACACTGTACTAAATGTGTGAATGTCTCCGTACCTCCAGGGGGGATATATAAGTGTGGAAATTTGCAACCCATTTGTTCTAGCCCTCTCTGAGTTATAAGGGGCTAAGGGTCACAGTTTTTAGCCATGTCATAATGAACAGACTATAGTTAATCAGGTATAGTAATGTTTATATATGCACTTTGATTAGGTTTGTTATTCCTTTCCCCATATTTCCCCTTTTTTATTCCCCCTTTTTTCTTCAAATGTTTAAATAACAAATTTTAACATACCTTATTTGTCTTGTTTTCCTAGATTTATTAAAGCAGTTCAGTTGCAGTTCAGGAAGTATAGCGCCTTATTAACGGCATACTATTTTATTTATTTATACGATTATATGATTTTATTTTGATCTCATTCACATTTTTTCTTTCATACCAAAATATATTCCTCATATTATTTGTTTTGTTTTCATATAAAAGGATTTTTTGTATTATTGCCGATACAGAGCCTAACTTAAACTAATAATTGTACTGCATTTTTATTTTCCAGTCCATTTCTATCTTTTTTTTAGACTAGAAGATATTATTTTATCTTAATGTTTTTGTATTCATTATTATCAGGAGAGATTACTTTAACTTATTATTTTGTATTCTTTATTTTCATACATACGACAAGTTGATAATTTTGCATTAACTTTTTTGTTGTCACATTTGATTGCATTCATTTAAATTAACTTTATTTATTTTATTTTATTTATTTATTTATCTATTTATTTATTTATTTATTTTTGTGCGTCACATTTTTTTATTTTTAACCCCCAAATTCCATGCAATTTCATTAATATTGGCCAACATTTCAGGAATTTTGACACCCAACAAGAACCCTTTGGTAGGAACATTCCATTAATTTCTAGTTTGACATAATTATTATACATTTGACTTTCTAGATTTTTAAATACGGAACATAGCTTTTTGTGATTGTTTATTGTCTGAAAATTAGTCTTTATTTTTTATTTTTTTATTTTAACCCCTTCAGCACGATGATGCAATTTTCATCATATTCTGGTTACTATTAGATGATTTTATTTAGGTTATTATCTCCCGAACCGTAGCATACTGTAGTCAGTAAAGCGTCGGCTGCTGATCAAATGGTCGGCGGATCGAGTCCTCACTGTCGAATGTTATTGGTAGATGTCAAGCCCAGGCAACTTGACCTAGCGATTCGTGACAAACGCCTAATGTTCATGGCCACCCCTTCTCGGGAATTACGGCATCTGGCAATACTGTATACAGTATATATATAATCTTCTAGGATTGAAAGGGGATAATTATGATCTCAACAAACCCTCAAAATAACATGGGTCCTTAAACTGCATAAAATCTTCTAATTTTAGCCAGAATCAAGGGAAAATAGGCATCTTCGTGCTGAAGGGGTTAATGCTGATTAAAATGTAAATTTTTTAGTTTTATTTGTTCATATTGTTTTGATCCTAGATTTAATGGATAGAGACCAGTAAGGTTTTGTTATACGTAATACTATATTTTTACTGTACAAAACATTTAATGTACATATAGACATTATCGTGTATCTATCTATCTATCTATTGCCTGACGCCGTGATCCCCGAAGGGGTGGCCACGAACGAACCGCCCCCATGCACCTCTGTCCCCAGTCAGTCGACGCCTCTCCCCCCAACCAGCACCGCCTTCGTTCATGTAGTTCCTCACTCCATCCTTCCACCTCATATTCGGTCTACCTCTCCCCCTCTGTCCCTCCACCTCGCTCTCGTACACCCTCTTAGTCATTCTCTCGCTTTCCATACGTTCCATATGGCCGAACCATCTCAAGTTGTTCCTTTTCACACTTTCCAGCACATTATCGTGTAGAGTTTGTTATATTCTATTTTTATACTGCCTTAGGATGGTACCGTAGTAGTTTGCTTTTTGTATTAAATATATGTCGTCTGTTGTTTAGTGTTTATAAACTTGAGAGCAAGATTTTACACTGATCCCAGCCTACACATGAAACTTAAAACACAAAACTGACAAAACAAACAAACAAAACTGGAGCCACACAATATAAAGACAGCAGAACTTATGAAAATCACTATGTGGTTAAGAATTTCTGACACTGGCATTATACGCTACATGCAGTACACAGTAATTTCTCGCTTACAGTTGTACAGTAATTTCGTTCTTGAAAATCGAGAACTTAATGGAAATGCTAAGTGAAGCAATTAGTTTTTAATATTTTATTGCAATTTTGGATTTTTTTTGTCTGATTTACTTGATGATGAAGAAAGGCCTAGCAATTTTAAGTGAATTTTGGGCCCTAATTAATGAACAGTGTAGTACTTTTAGTGAAACAAAAAAAATACGGTGATTTTCAGTGAGGAATGCTTGTACACTGTATTCTCTCCAAGATAGCTCAAGAAGCACTAAAGGAGATTGTCTTGTGGAAGTATCGCTAGGTTATGCTCAGTAAGGGACATCAAAAGCCATAATTTTTCCCATTGTCTTTTCAATTAAACCAGTCTAGAGCTGACTCACTTGAAGCCACTTGTCATTTAATCTATCTATCCATCTATCTATGTATTGCCTGATGTCTTACTTCCCTTTATGAGGTTGGCCATGCACAAAACACCCCAAGCAGACCTGTCCCCCATTAGTAGGACAACCCGGCCCAGTTTGTTCAATGACTTACAGGATTGGCCACTCAACTTAGGGTGTGTCCAACTCCAAAGCCCTCTATGTATCTTTATAGCACTATTTGTTTCAACAGTGGTGGGGAGCTAGGGATTGGAGGGGCAGTAGGGGGCTTCTGGACAGGGATCAAGGGATTGGGATATGATGCTAGAGACTGCTTGTTTCCGTACACACTACATTTCAAGGCCATTATTAAGCAAATAACTTTAATAGGTGTGCTGCAAGGGACCTTTTAATGTGGCAACCATAAATTTTAAAACTGCTTTCTCGCGCTAACATGGATAAGGCCATAAATTGTTGACGAGTACTGGCATATGCTCTCTTTAACCCTTTCACGCTCATATGACGCAGAGGTTGCCAGATTAGCAATAAGAAATAGAGTTCTCTCACTCTTATAATTACCTCTCCAAAATTCGTTTTCTGCCCACAGCTAACTCAAAGACAACTGCAGAGGTTGAAGTAACTAAACTAAAGGTTTCTAAATACCCCTGATGGTAACAAAGGCTTTAACACTTACACTGCGGGCATATTTGGGCTGTTTAGGGCATATTCAGGCACTCCTGAATGATTAATCAAGCATCTGCATTAAATGAACTGTATTCTGCCGAAAACTAGGCGAAAATAGCTTCAAAATGAGACCAGAACGGGCTTCGTAGGTGGCGGGGTTCACCCGCAGCGGTGCCATAGACATGCGGGAAAACCGCTAATTATTAGCTCTCGCTCGCTCGGCAACACTGTTGTGAGACACAGTCTCCCTCAGTGAGCGGCTCGCTGCTCTGAGGGTCGGAGGTGGGTCCCTCACGCTCCCGCCCACTGACACTCGATTTCTACGGCTTACAGGCTTTTAAAGCCTGGAAATTGCTGTAAATTGCCAGGACATTCCGGAACGTCACCCGCAGCCAATGGGTTAAAGTATCCCTAATAGGTTCAAAATTGCGTCATATGTCGGAGAGGGTTAAGCTTGGAATAAACCCATTTGTAAATGTTGTATTCTCGAGTTTATCTAGTGACATTGTACCTGTTTCTGTCGCTGTAACGTTGCTATGATAAACACTGTAGAAAGTAGTAGTAGTTTATAGCAATAAATTAACCCCTTTAATTAGATGGCAATTTATTGATTGGGTTCTTGTTACTATCAAGTAATTGTATTCATCTTAAGGAGGTCTACTAGGAAAAGGTTTAGAACTATACTTCTTGCATCTTCCTTAACTGTATAAACTTATCTGGCAGTAGCTAACGTAAACAATAGTAAAGCCACCACAGTATTACTGTTGTCATCTTGCCTACACATCACCTGTATACCTTAATTAATATAATTTCTCAGGTAAATTCTGCACAGTATCTTGTATCTCTAGTATCATTAGGGTAATTAGGGTGATATTACATACTACATTATAAGACTGAGTGATATGGAGAGGGTATGGCTTCAGTCTTCTTAACCCCTTCTGTACCTGTGATGTCTTTAATGTTATTCTAGCTATAATTAGACAATTTGTGCAGTTTAAGAAGGATCTGTGGTAGTAAAATGGGTTAAGGAAGATAGTTCGAAGCCTGATAATTGCTGGAGGCCCTTTCTAAACTATTATCTAATAGTAGCCAGAATTAAAGTTAAAAAGACGTCACTGGTACTGAAAGGGTTAATGGCAGCATTCCAGGCAGCCTCATTCTGAGCTGTCCCACTTGTCAGATTTTGAATTTGAGATCAGATCGTATGACCAGACCCCTCAAACCCTATAATAGACATTTTTAATAGGAGCGGTGACATTAGTGGTGAATTTAGTGTTTTGTGCGTTAGAAATACAGGTCTCTCTCACTATCCGATCGATGCCCCAAATTATGATATTATTACAGGTTTTTAGGTTTGGATTTGGGTTTTGGCTGGTCCGAGAACTCATCCACATTTACCCCATTAATTTTAGGGTTCGCTCTACGATTTTTCTATTCAAGATCGGGTTTTCAGGAACGTAACCCAATCGTAAATCGAGGGAGACCTGTACATAAAATTGTCATCTAATTCAAGGGGTTGTTTGATAGATAGATGCCAGTAGACTCCACATTCATACACTTCCATGCACTAATTTTGCAAGACAGACAATTATTCTCCACCCTCTTTACCTGCGTGAAGGGACAACTATTCTAATATTTATCCTGAAGAAAATGGGTTGATATGTTTAATCAAGAAAATATGGGAAAGGTTGTTTGATGATGACTAACTTGGATTTGATTTTTGCACTTGAGTTTGTGAATACTAATTTGCACTATGAATATTATAGACAACTGAATGAACAACCTGCAACTCTACATCTTTGTCATTCTATTATATTATTGTAGTTTTGTATGATGAAATAGTTGTGGAGATTATTATGGTTTATAGGTCAAATGTTTCTAGTTCACAGAGGATTACTTAGGTTAAGGGCAGATATCCACTTGAGGGATTTTTTTCTTGACCCCTTTCTCCCTCATGTTTAGCCCCATTGCTTTTGATATTATAAAATGTTTGCCCCATTAGTTTAGCAATTTTAAGAACTTTCACCCCATATTATGACCTTTCGTGTCATTTAGGTGTCGATTTTATCCTGGCGAGCGATAGCGAGCCTGTAATTTAAGAGGAACCGGCCTTCGGCCGGGAAATTTTTCTACCGAAGAATGTACAAATTTATCTTGAAAGGGACTCAAGGGGGTGTAATTTTTAGCTTGATGGAGGTCTAGTGAACAAACTAAATACCTCTCCTTAATCTCATTGCTCAATTACGTTTATTTTGTAGTACTGTACACGTCTCCCTCACTATCCGATGCCCTGATTTTCGATATTATTATCCATTTTTAGGTGTTTGGGTTTGGGTTTTGGCGGGTCCGAAAATGCATCCCCATTAACCCCATTAATATTAGGGTTTGCTTTATGATTTTTCTATTTAACATCGGGTTTTCAGTAACGTAACCCAATCGTAAATCGAGATGTACAGTACAATAAACTGTATATAATAGATACTTTGATACCAGCACTGTACAGTACAGTATATATAAAAATACTGAATATTACGTAATATTTATTATTTTCAAAGAGAGAGAAACTTAAGACTTTGGTAATTATATATAATTTATTGCTAATTACAGATGTTACTCACTTAGGCTCGGTTTGTTCAGAATATTTTTGACGCCATATTCTCTTAAAAAGTATTTTTAACTCAATGATTCTAGCTGTCTACCCAAATTCATCTAATCTATTCTCCATATCTCCCACTAAAATCAATCATTTGTGCTAAATATAATGTTCTATTATATTTATCTTGTTTTTGTCATTTATCTTGTTTTCCTATGTTCGTGAATGCCTGAAAGAACTGGGGATTAATATAAGACCTGGGAATAGTTTTTTTTATTACCTTCTCCCTCCATGTTAGCCCTTTGAGTACCAGCGATGTGTGTTGTATAATATTCTAGCTATATTTAGACAATATTATGCAGCTTAAGAAAGATGTTGCTTGAGAGTTGCTTGAGATAGTTTGAAGCCTTATTATTGCTAAAGGTCCTTCTTAAGCTGAATAATATCGTCTAATGGTTGCCAAAATATGATAAAAATATCGTCCCTGGTACTAAATGGGTTAAGACAGCTGAGCCTAAATGTTGAGCATCTGTAGTAGACTATACCTGTGACCCGAGTACCGACCGTGACATTAACACTGCCTATAGTCATTCAGGACCACTTGTGGGTAGTGTTTGGTTGGTGGTGGTGTGATCGTCCATCCTGTCACCGGCCACCTCACAGCCACAGCAGCACAAAAGTACCTCTCCCTTAAAGCTGCCGTCACATGAGCACTTCACCAGTTTTAGTCTTGTTAAATCCACTCAATTAAAATGTAAAACTTGCAAACTAAACAAACCAAAACTTGGACAAAGACAATATAAAAGGCAAAATAACTGATCAAAATCACCATGTGCAAACAACGTTTATGAGTAAAAATTAGCAGGGCTGAAGATCATTGATATTTTATGATAGAAGTTTTATAATGTAAAACTTGTAACATGCCAAAACAAAATAACTTATCAAAATTGCTATGTGAAAATAGCGGTTTAGCAAAAATATAATTTTGAAATAAAAGGACACAAAGCCACCACATAGGATGTACATTACTACATGAGCAAGTGATTCTGTAAAAGACAATCATCCATGTGAATATGGCTCAGCTTTTAAGCACTCCATAGGTCAGACTTGCTGCTCTGCTGGACAGAGTCGGCATAGTGAGGGCCTAAAGTTGTATTGGGGCAAGAATAGGGTATTTTGTAAAGCCAGATGCCTTACCCATAGCCATTTTTCCCCCTAGATTAGTTTAACTAGACCACTGAGTTACCCAAAAAGAAGTCTCACATGGCTGGCCTACCCATAGCCAAATGGCTTGCACATATTATCCACCTGCAAGAAAATGGATCTAAAGGCTACCAAAATGATGATTGTGCGACTCCCTGCTGCACCTACCTGAGGGCAATGGGTTGTCTGAATCGTATTATAATGTAAAACATGCAAATTATACAAACCAAAACAGAGACGACACAATATATAGACTAAAGAACTTATCAAAATCACAATGAGGCTGCCTCTGCATTGTCATGTCATCGTACAGTATCTGAATTACCCTTACCCTGAGCAAAACCAAGAAATGATTCTATTTCAAGTTCTTTTCCCCTTTACAGTACTGTATATGGGTTACCTGCCAAAACTATTAAGTCACGTTCACCCTCTCCTTTAAGTCGCCTCTTATGACATACAGCAGGTACAGCACAGTGAAGGGTTCTTATTCCTTTATGATACAGAGGGAGGATTTTCATTATTATTATCTTACGAGGTATAGATGATAATGATGATGATGATGCAATTTTTTCCACTGTGCACTCCCTGCTGAAGAGTGGGGCTAGGGTGGCTGCCCTGATGTTTCTGGTACTGTGTTGGTGGTTTAGGTGCTTATGTTCTGGGTGTGGTGTCCTGAGTTCGAATCCCGGGAGGACCATATGCTTTCATTAGTTTATTCAAGTACATTGGGGTTTGTAATTGATGATTAATGTTAAGAACTGGGTGTTACTTATACATGGTCATATAAAATCAAGGATAAGATTCCCCCATACCTCTCACACACAACTGCTGTACCAGAAAGTTTAAAGTGGACACCAAACTCTGATACATTACCCTGCTAAAAAATTGCTCATGTGACGATGGCTTGACTGTGTGTGATATTTTCCTGGCAAGATTAGATTCAGTAACTGCAGTATAACAATTGAAGTTTTTCCTTAGTTCATCTTGAATTTAGTTGAATAATTCTAAGTATCCCTTGGAAGATTAAAGTTAGTTACTCTTGCTATTGACCCTTTCAATCAAATGATGCCATTTTTTTTTTTTTTTTTTTTATTATAGCTACCTGCTGAAAAATATATTCAGAGCTTAGGAAGCGGTCTGTCAGAATTATCGGGTAATATGAGATAGTGTACATAATGTACAGTATATACATATCGTTTGCTAAAATATACCATCATCTCATTGACAGCTTTGATACAGTCTCAACCATATAAAAAAAAAAAGTGACAGTAGCATTAATGAGGTCACACTAATCGTTGTCTAATGGAAGGGGTAATAGTTTTTCCATAGTTTCCTTTGAACTTTAAGTAATTTTAAAGTTTAGATTCAATATTCAGTCTTTTGCAAATAGTCTTCCTTAGTCGTCATTTGAATTCATATACTGTAGTCTAAAAGTCATTACGCAACTACTAAATAAATAAAATATTGTTTTCCCTTTAACAGTGTATAATTTTCCTTCTTTGAGGCAGTCACACTGGATATTTGTTTGGCAATATTTTTCAGCAATTCTAGTGTGGTAGTTCATGTATTATAATGTGTATAATAATTTACTATCTTATACAGTCAGCAACACTAATAGCTGGTCACCCAATTGAATCAGTATCAAGCAGAAGCAAGACAAATTATTCTTTATTTTGTCCCAAGTGCTTCAGAATTTGTCTTCAACCTATTCAATACCTGTGACATTCTTTTCATTATATTATGGCAACTATTTTACCATTTTTGTTAAGCTTAGGAAGGATGTCTACCCATTATAAGGCAACAAACTATGTCAATCATTATAGCTACCATACATCCTTCCTAAGCTTCTTAAAAAATAATAATTGTAGCTGAAATAAAATAAAGAATAAATGACGTCACTGGTAATGAAAGGGTTAATGGTATTATAATGTAAAACTTGCAAAATAAACAAACCAAAACTTTGACGAACACAATAAAAAGACAGAACAACTTATCAAAATCGCGATATGGAAACAACGGTTAAGCAAAATACTAATTCTTTATAAATAGAAGAAGAAAAAGTATAAAGATTCACATGGGTATAACCTTATTAGTGCCCACAGCTGTACCTACAGTCTAATGGTTAATGCAATGCAAAATGGCCTCAAAATGTTGCCATGCAGGATTCAAAACTGTATAATAAATCGTAGGCTTGTCCACCATTCTTTAACTGTCTTCGTAGCGCAATGGATAAATGCACTGAATTTCGGTGTGAGTTTAGGAGTAAAGTCGGTTGGTGGAGGTAACATAATAATATATAAAATTGCTGGAAAAAGTATTTGTGTTACTGCACTTTTACGGTTACGTTTCTTCATTTAATATTTGAATTGGCTACTTAAAATATTTGTATTTTTTCTGTGCCTTTTTGTAGTTTTGTACAGTGTTTTTATTGTAATTTAAAGCTAAATATTTGATAGTTTCTTGTTGAATTAGAAATATTGATGTACAGTATAAGCTGTGGATTTAGATATACTGTACTGTAATGGGTTTCTAGAACTTCATCTAAAAGTAGATCTGGATGTTGCACATTTATACTATATATATGATAAACTAATCAAAGCTAAGTAGTTTTTAAATTCCTAATATTTCTGTATTTGATCAGTTTGTCCTTAGTAACTTGTAAATAATGTTTTTTGTAGTTACCTTGTGTAGATTTTCTGTAATCTTTATTTTTGCACTTTGGTATGTATTGTACAGTATATATACTGTACTGTACGGTCGCGCTAATAAGTCATGTCCCAGCTGTCATTACATTTCGCTTGCTCTGCGCTGTATTCATGTCTGTCAGATGTTGAATAGGGTGGGTAAGTGTAGGAACATGTTTGTATATTTCACTCGATATGAAGAAATGAAGCTTAGATATTGCTGATACCAATTATTGATCAAAACATACTTGGTGCCGAGACATCACTTATTAGCGCGATTGTACAGTATATTGAAGGCACATACCCCATAGCTGGGGGTGGCCGACTCGAGACAGAGACAACATTTTAAGTTCCAATTCTTAGGTTCTGGGACCACTTTCGCATTTCGTTTAGTAGGTGTAGTCTTCAAGGGGAGGAGGATTCCTAGCCTCCCACCCCCAGAAGGAAAAGTAGGACAGTAAAAGAGGCAGACAAAAACGGCTAAGGTTGAGTAGAGGATGCCAAACCTCACTCTGGATAGGACCAGCCCTCACCCTAACTTTGGTAAGATAAATATGTTTTTATCTCTATTTATAAAGCAAGAGTAAACTAAACTGTTTCTCCAATAACACAGACTTCTTTAGACTTAATTATGGAAAATAAGCTAACTTCTTGTTTTTCTTTTGTATTTATCTACTTCTTATAATGCAAATTTGTTTCCTGTTTATTTTATCTCCAGATAAAGTATGTGTGTATTACCTAAACTTATAATATATTTTAAAGGTTTATGCTCAGCCAGCTCAAATATAAAATAGCCAATTCTAGATATGTCAACTTGGACTGCGGCACAAGTCCTGCCACAACACTACTCCACCATGGCTGATGTTGACAAGCACTATCAGCTATCTATCTATCTATCTATATACTCAGGCCCAATCCCCACTTTTCCTATTATTATTTTATTTATTTGTTTTATTTTTTTATTTTTTTTGGGGGAGGGGGGTGGCTGACTCAAGACAGAGCAAGAATAGGGACAACACAAAACACAACACAAAACAATGAACACACAAAAACAAATATACAAATTCACACATATCTAGGTCTAGCACTATCAGCACCTCTGTAAAACTCTACAGAATCCCCCGGCAGCACTCATTTGTCCACACCAGCTCCGCAGTGGTACAACAAGACCACACTAGATAGCGACTATTGATCCAAAACTAGCACCGTTCTCCTTTTAGTCGCCTTGTATGACTTGCAGTGGGATGCAATACGTGGGGCATTTTTTTTTCCGTCTCTAGTTGAAGACCCCCTAACCTCCAGGAGGGATATGTGATTAATAATTTAAAAATGTTGTACTAGTTAACCCTTTTGCGCACAAGGACACGATTTGCGTCCTTTCTGGGATACTTAAAATACTTTGTGATCATCAGGGGTGTTTAGGAACCTTTAGTTACTTCAAGCTCTGCAGAGGGGCGTGGCATGGTCTGACCGCTGATCGAATGGTCTGCAGTTCGATCCTATGCCGTGACATTGGTAGACGTCAATAGTTTGGACACTCAAGTCTAGCAATTCGTGGAAAATGTCCAGTCAAGTTCTTGTAACAAGGGCATGCTCTAGCCCTGTCAATCAAGGAAGTGCACAGCGTTAGTAAAGCTGCATCAACCTCTGCAGTTGTCTTTGAGCGAGCTGTGGGCAGAATACTAATTTTGGAGAGGTGATTATGAAATTAAGATAATGTTTATTTTTGAATACCAGATGACAACCCCTGGTGCATGAAAGGGTTAAGCTATCATAGGCGAGATTAGAAACATCCGTGAGACTACTATTAAAACGATGATGAGATTATTTATGTTGTTTCCTTTCCATTTCCAAATTGTCATTTTCATTTCCTGATACTGCTGCTATAGTAGATTTAACTGTATCTAAATTGGGGTGGTATTTTGGTCCCCCTGTTTTGCCCTATTAGTTAGGCTATTGGAAGATGTTTCGCCCTATTAGTTATGTGATTTTAAGATGCTTTGCCCCTCTCAGGTGTCAATTTTATTGTGGGTGAGCAATTGCGAGGCTGCAACCTAGGAGAAATCGGTCTTTTGCAAGGACATTTTGTCTACCGGAAAATGTACACATTTAGCTTGAAAGGGTGTGTGTTTGTGGGGGGAGGGGGGGGGGGGGGCATATTTGGTCTTGAAGGGAGCTTGGAGAGGCATAATTAATCAAACTACATTTTATTTATTTATTTATTTATTTGTGTTAATACACTATATAAATGATCCTGACTTATGGAAGTTGGGTATAAAGGAAAACAAACATTAATACAATTTTTTTTTATTAATATCAACGTGCAATGTGTTGATTCAGTTATTTGTGAAATCAGCAAATTGTTAAATATTGTTAAACTCAAGTGTGAAGTATATATTCACTATTATTGTCTGTTCATCATAAATCTTCATATCTATTCATACTTTATTTGGATATTGTGAAGTATATTTTCAAAGTTATATTCTGTTTATAAATCTCTTCTTCATATACATCCATGCAGTTACTTCAGTTTGATTCTAGCAAGTGTTTATTCCTTTGTATTTTCTGTAGTTTTAACATCTAATCGCCTTTCTTGATAATTATTATCGTAGGGTGTGGCTGTCGGGCGCCAATTGGACTAGATAATAGTCCATCAGGCACCCAGCCTGGTGAGCCGGTGTATATAGGAAGGGCCCTGCCTGGAAGTATGTGGGCGAGCATTGTAGTATAGTTCCGCTACGTGTCTACCAGCTGTGACTGGAACCTCTCCAGGAGATTTAGGACTTGGGAATCTTTTATTTGGGACCCCATCATGGTCCTTTGTCTCTGGGTCTTCTCCTGGGCAACCTAGATGTGTGTGAATTTTCTATTTATAATTTACTTTGTTGTTTCTGTTCAGGCTCTGTCACAGGTCGGCCAACCCTAGCTATGGGGTATGTACCTGAGTGTATACATATATACCTTACCATTCATATCTCCATCTCCAATCAGCATAAATTAAAATTCTTTCACTTCTATCAAACTCCTCCACGCATTCTTCTACCATGTCCCAGAACTCTGCTTTCACTCACATTCCTATCCTCAGTTGGTGCATACACACACATTCACCCATGTTTGTGTTCCTAGTTCTATCTATCTATCTATTGCCTGACACCGTGATCCCCGAAGGGGTGGCCACGAACGAACCGCCCCCATGCACCTCTGTCCCCAGTCAGTCGACGCCCCTCCCCCCAACCAGCACCGCCTTCGTTCATGTACTTCCTCACTCCATCCTTCCACCTCTCATTTGGTCATTCGGTTCCTAGTTACTTCCTACAATACCAATATGGTTGTTGTTGTTGTTGTTGTTGTTGTTCCCCAAGCTGCCTGGCCGAACAGCCCCAAGGCCTCGAGCAATTCCAAGGCCATAACCGAGCGCCCCCACAGAACCCTCCCTGCCGACCACAATAAAGCCTGGGTGACCGAAGCCACTCCATGACGGGGAGCTGAGGAGGGTGCGGAAACGCCCGGGAAACCAAAGCCCCACCCAGGGCCCTGTGCCCCTCAGCAATTATGAAGAGAAAGTTGAGGGGCAAGGGAAAAATGTGACACTTTGGCTTCCACTCTTGGTAGATTGGGAGGTCAATCCACGGAAAAGACGCCGTCACTTGAGATCTAGAAAATATATAAGTTAAAGGAACAGTCAGAGTAAGCTATGGGTACGGCAGAGATCGCTCAGTTCTCACTCTGATAGACCAGCCCATCACCACATGACTAGAACCCAATCTTCTCAGCATCAGCTAGGAAAGGCCCTAGAAAGCCGCCTTTGGCGGGGGGATAGCTACCCTATTTCAACCCCTTTCGGGGTCGGGCACCCGCCGAATATTATAGTGAATAGACTATAGTTGTTGTTATTGCAGTAAGTGCTGGAACATTGTAACAGTAACCTCACTGCGATTACAAAAACTAGCTTATCATACAGGTCTCCCTCACTATCCGATGCGCCAACTTGAGATATTATTATATTTTTCTAGGTGTTTGTGTTTTGGCTGGTCCCAGAATGCATCCCCATTAGTTTTAGGGTTCGCTATAAGATTTATCTATTTAAGATCGGGTTTTCAGGAATGTAACCCAGTCGTAAATCGAGGGAGACCTGCTATTGACTGGCTAAGAGAAAACCAGAGTAAATACCCCTGACAATGTTTGTCTTAAGTCTAGGAATACGGACCTAAACCCCAAAATAAATTAATGAAAGCATGTGATTATCCCAGGATTCGAACCCAGGACATCACATACAGAATTTACACACTCAAACCATTACACCATCAAAACAGTTATTATATATGTATTTTTTATTTACTTATCTATTTATTTATTCATTCAATCCTTTAGCTGCGTTAGGTCTCTCCTTATGCTGAATAGTTTGATGTTAAGTAGAATAAAATAGTATACTGTAGTGCCTTGGACAGCTAAAGGTTTAAATGTTTTATGATTAACTATGTTATTTAGTACCAGTAAATCTCAACAAACTGTGTAGATATTTTAGTTTGTTAGACTAAACTATGTGTGTAACTGTGCGTTTATTAATAATAATAAGTGTGTGTATGTGATATAATATACTCGTGCCATTGTAAAGGCTTATCCCGCCATACTTCATCTGATCTTCATCTACATCGGGTTATGAGTGTGAGTGTGTGTGTGAGGGGGGTGCAAGTGTGTGTGTGTAAGTGTGTGTGGGGGGGGGGGGGTGTATGTGATATAATATACCCTACATTGGGTTATGAGTGCGAGTGGGTGAATGCGTGTGTGTGTGTGTGTGTGAGAGAGTGTGTGTGTGCAAGTGTTTATGTGTACGTAATGAGATATACCCTACATTGGGTTTTGAGTGTGATTGTGTGTCTGTGTGTATGTGATAATATATACCCTACATTGGGTTTTGAGTGTATGTGTGTGATACTAATTACCCTACATTGAGTTGTGAGTGTATGTGTGTGTGTGTGTGTGTGATACTATATACCCTACATTGGGTTTTGAGTGTGAGTGTGAGTGTGTGTGTGTGTGTGTGTGTGTTAAAATATACCCTACATTGGGTTTTGAGTGCGAGTGTGTGTGTGTGTGTGTGAAAATATATCTGGTCTTGAGTGTGTGTGTGTGTGTGCTTGTGTCATGTATGTGTGTGATAGTATACCCTACATAATGTGTGTGTGTGTCTGTTTGTGTGTGTGTGTGTCATAGTAGTCATACCCTTTATTAGTCACTGTTAATTGGCAATGATGAGATGACGTCAATGCCACTTTTATGTCACCTCGTCCATGCCACTTTTATGCCATCTCGTCCGTGCCACTTTAATGCCATCTCATCCATGCCATCTCATCAGTGCCATATTTAGGCCGCAGTGCAGTATTCAGTCTCTCCAGCGATCCAGTCCAGGTATGCTGAAAGATGAATATTATTATTATTATTATTATTATTATTATTATTATTATTATTGTAATGTAAAACTTGCAAGATAAACAAACCAAAACAGGGACGACACAATATAAAGACAAAAGAACTTATCAAAATCGCTATGGGGAAATAACGCTTTAGTAAAATATAATGTTGAAATAAAAGAAAATATCAACATCATCATTATTATTATTATTATTATTATTATTATTATTATATTAGAAGGGCTAAAGCAAGTGGGTTGAATATTTGTTCACCTATTCCCTGGTTGACTCTTCCTAAATGGTAGAAATGTTAGCTCGAGTACTCTAGTAGTTTTTTAAGTTATGAAGGTTATAGTGGTCAAGATTTTTGGCCTACTTATAAAGAATAGACTATAGGTTGAGAATAATATGTTACCTTGTATAATCGGCATAATAAGTGATATCCAGGCACCAATATGTTTTGATAAATATTTCGTATCGGCAATATTTATATATGATTTCTTCTATTTGAGTGAGATATACAAACATGTTCCTACACTTACCCACCCCATTCAACATCTGACAGACATTAATACAGCACAGAGCGAGCCAAACGTAATGACACCTGAGACATGACTTATTAGCGCCACCGTACAGTCACCGGCTTAAGTTGCTGGTACACTTCTATCCTATTGTGTCTATCATAACTGTCTTGATAGCGTAATGCATAAGTGCGCGGAATTTCGATGTGAGTATCCTAGGTTCGAGTCCTTGGAGTTTGTTTTGTAGATGTTTAGGTGACAATCACCACGGTCGATCTGGGGATCCGCCGCTGATGAGCTCGTCCTGGAATCTTTATCTTACGATTCTTTACAGGACTGAACATGCCATTTTTATCGGCAATAGCTCAGAGAAGAGTGTTGAGAGGGGAGAAGGGGTGTTGTAGAGAGAGGAAGGTGTTGGAGTGGCTTTGTTATGTGTGTTTTGTCTGTATACGTCGTCAGGATGTCCCCTGACTTGGTGCAAGCATGTGAAACATGCTAGGACATACTACCGCACCCACTAAATGTCCGCCGTGGCAGGGATTCGATCCCGGGTCTTTCAGATTCACACGCGAGCGTGCTCACCACTTGACCACCACGGCCCTGCTGCCACATGTATTTGTTGATTTCATTAATTGAGTTAGAGGTGAAGTTGGTTGGTGGAAAAAACATAATAATAACACACAAGCAATAACTTACACGTGACTCTGGTGTAGGTGACAGGGAACCTGGCTAGGCAGCCAATGAAGAAGGACAGTATGCCCACCTGGACCACTTGGCCACTCTGCTCCACCGATAGAGGATCACCTGTATCACGCTTTAAGGGAAAAGATAATAAAGGAAACGTTATGCACATGCTATACAATTTGTGCAGAAGTACTGTATAACAAATATTCTGGTATGTCACCCAGAATGTTCTGTTCGTTTCTTGTTAAGCCGGTATCACACAAGAGCATTTATTATCAAAATTTTGTTGGCAACATTTCTGGATTATTTTGCACTGGTATTGGAAACCAGACTGATGGTAGATGAAGTTAGATGACAGAAATATTATACATGTTTACCTCATAAGCTGCCTGACCAGAGGTGAGGATAAATGTTGAGGGAAATAGCGCTCGTGTGATACCGGCTTTAGGCCAACAAAAGCGAACAGGACCAAACAAAAGTGAACATCCTCATGAAACTATAGTTGGTCAAACAAAAAGTGAACAAAAGAAGCACGCTTCGATGGTTTGGGGATGTGGAGAGGATGGATGAACTAAGTTGGGTGACGAGATGCAAGTCCGCGAATGTGGAGGGAGGTGCACCAAAGGGCAAACCAAGAAAGATGTGGGATTTGACCTTACGGAATTGAAAAAACCTGACAAAGTGAAGCAGTGTTGAACAGAGCTGCCTGGAGCGCCGCCATTATAGGACATGAGACCAGAACCGCACTTAGTGTGGAGTACCCGGTCTTTAACCCGGCGCGCGCGCACAGGGTGTAGTGAACACCACACTTCTGGGCGGCAATATTAAGCTCCATTCCCGCCTATAATCGTCATTTTACGATAAATATCGTTATTACTTATTCATATGCGCCTATTTTACGTTTAATATGAAGATAGTAACATGTAACAAAAAAAAAACAAGTGGGAATAGTGTTAGGATGGTGAAAAGCGCGAATTATTGCCGAGTGTTCTTTCATGATGTGAGAGATAGGGGAGGCCCACACCCTCCTCTCTCGAAGCCTGGAGAGTGACTGAGGCCTGTCTTTCTCTCTCTCTCTCTTTCCCACGCATAGACACACACAAGACCACAGCCTAGGATCGGTTTGGAGATGTTTACATGAAAATATACCAATGAATAAGGGAATAACAGGGAAAATAAGTGATAATTGAAGGGGGGGAAGGAGGGGATTTTGACAGATGTGGAGTAGTGATAGGAGGTATGGAGGGGAATGATCTCACTTAATAACCATTTCACTTGTTTTAAGTGCTACTGGGGCCTTTTAAAAGTTTTTTTTGGGGGGCCTTACCTCTTAAGAGGGCCCTCGCCCTTGCCCACCAAAACCTCTTAAGAGTGTTCTCGCCGTTCCCGGGTTAAGGGAGCCCACCTCGCTTTTTTTCTCCCTCTCTCTTTGGCTTGTATCCATTCGGCCCCATTCAGCCTACTGTTTTAAGACGTTTACCCCCATCCAGGTGTCAATATTTTCCTGGCAAACGGTAGCGAGCCAGCATATACAGTATATATTTTTGTTTTGACAGCAAGCTAAATTTGTCTCCGGCAAAGCTGGATTTCTCCAAACAATGCTGGCTCGCTATCGCTCGCCAGGAAGAAATCGACACCTGGATGGGGATAAACGTCTTAAAACAGTTGGCTGAATGGGGCCGAATGGATACAAGCCAGGGAAAGAAAGAAAAGGAGAGAAAGATAAAAATAGCCGGTGACCCTCCTTAAATTCATGTATATACTGTATGTCATTATTTCAATGTTTGGGAGGGATGCTCATTACATGCAGCTTTGCCTCTTGTCTTTTTCTTACAAATAGAAAAAAAAAAAGCGAAAGTCAAAATGATTGTATCGGTTAAAAAAACCAAAAAACAAAATTACCATTCTTATACAGTAGAAAAAAAACGTAAGTCAAAATGATTGTATCGGTTAAAAAAAAAAAAAAAAATACTATCCTTATACAGAACATAGAAAAAAAGCGTAAGTCAAAATGATTGTATCGGTTAAAAAAAAAAAAAAAATACTATCCTTATACAGAATTAAAATGTAAAACTTGCAAACTAAACAAACCAAAATTGGGACAAGGACAATATAAAGTCAAATTAAATTATCAAAATCGCTATGTGGAAACAACGTTTACTAAAATGAAAATTATTAAATAAAAGAACACAAAAAAGAACATAGAAAAAAAGCGTGTCAAAATGATTGTATCGGTTAAAAAAAAAAAAAAAAAAATACTATCCTTATACAGAACATAGAAAAAAAGCGTGTCAAAATGATTGTATCGTTTAAAAAAAAAAAAAAAAAAAAAACAGACTTACTATACACGCGTCCTTCCCCGCAGCCGTCGGTGTGCACATCATATCCGCGGTAATTTTTGGGGTACGACACGCCCGGTTGGCTTTGATGGTCAGCTTCAGCTCCTGAAGCACTGTCAAGGCTGTACGAGAGACCGATAACAACGCCATTTAATTAAGGAGGGTCACCGGCTTTTTTTTAGCTTTCTCTCATTTTCTCTCTTTCCCTGGCTTGTATCCATTTGGCCCCATTCAGTCAACTGTTTTAAGACGTTTATCCCCATCCAGGTGTCGATTTCTTCTTGGCGAGCGATAGCTCGCCAGCATTGTATGGAGAAATCCGGCATTGCCGGAGAAATTTTTCTATCGAAAAATGTAAAAATTTAGCTTGCTGTCAAAAACAAATATATATATACAGTATATATATATGTTGGCTCGCTACCGCTCGCCAGGAAAATATTGACACCTGGAGGGGGTAAACGTCTTCAAACAGTAGGCTGAATGGGGCCGAATGGATACAAGCCAAAGAGAGGGAGAGAAAGAGAAAAAAAGCGAGGTGGGCTCCCTTAAGGAGGAGCAATTTATTTGATAATGTTTGGTATATAGCTTCATCCCTTACATACACTATTCAAGATGGACATGACAATTTACCGTCTGCTGAAGAGAAAATAATAATACACTAGGATTTCTGAGTGACCCCAAGCTGTCAGTCACCTGCTTCTTGTCTCTCCAGCATTGTTATCAGTTTCATGACTTTTATTGTGACTAATACTTGATGATTATATTAAGGGGGGGTGACCTTCTTTTACTCTCTCTCTGGGTTGTATCCATTCGGCTCCATTCAGCCTACTGTTTTAAGACATCTATCCCCATTCAGGTGTCGATTTATACCTGGCGAGCGATAAAGAGCCACCATATTTTGGATAATGAGGTAGACAGCTGGCTAAATTTGTACATTTTTGATAGAAAAATATCTCCGGCAAAGCCGGAATTCTCCATAGAATGCTGGCTCGCTATCGCTCGCCAGGAAAATATCGACACCTGGATGGGGATAAATGTCTTAAAACAGTAGGCTGAATGGGGGGGCCGAATGGATACAACCAAGAAAGAGAAAAAAGCAGGTCACCCACTTTAAGCTCAAGAGAAGGCCTCACATATTCCACTAACCATTATCGGTGTGACCCCATCCTGTCACCACTCCCGTTTCCCCAACATAGTCCATGGAATTGTCTGCGGGTAGACAAATGACCCCTAAAGCCGGATCGTTGAGGTCCACCGCCTGAGTCAGAGTTACGAGGGCCAGGTCATTGACACGTGTTTTGGGAACAAAGCCGGGGTGAACGATGGGCGGGAAGATGTCGATGTAGATATTACTGCCAGAATTAATGTTGTGTCCGCCCACCCACACCTTCGTGGGCTTGTCGCCAATGCTGGGGAGAAAGAGATAATATATACTGCGCTGTCGAAATGGATATTGTAATTAGCATGAAGGACCCCCCGCAGAAGTTCTCCATCTCACCTTTCTTCGCCAAAATCTGAAGTTTCATGTTTTCCCCTTCACTAAGCCGGCCACAGTGGCGGATCCGCCAGTATGTTACCACAGAAGAGTTCTATATCACCCTCCTTTACTAAACCGCCGAAGCTTCAGAGGTAATTCTATAACTTACATGATCTTAAGGTTAACGAAGACTCTGCCCTAGGAACCCCACCTTCGAATACACTGAGCCGAGGTGAGGACGGTACAATTGTTGATTAAAGTGCCGCCGCAGAAGGGCTCCGTGTCTCCCTCCATCACCAGACCGACCATCCAGGGGTACTCGTTGGGTCCCGTGTTCTGGCCTCCCACAAGTCTGGTGTTCCGCATGCCACACACTGAAAGCAAGAGAAGGAAGTGCTTAAAGTTTATATATGAGATCAGGGGAGAAATGATAGGGCCATTTTAACCATGTTTGGTCCGAGGGAGGTCTTTTTTGGACCGTCTCCTGTTTCGCCCTATTAGTTTGAAGATTTTAAAGCATTTCACATCATTAGTTTGGCGATAATAAGGCGCTTCACCCCATTCAGTGAGCCTGTAACAAAAAAGAAATCGGCCTTTGGCCTAGGTATTTTTTATCGAAAAATTTACAAATTTAGCTTGAAGAGGGTATGGGTGGGAAATGGTTTAGTTTGAAGGAAGTCTAGGAAGGTATTTGTGTTAGCCTAGACCACCAAAAGGACCACCATAGGAAGATATACAGTTATATTAATTACCTGAACAATCCCCAGTCTGGTTGTGGTTGTGGTGGTGGTGGTGGTGGTAGTAGTTATGATGGTAGTAGTTGTAGTTGTGGTGGTTTTGGTAGTGATAGTTGCGGAGGTGGTGGTTGTGGTGGCGGCGGTATTTGTAGTTATGATGGTAGTTGTGGTTGTAGTGATGGGAGTAGAGGTGGTGGTGGTGGTAGGTGTGATGGTAGTTGTGGTTGTAGTGATGGGAGTAGAGGTGGTGGCGGTGGTAGGTGTGATGGTAGTTGCAGTGGTAATCATCATCATCATCATCATCATCATCATTTCGTAAAAAGAAAAAAGGAAAAAAAAGCAGAATGAGTCAAATACCAAGTCAACAAGTGTACAATGTAGCAACCTATATCAATTTGATTTCACTACTATAATATACTGTATATATATATATTACTACTTTTCAAATTTCAAGACGTTCGGTCCATTAGCTTGGCGATTTTAAGACCTTTTGCCCCATTTTTTGTCAATATTAAGACTTTTTGTGTCATTTAGGTGTCGATTTGTTCCTGGCGAGCCATAGCGAGCCTGCAATTGAAGAGGGACCGGCCTTTGGCCAGGAAATGTTTCTATCGAAAAATGTACAAATTTATCTTGAAGGAGGGTCTTGTGGGGTGTTTTTTTAAGTTTGATGGAGGTCTAGGGAGGAAACTAAAAATATAATATAAAGATACATAACTGAACAAATAAATACGCCCATCCCACCTTAACCCCTTCAGTAATTGAGGACGCAGGTTTATATTTTATTCTGGTTACCATTAGACCTTTTTATGCAGCTTTGGAAGGATCTCTAGGAATATATTAGGGGGTTATATATATATATATATATATATATATATCTCAATTGACCACTTGCGAGTTTCAGGCTATAAGGAAGTTGGAGCTGTAGACATTGATATTTGTCAGAATTAACAGCTAAAACATCCGAGGTATGACACGAAATGACACGAAAAGTCTTAATATTGACAAAAAAAATGGGGCAAAAGGTCTTGATAATATGCTCCTCCTCATATGGTGTTTATATTCAATGTATGTTCTGAGGTGAATTAAGGGGAGACTGGCCGTTTGTTTGGTCTATTAATTCATGTACAGTATTCATATTTTTTTTAGTTTCCTCCCTAGACCTCCATCAAGCTTAGAAAACACCCCCCTTCAAAATAAATTTGTAAATTTTTCGGCAGAAAAATGTCCCGGCCGAAGGCCGATTCCTCTTAAAATTGCAGGCTCGCTATCGCTCGCCAGGAAATAATCGACACCTAAATGGCACGAAAGGTCTTAAAATTGACAATGAAATGGGGCGAAAGGTGTTAAAATCGCAAAACTAATGGGCCGAACGTCTTATAATCTCAAAACTAGTGGGGCTAAATATTAGGGAGAAGGGGGTCCAGGAAAACGGTCTGCCTCCCCTTAAGCCATTGATTCCAGGGCTGATGAGTGATTGGGGCTTCTGAATGTTTGTGTGTATGCTTTGTGTGGGTGAACTGTCCTATGTGTTCTAGTGATTGGGGCTTCTGAATGTTTGTGTGTTTGTTTTGTGTGGGTGAACTGTCCTATGTGTTCTAGTGATTGGGGCTTCTGAATGTTTGTGTGTTTGCTTTGTGTGGGTGAACTGTCCTATGTGTTCTAGTGATTGGGGCTTCTGAATGTTTGTGTGTTTGCTTTGTGTGGGTGAACTGTCCTATGTGTTCTAGTGATTGGGGCTTCTGAATGTTTGTGTGTTTGCTTTGTGTGGGCGAACTGTCCTATGTGTTCTAGTGATTGGGGCTTCTGAATGTTTGTGTGTTTGCTTTGTGTGGGCGAACTGTCCTATGTGTTCTAGTGATTGGGGCTTCTGAATGTTTGTGTGTTTGCTTTGTGTGGGCGAACTGTCCTATGTGTTCTAGTGATTGGGGCTTCTGAATGTTTGTGTGTTTGCTTTGTGTGGGCGAACTGTCCTATGTGTCCTAGTGATTGGGGCTTCTGAATGCTTGTGTGTTTGCTTTGTGTGGGCGAACTGTCCTATGTGTTCTAGTGATTGGGGCTTCTGAATGCTTATGTGTTTGCTTTGTATGGGCGAACTGTCCTATGTGTTCTAGTGATTGGGGCTTCTGAATGTTTGTGTGCTTGCTTTGTGTGGGCGAACTGTCCTATGTGTTCTAGTGATTGGGGCTTCTGAATGCTTGTGTGTTTGCTTTGTGTGGGCGAACTGTCCTATGTGTTCTAGTGATTGGGGCTTCTGAATGTTTGTGTGTTTGCTTTGTGTGGGCGAACTGTCCTATGTGTTCTAGTGATTGGGGCTTCTGAATGCTTGTGTGCTTGCTTTGTGTGGGCGAACTGTCCTATGTGTTCTAGTGATTGGGGCTTCTGAATGTGTTTGTGTTTGCTTTGTGTGGGCGAACTGTCCTATGTGTTCTAGTGATTGGGGCTTCTGAATGTTTGTGTGTTTGCTTTGTGTGGGTGAACTGTCCTATGTGTTCTAGTGATTGGGGCTTCTGAATGTTTGTGTGTTTGCTTTGTGTGGGTGAACTGTCCTATGTGTTCTAGTGATTGGGGCTTCTGAATGTTTGTGTGTTTGCTTTGTGTGGGCGAACTGTCCTATGTGTTCTAGTGATTGGGGCTTCTGAATGTTTGTGTGTTTGCTTTGTGTGGGTGAACTGTCACACGTGTTCTTCTCCTGTCACCTCGCTTTCCTTTCTCGTGTATCTTGCTGATCCTTCCTACCCCTTGCGGTTCATATTATTATAACCCTACGTATCTCGTGTCCGTTTCCTGGCTATTAGTAGACGATTTTATTCAGATTAGGAAGGGTAGGTTAAAAAAAATAAATAAAAAAAGGAAAAGTGGGGATTGGGTCTGAGTAAATAGACAGATAGGTTCAAAATCAGATGGTTAAATATTGTCTATAGTGAGAATAGTCTTTACGCTTTTCATGCCCACACATAATATCTCCTAAGGTGTCTAAAATCCTTTAATGGTAGCCAAACTAAACTGTCAAATACAAGGTTAACCCCTTCTGAACCGGTCACGCCTTTTTAAATGTATTTTTGCTACATTCAGACGATTTTGTACAGCTTAAAAAGGATATGTCGTAGTAAAAAGGGTTAAGTGAGATAGTTCGAAGCCCTTTGGTGACCTGTTTTTGTTCTGTCCTTTTCTATCTTTCTCTGGCTTGTATCCATTTGGCCCCATTCAGCCTACTGTTTTAAGACGTTTATCCCCATCCAGGTGTAAATTTTTTACTGGTGAGCGGTAGCGAGCCAGCATATTTTGTATTTTTGTTTGACAGCAGGCTAAATTTGTACATTTTTCGATAGCAAAATGTCTCCGGCGAAGCCGGATTTCTTCATATAATGCTGGCTCGCTATCGCTCGCCAGGAAGAAATCGACACCTAGATGGGGATAAACGTCTTAAAATAGTTGGCTGAATGGGGCCGAATGGATACAAGCCAGAGAAAAGGACAACAAATAACAAAAAGCAGGTCACCCCCCTTAAACTTATTATTATCGTATAAATATAGTTTGAATAAAATACAAATGATGTCGCCGGTACGGAAGGGGTTAACCCGTCCTGTACCAGGGATGTCTTTTTCATCATATTCTGGCAACTATTAGACGATTTTTGTTAAGCTTAGGAAGGACCTCTAGCAATAATAAGGCTTCACAATACCTTAACCAACCCTTTGAACTACCACAGATTCTTCCTAAACTGTATTATATCGTCTTAATTTAGCTAAACTAAAATATAGCACACGTCACTGGTACTCAAAGGGTTAATAACGCTTTCCCAGACATCCTTCAAACTATTATATGTCCCGTCAGATCCCCCTTCAATCTAAATTTGTACATATTTCGATGGCCGATTTCTTCTAAGTTACAGGTTCGCTAATGCTCTCCCAGAACAAAAATCGACACCTGAATGGGGTGATTCGTCTTAGTATCGCCAAACTAATGGGGTGAAATGTCTTAAAATATTCGAATTAATGAATCAAAATAGGGGAGGTTCAAACAGGCCTCCCTTGGTCCGAATAGGGTTAAAGAAATATAAAAGATTAATACCATTTAAGCTTTACAAATTTCAATTGGGACTATTACAATAAACAGTGTCATGGGTCTCTTTGGAACAACACATGAAAACAGAACATACCTTTGATGGAATGGTTGTGGTAGTTGTGGTGGTTGTGGTAGTTGTGGTGGTAGTAGCTGTGGTGGTAGTAGTTGTTGTGATGGTAATTGTGGTTGTGGTAGTTGTTGCGGTGGTGGTTGTGGTTGTTGTTGTGGTGGTGGTGGCAGTTGTGGTGGTGGTAGTGGTTGTGGTGGTGGTAGTAGTTGTGGTGGTGGTAGTTGTGGTGGTGGTGGTAGTTGTGGTGGTGGTAGTTGTGGTGGTGGTAGTTGTTGTGGTGCTGGTAGTTGTGCTGGTAGAAGCTGTGGTGGTAGTTGTGGTGGTGGTAGTTGTTGTGGTGCTGGTAGTTGTGCTGGTAGAAGCTGTGGTGGTAGTTGTTGTGGTGCTGGTAGTTGTGCTGGTAGAAGCTGTGGTGGTAGTTGTGGTAGTGGTAGTTGTTGTGGTGGTGGTAGTTGTGCTGGTAGAAGCTGTGGTGGTAGTTGTGGTGGTGGTAGTTGTTGTTGTGGTGGTAGTTGTGCTGGTAGAAGCTGTGGTGGTAGTTGTGGTGGTGGTAGTTGTTGTGGTGCTGGTAGTTGTGCTGGTAGAAGCTGTGGTGGTAGTTGTGGTGGTGGTAGTTGTGCTGGTGGTAGTTGTTGTGGTGCTGGTAGTTGTGCTGGTAGAAGCTGTGGTGGTAGTTGTGGTGGTGGTAGTTGTTGTGGTGGTAGTTGTTGTGGTGGTGGTAGTTGTGCTGGTAGAAGCTGTGGTGGTAGTTGTGGTGGTGGTAGTTGTTGTGGTACTGGTAGTTGTGCTGGTAGAAGCTGTGGTGGTAGTTGTGGTAGTGGTAGTTGTTGTGGTGCTGGTAGTTGTGCTGGTAGAAGCTGTGGTGGTAGTTGTGGTGGTGGTAGTTGTTGTGGTGGTGGTAGTTGTGCTGGTAGAAGCTGTGGTGGTAGTTGTGGTGGTGGTAGTTGTTGTGGTGCTGGTAGTTGTGCTGGTAGAAGCTGTGGTGGTAGTTGTGGTGGTGGTAGTTGTTGTGGTGCTGGTAGTTGTGCTGGTAGAAGCTGTGGTGGTAGTTGTGGTGGTGGTAGTTGTTGTGGTGCTGGTAGTTGTGGTGGTGGTAGTTGTTGTGGTAGTGGTAGTTGTGCTGGTAGAAGCTGTGGTGGTAGTTGTGTTGGTGCAGGTAGTTGTTGTGGTGCAGATAGTTGTGGTGGTGCAGGTAGTTGTTGTGGTGGTGGTAGTTGTGCTGGTAGAAGCTGTGGTGGTAGTTGTGGTGGTGCTGGTAGTTGTTGTGGTGCAGGTAGTTGTGGTGGTGCAGGTAGTTGTTGTGGTGCAGGTAGTTGTGCTGGTAGAAGTTGAGGTGGCAGTTGTGGTGGTAGTTGCTGTGGTGGTGGGGGTGGTGGTGGTGGTAGTGGTGATTACTGAGAAGATTATATTTTGGTATATTTGGTATATTTTGGTATATTTGGTATATTTTGGTATATTAAACTCCCACATTAATTAACCCTTTTAAGATTATTGCGCATATTGACAGTTTATCCTGGCTAGCATTAGACGATTGAATACAGTTTAGGAAGGATCTGTGGGAATTGTAAGGGTAAAAACTATCTCAACCCTCTGACCTTAAAATACCCTTAAGGGCGGGGGGGTTAACGTTTTGGGCGATTTTTGCAAGTATTCATTACTTCTCTAGTTTCCTGCCTAGACCTCCATTAAATAAAAAAAAAACATCCATTAGATACCCCTTCTAGATTAATTTGTATATTTTTCGGTAGAAAAATTTCCCGGCCGAAGGCCGGTTCTTCCAACATTACAGGCTCACTATCGTTCGCCAGGGAAAAAATCGACACCTAAATAGCACGAAAGGTCTAAATATTGACAAAAATGGGGTGAAAGGTCTTAAAATCGACTAACTAATGGGGCAAGCATCTTAAAATCTGAAAACTAATGGGGCTAAACATGAGGGAAAAAGGGACCAGAAAAACGGCCCATGTCCCCTTAATAATCTTAATTTAATCGTATATAATAGCCAGAAACAGAAAAGAATAGCTTAATCGGATCTTGAAATGGTTAATGAAATTGTATATATACTATAGTCTATTCTCTATGAACAGGCCAGAAATATAGAGTCCTAACCTCCTATAACTACGACATTATGACATTGATATTACATGGGCAGAGTTCAGCAGGAAATGTATATGGACATTTACAGCCCATTTGCTCTAGCCCCTTCTGAGTTAGCAGAAGTAAAGTATTGCTGGCCTAATCATATTGAATATATTGCAGTAATCATATTGAATATATTGCAGTAATCATATTGAATATATTGCAGTAATCATTTCAGGGGGTTTATTCTCATTGTGTGCCCTCCTTTTGGTAAAAAAATAAAATAAAAAAATATATATACAGTATATATACAGTATATATATATATATATACAGTATATATATATATATATATATACAGTATATATATATATATATATATATATATATATATATATATATATATGTACTTGTATATATATATATATATATATATATATATATATATATATATATATATATATATATATATATAACATACTGTATATATGGAGCTCAGTGGTCTGGTTAATCTGCTCTACATAACTATCTATATATATATATATATATATATATATATAAAGTCCTGGCGAATTTTCACCGGATCAATTTGAATTCGATAACTCTACTTCAAGTTATTTGGCTGATGGTACCGAGTATATTAGTATCTTGAACTGAACTGGAAAATGTTCTTCGGACAGAGAGCCATCAGCCAATCAAGTCAAATTGTAGTTATCTGGCTCAAATCGATTTTTTTGTTTTTTTTGTTTTCTATATTCCAACTTACTTCCTCTCGGGCATAGGCTGAGAGCCTTAACATTCACCACTTTACAATGAACAGTGAAGCCCGTGAGGTCTTGTTCCAGTCTAGGGAGTGAGACATGTGAAGCACGTAGAGTACAACGAGCACCTGCCATCTTGCCTTCACATGAGGCACGGTGCTCACTCATGGCCCGAAACGACCCCATCTCTGAAGCCACCTCGTTCCCGTGCTTCACTGTCTCACCCCCTACACTCGGACTCTCACACTTACACACACACAACGCCACCTGTTGAGCAGATAACTCACCAGGCATTGCACCCCTATAGCATATTTTGAATATGGGAATATTCATACAGTGCTATTTAATGAGGGAACAATGAGGGTATTTTATTGACGTTTCGGTGGGCTTGTGGTAATGCACTGATACCAGGTACAGCACAAATTCCATCCCAATAATATCTTCCCATTGATACATCGGGATTTGAACCCGGGACCTTTGGATTACCAGGCCAGTGGCAAGACCACTCCACCACACCTCCCCTAGGTGTAAAGTTGATATAGTTACTAATACTTGCCAATTGATTGCTATATTACTATATTCCTTTACTACTGTATGACTGCGATTTTAGTTCCTATGATCATTGTAGGATTGTAGTATCTCTCTGAATGCTCACTATTTTGATTGAAAAACGCATAAGCCAAATTCCACGTACTTAAGATGACCAATACACAAAATATTATTCTTATTTTTATTCTTATTCTTATTATTATTTTATTATTATTATTATTATTATTATTATTATTATTATTATTATTATCATAACTATTTTCATCATTATTATTATTATTATTATTTATTATTATTATTAGTATAGTACTCACAAACAAGTTTAGCCGTGCAGTTCACTACCCTCGTAGGTTTTTCCTTCAGGTTCAGAAATACGGCTAGCGCCGAGGTGTAACTGAGGTAATCCACGAGTGGGTTTACCTTGTCGCAGTAACTGGAATACGAGAATGCTATAAGCCTGTATTTCTTCCCCAGCTGATGACTATCTGCTATCTTGCCATCATGATTACTCGGTTATTACCCCTTCTTCCCTCTCAACACTCTACGAAAAGTAAATATGAGGTGCCGTTGTCCCTCAATACCTTCACCGCCCCTTCTACCCTCTCAACATTTTTCGAAAAGTAAATATGAGGTGTCGTTGTAAAGGCTTGCCCCTCAATGCCTTCACCGGGTACCCCTTCTCTCCTCTCAACACTCTTCGAAAAGTAGATACGAGGTGCCGCTGTAAAGGCTTATCCCTCAATACGTTCACCTGACCTTTTACCAAGATGTTGCTAATTAAGAAAACTTGGCAATAATATGATGCAGAGAAATAGCAATATATTAACTTTTCCATTACGAATCGAGAAATCAGATGTTAACTCGGGAAATACGAAGCTATGACAATTGTAAGTGCCCGCGGTGCGAATGTATTGGCTTCAATTCTGACGAAAATTGTGATATTTACCATATATAACATTATTACTTCTCCATATGTGCCTATTTTACTTTTAATATGAACATATAAACATTGAAGAGCAATAAAAGGAGTGGTAACAGCAAATTGCTGGTGAAAAACGTATATTTTAGCAGCGCGGTCGTAATCTGACCCAGACCGGTGAGAGACGTACACCCATCCTCTCCACCGTCTAGTACGCTACTGAGATGGCTAGATGTCTGAGACTGGCTAGAGGGTCGGAGAAAGACTCCCCCATACTCCCCCCTCTCTCCCAGCCGACCTCGCGCAAAAACACTCAATACATTTCGGGAATAATAGGTAAAGTACCCGATAATTGAGGAGGGTGGAAGAGGGGAGAGATAGGAGGGGAAGGTGGGGGGACACATGTAGAGGAATGATAGCAAGTATGGAGGGGAATTATCTCACCTAATCACGTATTGCTTTGTTTTGAGTGCCAGTGGGGTGTTTTTTGAAAATTTTACGTTATGCCTTGGCTCTATAGAGGACGCTTGCCTTCCACCAGTAAAACATCTTGTGAGGCTGCTCGTCGTTTTGGGGTTAAGGGGAGGGAGACTGACCGTTTGTTTGGTCTATTAATTAATTTATTCATATATTTTTTTAGTTTCCTCCCTAGACCTCCATCAAGCTTAAAAAAACCACCCCCTAGACCCCCATTCAAGATAAATTTGTACATTTTTCGGTAGAAAAATGTCCCGGCCGAAGGCCGGTTCATCTTCAAATTGCAGGCTCGCTATCGCTCGCCAGGAAATAATCGACACCTAAATGACACGAAAGGTCTTAAAATTGACAACGAAATGGGGCGAAAGGTGTTAAAATTGCCAAACTAATGGGCTGAACGTCTTATAATCTCAAAACTATTGGGGCTAAACATTAAGGAGAAGGGGGTCCAGAAAAACGGTCTGCCTCCCCTTAAGGGATTCAATTTACTCTCAGCTGGATATAAACAAGCCATAGTCAAGTTGGATAAAAGTGCTAGATATTATTATAACACTATCTTGGTCTGACCTCTTGTGGGTTATTCTGAGATTTTGTTTAACCCTTTCAAGCTCCAATACGCGTTTCTGTTTTGTTTTTTGGCTGCTATTAGATGATTTTATTCAGATTAGTAACGGTATATGGAAGTCAAAGGGTTGATTGAGATAGTATTTACCCTTCTAATACTCACAGATCCTTCCTAAGTTGCATAAAATCGTCTAATGATAGCCAAAATAAACTGCTAAAACGCGTCAGAGCTTCAAGGGGTTAATTATTATTGAGTATTTTACTTGCTTTTGCCATTTTCGAGCAGTGTATTTTAGTTTTACCCCTAGGCTAATAAAAACGCCTTCCCAGACTTCCTTCAAACTAACGAATTCCCACCCAGATCCCTTTCAAGTTGAATTCCCACCCAGATCCCCTTCAAGTTGAATTCCCACCCAGATCCCCTTCAAGTATGGAAGTGAAGAAGTCCTTGCATGACAGTGTGGTAATCCCGACACTGACTTACGGAAGAAGCGAAGCATGGACGTTGGTTGAGAGACTCAGAGTGAGAGCAGTGGAAATGAATTACTTAAGAAGTGCGTGCGGAGTTACATGGAGGGATAGACAGACTAATGAAGAAGTAAGAAGGAGGTGTGGTGTGGAGGTAGATGTGCTGGAAAGTGTGAAAAGGAACAACTTGAGATGGTTCGGCCATATGGAACGTATGGAAAGCGAGAGAATGACTAAGAGGGTGTACGAGAGTGAGGTGGAAGGACAGAGAGGGAGAGGTAGACCGAAGGAGAGGTGGAAGGATGGAGTGAGGAAGTATATGAACGAAGGCGGTGCTGGTTGGGGGGAGGGGCGTCGACTGACTGGGGACAGAGGTGCATGGGGGCGGTTCGTTCGTGGCCACCCCTTCGGGGATCACGGCGTCAGGCAATAGATAGATAGATAGATAGATCCCCTTCAAGTTGAAATCCCACCCAGATCCCCTTCAAGTTGAATTTGTACATGTTTTGATATAAAGGCCGATTTATTTAACCCTTTGAGTACCAGCGACGTGTGTTATATGATATGCTAGCTATATTTTGACGATATTATGCAGCTTAAGAAGGATCAGTCGTAGTTAAAAGGGTTGGTTGAGACATATTGAAGCCTTATTATTGCTAGAGGTCCTTCCTAAGCTACATAATATCGAGTAATAGTTGACAGAATATGATAAAAAGGACGTCTCTGGTACTTTACGGGTTAAAGCTACAGGTTTGTTATCGCTCGCCCAGAATAAATCGACCCCTGAATGGGGTAAAACATCTTATTATCGCCAACCTAGTGGGGTGAGACGTCTGTATATGTCCAAATTAATAGAGCGAAACAGAGGAAGTCCATTATTATCTTCATCATCATCATCATTATTATTACTATCAATATTGTTATTATTATTATTATTATTATTATTATTATCATTATTATTAATATTATCATCATCATTATTATTATTATCTCTTACACTTACACATAATTATCAAATCCATCTTCAATCAATTTCACCATTTTGTTTGTGCATCTTCCTATAGCATCGGTGAAAGCATTGCAATTGAACAAGAAAAGACCGCCTGTCACCGTTGTCTGAAAATAGAACAGTCAGTCAGTCCGTAGCCAACCCTTAACCCCTTCAATACCAGTGAGGTCTTTTGTATTTGATTTCAGCTACATTTAGTCGTCTGTATGTAGCTTAGGAAGGATCTATGGTGGTTAAAAGGGTTAATTGAGATAGTCTGTAGCTTTTCAATTGATCCACGTCCTTCCTAAGCTGAACACAATCGTCTAATAGTTGCCAAAATATAGTAAAAAGGACGTCGCCGGTACAGAAGGGGTTAAGGGGACAATGGGTATTTTGGGGGGCTATGTATGCATATAGTTTATATATATATATATATATATATATATATATATATATATATTATATATATATATATATATATATATATATATATACAGTATATATATATATATATATATATATGGATATATATATATACATACCGGTATATATATATATATATATATATATACTGTATATATATATATATATATATATATACTGTATATATATATATTCATATATGTTTTAGTTTCCTCCCTATACCTCCAACAATGATACAAAATAAACATCCATTAGATCCCCTACAAGATTAATTTGTAAATTTTTCGGTAGAAAAATTTCACGACCGAAGGCCGTGACACCTATATGAAACGAAAGGTCTTAATTTTGACAAAGAACTGGGGCGAAAGGTCTTAAAATTGCCAAACTAATAGAACGAACGTCTTAAGATGTCAAAACTAATAAGCTAAACTACCTAAACACGAGGGAGAAAGGGGTCCAGAAAAAGTGACTATCTCCCCCTTAAGAAATAATTTATGCTATTATCTGTCAAAGCAGCAATTACTAAACATGAGAGAGAGAGAGAGAGAGAGAAGGAAAAAAGGAAGTGTATAAGTTAGGAGAGGTAGTAGGAGGAGTATGGGATTAAACTAGATTAGAGAAAAGAGAGCGAAGATGACTGGAGAGAGAGAGAGAGAGAGAGAGAGGAGGGGGGAGGAATCAGAGTGAGGACAATAAGTGAATTTGAGAAGAAACCAAAATACAGGTGTTCAAACGAAAATATGAGAGAGAGAGAGAGAGAGAGAGAGAGAGAGAGAGAGAGAGAGAGAGAGAGAGAGAGAGAGAGAGAGAGAGAGAGAGGGAGAGAGAGAGAGAGCGCGAGAGCGAGAGAGAACACGGTATAACTTACCCTCAAGAAGAATTTACATTTCGTTGTAGTCGTGGTGCCAAAATTGAACGTCTCCCCCACAGTTGTTAGAGTAATCGTTTGTTGACAGGTAATAGCTGTAAATAGATACATATATTAAGGGGGGATGGGCGTATATATTTGCTTATTGTTTTATCTTTTTTATTATTATTTTAGTTTCCTCCCTAGACCTCCATCAAGCTTAAATACCCCCCCCCCCCAAGACCCTCCTTCAAGATAAATTTTGAAATTTTTTGGCGGTTCCACCTATATTACAGGCTTGCTATCGCTCGCCAGGAATAACACAAAAGGTCTTAATATTGACAAAGACATTGGCGAAACTCTTAAACTTTGAAAACTAATGGGGCTAAACGTAAAGGAGAAGGGGTTTCAGAAAAAGACGATACTTCCCCTTAAGACACCTGGCATATAACTCGATACAATGCAAATTATTATCAGTGTATTTTGACTCTAACCTACCTTGAATTTGGCTCTCTATAACTCATTCAAATTGAAGGGGGGACACTTGTTACAGATAGTTTTGCCTTTTGTCTCCTTCATATACTGTTATACACCCAAGGACTTACAGTGTACACGATACATACAGTATGGTAATCAAGCACACAATAAATAAATATGTATATATTTACGTATATATTCATATATTTTTAGTTTCCTCACTAGACCTCCATCAAGCTTAAAAAGACACTACCTAGAACCCCCCTTGTTTGTAAATTTTTTGATAGAAAATTTCCCGGCCAAAGGCCGGTTTCTCTTAAAATTACAGGCTCGCTATCGCTTGCCAGGAAAAAATTGACACCTAAATGGCACAAAAAGTCTTGATATTGATATAGAAATGGGACGAAAGGTATTAAAATCGACGAACTAATAGGGCGAATGTTATAAAATCTAAAAACCAATGGGGCTAAACACGAGGAAGAAAGGGGGCCAGAAAACTGGCCTATCCCCCCTTAAACCTTGCAGTAGTTCGTTCCATACTTACTCCTTGGTACTTTATAGACGTTTGAGACTGACTATAGTCTTTTTCTTTTTACTTGGCGAATTTGCACTGGCTCACTCTGGGCTAAAGAACTCTATTTGGATTTTGGAGAAGACAGCATTTGGATAACGTGACCTGCGGAAGTTTCATTTCCTACATGCTATTGAATTCAGACAAGTAACATTTACGTATTCCCTATCTAATAAGTAACAAGCAGCAGTTACTTGTTAGTCATTTAAAAGGAAATATGTAACAGTTACTTAATTTTGAATACATAAGCAATGGTGAAGCAAAGAAATAAAACAATAAAACAAGTAAAAAGTAACTTGGAGAATATAGCCGCGACAGAGTTTATCCAAAATATCTGTTATAAGTCCCTGGCATATTCAGCTAGGATGACTCAGTGGCAGCAAGATGATTGTCAAGCGATCCCACCACCTGCAACAGAGATGGCCGAGCTCCAACATCGGTACTCATCATCCTGTCACAAAGAGCTGCAAGCGCTTCGTCAACCGAGAAAGCTCCAACTGAGGCCACATACTCCAGGGCATATTTCATTATGTAGCCGAGAGAAAATGTATCACAGTGTGGCTGAGAGACTCCCCCACACCATAGGCCATAGTCGTAGAATGGGAAGAGTTTGTGGTTATCAGCATCCTTGTTTTGGAAAGATATCGGTGCCTGGCCCATAAGGCAGCTAATTCCCAGGTCGATGATATGCGCTCGTGGCTCAGTAACATCGATCATCACATTATCTTCTTTGAAATCATTATGGCTTACACCTGCATCGTGGAGCTCATCTAGTGCTGTAAAAACAGCCTTGAAGATCTGTACCCACTGCCGATGAGACGATAGACTCCCGTTGCTCATGAGGTCATACAGTGAAGGGTAGGGGCAGTAGGTGGTTACCATACCAGGCTTATCAGAAGCAATCAACAGCAGCTTTGGCACCCCACCTGCACCATCGGCCTTCTCCACCATGCGGGCCTCATCCATAAAGGCCTCTGCCTGACGGGGCCCATTCTTACCAATCTTGAGACAAGCCACACCCCCATGGTACTCTACCAAGTACACCTTAGCATAGGTTCCCTCTCCAAGGTTTTGTGTGATCTTGGTGTTGGCCTTGATGTATTCGCTGGTAACGATTTTGTCGTGCCAGGTCATTTTGTATTATAAATATGTGTATAGACTACAAATCTACTGTAGTCTATGATTATGATTATGTGATATGAATAAACAATCCACTCACCAATACAACTAATGATAGCAATACACAATATGCCAACCAATATTATTAATTATAACAATACGCAGTCTCCTAACCAATACTACTACCAGTATGAAGACTTGCTGCGTAAGACTGAGTCCACATCGAACGATATGATACTTTGAATTTCCTAAATTATCTACATAGTTGTTTGTTGTTATTTTGGTCCACAGTAAGTATATACTTAACCTTGTGTATTGTATCTCAATTAATTTTGATTCATTATTAAACAAAAATAGCTAATTTTACTTTTAATTTACTTCATATAAACAATAAAATGTGAAAGACATATATTTATTATTATTTAGTTATCCATTCAAATTTCAAAATAATCGTTTTCTTTTTTTCATAAACGTTTAAGAAAATTGTTTTTTACCGGTAACTAAATTACAAAATGCGATCTGCCTATTTGTGATTGACTACTTGCGAGATTTGGGCTATAAGGAAGTTGCAGCTGTAGCCATCAACATTTAGCAGAGTTACCAGCTAAATTATAGTTGTGATGTATAAGTAAATACATACAATTTAATTCAGCAAACTTCTTATCCATAAAAAACACACGCAAATCTTGTATTTCGTAAGAGGTCAATACCGTCAATTTAGTACGATGGTGGCGTTATCCCAGTGGTCTATCTGCGAGAGGGGGGGGGGGGGGTGAATGTGATTATGGTAGTAGTAGTGATGGTGGTGGCAGTTGTGATGATCACAGTGGTTGTGATTGTGGTAGTAGTAGGTATGATGGTGATTGTTTTAACACTTTGAAGATCATGAAGCATTTTGACAGTTTTTTGGGCTATAATTAGACGATGTTATGCAGTTTAGGCTGGATCTGTGGGAATTTCAAGGTAAAAACTATCTCAATTAACCCTCTGACTTCCATATACCTTTCCTAATCTGAATACAATCGTCTAATAATTACCAGAAATAATGAAAGCATATGGTCCTCCCGGGATTCGAACTCGGGACACCACACCCAGAACAAGATCGCGTCGTTTCTCTGGATTTTGATCTCTTTGCTTACCTGTTGTTCGAGCCTGTGCATTCTCCTCCTCCTCCTTCCCTGTTTCGTTACCCCAAGACTCATCATACGTGTCTGTCTGGACGGTTGGTTTATACGTAACTTGGCGGTTGATGTGGTGGCCGTGATCGCTGCGTCTGTGGGTGAGAAGGGTACATTTGCCGATATATATTAAAGTATGCAAAATGATGTATACAGACTAATAACACACACGACAAATCCACTCCAACAGCTTCATGTGATTCTCCTAGCATTCGAACCTAGGATATCACATACAGAACTTACACGCTCTAACCATTATACCATCAAGACAGTTAAAGATACAGTACATGACCACGGTTAACCCATGCAGTACCAGGGACGCTTCTTTTCATCATATTCTGGCAACTAGTAGACGATTTTATTCAGCCTAGGAAGGACCTCCAGGAGTAATAGGGCTTCAAACTATCTCAACAAACCCTTTTACCTACCACAGGTCCTTCCTAAGCTGCATAATATCGTCTAAATATAGCTAGAATAAAATATAACACACGTCGCTGGTACTCAAAGGGGTAATATCAATCTAATCATGTACTGTACTCAAATGCATTATGAATACTCTAATTGCTTATGCCAGAGGAAAGAAAATTTTATGGGGCACAGATCTCAATGGACCGATCTTGCTACGAAATATTCCTGAACATAGGTCCTTCCTAAACTGCATGCAATTGTCTAACTTTAGCCAGAATCCAAGGAAAAGAGGCGTCATCATACTGAAGGTGTTAAGGGGGGGGGGGGTGACCTGCTTTTTTTTCTCCTTTTCTCTCTTTCTCTGGCTTGTATCTATTCGGCCCCATTCAGCCTACTGTTTTAAGACATTTATCCCCATCCCGGTATCGATTTCTTTATGGCGAGCGATAGCAAGCCAGCATTGTATGGAAAAATCCGGCTTTGCCGGAGAAATTTTTCTATCGAAAAATTTACAAATTTAGCCTGCTGTCAAAAACATTTATATATATATATGCTGGCTTGCTAACGCTCGCCAGGACAAAAATCGATACCTGGATGGGGATAAACGTCTTAAAACAGTAGGCTGAATAGGGCTGAATGGATACAACCCAAAGAAAGAAAGAAAAGGAGAGAAAAAATGTAGGTCACCCCCCTTAATTAATATATCAAAGGACATGGCACAACCAAGGTTTTTGTGTTTGTGAAATAGACAGCTGGCTAATATATATATATTATATTATATATATATTATATATATATAGTAATATATATATAATGTTTTTAAACATTTATAATATATAGATATATATATATATATCTAAAATATCATAGATATATAGATAATATATACTGTATATATTAAAACTCGCAGGAATAATGAAGCTATGGAACACCAAGCTTTCGTCTCTTCTCTCAAGACATCTTCAAGGCAATACAAGAAAACAGGGGAAGACAGAAGCTTAAATACCCCTTCTATAGCATGTGAGATGCTAACTAGCATAAGAAAAAAATAGTGTTCCAACACTTTTTGTACGTTTTACGTACGTGAACAAAAACAATTCTTTACATTTCTCACTTATCATAATTTAAAACTTGCAAAATAAAGAATCCAAAACAGGAATGACACAATATAAAGACCAAAAAACTTCTCAAAAATCTTACCCAAGCAAATATAACCAAAAACAACGGCAGCCAACATCTGAAAGTCTGCATATCCCCGGCGGCAACAACCCCGAGATGGTCCTGGGTGGGCTCCTACAAGACTGTCTCACCAGAACATAATGTTGTGTCCGCCCACTCAAACCTTCGATGGGCTTGTCGCCAATGCTGGTTTTAATAGATGTCCCAACATATCAACAGTGCTGACCAACTGGGGATTAGATTAGCATCAAGGACCCAGCGCAGAAGTACTCCAACCAGGGCCAAAATCTGAAGTTCCATGTGGTCCCATATAAAGCCCAAACATAATCTATCCCATTCAGTATATGAGCAGTGGATGATGGAGTGCCTTGGTAAGTCAAGTGAAGGTATTGATGGATAAGCCTGTACAACGGCACCTGAGGGAAGGTGTCGAGTGGAATTTGCCTGTGTTACTATTTGCTGGTGATACTGTTCTGATGAGTGGTAATGAATGCAGTTTGGTAAATATGTTTGGAACTGTGTTTGAGAAATGGAACCTGAAGGTCAGTGTGGTGAAGAGTAAGGTTATGGTCTTTGAGAGGAATACAATTAAAGAGTGTGATATAAGGTTAAATAGTCAGGTTATGGATAATGTCAGCTCATTTATGTAATGGGTAGTGTGATAAATAAAGATGGGAGTATACAGGATGAAGTGCGAGAGAAGGTGCAGCAGTGGCAGGTTGTAGGAACACTAAAGGGAGTAACAAGGAATAGGGAGGTGTGCATGAAAGCAAAAAGTAACTATATCTCGTTGGGTCCCGTGTTCTGGCCTCCCACAAGTCTGGTGTTCCGCATGCCACACACTGAAAGCAAGAGAAGGAAGTGCTTAAAGTTATATATGAGATCAGGGGAGAAATGATAGGGCCATTTTAACCATGTTTGGTCCGAGGAGGTCTTTTTTGGACCGTCTCCTGTTTCGCCCTATTAGTTTGAAGATTTTAAAGCATTTCACATCATTAGTTTGGCGATAATAAGGCGCTTCACCCCATCTTGAGGTAACAAAAAGAAATCGGCCTTTGGCCTAGGTATTTTTTATCGAAAAATTTACAAATTTAGCTTGAAATTAGTTGGCGATTTAAAGAACTTTCTCCCCATGTCTGTCAATACAGTTATATTAATTACCTGAACAATCCCCAGTCTGGTTGTGGTTGTGGTGGTGGTGGTGGTGGTAGTAGTTATGATGGTACAACATTTTTCTACCGAAGTGGTGGTTTTGGTAGTGATAGTTGCGGAGGTGGTGGTTGTGGTGGCGGCGGTATTTGTAGTTATGATGGTAGTTGTGGTTGTAGTGATGGGAGTAGAGGTGGTGGTGGTGGTAGGTGTGATGGTAGTTGTGGTTGTAGTGATGGGAGTAGAGGTGGTGGCGGTGGTAGGTGTGATGGTAGTTGCAGTGGTAATCATCATCATCATCATCATCATCATTTCGTAAAAAGAAAAAAGGAAAAAAGCAGAATGAGTCAAATACCAAGTCAACAAGTGTACAATGTAGCAACCTATATCAATTTGATTTCACTACTATAATATACTGTATATATATATATTACTACTTTTCAAATTTCAAGACGTTCGGTCCATTAGCTTGGCGATTTTAAGACCTTTTGCCCCATTTTTTGTCAATATTAAGACTTTTTGTGTCATTTAGGTGTCGATTGTATCCTGGCGAGCCATAGCGAGCCTGCAATTGAAGAGGGACCGGCCTTTGGCCAGGAAATGTTTCTATCGAAATGTGAAGAGCAAAACCTTGAGGTGGTACAGTCATGTGAAGTGAGATAATGAATGGAAGAGTGTATGAGAGTGAAGTGGGAGGGTAGTGAGGGAGAGGCAGATCGAGAGTGAGATGGAGGGATGGAACTGAGAGGTTTATGAGTGAAAGTGTTGGCTTCTGAATGTTTGTGTGTTTGCTTATGTCTGGCAATAGATAAACAGATAGAGTCAGTGATGAGATAATGCCTTTTTTTTAAATTCTGAATGTTGTGTGTGTTTGCTTTGTGTGGGCGAACTGAAGATCGAATTTGTGTGCTTACTTTGTGTGGGCGAACTGTCCTATTCCACTAAGATAGTAATTGGGGCTTCTGAATGTTTGTGTGTTTGCTATGTGATTGGGGCTTCTGAATGCTTGTGTGCTTGCTTTGTGTGGGCGAACTGTCCGAAATAGTGTACTGATTTGTCCTATGTGTTCTAGTGATTGGGGCTTCTGACTGGTAGAGACAGGGACTGCAGGCAATCGTCTGACTGGTTCGACTGGCCAAGACTGGTTCCGTGAACTGTCACACGTGTTCTTCTCCTGTCACAATGCTTTTGTATTTTTGTTTGACAGCAGGTCTCTATAGAAATTCAATAACTTTATAGGATAGGTCACCCCCCTTAAACTTATTATTATCGTATAAATATAGTTTGAATAAAATACAAATGATGTCGGAAGTTGGAGCCGTAAACATCGATATCAAGCATCAATGCATCAATTATAATGTAGGTTTCTGATGGATCATCATATTCTGGCAACTATTAGACGATTTTTGTTAAGCTTAGGAAGGACCTCTAGCAATAATAAGGCTTCACAATGCTCGTAATTTAACCAACCCTTTGAACTACCACAGATTCTTCCTAAACTTAGTTCGAAGCGGGTTAATAACGCTTTCCCAGACATCCTTCAAAACTATTATATGTCCCGTCAGATCCCCCTTCAATCTAAATTTGTACATATTTCGATGGGGTGAACTCCAAGAGTGAAAAAAGCGAAGTTTAATTCAGGGTCATAACTTGTCATGAATATACTGGAATATGTATATGGGCAATATCGATATAATTCCATTAAACTCCAGAGAAAAATACTAATTAAATACATCGTTGGCATTCTCAGTCATCAGCTGGGCAAGTTTCAATCAGCTGGCGTGACGATAGAGTGGAGAGGCAATCGCTAATGCTCTCCCAGAACAAAAATCGACACCTGAACAATAAACAGTGTCATGGGTCTCTTTGGAACAACACATGAAATAATAAGGGAGTACGCTTCTAAGGCCTAGTTCCTACTTTGGCTGCGGGCATATTTCACAGAACATACCTTTGATGGAATGGTTGTGGTAGCTGTGGTGGTTGTGGTAGTTGTGGTGGTAGTAGTTGTGGTGGTAGTAGTTGTTGTGATGGAATTAATTCTATTCTGGTAGTGGTAGCGGTGGTGGTGGTGGTGGTTGTAGGGGTGGTGGTGGCAGTTGTGGTGACGGTATTGGTGGTGGTTGTAGTAGTGGTGGTGGTGGTTGGGGTGGAATTGGTGGTGGTGGTAGTTGTGGTGGTTATTGCTAATGTCATGCTACTGGTGGTAGTGTTGTGGTGCTGGTGGTAGTTGTGCTGGTAGAAGCTGTGGTGGTAGTTGTGGTGGTTTCTACAGGCTTTAAGAGGCTTTAAAAGCCTGTAAATTGCTGTAAATTGCCATGGCGTTCGGGAACTCAATCTGCCGCTGGCAAGGGCAATGTTGGTTTAAGTATCGTTTTCTGATTAAGTTAATGTGGTTCTGGTAAAATAAATATCCAGGTAGACCAGTCCAAATGTGGTGAAGCAAAGTTGTGCAAGTGCACATTAGCCAATTTGTCTGAGTTGGTCTTCATCAAAAAGACCACAGATTCATCCACCTCCCAAGTTGAGTCTATCCCAAAAAGACCAAAGATTCTTCCACTCCAAGTGAGTATACCGTAATCCTGTGACGTCATGGTAAACACACTTATCGCCACATAAAATAATATAGAAACACATTATCGCCACATAAAAATCATATAGATAAGCTCTATATCGTACGATGTAAGGAACATGAGTGACAGTTGATTGCAAGTTCTTCAATAAAACATAGCCTAAAACAAAGCAGATCCCAATGGGCATTGTAATTTCGCTTTATCAATTTGTTCGAACACCGACCCGTGGTAATAACGTTCTTGACATTGTACTTGCAACAAAAGAAAAATTAATAGAGAATTTGAATGTTGGTGATGAATTCAGTAACAGCGACCATCGTACATTAACTTTCACTTTAAACTTTACTAGTAGCGAACCAAATAGTAGCATCGAAAAAGTCCCTAATTTCAAGAAAGCAAATTTTCATAAACTTAGAGCTATGTTTAAAGAAACTGACTGGAGCTTTTTAATAAACAATAAAGACATCTTGGAAGTTATTCGAAACCACTTACCTAAAAGCAGTGCAAGACTGCATACCATCGAAAATACGGCGTCCAGGCCATAATAATAAGCCCAAATGGTGGAATAAAGATATTTCAAACTGCCTGCTTGCTAAAAAATTTGCTAATGATAGATTAAAATCCTCACAAAATGACGAAGAACGGGTTAAATTTGTAGAGCTACGACGCAAAGCCAAAACATTAATTAAGCAAAGTAAAAAGACCCTAGAGTACATAATTATTGCGAATCAAAGTAAAACAAACCCGAAAGAATTCTATAGTTATATCAGAAAGAAAAAAGTAGTTACTTCAACTGTTGGACCGTTAGTCGATGAAAATGGAGAATACACCAAAGACGAAGTACAAATGAGTAATGCCCTCAATACCTTCTTTGCATCAGTTTTTACAACAGAAGACCTCAGTGATATCCCTACACCATCGCCGATTCAGATTGATATTTCAGATGTTCTAAGCAATATCACCGTTACAGAGAGAGAAGTATTGAATTGTTTAGATAAACTCAAGGTAAATAAAACGCCTGGACCTGATACAATCTCGCCTAGAGTCCTAAAGGAAGCTAAGGATGAGCTCTCCAAACCACTGACATTACTATTCAATAAATCCTTGCAGTCTGGAACTATGCCTGATCAGTGGAATATAGCCAACGTAACACCGATATTCAAAAAAGGCAGCAAATCCCTACCCAGTAACTATCGTCCAATTAGCTTAACCTCAGTTGTATGTAAAATGCTAGAAACGGTCATAAGAGACAGACTCGTAAATCACTTAGAGGAAAATAACATACTTAAAGATACTCAACACGGCTTTTGTAAAAAACGTTCCTGTTTAACAAACCTCTTAGACTTCTTCCACGATATCCTCAACCTCTATGATGAGAGTAAAGCTGTAGATATTATATACCTTGATTTTCAAAAGGCCTTTGACAAAGTTCCCCACAAACGTTTACTGCTAAAACTAAAAGCGCATGGAATACAAGACGGTGTGTTGAAATGGATAGAAAATTGGCTCAGTGACAGAAAGCAAAGAGTAGTCATAAACGGCAAGGCATCTAAATGGACCAATGTAAGTAGCGGGGTACCCCAGGGATCGGTACTAGGACCAATTCTCTTTCTACTTTACATCAACGACATAGATGAGGGTCTGACCTGTACAACTCAAAATTTGCTGACGATACAAAAATTGCAAATAGCGTACTCTCAAAAGAACAAGTTGACGATATGCAACACAATCTAGATAAATTGTCACATTGGGCCCAAATTTGGCAAATGAGTTTCAATGCGGATAAATGTAAAGTACTACATATCGGATACCTAAATGAGAAAGCAAACTATTCGATGAATGGCACTCAGCTTAAGAATGCAAACAGAGAAACCGATCTGGGAATAACAATATCGAGTAACCTAAAACCGAGTCAACAATGTTCAGAAGTTGTTAAGAAGGCAACAAAAATAATTGGCTTTATAGGCAGGTCATTTGAGCATAAATCCATAGACGTTATCCTAACCCTTTACAATTCCTTAGTCCGCCCTCTTCTGGAATACTGCGTTCAATGCTGGTGCCCTTATTACCAAAAAGACATAAACAAGCTAGAACGAGTTCAACGTAGAGTTACCAAAATGATATCTAGCCTAAAGAACAAACCATACGAAGAGCGTCTTAGAGAATTAAATCTATTTCCTTTAACCCAGCGCAGATTAAGAGGTGACTTAATTCAAGTGTTCAAAATCATCAAAGGCATCGACAATATGAACTGTAGTAAGTACTTCACTATCGACCAATCTAATTACACGCGGGGAAACGGTTGCAAAATTATTGGTAAATCTTTTAACTCACACGAATCTAAGAATTTCTTCTTCAATCGAGTTGTCAACTTGTGGAATGGGCTTCCCCGAGACGTTATAGACTACAGCACCGTTGATTCATTTAAACTCCGCCTAGACAAATATCTCGCATCAAACCCGCGACTGACTGCGTTTGTAAATGAATAACTTTATTTTATCCACCCCTCAGTTACTAGCCCATATGTCCCCTACTAACTTCCTAGTGCTGCCACGGACATCAGTTCCAGGGCAGTAGTTCCCTTTCCAATGTTCCCTTACCCACTCTAAACCACTGTTTGGACACTTGATCCTCAGTGTTTTGGAGGACAAGCAGCCTAGAAGGGTCACTAGATCTGTTGTTGCTTGATTTCCTTTGTACTCCTTTGTAATTTGAATAGGCTTTGTCCATGGAGTTGACCTTTAAGCTGAATAGAATCCTCTAATTGGAGCCAGAATAAAGTTAAAACCGGTACGGGAACTGTATGAGGAAAAGTGTAAAAATAAAGTTAAAAGGACAGCACCGGTACTGGATGGGTTAATGTCGAAAATAAATAAATAAATAAATAGATAAAACAAAAATTATAAACTCCGATATCCTCATAGACTGAAATTCACAGGTGGTCCGTTGAAAATCATAGCGTTATTTGGGATAAGGAAAATCAATAAAAGTCAAATGTAGGTCCAATTCAACTCTATCATTTTGGTCCGAGGGGTGTCTTTGTGGACCTCCCTTGTTTTGCTCCATTAGTTTGGAGATTTTAAGACGTTTCACCCCAGACCAGAACACGAACTGCACCACCATTAGCAACATCACCAACAACAGCAACAACATCAACAACAAAACAGCAATACCCAAGAACAACACCACCATCATCACCAACAACAACACCACCTCCATCACCACCAATACCTCCACCAACACCACCATTATCACCACCAACAATACCTCCACCACCACTATCACCACCAATAACACCAACCATGCCAACAACAACAACACCACCACTATCACCACCACCACTATCACAACCAATAACGTCAACCACACCAAACACTACCACTACCAATACCTCCACCAACACCACCACCAACAAATCAACCACACCACCAACCAAAATATAACACACGTCGCTGGTACTCAAAGGGTTAAACACATATAACTCTTTAGGGATCAGTGGCCGGTCATTTGGGCTATTAATTAATTTATTCATTTATTTTTTAGTTTCCTTGCTAGACCTCCATCAAGCTTAGAAATACACCCCCATAGACCCCCCCCCCACCCCCCGTTCAAGATAAATGTGTACATTTTTCGGGAGAAAAATGTCCCGGCCGGTTTCTCTTAAAATTACAGGCTCGCTATCGCTCGCCAGGAAAAAATCGACACCTAAATGTCACGAAGAGTCTTAATATTGACAAAGAAATGGGGCAAAAGGTCTTAAAATCGACAAACTAATGTAAGGAACGTCTTAAAATCTCAAAACGAATATGCTAAACACGAGGGAGAAGGAGGTCCAGAAAAAGCGAATAGTACCCTCTTAAACTCCAAAAGCATATAAACAAACTCTTCAGAGACAGGTGTGCTGTGAATACCTCAATACCTCGTTTATCATCTATATAGTTCTAAAGGTTTCTATTATCCCATGCTTGAATACTGGTGAATGGAAATAGTTTTAACCCTTTGAGTACCAGTGACGTGTGCTATGTATTATTCGAGCTATATTTTGACAGTGTGTCAGTGTGAGTGTGTGTGTGTGGTGTAAGTGTAATACGATGGTTGGTATCGAAAGTTGCCATGTAGGCCTATTCCTGTTTCAAGTTGCAGCAGCCTAAGCCTGTTGGCGCGGTTTTTGTCACAGTTGAGAATCCAGTTTCTGGAAGGGTTATCGCCGTTGCTCAGGAAAACCTCACGGAAGCCATGTCGCATCTGCCGAGTTAACTTAGAATAAGGATACAGACTCATCTTAAAATTTTGCCTCACAAGTTGCCAGATTAGTGTTGACAATGAAAGTTGAGGGATAAACACGCTCCAGTAATACTGGCTTCATGACGTTTTTCCCAAATGCATTTATCTTAAGGGGAGACTGGCCGTTTGTTTGGTCTATTAATTCATGTATTCATATATTTTTTTAGTTTCCTCCCTAGACCTCCATCAAGCTTAGAAAAACACCCCCTAGACCTCCTTTCAAGATAAATTTGTACATTTTTCGGTAGAAAAGTATCCCGGGCGAAGGCCGGTTCCTCTTAAAGTTGCAGGCTCGCTATCGCTCGCCAGGAAATAATCGACACCTAAATGGCACGAAAGGTCTTAAAATTGACAACGAAATGGGGTGAAACGTATTAAAATCGCCAAACTAATGGGCCGAACGTCTTATAATCTCAAAACTAGTGGGGCTAAACATTAGGGAGAAGGAGGTCCAGAAAAACGGTCTGTCTCCCCTTAATATATAGCTTAATGGCTTATTGAATCAGCTGATATCTGTTATACAGCTACTATTCATTATTACAGCTTACTATTCATTATTATACAGCTTACTATTCATTATTATACAGCTTACTATTCATTATTATACAGCTTACTATTCATTATTATACAGCTTACTATTCATTATTATACAGCTTACTATTCATTATTATACAGCTTACTATTCATTATTATACAGCTTACTATTCATTATTATACAGCTTACTATTCATTATTATACAGCTTACTATTCATTATTATACAGCTTACTATTCATTATTATACAGCTTACTATTCATTATTACAGCTTACTATTCATTATTATACAGCTTACTATTCATTATTATACAGCTTACTTCATTATTATACAGCTTACTATTCATTATTATACAGCTTACTATTCATTATTATACAGCTTACTATTCATTATTATACAGCTTACTATTCATTATTATACAGCTTATTATTCATTATTATACAGCTTACTATTCATTATTATACAGCTTACTATTCATTATTATACAGCTTACTATTCATTATTATACAGCTTACTATTCATTATTATACAGCTTACTATTCATTATTATACAGCTTACTATTCATATAATGTATAAATATTATCTCCATTAGGTGTTTGAGGAATAGCATCATTTATAATTTTATATGCATATATATGTATCATAAATATTGTATTGGTGGTTCTGGAATGACGTAATAGTCAATTTATCTTTTATATGTACCCTTCATCCTTTATGTGTTTCGTAACTGACGTAGTATAAATATAATATATCACTTTTATGCAGGTGTTTCTCGAATAGTTGTTTACAATTTATTTATATTACACACACACACACACATATATACATACATATATATAAGAAGGGGGGCCAGAAAAACGACCCAACTCCCCTCAATTAATTGATTCACCAGTGTATACAGTCGTCAACACATATATACATAACCCCTTGGGGAGGATGACGTATGCCCTTTGACCGTTTATGCTGGCTATCATCAGACGATTTTATATAGATTAGGAAGGATATATGGAAGACACTGAGGGTTAAGACATTTTGTTTACGCATTTTATTTCCACAGATCCTTCCAAAGCTGTATATAATCGTCAAATGGTAGCCAGCATAAACTGTCAGAATGCGTCATATATATATATTTATTTATTAATACATTTACGTCTTCTCGCTAGACCTCCATCAAGGTTTTGAAATATGCTGGTACATAGACAAGTTGGCCTCCTGTAATACAAGAGAACAACGACTCTGCTAAAAGATGAAGGTGGCAGATATAAACAGCTTCCTCTCTCTCCCAAGAACAACACTCTTCCGAAAGTAGATAAGAGGTGCGGTTGTACAGGCTTATCCCTCAATACTTTCACCTGACCTGACCCGACAGGGCTCCAAATCAAAAGGGTCACAGCTGTCTTGTTTAATCTAATTAATTAATGCCACTTCCAACACCAAACACCTCTCAATGCAATTAATGAAAGCATGTGATCCTCCCGGGATTCGAGCCTGGGATACCACATAGCCAACATATTTTAAACACTCTAACCATTACACCATCAAGACAGTGGAAGATGTATGTGGAAATTGGAATATCACGTTTCACTCCGTAACCTCTAACCTCTGTAACTCAAAAAGGGCCAGAGCAAATAAGCTGTCAATATATACACACATATTCCCTTGCCAAGTCTTCCTATTTGGTAGAAATATTAGCTCGATTACTCTAGTCCTTTTTTAGTTATGAGAGGTTAGAGGTTACGATTTCTGCCCAACTTAGAATGAACGGACTATAGTAAGAGCCAGAATATAAATATAGGCATGCGTTTCCAAATACTGAAGGAATTAATGAAGTAATGCTCAAGATAATGCACTTCTAATTTAATCATACTAATTTTCCTTCCATACATAAAATCACAAAGGGTGTACAGTCGCGCTAATAAGTGATGTCTCGGCACCAATTATATTTTATCAATAATTGGTATCAGCAATATCTAAGCTTTATTTCTTCATATCGAGTGAAATATATAAATATGTTCCTACACTTACCCACCCTATTCATCATCTGACAGACATTAATACATAGGTAGTAGGGGTAGGCAGCCCCGCCCAGGGAAGTACTACTGCCAAGGTTTCGGGAGACTCAGGGAATAGCCTGAATTCCATTTTCTCTCCCAGGCCTTGGTAGCTGGATACATATCTTTCTGCCTCACACATCAGGGGTATCAGGAAAACCCTCTTTATATAACATACACATCCAACTTCACGACATTGCCCTACATCACTATCCTCTATCCATAAAACACTACTCTTTCCACTACATATCATACATGTAGCACCATACACCTTTACCAAATAAATATGGCAGTACAATTGTTAAGAGCAAACCTGGTGGTCCCTCGGATATCCACCCCCGGCAGGGTTGGGTCATTGACACAGGGCCCTCCCGGTCGTCATCATGCGACTGTGTCAAGAGCATTGCAACGTCCCAAAGCTGCTCGTCGGTGCAGCTTTTTCTTTAGCAATATAAGGGGACTTCACTCTAACATCAATTCTGTACATCAATTTCTTCAAGCAGAATCCCCTACTCTCCTTTTTTTGACAGAGACTCAAGTAACATCCACATCTGACACGTCTAGATTTAATTTTCCAGGTTATCAACTGCTCCAAAATTTCAGATCTAAAGGAGGTGTATGTTGCTTCGCAAAATCTGAAATTGCCCTGGAGGAGGTTACTAGTTTCAATTGTCCCTATTTTGATTATTCTATATACAAATTAATTTCTGCTGGTAAATGTAAATACATATGTTGCATCTACCGTTCCCCAAATACTCCTCCAGAGCAAAGTCTTTTTGATTCTCTGTCCTCACAACTCAGTGTCCTCAACTTAAATGCTTCTTCTGAAATCACTGTGTTGGGTGATTTTAATGTCCATAATGTTGAATGGCTCACTCATTCAGCCAGGACTGATGATGCTGGTCTTGAATGTGAGCTATTTGCAGACTCATTTAATCTCACTCAACTAGTCAACCAACCCACCCGTGTACCAGATAATCCTAATCATAATTCCCACCTACTGGATTTATTTTTAACAACCAATTCAGAAAATTATGATGTTACAGTGAGGTCCCCGCTTGGATCTTCTGATCACTGTCTGATACAGGCCACCTGTCTATCACCTACCACACCTTCCCACTCTGAACCTGTTTTGGCGACTAAATGGCATTACGATAGGGCAGACTGGGAGGGTCTTCAAGGTTTCTTTACTGATATTCCCTGGACCTCTTTTTTTTCTAATGATGCACACACCACCTTGAGCCACATACAAGATTTTGTAAAAATTGGAATGGAAACTTTTATTCCTCATCAAAAGTACAGTAAAAGATCTAATTCACCTAAATGGTTTGACCATAATTGTGCTAGAGTAACTGAACAAAGGCAATAGCCTACAATGCATACACAAGATCAAAAACACATGAAGCCTTCAATTACTTTAGAAACATCAGAAATCATGCCAAAACTGTATTAAACCTAACTAAATTAAACTTTCTCCACAAGAAGGCAAATAAACTTCTAAATAATCCAAATGATAAAATGTTTTTTTGGTCTACTCTTAACTCATTCAAATCCAACTTCACTACTGCTTCATCCATTCCACCATTAAAATCTCCGACTGGCAATCTTGTAAGTGACCCACGAGGTAAAGCTAATCTTCTTGCGGATATTTTTTCCATCAACTCAACCTTAGATGAAATAAATCAAGATGTCCCTGTACTTAATTTTAATTCGCATGAAATTCCCTCACTTAAGATCCACACCAGACATGTCAAAACTATTTTGCAGAATCTCTCAGTAGATAAGGCTCCTGGTCCAGATGAAATTCCTCCAATAGTACTTAAGAATTGCTCCTTGGTGCTCGCTCCTGTATTGGCAATTTTTTTCCGTCTGTGTACTCATACCTCATGCTTCCCAGTACCCTGGAAAGAAGCAAACATCCATCCAGTTCCTAAAAAAGGTGCCTCTTCAGATCCATCAAACTACAGACCAATAGCTATAACTTCCACTCTTGGTAAAGTCTTTGAAATTATATTAAATAATCACATAATTAAGCATCTTGAGAATAATAAATTAATCAGGGATAGGCAATATGGTTTTAGACAATGTCGATCAACTGCAGACATTCTTTGCCTTCTTACGCATCAAATCAACCAAGCTACAGACCAACATGGTGAAACACATACAATAGCCCTGGATATATCAAAGGCATTTGATAGAGTCTGGCATCAATCCTTATTGTCGAAGATATCACACTACAGCCTAGCATCATTAGTTCCACTAATTTCTTCTTATCTTCATAACAGAAACATATGTGTAATGGTAGATGGCCTTTATTCTCAATTTCACTCAATAAATGCTGGTGTTCCCCAGGGATCAGTTTTGGCCCCAACTCTGTTCCTCATTCATATTAATGATCTCATATCTACCACTCATAATCCAATACATTCCTACGCAGATGACTCAACACTCCACAGTTCCTTCACATTTACCAATTCTTTCACCCAACCCGATCTTATAAATTCAAAAATAAACACGGCAATTTCTCTGAACCAGGACCTTTCTAGAATTAATGAATGGGGACAAAAGAATCTAGTTTCCTTTAATGCACAGAAAGCCAAGTACATTCAATTTTCTAACCGACAGAATCTCACTGACTCCCATATATTTTTTAATGATGTAATATTCCCACTTCCCCTAGTATTGACATTCTCGGTGTAACATTAACTACTAACTTGAGCTGGACACATTATGTTAGAAACATTGCTAAGAATGCCTCTAAAAAACTGGGACTCCTGTACAGAGTTCGAGAATTCTTCACTGACGAGCAGTTGGCCGTAATATATAAAAGTCATGTGCGTTCTCAGATGGATTACTGTTCACCTCTGGTGAGTGGAAGTGGAGTGGTTGCATTGAGGCAGTTGGACAAAATTCAAAATAAAGCTATTAGATTAATCAATAACCCTGTAATCACACAGGACCTTCCTACATTATCCATACGAAGAAACGTTGCATCCCTTGCATTATTCTACAGATATTTTCACAGCAATTGTTCCGAGGAACTTGCTTCAATTGTGCCGCCTCTCCACATCTTTCCCCGTAGAACTAGGGCAGCTGAGAGCGCCCATGAATTTACACTTTCTCCTCCACAATGCAGAACTTCTGCTTATCAAAATTAATTTATCCCTAGAACTATTACTCTTTGGAATTCACTTCCTTCGAGTTGCTTTCCACAAACTTACAATCTACAAAAGTTTAAATCCAGTTGTCACAAACATTTTATGAATGGAGGATGCCTTTAGGCACATGGACCTTTTTGTTTTATCTGTGTTTTTCCTTCCTCCGTTCATTGTCTCTTAAAAAAAAAAAAAAAAAAAAAAAGGATAACTACGGAAAGTACTGATACTGTACCTCGTTCTAATAAAATATATTAGTTACCCATTTAAATTATAGTTTTCTGTAAAGATTATTGAAAGAAAACTATTGTCTTAAATATTGTATGGCTAACTATACTATATAAATATAACATGTCACGTGGCTGCTCCATTATAACAAGTGGGTAGATTGGGTGGAAGGAAGACACAGGAAAGAGCTTTAATTATATACCCTTCTCTAACTAATAACACACTCAACAAAGCCACTCCAACAGCTTCTTCTCTGACTTAGACAGCCATCATGTAGGGACAGTGTTTATTAAACTATAAAATAGGCCTATTGGGCCTAAAAATTTGTCAAAATTAAAAAAATCATATACCGTTGGAATTGTAATGAAGAGACGAATCCATTTATGCCCATGAAAACTCGAAATTCGAAAGTCGCCCGCCAAGTGCAAAAATTCTCCTGGGCAGGGATTTTGGAAAAGAAAAAAATCGATTCTGGGCGAATGGCTGGTCGAAAATGCAATCTACGACCATGTATAGAAGCTGCTCGTCGAGCAAAATCGAATGGCACCAAGTAGAATTCCCTAGGACATATAATTTGGGCTACAGAGGACTTTTAAAGTCCAAACAATGGTCATTTGGGCCCTTCTGGGAAGCCAAGTCAAATACGAAATCCTAAACCAATAGTCCGATTTTAATTCTGTTAGCGCCATTCGATTCAGCGTGTCAAAGTATATTTGTGGTATAAATTTGAACAAAATTCATACATAGATAACAACGGAAAGTACTGATACTGTATACGTACCTCGATTTCTAATAAAATATAATAGTTATTTATTTAAAACTAACGTTTTCTTTCAATAATCTTTAGATTATTAAAAGAAAACTGTCCCCTCTTCAATATTGTATGGCTAACTATACTATTTAAACATGCCATATTATCACTTACGTGGCTGCTCCATTATAACAAGTGGGTAATTTGGGTGGAAGGAAGACACAGGAAAGAGCTTTAATTGTATATCCTTCTTTAACTAATAACACACACAACAAAGCCACTCCAACAGCTTCTTCTCTGAATTAGACAGCCACCATGTAGGGGACTGGTTTTTAAACTTTAAAATAGGCCTATTGGGCCTAAAAAATTGTCAAAATTAAAAAAATCATATACCGTTGGAATCGTAATGACGAGACGAATCCATATATACTCATGCAAACTCGAAATTTGAAAGTCACCCGCCAAGTGCAAAAAATTTCCTGCGCTGAGATTTTGGAAACAAATATTTTTGATTCTGGGCGAATGGCTGGTCGAAAATGCAATCTACGACCATGTATTGAAGCTGCTCGTCGAGAAAAATCGAATGGCACCAAGTAGAATTCCCTAGGACTTATAGTTTGGGCTACAGAGGACTTTTAACCCCTTATTGGCGGCACACGACATATGTCGAGTGAAATAAATTTGGACTATGTGGCGGTGCACGACATCTGTCGAGTGCCATTTTCAGCACATAATGTTGCTGAGAGAGAGAGCTGAGCGGTGGGACGAGCGTAGTAACCTTATGACCGGTCCCCACCACCGCGGTGGACCTACTGAACTGTATCCCACCCTTCTCCCCCCTTTCTCACTCGCTACACAGGGAATTATGTACGGAAATTACCTTATTTTAGGTTTTTTGCACTCGTGTTGCACGATCGTTGCAAGAGAACCAGTGGTCGTACAAGGATGGTTCGGGTGTCATTGGAAAGCTCTGTTTACGCCCTTTCAGGGATAGATACTTGTTTTATGCTCTGGGTCTTATTTAGGCATGAAAATGAGCACGGAAACAACCCTATTTAGGGTAAAAAAAAAAAACGCTGGGCGCTACGGTCAAATAGACCACCTAGCCCGCTAAATAAGGGTTGAAGTCCAAACAATGGTCATTTGGGCCCTTCTGGGAGGCCAAGTCAAATACGAAATCCTAAACCAATAGTCCGATTTTAATTCTGTTTGCGCCATTCGATTCAGCGTGTCAAAGTGTTTTTGTGGTATAAATTTGAACAAAATCCATTCATAGCTAACAACGGAAAGTGCTGATACTCTATACGTACCTCGATTTCTAATAAAATATAATAGTAACTCATTCATAACTATCGTTTTCTTTCAATAATCTTTAGATTATTTAGATTAAATATTCCCACTTCCCCTAGTATTGATATTCTCGGTGTGACATTAACTACTAACTTGAGCTGGACACATTATGTTAGAAGCATTGCTAAGAATGCCTCTAAAAAACTGGGACTCCTGTAGGCCTACAGAGTTCGAGAATTCTTCACTGACGAGCAGTTGGCCGTAATCTATAAAAGTCATGTGCGTTCTCAGATGGATTACTGTTCACCTCTGTGGAGTGGAAGGGGAGTGGTTGCATTGAGGCAGTTGGACAAAATTCAAAATAAAGCTATTAGATTAATCAATAACCCTGTAATCACACAGGACCTTCCTACATTATCCATACGAAGAAACGTTGCATCCCTTGCATTATTCTACAGATATTTACAGAAATTGTTCCGAGGAACTTGCTTCAATTGTGCCGCCTCTCCACATCTTTCCCCGTAGAACTAGGGCAGCTGAGAGCGCCCATGAATTTACACTTTCTCCTCCACAATGCAGAACTTCTGCTTATCAAAATTAATTTATCCCTAGAACTACTACTCTTTGGAATTCACTTCCCTCGAGTTGCTTTCCACAAACTTCTATCTATCTATCTATTGCCGGACGCCTTACTCCCTACGAGGTGGCCTACCCAGAATGCCCCCAAAGGGATCCTTTACCAACTAGTATGACTTACAGGATTGACCATCAATTGGATCCGTCCGAAGTAGCCCTCTGTGTATCTTACAAATATGACATGTACCAGCCTTGCATAATTCCAACTAAGGATAGCCCAATAAGGCCGTTAGGCGTATATCCATTGGGGTCCTTGTGGGATTAGGTTAGCTGAGGAAAAGGGGAGGATAAAGAAATAGATACTTTAGAGAAAGTATTTCTAGGGGGTTATTTTAAGATACCTTACATCCTATAGTAAATATCAGTAATCCGTAATCAGTAATCATTTCAGTTTGGTTTGTCTATCTCTTATGTCGTATTTAGTAGTAGACATAAGCTTGGTGCTCCCTTCTCGCAGCTGTCCGGTTCAGGTGTTCCTTCAGGCTACGTCTGAAGGAATACAGTGTTCTCTTTTTCACGGACTGACTGGGGTAGGTCGTTCCAGTCTTTGATGGCAGTGAAGAAGAATGTTTGCTTACCCTGTCCTTGGATTCTCGGGACCTTAAAATTAAACATCATGTTTCTTGTATTATGTCCACTCCTGTCATTTGCTTTAACAAAATCATTCTTTAGATACTCTGGAGCTCTGTCATAGAAAATGTTGAAGGCATTAGTTAGCCTGATTTGTTTGGCCCTGTCAGAGACATTGAGCATACCTAGTGACTGAAGTTGTTCCTGGCCAACATGTGATCAGGGTCCTAGGTTCAGCATGAACCTAACCATTTTATTTTGAGTGACCTGAAGTTTGTGCTGTGCTGATTTAGATGATGCAGAGTACCAGGATGACACAGAATAGTCAAAATGACATTGAACAAGCGCTTGGCAGAGGGTCTTTTTGGTCGCCGCGGGCAAGCATCCCACCTGTTATACAGGTATTTTATACGTGCTCTACACTTACTCAGGATAGATTCCAAAATTGTTTCACCTGACAAACTCGCGTCCAGTTAGTCCGAGATATTTAACTTGTGACACTGTTGTTATAGGAATATCATTACAGTTGACCGAGAAGCCCACAATGTCTTTCAGTTTGCGTTTTGTTCCACATAAGATGGCTTCCGTCTTGCCCAGGTGAAGAGATAGTCTATTGTCCACTAGCCATTCACTACATGATGCTAGTTCTTTGGAAAGTGAAGCGGCAATACTTATTGGGTCTTTTCCTGAAACCAGAAGCACGCTGTCGTCTGCATACAGTAATAATTTACATGAGACGCTCAGTTCCATGTCGTTCACATAACAGAGAAAGAGTAAGGGACCAAGGATGCTTCCCTGCGGGACCCCACAGTTAATTGGCATAGGATCAGATATATTATCATCAATTTTGACTCTTTGGGTTCTACCACTAAGATAAGATTTAAACCAGTTCACAGACCCTATGCCCATAGCTTGTAGTTTATTACATAGGATATCATGGTCTACTGTGTCAAACGCTTTTTGTAGATCAAGAAGAACCATACCGGTGTAGTTACCTTTAGACATTTCTTTACAAATGTGATCCGTTAAGTGGATGAGACAGGAGTCTGTCGAGTACATGCATCTGAAACCTGATTGAAACTTATAGAATAGATCATTTTGTTTGAGGTAGTGTTCAATTTGGGTGTATACCGCTCTTTCAAGGATTTTTAGATACAATACATAATATGCCTAACTGGTCTGTAGTTGCCAACTTCTAGTTTATTTCCTTTCTTGAATAGAGGGGTTACAATAGCTTCCTTCAGTTCAGCAGGTACTGTGTTGGTGTTAATTGACAAGTTGATGATGTGGGTTAGGGGGCCTGCTATACCAATGGCTCCATCTCGTAGAAATTTGGCAGGAATTTTGTCTGGTCCTGTGCTCTTTATGTACATTTAGGTTAGACAGCTCGTCAAAAGTGTATTTTGGTGTAACATTTTGCAATCTAAATGTGTTCGGGTGTATGTCTTTATCTCTGTAGAAATTACGAAAGGTGGCCGTTGTTGTCGTGTATTTATTGAGAGGTTGAGGTAGGTTCTGTGCAAGTGTGTTTGCTATGGAAGTGAAGAAGGAGTTGAAGTAGGTTGAAATTTGTCGTTTATCGTGGCAAACCTGATCATTAATGGTGAGAGCAATATTAGTGTTAGACGATTCCCTTGTCTTGTTGCTGTAGCCTGTTTTTTTAGGTGCCTCCATAGTTTCTTTGGGTTATTCTTATATTCCTCTGCCTTATTGTGAAAATAATTATTTTTCGCTGATTTCATTTTCCTACTTAGTTTATTCCTGGCCCTGTTGAACTCATGTTTCAGACCTTGATCCTGTCTATGTTTCGCTAGCCTTTTTAACAGATTGTCTCTGTGTTCTAGATGGTGTAGTATGTCATTGTTGATCCATGGGTCTGACCTTGCTTTAATTCGTATGTCTTTCAGAGGAGCTATTTCGTCTAGGATGTTTGTGATGATGGTTCTGAAGCCAACCCATGCGTCATTAACGTTTGTACTTCCAAACACTGGAGACCAGTCTGTATTCCATAAAATGTCCAGAAATGTTTCCTTATTGTAGTTTCTGAGTGACCTTGTTTTGATAATCTTGTGATTCTCTAGGGTAATTTTTGTGGTTTTCCGTGTGCAATATGTGACGAAGTGATCACTTATCCCAGTCTGTATAACCCCTGATTGGGATATTTTGTCCTCTCTGTTACAGTTTATGAGGTCTAATATTGTGGCAGTGTTGTTCTCAGAGATACGTGTGGGGGTTGTGATGAGTTGTTTGTGATTGTGCATTGTCAGTATATGCCTATATTCTCGTACAAGCCTATCATTTCGTTGTTTGTAACACAGGTTAAAATCCCCTAGTATGATGGATTCATTCCAAGGGTCTAGCGATGACAAAGTTCGTTCAAATTTGGTCAAGAATTGTGTGTCGGCTGGTGGCCTATAGCATACCCCAATTGTGATGGGTCTTGTCCTCGGCAGGTGTAGGTCGATCCACAGAGCTTCGTGATTTTCTACATGGAGGTCGGTCCTAGTTGTGTGTGTGAGGTTGTTTTTTATATACAGACATACTCCTCCCCCATGCCTATTGCGATCATTCCTAACCATGTTGAAACCTTGAATGTTTATTTCACCATTCTTGTTAGCACTATTTTTCTAGTGGTGTTCGGCTAATCCATCCACTAACCTGCCTTACCTTTAGGTAAGCAGTACGGATTTGTATCAGGTTTACTCCCCTAGACAGGTTGCCAACCAAGGCTGACGAGTCCCATCCACCCGGATTTGTATAAGGTTGTCTCCCCTAGATGAGTTGCCGACCATGGCTAACGAGTCCCATCCACCCATTTCCACAAACTTACAATCTACAAAAGTTTAAATCCAGTTGTTACAAACATTTTATGAATGGAGGATGCCTTTAGGCACATGGACCTGTTTGTTTTATCTGTGGTTTTCCTTCCTCCGTTCATTGTCTCTTTAAAAAATAAAAAAATAAAAAAAAATACAGCACAGAGCGAGCCAAACGTAATGACAGCTGGGACATGACTTCTTAGCGCGACCGTACAAAGTTCATGTGGCCAACTGTACATTAAATATTTTGTTTTTGACTCGCGGAAATATTACTTCATCTGTCTTATGGCGAGGTTGATATCAATCAATGCCAGTGTTTCGAATTAAAAAGTAAATATCCCTGCACCACAAGTCCTATATGCAGCTACCAACAACTTCCAAAAACCCTAAGATAAAACAGACTACGTGCTGTGAACATCCTAAGCCTGAAGGTAATGCGGAAGTTGATTAATTAACTATCATAAAATCCGAACAGGACTCGGGGATTGTGGGGGGAGGGGCAGCTTGAGTATGACGTAATTTTTCAGTGCCGACAATCGACAGGTAGCAGGAGGACGTACCTGCGTTGGCTCTTCGCATTTTACAGTATTTAAGGTGTGTATGGGGATTTTTCGTGTATATATAGGTGTGCTTTTAAATTCTACAAAGGTGGTCATACATGTAATTTATTAGATTATTATAGGAAAATTGTGGACTTAAGAATGTTTGAGCCGGTTCCTGCCTGCCGTCTCGTCTTCACATATTCTAACAACTATTAAACACGGAAATATTATTGACTTGGACATTTAGGTATAATAACAAACTATTTGGTGTCTGTACATTGCGTTGGTGAGGTGTGTGAATATAGAAGGGGTCATTAACTCATAATTTAAGGTACAAACTAGCAAACTAGGTGACATCGCTGTTGGTCACCCCCCCCCCCCCCCTCCTCCACCCTTCCCATCCCTGCCACCCCCCCCCCTCCCTCAATCCTCTCCCTTCCTCCTCCTCTCCTCTCCTCCCCCTCCTCTCCTTTCTCTTCTTCTCTTCCCATCTTCCTTTTCCTTTCCTCCTCCTCCTCCTCCTTTCCTCTCTATCTTTCCTCCTCTCTCCTCTCCTCATCCTCTCTTTTCTGACCCCCCCCCCCTTTACTCTCTCCCTGACACCTTCCCCCCTCCTCTCCTCCCTCACCCAACCTTCCACCCACTCCTACCTCCCCCCCCCCCCCCCCTCCAGTTTCCCTCGTCTTCCCACATCACCACTCGTTCTCAGTATAGGATTTTTGGTATATATGATTAGATTAATATCCAGTATTCGAGAATGGATAATAAATCATAGGCGTGTGCATAAATAAACCTTTAACCGTCTTGATGGTGTAATGGTTAAGTTGTCTACAAATCTGTGTGTGATAACCTGGGTTCGAATCCTGGTGGAACATCTACTTTATATGCTTTCATTAATTTCATTGGAGGTGTTTGGTGTTGTGGTGAAATTAATAAACAATAGAATATATACATTATATACCTGTATACCGTACTGTATATGAATTATATACCTGTATACCGTACTGTATATGAATTATATACCTGTATACCGTACTGTATATGAATTATATACCTGTATACCGTACTGTATATGATTATACCTGTATACCGTACTGTATATGAATATATACCTGTATACCGTACTGTATGAATTATATACCTGTATACCGTACTGTATATGAATTATATACCTGTATACCGTACTGTATATGAATTATATACCTGTATACCGTACTGTATATGAATTATATACCTGTATACCGTACTGTATATGAATTATATACCTGTATACCGTACTGTATATGAATTGTAAAACTACTGATTTTTTGTTATTAGCTTAGGTCTACGATCATTTAGATGCTGCCCGACAAAGTAATCTTGCACCCCCCCTCACCCATCCCCACTCTCTCTCTCTCTCTCTCTCTCTCTCTCTCTCTCTCTCTCTCTCGCGGTACTTATTTACGAGACGACCACGAAATTTGTCTAAAATATATAAAGACTATTATAGAATAAGGATATTGCAAAGATCATATACGCATTGTTTTTTTTGCCCATCGGAAATTAATTAAATTAACACCATATACAGTAAGCGCTGTAAAAAAAAATAAAAAAATCTTCCTATAATTCTCCCTATCGACGGCGGTAAAACTCTTAAGGGGAGATGGTCCGCTTTTCTGGCCCCTCTTCTCCCTCAAGTTTAGCTCCATTATTTTTATTTTATTTTAAGACGTTCGGCCCATTAGTTTGGCAACTTTAAGACCTTCGCCCCATTTCTATGTCAATATTAAGCCCTTTCGTCCTATTTAGGTGTCGATTTTCGTCATGTAATTTTGGAAGAACCGGCCATTTTTCTACCGAAAAATTTACAAATTAATCTAGAAGGGGATCTAATAGATGTTTTATGTTTATGTTATTTAAGTTTGATGGTTATAAGTTTGATGGAGGTCTGGGGAGGAAACTAGAAACAAAAATGACAAAATCGACCTAAAAATCAACCATCCCTCTTAACCCTTTCACGCACATATGACACAGAGGTTGCCAGATTAGCAATAAGAAATAGAGTTCTCTCACTCTTATAATTACATTTCCAAAATTAGTTTTCTGCCCACAGCTAACTCAAAGACAACTGCAGAGGTTCAAGTAACTAAACTAAAGGTTTCTAAATACCCCTGATGGTATCAAAGGCCTTAAAGTATCCCCAATAGGCTAAACATTGCGTCATACGTCGGAGAGGGTTAATTAGGCCCCCCTACTGGCAAAATATATGGTGATTTCAATTCGTTTTGGGGGTGAGGCTGCCTTTCCTGTATTACCAAGGCAAAAAGTAGTTATATCTCATTAATTGGGTAATGTTACAATATATTTTTACGTTTTACATTCATAAATATTCCACTAATATACTAGATTTGTTTAGGTTAGGTATCGGCAGACCTTAACCCCTTGAAGCTCTGACGCGTTTTAGCAATATATTTTGGCTATCATTAAACGATTTTATGCAGCTTAGGAAGGATCTGTGAGTATTAAAAGTGTAAAGCATCTCTCCATCAACCCTCTGACTTCCATATACCCTTCCTAATCTGAATAAAATCGTCTAATAATTACCAGAAAACAAAACAGAAATGCGTATTGGAGCTTGAAGGAGTTAACATCGTTGTATAATAAGTAAAGACTAATTTCTGATTGTATATCAAAGAAAACACAAATAATGGTGAAATTGAGTTTGGTCCATATGATCACATTAACCTAGAATTCGTGGTCGTCTCGTAAATATCCCCCCCTCTCTTTCTCTCTCTCTCTCTCTCTCTCTCTGTCTCTGTCTCTGTCTCTGTCTGTCTCTGTCTGTCTCTGTCTGTCTCTCTCTCTCTCTCTCTCTCTGTCTCTCTCTCTCTCTCTCTGTCTCTCTCTCTCTCTGTCTGTCTCTCTCTCTCTCTGTCTGTCTGTCTCTCTCTGTCTGTCTCTCTCTGTCTCTCTCTGTCTGTCTCTCTCTCTCTCTGTCTCTCTCTCTCTCTCTCTCTCTCTCTCTCTCTCTCTCTCTCTCTCTCTCTCCTCTCTCTCATCTCTCTCTCTCTCTCTCTCTCTCTGTCTCCTCTCTGTCTCTCTCTCTCTGCTCTCTCACTCTCTCTCTCTTCTCTCTGTCTCTCTCTCTCTCTCTCTCTCTCTCTCCTCTCTCTCTCTCTCTCTCTCTCTCTCTCTCTCTCCTCTCTCTCCTCTCTCTCTCCTCTCTCTCTCTCTCTCTCTCTCTCTCTCTCTCCTCTCTCTCTCTCTCTCTCTCTCTCTCTCTCTCTCAATCTTACTTTCTCTCTCTCTCTCCTCTCTCTCATGCTCTCCCCCTCCCCTCCCCTTAGGCAATCCCTTGGAACCCACAGAAAACTGAGATTTGAGCACAGACTAAAGAAAATGCATACAGGATATGTTGGGTGGGGGTGGGGGGGTGTTTTGCCACCTCCCCAACCCTCCCCCATGACTTATTGTACTCATCAGTATATGGGGCCAGTCAGGCCCCCAAAAAATATACCATATTATTAGGGAGGGTTTTGGAGGCCAAGTTAAAAAATAACATTGTCCAAAAATCACTTCCCAGTCATTCGTGATCATCTTCTAATCTGGTAAACTATGCTTCACCGAGCTAACATTAAGTATTGTATGGTATGGGTTCCTAATCTCCTAATTATCAGACAATCTAGTTAGGATTTTAAGGGGGTACTGCTTGGTTTTTGGTAGATATATATATATATATTAACCTATTTTTGAATTTCCTCGCTAAACCTCCATCAAGCTTAGAAAAATATCCCCTAGACCCCGTTTCAAGATAAATTTGTAAATTTTTCGATAGAGAAATGTCCCGGCCGAAGGCAGGTTCCTTCTAAAACTAGAGGTGCGCTATCGCTCGCCAGGAAAAAAAATCGACACCTAAAGGGCACGGAAGGTCTTTTAATATTGACAACAAAATGAGGCGAAAGGTCTCAAAATCGCCTAACTAACTCCACTTAATTCATCTCCCTCCCCACTGCATTCACCACCCTTCCTTCCTATTGCATTCATCTCACTCCCTCTCCATTGCATTCATCTCCCTCCCTCCACTGCATTCATCTCCCTTCCTCCCTCCCTCCCCATTGCATTCACCACCCTTCCTCCCTCCCTCTCCATTGCATTCATCTCCCTCCCTCCACTGCATTCATCTCCCTCCCTCCACTGCATTCATCTCCCTCCCTCCACTGCATTCATCTCCCTCCCTCCCTCCCAACTGCATTCACCACCCTTCCTCCCTCCCTCCCCATTGCATTCATCTCCCTCCCTCCACTGCATTCATCTCCCTCCCCACTGCATTCACCACCCTTCCTCCCTCCCTCCCCATTGCATTCATCTCACTCCCTCTCCAGTGCATTCATCTCCCTCCCTCCCTTCTCATTGCATTTACCTCCCTTCCTCCCACCTTCCACACTGCATTCACCCTCTTCCTCCCTCCCTCCTCACTAGATTCACCCCCTTCCTCTCTCCCTCCCCACTGCATGCACCCCCCTCCCTCCCCACTACATCCATCTCCCACCCTCCCTTCCACTGCATCCCTCCCTCATCCCACTACATATATCTCCCACCCTCCCTTCCACTGCATCCCTCCCTCCCTCCCACTACATCCATCTCCCGCCCTCCCTTCCACTGCATCCCTCCCTCCCTCCCACTACATCCCTCCCTCCCTCCCCACATCCATCTCCCACCCTCCCTTCCACTGCATCCCTCCCTCCCTCCCACTACATCCAATCCCTTCCACTGCACCCACCCCCCTACATCCACCCTCCCTCCCCTACATCCACCCTCCCTCCCCTACATCCACCCTCCCTCCCTTCCACTGCATCCCTCCCTCCTCCCACTACATCCATCTCCCCACCCTCCTTCCCACCGCATCCCTCCCTCCCTCCCACTACATATATCTCACACCCTCCCTTCCACTGCATCCTCCCTCCCTCCCACTACATCCATCTCCCACCCTCCCTTCCACTGCATCCCACCCTCCCTTCCACTGCATCCCACCCTCCCTCCCACTACATCCATCTCCCACCCTCCCTTCCACTGCATCCCACCCTCCCTCACACTACATCCCTCCACCCTCCCTTCCACTGCATCCCACCCTCCCTCACACTACATCCCTCCACCCTCCCTCCCTCAATACTTAATTAATGGGAAATATGAAGTTTCTCTGTGTCAGTATTATATTCCACTAAATGTTATAATAGCAATGATAGTACTGTAATAATGTGCTAGTAATTCTCATTGCTCTTACAACTATAGTCTTCTTTCAGCTGATGTTAAATTGAATCCCGTAGCATGTAATTAATCGATTCTTAATGGAAACATATGATACTGTTATGCCTCGGTGACATATCATTACCAAGTTTTCATAATTTGCAACATATTTCGCTACAAAACCTTGTCCGGTCGCGCTAATGAGTCATGTCCTAGCTGTCATTACGTTTGGCTCGCTCTGTGCTGTATTAATGTCTGTCAGATGTTGAATAGTGTGGGTAAGTGTAGGAACATGTTTGTATATTTCACTCGTTATGAAGAAATGAAGCTTAGATATTGCTGATGCCAATTATTGATCAAAACATACTTGGTGCCGAGACATCACTTCTTACCGCGACTGCACTATAGTCCATTGTTTTCCAGCTGAGACTAAATTGACATGTTCTCTCGTTTTTTACACGGTTATAAGGTAAATTGACATGTTCTCTCGTTTTTTACCCGGTTATAAGGTAAATATACATGTTCTCTCGTTTTTTACTCGGTCATAAGGTAAATTGACATGTTCTCTCGTTTTTTACACGGTTATAAGGTAAATTGACATGTTCTCTCGTTTTTTACTCGGTTATAAGGTAAATTGACATGTTCTCTCGTTTTTTACTCGGTTATAAGGTAAATTGACATGTTCTCTCGTTTTTTACTCGGTTATAAGGTAAATTGACATGTTCTCTCGTTTTTTACACGGTTATAAGGTAAATTTACATGTTCTCTCGTTTTTTACTCGGTTATAAGGTAAATTGACATGTTCTCTCGTTTTTTACTCGGTTATAAGGTAAATTGACATGTTCTCTCGTTTTTTACTCGGTTATAAGGTAAATTGACATGTTCTCTCTTCGTTTTTTAACACGGTTATAAGGTAAATTGACATGTTCTCTCGTTTTTTACACGGTTATAAGGTAAATTTACATGTTCTCTCGTTTTTTACTCGGTTATAAGGTAAATTTACATGTTCTCTCGTTTTTTACTCGGTTATAAGATAAATTTACATGTTCTCTCGTTTTTTACTCGGTTATAAGGTAAATTGACATGTTCTCTCGTTTTTTACTCGGTTATAAGGTAAATTGACATGTTCTCTCGTTTTTTACTCGGTTATAAGGTAAATTTTGTAGCGAAATATGCTGTTAAATAGAAAAACATGGCATTAATACGACGCACAGCCATAGTAGTTGCATATTTGTCCATTAAGCATCGAGAAATCAGTTGCTAAAGGATTCAATTTATCATCAGCTGGGAAGAAATAGACTACAATAGCTTACCATATTGACTGGCTATAATCCATTCATTATAAGTAGGCGAGAGATCTTAACTTCTATCCTCCATAACTCACAAACTACTAGAGTAATCGAGTTGATATTTCTACCATTTAGGAAGGGTCAGCCAGGGAATAGGTGTGGGAATTTACGGCCCATTTGTTCAAGCCCTTTTTAACCCTCCCACGTTCTTGACGCAATTTTGAGCCTATTAGGGATACTTTAAAGCCTTTGTTACCATCAGGGGTATTTAGAAACCTTTAGTTTAGTTACTTCAACCTCTGCAGTTGTCTTTGAGTTAGCTGTGGGCAGAAAACTAACTTTGGAGAGGTAATTATAAGAGTGAGATAACTATTTATTATTGCTAATCTGGCAACCTCTGCGTCATGAAAACGTGAAAGGGTTAAGTTACAGAGGATAGCAGTTAAGGGGAGATTTCCACTGGAGGGATTTTTTTCTTGACTCCTTTCTCACTCATGTTTAGCCCCATTGCTTTTGAGATTTTTACACGTTCGCCCCATTATTTTGGCGATTTTAAGACATTTCACCCCATTTATATAACTTTTAAGACCTGTCGTCCCATTTAGGTGTTGATTTTTTCCTGGCGAGCGATAGCGAGCCTGTAATTTAAGAGGAACTGGCCTTCGGCCGGGACATTTTTCTACCGAAAAATGTACAAATTTATCTTGAAAAGGGGTCAAGGGGGTGTAATTTCAAGCTTGATGGAAGTCTAGGAAACCCACTAAAAACCTCCCCTTAAGATCTCTCGCCTCCTTATATAACGAATGGAGTATAGGAATACGACTTAACTATAGTAATATTATACCAGCGACAATGATGATGGAGGTGGGGGGGGGGGGGGGGGGGGGGTATGTATGTGTGTGTGTGTGTATATGTATGTGTAGGGGGAGTGGGGCGGGTCTGTAGAGACTGTATAGGCTGTTCATTCCTAAGGGGAGATAGAGGGGGTCGTTTTATGGACACCCCCCCCCCCCCCCTCCCCCCCCCCTCCCCTCCCCCCCCTCCCCTCCCCCCCCCCCCCCCCTTCTTCCTCGTGTTAGCCCCCTTTGTGTTTTTGTTTAGATTATACGAAGTTCGGCCTCTTTGTTTGGTGATTTTAAGATCTTGGCCCCCATTTCTTTGTCATTATTCAGACTTTTTCGTGTCATTTAGGTGTCCATTTTTTCCTGGCGAGCGATAGCGAGCCTTTAAATATAAGAGGAATGGGCCTTTGGCTGGGACATTTTTCTACCGAAAAAATGTACAAAGATAATTATCATGAAGGGGGATCCTGGGTTTTGTTTTTAAGTCTAGGGAGGAAACTAAACAAATACTAAATACATGAACAAAACAAAACAAAACAAATACTAAATACATGAACAAAACAAAATCGACCACAAAATTATCCATCTCCCCGGGAGGGGGGTGACCTGCTTTTTGTTATTTCTGTCCTTTTATCTCTTTCTCTGGCTTCTATCCATTCGGCCCCATTCAGCCAACTATTTTAAGACGTTTATCCCCATCTAGGTGTCGATTTCTTCCTGGCGAGCGATAGCGAGCCAGCATTATATGAAGAAATCCGGCTTCGCCGGAGAAATTTTTCTATCGAAAAATGTACAAATTTAGCCTGCTGTCAAACACAAATAACAAATATGCTGGCTCGCTACCGCTCACCAGTAAAAAATTGACACCTGGATGGGGATAAACGTCTTAAAACAGTAGGCTGAATGGGGCCAAATGGATACAAGCCAGAGAAAGATAGAAAAGGACAGAACAAAAACAGGTCACCGCCCTTAATGAATGATTACTTTATTAGAAACCTGACTATATTACTAATGATTGTATTTCTTCCTTCCAGAATGTTTGGGTTTTGGTGCTACTTCCCCAACTGCCACGACTATTGCCAACACCACTACCACCACCACAACGACTACTGCCACCACCGCTACCACCACAACTACCTTGTACAACTATCACTTACCACCACGGGTACCACGACTACTACCACGACTACCACCACAACTACTACCACAGCTACCATTACTAATACCGCCAACACTAAGGTACAAGCCGGGTGGAGTGGGTGGAGAAGGGCGACAGCTGGAGTAATCTGCTATAGACGGGTTTTTGCAAGATTGAAAGGGAAGGTATACAAGACGGTAGTGAGGCCAGCTGTGGTGTACGGTACGGAGACGGTGGTGGCATCGAAAACAGACAGGAGGCAGAGATGGAGGTAACGTTCGCAGAGTTGGAGGTAGAGATGGAGGTAACGTTAGCAGAGTTGGAGGCAGAGATGGAGGTAACGTTAGCAGAGTTGGAGGTAGAGATGGAGGTAACGTTAGCAGAGTTGGAGGCAGAGATGGAGGTAACGTTAGCAGAGTTGGAGGTAGCAGAGTTGAAGATGCTGCGATTTTCTTTTGGAGTGACTAGGATGGACAGAATTATAAATGAGTATATTAAAAGGACAGCGCATGTACGACGCCTCGGGGACAAAGCGAGAGAGGCGAGATTGAGGTGGTTTGGACATGTGCAGAGGAGGGATGTGGAGCATGTTGTGAGAAGGATGCTTGGGATGGATCTACCAGGCAAAACTAAAAGAGGAAAGCCAAAGCGGAGGTTGATGGATGCAGTGAGGGAGGACATGCGGGAGGTTGATGTGACGAGGAAGATGCAGGGGACAGGGTGAGATGGAGACGAGTGATCTGCTGTGGCGACACCTAAGAGGAACAGCCGAAAGAAGACGACCACCAACACTACGACTACTACCACTGGTACCACGGTACTACCACGGGTACCACGGTACTACCACGAGTATCACGACTACCACCACCACGACTACCATCACAGCTACCACGACTACCATCACTACTACTACTACCACCCTATTAATATCACTACGGCTACCATACTTACCGCTACTACCATTATATCCGCCACAAATACTACCGCCACCAAAATGATTACCACTATAACCACCACTACTATTTCCACCACGGCTATGACCACGGCTACCACCACAGCTACCACAACTATGTCTACCACCACCACCACCACTACTACTACCAGCATCACCACTACTACTACTACCACCACCACCTCTACTTCTACTACCTCGGCGACTACAATCACCACGACCACCACCATTAATACTATGGATATTACCACTACAGTTAAGAGGAAAAAAATAAAATAAAATAAACATCTCTACCAAAACTAGTACCAGTGCCATCTGTACCACAAATACTACCACCAGTACCATCTGTACCACAAATACTACCACCAGTGCCATCTGTACCACAAATACTACCACCAGTACCATCTCTACTATACAGTAGCTACCACCAGTAACATTTCTACTACAACTACCACCAGTACCATCTCCACTATAGCTACCACCACTACCAACAGAACCATCTCTACCAAAACTGCCCTCAGAACATCTCTACCACAACTGTCACCACCATTATCACAATCAGAATCATCTCTACCGCAACCACCACCACCATCTCTACCACAACTACCAGCAGAATATCTCGACCCCAACTACCACCACCAATACCACGTGTACGATATCTACTACCACAACCACAACAACCACCACCACAACAACCATTACTACCTCAACAACCACCACCACTACCACAACTACCAGCAGAACATCTCGACCACAACTACCACTAGTACGATCTCGACCACAACTACCACTATTACGATCTCGACCACAACTACCACTAGTACGATCTCGACCACAACTACCACAACTACCACAACTAACCCAAGGTAAGTTATTGATCCCTTGATTTAAGGCTAAATCAAATTTAACCCTCTGAAGATTATGACGCATTTTAGCAGTTTTTCTGGCTATCATTAGACGTAGATGATTGTATGCAGCTTAGGAAGGATCTGTTGGAATTATTGAGGTAAAAGACTATCTCAACCCTCTTAACTTAGGCAGAGTTGATAAATAGATAATCACACACATTAACTTAAAAAATCAAGGTTTAGAGTGCGTGGATAGTCAGTACTTTAATACTATATTCATCTGTTATACTACGTTTTTCGTTTGTTATAGATTAATCTGAGACAGAATGTATAAATAAGTAGCACATTGCGTAAATACAAAATAATGTTACCAATTACCGGTACTTAGTTACAAATGGACTTTCAAATTTGTGACTGAAAATTTCGATTCTTGGCTCAGGGAAGGCGAATTTGGAGAAACTGACCCAAGTCCAGCAAATTAATAGGTAGAGAAGATAGTATAAAATTATGTGGTAAATCGATTGGTGTAGGTTAGAAAGGTGTAGCGTTAATTTTGGGCGTAGTAAATTCGGGCGTTTTGGGAAGTTATTGGGCCAGACTGGGGCCAGGCAGCCAGACTGGGCCAGAGCTCGGGGATCACCAAGTCCTTTATTATTTTTTTATTTTTCGGTTATTATTGAATATTAATTATTTTTTAAGGGTGTTTATGAAACGGACTATATTATTGAGTGCATATTTGTGTGAATAAACGACTAATTCCAACCACATTTACTTATAATTCACGTTTTATGAATAAAGCGGCACAAATTTATTCGTAACTTTCTTAAAATACAAAAATTAAAAAAAAATCTGAAAAAGATCATTTCTAGAAATAAATCGAACTACCTATTTTCAAAGCCTCAACCTTGTAACTCAAAAACTACAAAAGTTACTGGACTTTCAAATTTGTGACTGAAAATGTCGATTCTTGGCTCAGGGGAAGCGAATATAGAAAAAAGTCCAGCAAAGAAAAAGTAAAGTATATAAAGAAAGTGTAAAGTGATGCGGTAAATCCATTGGTGTAGGTTAGAATGCTGTAGCGTTATTTTGGGCGTGGTGATTTCGGCGTTTTGGGCGGATTTCGGGTGACTGGGGCAGCCAGCCAGCCCCAGGACCAATGCGCGCACTACCGTTTTCTATACAACCCAGTTCAGCAGAAACATTTATATGCAACTCGGTTCTTTGTACTGTCAACATATCCTGCAGTTTGTAAATACTTCAGTTTATTAGTCTGTATTTAATTAATTTTAAAGATCCGTACTTTTGTTGATGTTTCTCAGTCGCGTATTTTAGTGAGTAATAGTCCTTATTACTAATGTTTAGAACCGGTACTATTAACTATTTCGTAGTCGAATATTCTATTCTATTATTAATTATTTTTATTCTTCTCTTTTTCAGGATTTGAGTTGCTGCCTGCCAACGCTACGAAACTGCCAACACTGCGAGATAATGGACTCTGCCAACACATCCCAACCTAATTCTGCCAACACATCCCAACCTACCAACTGCCTGGGGTGAGTTACTGCTGTCTTTATTACAATATATATACTCTGTTCATGACAAGTAGGCCAATAATGAGTTTCTTTTCACAAATTGAATGTTCAACAAGTACAGAAATATGAAATATTATTATGTTTTAACACCAACCAACTTCACATCTAAGCTCAATTAATGAAGTCAACAAATACATGTGGCACTCCGAGGACTCGAACCCAGGATACTCACATCGAAATTCCGCGGACTATGCATTACGCTATCAAGACAGATATACAAATATAGGTAGCGCCATCGAACTTGACAATAATTTTGACCCCTTAACTGCTTATAACTCGAAATTAATGAAAGCAATCGGGCTGACGTTTCTATCATTTGGGAAGAGTCCACCAAGAAATAGGTGTGTGGATATTTACAGCCAATTTGCTCTAGGCCCTTCTTAGTTACAGAGAGGTCAGAGATCAAGATTATTGTATAAGAATTCTGACTTGTTGAAAAAAGTGCGATTTGAGGACTTACGAATGGGGATAGAGAAAACCCGTGACAAGTTATATAATAAAACATTTAATTTAAGGGTTAAATTATGCGGTAAATCGAATGGCATAAGTTAGAAAAGTGTAGGTTAATTTGGGCGTGGTGAATTAGGACGTTTTTAGCTGGACTTTGCACCAGGCAGCCAGAGTGCATGGATCACCAAGTACTTCAATATCTACATTATTCAGTTGTTATTACAGTTTCTTACTTTTGTGAATTTTCATATAGAACAGAATATATAATTAAGTGCATACTTGTGTGAAGGAACAACTGCTTTCAATCACATTTACTTATAGTTCACGTTTTATTAATAAAGCTGCACTAATTTATTAATAACTCTCGAACAAAATACAAATTGAAAAATCTGAGAAAGATCATTTCTCTGAACAACTACAACTACCCATTGTCAAAGTCTCAGCTTTGTAACTTAATAATTGCAAAAGTTATTCAACTTTCAAATTTGTGACTGAAAATTTCGATTCTTGGCTCAGGGGAAGCGAATATAGAAAAACTGACACAAGTCCAACAAAGAAAAAAGTATAAAGAAAATCTAAAATGATGCGGTAAATCCATTGGTGTAGGTTAGAATGCTGTAGCGTTATTTTGGGCGTGGTAATTTCGGGCGTTTTAGGCGTTTTTGGGCGACTCAGGCAGCCAGCCAGCCCCAGGACCAATGCGCGCGCTACCGTTTTCTATACAACCCAGTTCAGCAGAGACGTTTAGGTGCAACTCGGTTCTTTTGTACTGTCAACATATCCCGCAATATTATTGATAATTAGACATAATCAGAAAGTTTATAACTATTCCTTTCATTATTGATGCTTGATAATTACCATCGTATTTCGTTGCTTACCTCGCCTTACTGAAAAACATTCCATTTGTGAAAAAATATTAGTTTTATTTATTATTTATGTGAGCTCTCACCTTGGTAATCTATTGCCCAAATTAATGTATTTTTTCTTGTTTTCAGGATCTGCTTGTGGACTCTGCCAGCTCTACGAGACTGCCAACAACTATGGACTCTGCCAACAACTATGGACTCTACTAACACACCACAAGCTACCAACACCATCCCCGATCTATGGACTCTGCAAACACCACAACCTACCAACTGTCTGGGGTGAGTTACTGCCTAACTCATTATACTCTGTGCACGACAAGGAGGCCAATAATTATATCAGTTTTTATTTACACAATTTGAATGATAAAAAGTTTACTAGAAATATGCATCATAATCGTCGCTTAATAATTAGTATCTTATTTCCATATGTTAAGTAACTGTTGAACATTCAAAACAATTAACTTAGAAAAACTATACTTGAATAACTTAAAATAATAGTAATTATACAGTATATAACTTAAGAATTTAATAGACAAAATACTGGCCTACTTGTCGTGAACAAAGCATTGTTTAATTTATTATATATGATCTCAGCGCTTGTCAATCTATTGCCCAAATTAATGTTTTGTTTCTTGGGTTTCAGGATTGGGGTGGCTGCCTGTGGACTCTGCCGGTTGCTGCCTGTGGACTCTGCCACCGCTTCCTTAAGGCTCTGGCGCCGCTGCCTGTGGACTCTACCGGTTGCTGCCTGTGGACTCTGCCGGTTGCTGCCTTAGGACTCTACCGCCGCTGCTAGAGACTGCCCACGCCACTATGATACAAGGGGAGTGATATTTGTGTTTTGTTTGTAGTAGTAGTAGTTTGTAGTCGTAGTATGTAGTCGTAGTATGTAGTCGTAGTATGTAGGCGTAGTATGTAGTCGTAGTGGTGGTGGTGTAGGTTAGGTTAGGAGGGGAGGGTAGGTTGTAGTCGTAGTAGTAGTCGTAGTATGTAGTCGTAGTATGTAGTCGTAGTATGTAGTCGTAGTATGTAGTCGTAGTATGTAGTCGTAGTATGTAGTCGTAGTTAGTAGTCGTAGTCTGTAGTCGTAGTAGTAGTCGTAGTTGCATGGTATGAATGGTGTGTGTTAGGTTAGGCTAATCTATTTTTCCCTTTCAGATGAGATAGGTCTTATTACCTTTACTCTAATCTTTGCTATTTTTCTTATTACTTCACAGTTTTGTTGCTTTGATGATGTCCCCTCTCCCCCCCTTCTTCCCCGAGTTGGTTCCCTCCTTCAGCTTCAATATTTTGCTTTGCTTTAAATTCAATAATGATTGTATTTGCCTTAAATGTAACTTATATATTCCGTCATTGTACCGGGTCATATATTATCTTTGCATCACTTGAATTCATAACTCTGTATTTGCTATTAACTTCACTTGATATAATATTGTTATATATCGTCTTTGTCACGCGAACTTTGCTTAATAAAAAAAAAAATAATAACTTCTATCTTTTATTGATCACTATATTATAAGCTATGATTTTTATAACTGATAAAAACTTAGAAAAATAGTTCTCAATTATAAATAAAGTTCCAATATATGGACTTAGAAAAACTATAGTTCTCAATTATAAATAAAGTTCCAATATATGGACTTAGAAAAAAAATATGAAAAGAGAACTTAGAAAATAAAACAATTAACTTAGAAAAACTATAGTTCTCAATTATAAAAAGTTCCAATATATGGACTTAGAAAAACTATACTTGAATAACTTATAGTAATTATATTGAACTTGTAATAGACAAAATATGAAGAGAACCAAGATAATTAACTTTAAAAACTAGACTTGAAAACGGACTATATAAACTTTGAATAACAGGAGAAACAAAAATATAATGGGTATTAAAAAGAATATATCGACTTCGTATTTTATTGATCAGAGTCGGACATACATTTTTATATAATCTTACAAAACACAGTATATACACTTCAAATAACAGGAGAAACAAAAATATATTGGATATTAAAAAAATATATTAACTTCGTATTTTATTGATCAGAGTCGGACATATATTTGTAGAATATCTTACAAATATCATATACTTTTAATACTTCGTTATTTTTGTATTAACCTTACTGGTTTTATATATCTTATAACAAATGAACCAAGTTTTGCTTTTATATTACGTACCTAAAGTACTTTATACCGAACTTGGCTTTGTGACCATAGTATAACTTTTGGTTCTACATTATAATGTCCAATATTAATGTGTACAGTAATTTTCTTTGGAAAGTACAACTTTATATTCCATTCATTTTGCATTAACCATTGGAATTTCGGTATTTTTTCATTTGGCTTTATTTTGGATTTTATACCTATAACAGTTTCATTGGCAATACAATTTGGCATTTTCATTATTAATTTGAATTTAATAGCCAAGTTTTCAAGTAATACTTTTATAATTTTTTCAATGTTAAGTGTGCTGTCCTTCTTTAATTAATTCTCAAGTATAACCCAGTTCATCAGCCAAGTTACCATCAAGTAGTTACACCTGGCCTATCTCCCTCTCCCACCAGGCAGTACTAAGGTAAGCCTGTGTTAACTATTTCTAGTATATAGCTCAACTCTAGTCTATTCAGTTTATGAAGTAGTGTTTAATACTTTTGAAACTAGCTTATAATTATATAGTGTGCAGCTTTTGGGGGGAGGCTAGTTTTCCGAATGATTGGTTGTGTGTGGTGTGAAGGAATAGTGTCAAGTGGATGAGGGATGTTGGCAAAATGAGAAACTAGACATTGTGGTCAAGTGTGTATTGGACGTGTGATGGAATTTGTGGAAGTTGACAGTACATGATCAAAGTAGGGGAAGGATATTGATCTAGTGGCTGTTTAAGGGTGAATTATTAGGTGTTAATAGTGTATGGACAAAGTAGGGGAAGGTATTGATAAGCTGATAGTGTAGGAGGGTTGGCAAAGTGTTTAGCCTAAATGTGCAGAAGACTGTTGGCAGAGAGGTGTTGACAATTATTGAACCTAAATGTTGGCAGTGTGATATGGTGTGTTGGCAAAGTAAAGTGTGGATTGTTGGCAGAGAGGTGTTGACAATTATTGAACCTAAATGTTGGCAGTGTGATATGGTGTGTTGGCAAAGTAAAGTGTGGATTGTTGGCAGAGAGTTTACAATTATTGAACCTAAATGTTGGCAGTGTGATATGGTGTGTTGGCAAAGTAAAGTGTGGATTGTTGGCAGAGAGGTGTTGACAATTATTGAACCTAAATGTTGGCAGTGTGATATGGTGTGTTAGCAAAGTAAAGTGTGGATTGTTGGCAGAGGTGTTGACAATTATTGAACATAAATGTTGGCAGTGTGATATGGAGTGTTGGCAAAGTAAAGTGTGGATTGTTGGCAGAGAGGTGTTGACAATTATTGAACATAAATGTTGGCAGTGTGATATGGTGTGTTTGCAAAGTAAAGTGTGGATTGTTGGCAGAGAGGTGTTGACAATTATTGAACATAAATGTTGGCAGTGTGATATGGTGTGTTGGCAAAGTAAAGTGTGGATTGTTGGCAGAGGGGTGTTGACAATTATTGAACCTAAATGTTGGCAGTGTGATATGGTGTGTTAGCAAAGTAAAGTGTGGATTGTTGGCAGAGGTGTTGACAATTATTGAACATAAATGTTGGCAGTGTGATATGGAGTGTTGGCAAAGTAAAGTGTGGATTGTTGGCAGAGAGGTGTTGACAATTATTGAACCTAAATGTTGGCAGTGTGATATGGTGTGTTGGCATTGTTCTTAGGGATTACTCTAAGTGTTGGTTAATTTAATCATTGAAGGTATAATGCAACTGGAGCCGTGTACAATAAAGAAGCATATGTGTTGGCAGTGAAAAGTGTTGAATCGGTAGTGTTATTTGAAGTGTTGGCGGTGATATTTGAAGTGTTGGCAGTGAAATTAAGTGTGTTGGTAGTGTTATTTATGTGAGGACTGGCATTTGGTGGTTTGGCAGTGATTTGGTGTGTTCTAAGATTTGGTGTGTTCAAATATGGGTTGTGTTTGTAGTGTTCGGTGTTCTCAATATGACATGTGGGAGTCTATCAAAGTATTGCCTATGCCCAAGTTAATTATTTAAATCCTAAAATTATCATGTGACTGGAGCTATGTGCAAATTAGGATTCAATCTTTTATCCCCATGGATTTGTTTTGACTTCCTGTTATTTTAGGTAATGTATATATTGAAGATTTATTAGGATGTGTTATGTAATCTGAATTTTAACTATTGTATACATGTAATTACTGGGTTAACTAAGCTATATATGCCTGAACTATATCTCTACTGATCCATTCTTCCCATGTAACAGGTGTATATCTACCAATGTAACCATCATGATCTATCCCATGTAACTATTGTTATTTGCCTGCTTATCCCAAACCCATATAGCTCTTCCTACCTACCTCTCCAAGAATCTAGATATATTAGGTATTGAAAGTCATCCCTCCTCACCCAGACATTTTATTTTGTAGTTCGTTTCGTGAACTTGCCGCTTCTATTCTCTGGCAATGTATTCCAATATTTCAAAATTTTAATTTTAAATCATTTGTAAAGTATTATTTACATTTATCGACGGTATTGGCGTGTAGTAATTTGTTCAAATATATTTTTCTATTCATTCCAAAATTATTAATGGACATTACTGTTCGTTATCCAAAAATATTTCTGCGATATTGGATTACAATAATAATTAGTTCAATTTGTTATCATTCAAAGTTAATATGAATAACTATCAGAAATATATAAGATTGATCTACAATATTGGATTACATCAACAGGTTGGAATCAATAGTCAGGATTAAAATATTTCTTCTTTATTTTTTCTTAAACAAACGGGTAGTGTTGTCCATTGGTCCAGGGTCCTTAGTCTGGTCACAGCAACACATCACATCTGTAAAAACAAGAAAATATTGAGGCACCAGAAATACAGGAGTTTACAAGGGGGGGGGGGGGGGGGGGGGCGGGAGGAGTGTTTTGGGGGGGGGGTCCTGAAGGGGGGTAGAGGGGGTCCTGAGGGGGGTAGAGGGGGGGGGTCCTGAGGGGGGGAGAGGGGGGGGGGGTAGAGGGGGGGGGGGGTGGAGGGGGGGGTCCTGAGGGGGTAGAGGGGGGTCCTGAGGGGGGTAGAGGGGGGGGGTCCTGAGGGAGGTAGAGGGGGGTCCTGAGGGGGGTAGAGGGGGTAGAGGGGGGGTCCTGGGGGGGTAGAGGGAGGGTCCTGAGGGGGTAGGGGGGGTACCAGGGGTCGGGTCGGGTGGGGGATCCTGGGGGGGGGGAGACTCGGGAGGGGGGTTCTAGTTTTTTCTTATATTTTTCATTCAGTCTCCTATATAACCATTCCACACCCACTACGAGGTTTTCCCTTTCCCTTCCCTGGTAGTTCATCCTAGCCCCATCCCAGATAGACCTTCCCTTCAGCCCTATTCTGTATTCTGTTCTATTGTGCGCACTAGTTCTATTCTGTATTCTGGCTAAATCTATTCTGTCCTCCCTCCCTCCCTGGTACATCAATACCCTCCCTGCAACACGTCCCCAAACACACAAGAAAAGTCAGGAATATATTTTTAATGTATTTTTTATTGTCAGGAAGCGTCAAGAAGTCGTCGGTGTCAAACATTGGATAGAAGAACTGGTATCAGAGCAGACAGTATCAAGAAGGACAAACAGGAGGAGTAAATATTCAGCAGGCAGCAGAAAAGGCTAGGCACAGCAGAACGGGCCAACGACAGCAGAACGGGTGACAACAGACCGAGTACATCGACAACAGACTAGGAATTAACAATGAGGTAGGAGCGAGCCTGCTATGGTTGGTCAAACAAATTGATCTGTTTTGACTAAGATTTGTTTGGTATATTGATCATCTGTCTTTATGCAGATGTTTGTGTTTAATATATATGGAGATATATTGAGTGAGCTTGAGTATGAGTTTGAGTATGAGCTTGAGTATTCAGTATGAGGATATAGGCATTCCATTTGAGTTGGTAGATAGTGCATTATGAGCATAAATTATCTGGTATTGATAATGAGTATGGTTATTGTAAGAGTTGGTTGAAGTTTTAAAAGGTGGGATTCCAACAGATGTGAGCAGACGAGAGCAAATCAAGATGACATCGGAATTGTAGATGGACAGACATCAACAACTGCCGCAACATCAACAGCGACAGCGGCGATTGATGGATTCAGCATAAATGGCGACTGAGCGAGAGACCGCAACATTAGCAGCATCAGAGGCACTATTGCAGCGGACAACAGCGAGGATTCGGTGAGCAAAGCTATATTGTTGTATGGGAAAAACAGGTCAGTCAGTCAGTCAGTACCTAACTTGATAAATAAGTCAAGGGGAACAAGAGGCCCCAAAGAAAAGGAAAGAAATAGAATGATAGAAAACAGTGTGCCCAACTCAGTAGGCCACCCTTCATTCAATCATCGATTTACTTAAAATAACTTTATCAACCAAGTAACTTTTACTTTACATTTACAGTGTAGATCTGTATTAAGGTTATTATGAAAGCTAAACAAAAATACTTCGTAAATTAAATTGAAACTATTCAATAGCCAATGAGGTATCTAGTTAAAGTCTTAAAACTGAATGATAAAGGTATTTTAAACTGCAAATCATATTTTAAAAATCGATTAATGATATCTTAGATGATTATTCAGGAGTTCGAAAACACTGGAGATTAATGGTAGGTTTTAAATCTAATCTTTTATCAGAATTATGCAACACTTTCTCATAGCATGATAAACATTACTGAACACATGTAGATTATAACAACCAAAACAATGCCAGTTGAAGAAAAACATTATCATAGGCTTAAAATATCAGTTTTCAACATTTACCTAAACAGGTAGGTATTATCTTAGTAAAGCATTAGGACCGCTATTATTCTACAGACAGGAGTCATAGTTTTAAAGTTATATCCGTTGTACGAATAGGGTTTAATACCTTTTGGGACTCATTTACAGTACAACAATTTACGCTTTTGAATATTTATCATTAGGCATGTAGGCTTGATGTTAAGTACTTCAACTTATAAATACAATTAAAGTGCTTAGGCATGGGGGAATGATATTTTGATCGAATCATGGGGAGATCTGCTTAAAACGAGGCATAAGTGCTCATAAAAACTATCTAAAAGCTTACAGTCCACCTAGGAGTAACATTAACAAATCAAACTTTGGATGGATCTCTGTAAACAAAATAGTTCGTAGTCGGTGACAATTGGGACAGTATTTGACAATATGAGCAGCCTGTTTAACATATTGCACTAGAGGCCTATAATATGGTTCTTATGGATTTAATGTTTATATGGAGTTACCTTGGACATTTAAAAGGTCATACCGATATTGAGTTTCCTCTAAGCTGGTCTATGATAATCTTCATGTCAGCAGGTTAACTAAGATTTATTCAGTTATATTGGTCACAAAAGTGAAACTATGCAGTTATATGGTAAATCTCAATTATATTATAACTCTCTTAGTCTCCAGTGTTTTGCATATTAGTATAAAACCTACTGTATTAACTTCCAAGACTGAAGTAACTACATACTAATATTAACAAGGGTACAGTCAATATAAATAGTTCGCCGACACTTATATGACTAAGGGAGGCACCAGTTTTTTTTTTATCTTTCTCACTTTCTCTCGCTTTCCCTGGCTTGTATCCATTCGGCCCACTGTTTTAAGACGTTTATCCCCATCCAAGTGTCTATTTCTTCCTGGCGAGCGATAGCGAGCCAACATTGTATGGAAAAATCCGGCTTTGCCGGAGAAATTTTTCTATCGAAAAATTTAAAAATTTAGCTTGCTGTCAAAACAAAGATATATTATATATGCTGGCTCGCTACCGCTCGCCAGTTAGATATTGACACCTGGATGTGGGTAAACGTCTTAAAACAGTAGGCTGCATGGGGCCGAATGGATACAAGCCAAAGAGAGGGAGAGAAAGATAAAAACAAGACAAAAAGAGGTGTGCTCCCTTAAACCAATATTACTAGTCACAGGCTATTGGAAGCACATAAGGACTGTCAAGAGCAAATGTATGATAACTTAAATTTACACAGAGTATTTTGGGCGAACTATTTTTATTTCGACTAACTGGCAGCATCTTTTCTATATCCAACTTAAGGGGATATTCGTACATTTGGCAACACTTTATACAACTTATGAATATAAAGAACTTATGCAAAGGAATAATTAACTGAGAATAATACCTTTTTGGAAGCATATTAGTATTGATAAACCCATCTAAAGATAGAAAGGTATATCTAATAAACAAGGTAAGATCTATCAATTATTATGTTTTTCCACCAACCAACTTCACCTCTAAACTCAGTTAATGAAATCAACAAATACATGTGACACTCCAAGGACTCTAACCTAGGACACCCACACCGAGTTTAGTTAATTCAGCCTGTTTTCACCGTTCACCAATTTCCACAGATCTCCGTGTGGAAAGGATCTGTTTCAGGATAACTTAATTATCATCAGTGTTGCCATATGTACGAAATACTTTAAATTGGTTAGATTAAGCTGCTGCCTATACCCTGTCCACCACTTATGATAGTCTATGAAATATTTTGAAGTTTATTGTGCATTACTAAACTGGTCCACTTCAGCCAATTTGTCATTCAGGTTTTTTGGTCAATGTAGGTTAAGTATATAATTAGTCATATATAGTCTTATAATAGTTTAACGCAGGAGTTTTGACAAATTAAAGTTATACAAACTAACTTCGATATCACATTATTCACAAATTTCAAAATAACTTAACTGAATTGAAAGTCACCAAATCCCATTTTGAGAATTATGATAGTAAACATGACTAACTTAAATTTTAGGATTATCGGATTTCGTCGACCACTCACAAGATTAATATTTTAAACTGTACTCGGCAAAATTAATCTTACTTTGGGGGTTAAGGTACAAAGTTAAGATCTGGGAGTTATATATGCCTACGTTCATAAAAGCGCAAGTCAGCCGCCTGTGTGTACTCCAGGACAATAATTATTCTTCAGGCCAAAAGGGCACCAAACATTAATTTAGTATTCATAGCTAGCCTATTGGTCAAATTTAAGGGGAGACGAGTCATTTCTCTGGTCCCCTTTCTCCCTCGTGTTAAGCCCCATTTGTTTTGAGATTAAAAGACGTTCGGCCGATTAGTTTGGCGATTTTAACACCTTTCGCCCAATTTCTTTGTAAATTTTATTACCTTTCGTGCCATTTAGGTTTCGATAGTTTCCTGGCGAGCGATAGCGAGCCTGAAATTTTATGAGGAGGGCCGGGACATTTTTCTATCGAAAAATTTACAAATTTATCTTGAAAGGGGGTCTAGAGTTTTGTTTTTAAGCTTGATGGAAGTCTAGTGAGGAAACTAAGAAATATAGGAATGAATGACCAAACAAACTGCTAGTCTCCTCTTAAGATCTGGTTCATTAAAACGGACAAACTTCAAAATATTACATTGCATAGACTTTCATAACAGATTGTATTAAAAACATTTAGTGACACACCCGATAATTATGATTGCTGTTTCAGAGCTGTGATGGAGAGGTGTTTGTCCACGAGTCCCACCATCCGTCTGTTGTCCCCCCCCAGGTTGGACGTCTACCACACATCTGAAACATTAGGTCAGTATTAGTCATTTATTTGTACAACGTTAATAATTAAAGCCGCCACTGCATTATTTTTTAGCTCGGTTTGAGACTTTATAAAGATTTCAAGACCTTTCGCCCTAATGTGTCAATATTAAGGCCTGTCATGCCATTCAAGTATCTAATTTTTCCTGGCGAACGATAGCGAGCCTGTCATTTTGGAACAAACTGCCTTCGACCGGGATATTTTTCTACCAAAAAATGTACACATTTATCTCGAAGGGGGGTCTTGATGGAAGTCTAGGGAGCAAACTAAAAACCTTCCCTTAACCCGTGATGTTGAGCAGCTAGTCAGTCCTCTACCGTATTGTCCAAGGTTCAGGTTTTGGTAACTATACATAAGCCTGCCAGTTATAAGAGTTATCAATTTTAGAACCTTTTTGATTGAAATTATCTGCAGTTTAGTTTATGAATATATACTTCTAAATTTGTTAAAGCAAGGGAGATTGTAATGCAGTGGCGGGTACTGTTATTGACCCTTCCTGATTTTTTTTCTATGCGAGTGAGGGAGACAAAAGGCAGAACTGCCTGTATTGAGTGCCTCTCCCAGATTTGAAAGAGTGACAGGGCCAAAATCAAGGGACGTTCGAGCCAAAATGCCTGGACACACTGAGTTTGAAGCGATTTAAGTCACATGATCATAAGTTGTGCCCTACCTATAGAAGTTCAACATTTCTAATTTCTATTAAAAATAACTCCTCCACTGACTAAATTCCACAATATTATTATTAAATCTTCACACACAGGACGCGATTTGCGCCCTTTCTGGGATACTTAAATACCTTTGTGACCATCAGGGGCGTTTAGAAACTTACTTCAACCTCTGCAGTTGTCTATAAGGGGAGGCTGAAGGCTCCCAGAGCCCAGATATCAAAATGTCTAATTATTGTGTTCTTGTTCTATAATGCTCCTTTCAACATAGGAGAATAGCATAGGAAGGAACAAAAAAACATATCGCATCCATAACCTCCGGGGCCGGGGGTTCGACCTCGACCCGCGAAAAACAAACAAATTCTTTCAGCCATCCAAAAAAAAAAAAATGTGTCTGTAGTCTAAAGGGCTGCTGTAAGCAATAGAAATGATCATATGAGGGCATAAACGCCCATATGACATCCCTAGGGCCTGCTTGGGGGGGGCCCCAAAATTGTGGATTTTGGCAGAAAATGGTCTCATAAATTGTGAAATGTCTGCCCCTGACGAAAATTTTGTTTAGTTAGCCATTACTCTCGATCTTCTATGTTCGCGCTATGAGAGAAAACCGAAGCTTAGGACAAACTGTTTTTTCTGCCCCAAAATTTATTTTCGGTAGTGAAAATCTTCGATTTTAGTTTGCCAGAGATGATATTTTGGCACTTACGAGATCATCTACTTTTGTGTTTATGGCTCAAATTCATTCCCCTTCCACACACTACATATAGGACTATAATAGCTACTGGAAAATGCAGAGATAATGGCATTATCTCACATATTTGTCAAGATTCGACATTGTTTAGGTTGAAATGTTGGCTAAAAAAATATATATATATTATAGTTTTTTTCAGCGCCTTCTACTATGCAATATGGTAACTTTGGTTCATTTTCTGGCAGGGGATGCAGGTAGAGTACGCCATGCAAAAGTTGCGGGAAATTTGAACAATTTTGAGCTAGATGATTTTACAAATATTTCAATGAAATTCTGCACTCGCGCGCTCGCACATAGAGAGCTGATTTTTTCAGCGAGTCTTAGTATTTCCATTTGTAATAAGATGGTATAAGTGAAGAAAAACACTATCTCTTACACAGGCTGACTTGGGGGTCAAGCCTTCAGCCTGTGAACTGTGGGCATTAAACTAATTTTAGAGAGGTAATTATGAGATTGATTACCATTTCTGAATGCAAATAAGGTATTTGTAATTAACCCTATGTTTTAGTATTAATACAGTATACGGAACACCAGAATTTGTTAAAGAGAACCAAACCCTAAATACACAACTTAAAAAAATAGATGCTCATAATATAATTAATACAGTATATGGGATAGGCTAAGGGAACTTAGAGACAACTATACACATGGTAACCTAAACTTCTAATATTGTTAAGGAGAGATGGGTAATTTTTCTGGTCCCCTTCATGTTTAGCCCCATTACTTTGCCGATTATAAGACGTTCAGCCCATTACTTTGGCGATTTTAGGACCTTTCAACCTATTTGTGTCATTATCAAGGCCTTTCGTGCTATTTAGTAGACTAATTTTCCTGGCGAGTGATACCAAGCCTGTGATGTAGGGGGAACCGGCCTTCGGCCTGGACAATTTTCTACCGAAAAATTTACAAATTTGTCTAAGGAGGATCCTGGGGATGTTTTTTTAGCTTGATGGAAGTCTAGGGAGGAAACAAATTTACAAATAATTATATCTATATATACCAATGAATAAACCCTTACCCATTAACCCTATTAATGGGAGATGCTCGTGTTTCTGGTCCCCTTTCTCCCTAGTGTTTAGTCCTATTAGTTTTGAGATTTGTAGACGTTCGGCCCATTTGTTTGGCGATTTTAAGACCTTTCGTCCCATTTTGTTATAAATTTTAAAACCTATCGTGCCATTTAGGTGTATTTTTTTCTGGCGAGCGATAGCGAACCTGTAACTGAAAGAGGAATCGGCCTTCGGGCGGAAAATTTTCTACCGACAAATTTACAAATTTATCTTGAGCGGGGGTCTAGGGGATGTTTTTTCTAAATTTGATGGATGTCTAGTGAGGAAACTAAGAATTTATGAATTAATGAATATATAGGCCAAAAATCATGTGTTCTTACCCTAGTTTGTTGGTGAAGATGGTTAAGGCTCCGTTTGTGTTTCGCAAGTTGGTCTTCATGCAGTGTCTTCCCTCCGCCGAGCCTCAACTCTTCTCTCCCTCACATCTGTTAGAAAATCCAATATTAATATTATAGCTTAAGGAATTGACCACTTACGTTCAAGCTATAAGGAAGTTAGAGTTTTTTATATCGACATTTAGCAGAATTACGAGCTAAAATAAGAGTTGTATTGCATATGCAGTATATACACATAAAACCAAATTCACCGTACTTTCTATCCATCAAAAACCTACATTACATTACTGCATTTCTGTTTAATAACTTTGTATACGGCCCAAACTTCCTTATAGCCTGAAACTCACAGGTGGTCAATTAGGCCAATATTTCTATAATGCAGATTTTCAAAATTTATCAATTCATATGTTTTTGCAACAACAAAAAAACATTATATCTCAACCATAGTCAAGGTGGTCGTGATTCCTTGAGTCGGGCAAGATCGCGACGGTCCTTCCATCTCTAACCTGTTGGGAAGATTTAAAGTCACATTAGTCTCTGGCATACCTTATTTCACCGTTGTTCCTCCGTCGGGCCATCCAGCTCATTCCTGTTGATAAAATATTTAATTATTACAGGATCGCCGTTCTGCCAGCCACAACATCGGGTCTGCAAATCGGCCACAGCGGGTCTGCAAGCTGCCACATCGGGTCTGCAAGCCGCCACATCGGGTCTGCAAGCCGCCACATCGGGTCTGCAAGCCGCCACATCATCTGAAAACCTGCAACCTTCACAACCAACGAACAGACTACCAGAATTCTACCGGCCGGATTTCAACCAACAGAAAAACAAAACACCAAACTAACTAACTAACTAACTAACTAACTAACTAACTAAGCTTCTACCCAAGCCTCTTAACAGACGGCTAACCAACCTCCTCAGGGAACCGAATAGAGCAACACCTAACCAATACTAACCTAGAACAGACTCCTACCTATCCCTACCCCTTGAACTAACTAGAGCTACCCCCCCCATCTCAGCATCCCTACCAGAAATCTTGTCTAATTCGAAGCCAACGACGATAGGAGAAAAAAATTAGTGCATAGATTAATTATATTATATTTCATTATACAAAAATGATGTTATGTTATTGGAAATATTATAGTTATAGCAAATGTAAAAAGATATATATACCAGATTTATTTATATATAAAAATTGCAAAACAATAAGTATATCATTTACACTGAAATGTATTAAAATAGAATCTTACCTTAAATTTGTCGCCTATCTAACGTAATGTCTATACACATGTTAGTAGAAGGGAGGTGGTTTAGGTGGTGACAAGGACAATGGAAGGAGGGGGGGGGGGGGGGGGGGGGATGGTTAGGATTAAAGGGAAGTTTGGTCCGGCCCCTTTCTCCCTCATGTTTAGCCCAGGTTATTTTGAGACGAAGACGTTCACCTTCTAGTTTGGCACTAAAGACCTGTGCCATATAGCGATCTATTTTTTCCTGGCGAGCGCTAGCGAGCATGAAATTAATGTGAAACTTGCCTTATTATTATAATTATTATTATTATAATTATTATTATTATTATTTCGGCTGGTAAATTTTTCTATCGAAAAATGTACAAAATTATCTCTAAGGGGGGTCTTCGAGGTATTTTATTTAAGCTTGACTGAAGGTCTTGGGACGAACATATATATATATATACAAAATCAAAATAAAACTTCCCTTTACAGAGAACACAGTGATGGAAGCGGTGGGAAAGGATGGTTAGGATTAAGGATACTATTGGCGTTGCCGTGGTGGTGGTAGTGGTAGACTGGTTGAGTGGTCTGGTTGGGGTTTCCATCGTCGTTCGACATCTGTAAAAGAAAAAAATACATTGTTAAAATATATCTCAATCAGCCAAGTATACTGTATATAATTTGGGTAAAAATTGAAGAGACCCCGGACAGCCTTTTTACCTAACCTAACAAAACGACAAAAATAACTTAGTCTCTTCAATGTTTACCATAATTTGTTTGTGTTAGCATTATTATTATGTGTGTATATTTAGAAACTGTCTTTTTCCCAGTGCGTAATGCATAGTGCGCGGAATTTCGATGCGAGTATCCTAGGTCGATTCCTCTGAGTGCCAGATGTATTTGTTGATTTCATTAATTGAGTGTAGAAGTGAAGTTGGTTGGTGGAAAAACAATTGATAGATCTTGCCTGGTTTATTAGATAATATACCTTTCTATCTTTAGATGGGTTTATCAATAAATTAAATCAATAAATTAAAATGTGGGTATAATCCTGTGTAGCGGGTAGACATTTATTTATACCTCAATAATTTGGTAATGTTACAATATATTTTTAAGTTTTACATTCATAAATAGTCCACTAATATACTAGGTTAGGTTGGGTTAAAGATATTGTTCAATGTTTCTTAGTAAATAGGCATCTCAAAAACAGTTCTACCCGCTACACAGGATCTTACCCTAATGTGCTTCCAAAAAGGTATATTCTCTCACTTTAATTATTCCTTTGTATACTTTCTTTAAATTCATAAGGTGGTTGGTGTTAAAAATATAATTCTGGCTATCATTAGACGATTGCATGTACAGTGGTGCTAATAAGTGATGTGTCGGCACCAAGTAGGTTTTGATCAATAATTGGTATCAGCAATATCTAAGCTTCATTTCTTCATATCGAGTGAAATATACAAACATGTTCCTACACTTACCCACCCTATTCAACATCTGACAGACATTAATACAGCACAGAAGAAGCCAAACGTAATGACAGCTGGAACATTACTTATTAGCGCGACTGTACTTAAAAAAAAAGACAGATAAAAGGGATAAAAGTATCTTTAAAAATCCTTATGGGGAGATTGGTAGTTTTTCTAGACCCCCTTCTCCCTCATGTTTAGCCCTATTAGTTCTCAGATCTTAGAAGTTTGTCCCATTAGTTTGATTTTTTTTTTTTACCTTTCGCCTCATGTCTGTCAATATTTAGACCTTTCGTGCCATTTAGGTGTCAAATTTATTTCCTGGCGAGCGATAGCGAGCCTGTAATTGTGCAGGAACCGGCCTCCGGCCGTAACATTTTTCTATCGAAAAATGTAAACAATTATTTCGAAGGGGGATCTAATGGACGTTTTTTTAAGTTTGGAAGTCTAGTGAGGAAACTAAAAACAAATATGACAAAATCGACCAACAAAATAAGACCCTTCCCCCGTAAATGGACATGTACAATCAGCCTAATAAGTCATGTCTCGGCACCAAGTATATTTTGATTAATAATTGGTATCGGCAATATCTAAACTTAATTTATTAATTTCGAGTGAGATATACAAACATGTTCCTACACTTACCCACCCAATTCAACATCTGGCAGACATTAATACAGCACAGAGCGAGCCAAACTAAATGACAGCCGAGACATTACTTATTAGCGCGACCGTAGCTATCTTGATTATTCAGCTATTACGAAGATTTGGTAGCTAAGCATGTTAATGATAAAAACCTTAACATTATTATGATCCAGAAGCATTGAGTAATTTCAAAATGGCATTAATTATCGATAACCAACTTTAAAGTCAGAAATTGTTTAACATTAGCAACATTCAACAAAGTAGATAGATTGGAAGAGCTAAATGCACTATGAAGAAGTAATCCCAAACTAAATTAATTGATTGGAAGAGCTAAATGCACTATGAAGAAGTAATCCATAGTCGGTTATATTTCGGCCAGCGGTAAATTGTCATGCTCCAGTGTTCACTACTCGACAATTAAGATTTAGCAAAATATGTTAACCCCTTCATTACCAGTGCCGTCATTTTAGCTTTTTATGGCCACTACTAGAAGATTTTATTAAGCTTAAAAAGGGCCTCCATCAATTCATAGGCTTTGAGCTATCTCACTTAACCCTGTTTACTGCCCCAGATCCTCCTTAAACTGCACAGATTCGTCTAAATATAGCTTGAATAAAATTATAAGAGGTCGCCGGTACAGCAGGGGTTAATTATAAGAGGCCGCCGGTACAGCAGGGGTTAATTATGATAACTAGGTATTAATAGTATGCAAATCCACAACTAAGGCGCTAAGCATTGGTAATTTAGCGGCACAGGAATTGAATTTTCCGCCAGGTGCAAAATTAAACTGGCCTTACCTTGCAATAATATAACCTGCCATAATGGAGGCGCTGTGAGAGAACGGCCATCGTTTTCCTTGGCCGCCATTTTGTTAATTATCAAACAACGGGGCGATATTTAATTTGTGTAAATTATATCCACGGAGTAAACTATATATCTTGTACCAGTATTACCGAATGTTTGTTATGGGTGTGGATTCTGTGGAATCTATGGACATATTGGAGTGTAAAGAGAGGATCACCACCCTACTGGTTACCAAAATGGCGGAGGTTGGCCGACATGTTACCAGCCCCAAATAACTGCCTTGTTTGTTGATTATCTAGCATTTCACTGAACTATACCAACACTTAATCTATAATTTTAACTTTTAACCTATTAAGTGATTCGATAAAGCACGTGGGGACTGATTAATGTAATGTTATTAATGATCGCATATGGGTAAGTGGATTAAGCAGATTCCTAACTCACTATTTCGTATATATTCCTAAATACTGTGGATAAAACCATGAAGAAGCTTATTTGTACAGTATAAATAAAGTTAAATAGGGAGGAACATTCATAGGCGTATGTCTCGAACGATCGTCTTATTTGCTGCTAAGTATATGTAACTTGACCAAATTTAATAAATATACGTAATTATTATGAGTTTATTTACCCTTAAAACGGTTATTAAAGGATGTATAATAGGATTAATGCATTATTCAGACGATAATTGCCCCCGGAAGGGACAACCTGCCGGCTTCCTAAGTTTCACTCGGTCGCCATATTGTTTGCTCAACCCGCCTGGTTAACTCACCGGCTTTCAGCATAAATTTCTCTTAAATCTACTGAAAACGTACGAAACATTAGGAAACCAATGATGAGGCACCTGGCGCAAAGTCACGGAGAGCGGAAATTAGGGCAAGTCACTAAATTAAAATCTAAACAGATGGCTAAAAATGGAGAATACAAGGGGGAATATTGGACTTACTTGTTGTCAGGTCGGTGGCTGGAAATCAAATGGCCTGGGAAGTTTAAAGTACTCACGAAATCACAACTGCATACTTGGCAACCTTTTAGTATTGCCACATCTCCAAACCTGGTCACGAAAATCATTATTATATGCTTAAATAACGGTTTATGATGAAAATTAAGATACGTAGGTTATGTAGTTTTGTGCGCTGCATTCAACTACATAGATGAAATGTTGATTGAATGCCTGTATATGCGATAATTCAACGATTTTTGGTAGTGCGACGTCAGATGAAGTATTGAGGGATAAGCCTTTACAACGGCACCCCCACTTTTCCCAAATGCCCCCAGGGTAAATTCGCTGAATTTTCTCGTCGATTTCCACGACTCCTGGCCGAGAAATTTGCAGATACAGTTGGCTCCAAAAGTTTGTTCCCATTTTTTTTTTTTTTTTAACGAACGGACCAATAGGCCTACTACACTTTAATCATTCTTATGGTTTAGTATACAGTAGCTTGGCTTGAATTAATAAATACAGTTGGCCTCAAAAGTGTGATCCTTTTTTTTTTTTTTTTGCATGGAAGAACACATACTATACTTGACTCATAAGTATAGCTTATTATGCACGTGTTTATTTTATCTGACTATACTTTATTAGCATCATACGTATTAGTATAGTGCCTAGTTACTTAACCCTCTCCGACATATGACGCGATTTTGAGCCTATTAGGGATACTTTAAAACCTTTGTTACCATCTGGGGTATTTAGAAACCTTTAATTTAGTTACTTCAACCTCTGCAGTTGTCTTTGAGTTAGCTGTGGGCAGAAAACTAATTTTGGAGAGGTAATTATGAGTGAGAGAACTCTATTTCTTATTGCTAATCTGGCAACCTCTGCGTCATATGAGTCTGAAAGGGTTAATAATGGCTATCTTTTGCGCTACAATGTGTGATACAAGAGTAGTGTGGTGATCTGTGTGTCTCTCAGCTGCCTCACCTCGCCAAAACTGACAAGCCTACCCCCTACCTCCACCACACCCCCTCTCTCTCTATCTATATATATATATCCGTCTGTCTATCTATCTATCTGGCTATCTATGTATCTCTCTATTTATTTTATATATATATATATTTTTTTTTTTTTATAAATAAATAAATATTGATCGTATTTGTCATTTTTGTCTTATCCTATTTATTTGTTTTTATTCATGACAGATAAAGTTTATTTGAGTTTATTCTGGCTATCATTAGACGACATTTTCTAGCTTCGGAAGGGTCTGTGGAAATTAAAAGGGTAGAAACTATTTTAATCAACCATCTGACTTACATACACCCTTCTTAATCTAAATAAAATCATTTAATAATAGCCAGATTATACTATCAAAACATATCATAATCCTTAAGGGGTTAATGCTTATAACCAAACATATAATGGGTTCAATGATAAAAAAGATACAATTGTCACTTTTTATTTTCATAATATCTACAATAGTTTTGGTACACGTTATAGAAGCATATGTCAAATGGGTTGGGTGTCAAAGGAATCTGCCTTGTATGGGCCAATCGGCTTTCTGCAGGTTTCCGTTTTCTTTTCTTATGTACACTCGGATACCGTAGTCTCTAGCCCACCCCCCTCTGGCACGAGGTGAGGCCAGGACCCTTTCTGGACGGTGGCCCACAGTGATAGTTACGGCTGGGGTTTGGGAGAGAGAGAAACGCACACACGAACACAGCGTGAAGCATTTGGGACAGGATTCGAAGCCTTCAAATGCCTCACACTGTGTTCATTTGTGTGTTGCCCTCTCTCTCAAACCCCACCCCTCGCCATCACTGTGGGCCGCCATCCAGAAAGGGTCCTGGCCTCACCTTTTGCTAGAGTGGGGTGGGCTTGAGATTATGGTATCCGAGTGTACCCATATTTGAGACGTATGCGAGTGATAATGGTATTGGGTGGGAGGAGGGGCGCCGGCTGACAAAGGTGCATGCAGAAGATTGGATTGTCTATCTTGGGTTCGATACAGATTCAAATGGATTAAACAAAAAATGGATGTGCAAATGTCTCATGGCTGTACAGTCAAAACCAATTTTTCCCCGTAAACGTTGATACAAATGGACTGTACCTAATTTTGTAAAATAACAAGACAATTTTATTTTGGCTATTATTAGAACATTTTAGTCACCTTAGAAATGCAGATTAAGGAAAGATTTTTAGTTTATTCCCTAGACTTCGATCAAGCTTTCGAGATAAATTTGTACATTTTTCGGTAGAAAAATATCCCAGCCGAAGGCCGGTTCCTCTATATTACAGGCTCGCTATCGCTGGCCTGGAAAAATCGACACCTAAATTGCACGAAAGATCTTAGAATTGACAGAAATGGGCGAAAGTTCTTAAAATCGTTAAACTAATAGGGCGACGTTTTAAAATCTTAAAAAAAAAAAAAAAATGGGGCAAATCATCAAGGAGATAGGGGTCCAGAAAAAAATCCCTCAAGTGGAAATCTCCCCTTAAATCCGTCATCCATTTATTCACCGAAGGACTAAAATCTGTCTAGAACTCCAATTCAATGACAGATTATCTTCCATATTTGGATACCCCTAAGCGATATCCTTCTACATCATATCAAAATATCTTGGGATTTCTGGACAATAAATGAAGACAAAGTTATGACACACGGGCGAACTATTTTGATACACCGTTGGAGCCACACACATTAAACTATTGGGAGTCACTAGTTATCGTTCACCAATTTGCTTGTTATCATTAGGAGGCGTTCATGACCCCGAATGTACACTTTAGGACACAAATCAGAGCTACCCCCAAGTGAATCTAATCTTCCCATTATTTCTTTGCCTAGTATTTACATTTAGACGTATCGTTGTCCACATAAGTTATAATCCCAGTCGTGATCTTAAGGGGAGACGAGTCGTTTCTCTGGTCCTCTTTCCCCCTCGTGTTAAGCCCCATTTGTTTTGAGATTAAAAGACGTTCGGCCCATTAGTTTGGCGATTTTAACACCTTTCGCCCCATTTATGTAACTTTTAAGACCTTTCGTCCCATTTAGGTGTCGATTTTTACCTGGCGAGCGATACCGAGCCTGAAATTTTAAGAGGAACTGGCCTTCGGCCGGGAAATTTTTCTATCGAAAAATGTACAAATTTATCATGAAAGGGGGTCTAGTGTTTTTTGTTTAAGCTTGATGGAGGTCTAGTGAAGAAACTAAGAAATAAAGGAATGAATGACCAAACAAACGGCTCGTCTCCCCTTAAGTATGAGGGTAATATTTTTATGAATTAATTGCGAGTGTGGTTTCCTATATTTGTCAGTTGATTTGTCAGATGAGTTAACCACTGCATAATCAATTACACTTATAAAAAAATCCTATGTATTATATTTCCATGTATAATGTCTTGGAGAGGAACATAATTTATGTGGGCAACTGTACATTATAATGACACCCGTGACACTCCATAGAATTTCACTATTTGGGAGTTTCGGTTATAAGGAAATTCAAGTCATTAGGGGAGATTTCCACTCGAGGGATTTTTTCTTTACCCCTTTCTGCCTCATGTTTAGCCCCATTGCTTTTGACATTTTAAGACGTTCGCCCCATTAGTTTGGCGATTTTAAGAACTTTCACCCCATTTATGTCACTTTTAAGACCTTTCGTCCCATTTAGGTGTCGATTTTTACCTGGCGAGCGATACCGAGCCTGTAATTTAAGAGGAACCGGCCTTTGGCCGGGAAATTTTTCTACCGAAAAATGTACAAATTTATCTTGAAAGGGGGCCATGGGGGTGTAATTTCAAGCTTGATGGAAGTCTAGGAAACACACTATAAACCTCCCCTTAAGCATACAAATATTTAAAGGAAATACAAATAAATATATGAGTTTATGATGAATGAAAAGTATTTTGCTTCTGAATTAATTGTGTGTACTCAAACCGTATTATTGCTTGTATTTCTGCCATATGATTAAAGCTTGTACTTCATGACATCCCGAAACTCGTTTGGAGGCAGCTAGAAGACGACTTGCAAATTCATCCAAACAATAAAGTTGACATTCTTGGTGTTGGAAGAGTTGTCCTCCATCAACGCAATCTGTGGACATAATAATGACATATATTAGTCTCCAGCATTACTACACCATACCCCATACTACACCCCTCAACTTTCCCTTCATAATTGCTGAGGGGCACAGGGCCTTGGGTGGGGCTTTGGTTTCCCGGGCGTTTCCGCACCCTCCTCAGCTCCCTGCCTTGGAGTGGCTTCGGTCACCCGGGCTTTGTTAGTGGTAAGTAGGGAGGATTTTGTGAGGGCGCTCGTTTATGGCCTTGGCCTTGCTCGAGACCTTGGGGCTGTTCGGCCAGACAGCCTGGGGAACAACAACAACAACAACAACAACTACACCATATAATTGCAATATAATCTACTGTAGGCTATGTATAGAAGGATTACAAAGATAAATAAATATTATAAAGAAATTGAAAGGACGTCGTAGATAAATACAATGAATACAAATTAAACATAATGAAAATAGTTAACAATACACAATACAAATAAGCAACACAAGTCTCGAAATATATACACACGGAATTAAGGAACGTCGTGAAAACGGACATTGTAAATCATATAACACATTAACGTCAATACACCTAAGAGAAAACAACAACTGAAAACTATGAATAATGTAAAATGAGAGAGAGAGAGAGAGAGAGAGAGAGAGCGAGAGCGAGAGAGAGAGAGAGGTAATACTGGCTTTTAAGTTTTAATTGACGGCTTGCGAGTTTCAGGCTATTAGGAAGTTGGAGTCGTAAGCATCGATATTAAACAGAAATGCAGAAATATGATTTTTGTTGTATAGAAAGTTTGTTCAATTTGGTTTTATGTATTTATATATTTACTATGACCGTATTTTAGCTGCTAATTCTGCTAAACATCGATGTCTACAGCTCCAACTTCCTTATAGCCTGAAACTCGCCAGTGATCCATTAATTGATAAACAGGCGGACAACACCACCGAGGACCACAGGGAATTCATATCATATTAACCCTTTCAAGATACGATGACGCATATTTTCGGGGGTCTGGCCATTATTAGACAATATTATTCAGATTAGGAAGGGTGTATGGAAGTCAGAGGTTTAATTTAGATAGTATTTTAACCTATAGATTCACCCATATCCTTCATAAGATAAACAAATCGTCTAATGAAAGCAAGAATAAGCTGTCAAAACGTGCATAACCCGTTCAGTACCAGGGACGTCCTTTTCATCATATTCTGGTAACTATTAGACGATTTTATGCTTATTAGGAAGGACCCTTAGCAATGAAAAGGCTTCGAACTATCTCAACCAACCCTTTAAACTATTACCAGATCCTTCTTAAGCTACATACTATGGGTTTCAGAGGCATGTTACATCGTTTTTTTTCAATGTTTTGGCAGCTGATTTACCGATTCTTAATGGAAGTACATGGAATTGCGATGTATCTGCGTCATATTAATGCTAAATTTTCATAATTAACAACAAATTTCGCTAACAAGTCTTCGAAGTAGGCCAGTAAAACAAGATTGTAGCATGACAATTTACCGTCAGATGGGAATAACATAGACTATAGGTGTTTTCTTTCCGAATAGGTCATGCTAAGTTTTTTTTTTTTTTTTTTTTTTGGAACTCCTTCTCCCTCGCGTTTAGCTCCATTAACTACGGGAGTGAAGCATGGATGTTGTTGGAGAGACACAAACCAAGAGTGAGGGGGGTGGATATTAGTTACTTGAGAAGTGAGTGCGGAGTTACATGGAGGGATAGACAGACAAATGAGGAAGTACGAGAGCGGTGTGGTGTGGATGTAGATCTGTGTTGGAAAGTGTGAAAAGGAACATCTAAGTTACACCTTGAGATGGTTCGGCCATGTGGAACGTATGGGAAGCGAGAGAATGACTAAGAGAGTGTACGAGAGTAAAGTGGAAGGACAAAGAGGGATAACTAAACCGAGAGAGAAGTGGAAGGATGGAGTTAACAAGTATATGCGTGAAAGTGGTGCTGAATGGGAGGAGGGAGTCAATTGACTGGGAAGTGGACAGAGGTGCATGGGGGCAATTCGTTCGTGTCCACCCCTTCGGGGGTCACGGCGTCCGGCAATAGATAGATAGATAGAACTATGATATTCTAAGACGTACACCCCATTACTTTGACGATTTCAAGACTTTTCGTCCTATTTCTTTGCTGAATTAAATTTTATGTATTTAATTATACATTACAAATATAATTTAGTTAGTATAACTGTTAAATGTTGATAGCTACAGATGCAACTTCGTTATAGCCCGAAACTCGCAAGTAGTCAATCACATAATATACGCAGATCGTATTTTTTAATTTAGTTGCCGGTTAAAAAACAATTTTCTTTAACGTTTATTTCAGAAAACGAATATTTTGAATGAGTAACAATATTATATTAAATAATTGTCCTTCACATTTTATAGATTATTTGAAGTAAATGGAAGTAAAACGAGCTAGATACAATAAACAACGTTATGTATTAACTTATTGTGGACCAAAATACCAAGAAGCAGCTAGGCCTATGTAGATCATTTAGGAAATTCAAAGCATCAGGTCGCCCGATGTGGACTCAGTCTTAGGCAGCAAGTCTTCATACTGGTAGTTGTTGTTGTTGTTGTTGTTGTTCCCCAAGCTGCCTGGTCGAACAGCCCCGAGGCCCCGAGCAAGGCCAAGGCCATAACCGAGCGCCCCCACAGAACCCTCCCTGCCTACCACAATAAAGCCTGGGTGACCGAAGCCACTCCATGGCGGGGAGCTGAGGAGGGTGCGGAAACGCCCGGGAAACCAAAGCCACACCCAGGGCCCTGTGCCCCTCAGCAATTATGAAGAGAAAGTTGAGGGGCAAAGGAAAAAATGTGACGCTTTGGCTTCCAATCTTGGTAGATTGGGAGGTCAATCCACGGAAAAGACGCCGTCACTTGAGATCTAGGAAATACATAAGTAAAAGGAACAGTCGGAGTAAGCTATGGGTATGGCAGAGATCGCTCAGTTCTCACTCTGATAGACCAGCCCAGAACCATATGACTAAAACCCAATCCTCTCAGCATCAGCTAGGAAAGGCCCTAGAAAGCCGCCTTTGGCGGGGGGATAGCTCCCCTATTTCAACCCCTTTCGGGGTTGGGCACCTGCCCTCATACTGGTAGTAGTATTGGTTAGCAGATTGTGTATTGCAATCATTATTAGTATTGGTGAGTGGATTATTTATTCATATCATATAATCATAATCATAGACTACAGTAGATCTACTGTAGTCTATGTCATAATATAAAAATGACCTGGCACGATTTTAAATCGTTACAAGCGATTACATCAAGGCCAACACCAAGATAACCCAAAACCTTGGCGAGGGAGCCTATGCTAAGGTGTACTTGGTAGAGTACCATGGGGGTGTGGCTTGTCTCAAGATTGGTAAGAATGGCCCCTGTCAGGCAGAGGACTTTATGGATGAGGCCCGCATGGTGGAAAAGGCTGATGGTGCAGGTGGTGTGCCAAAACTGCTGTTGATTGCTTCTGATAAGCCTGGCATGGTAACCACCTACTGCCCCCACCCTTCACTGTATGATCTCATGAGCAACGGGAGTCTAGCGTCTCATCGCCAGTGGGTACAGATCTTCAAGGCTGTTGCTACAGCACTAGATGAGCTCCACGGTGCAGGTGTAAGCCATATGATTTTAACCCACTGAGCCCCAGCTAGTTATTAATAAATGTACCACCAGGGACCAGCCGGTTTTGAAAAAAGTTTTTTTTCCAGAAACAATAGCGAATGGGTTGGTCAGGAATGAAGGAAAAACCAAAAAAAAAAGAAACGATCAAAAAGGTCAAAAATTGGTCCTACGGAGCCCCCGAAAACGGATTTTACAAGAGTAAAAAATTGAAGGCAATAACACCCAAAATTCCGGTTTTTGCGCGCTCACGCGCACACAGTTGGACTTTGAGAGTTTTCAACCATCGGCATTGTTGTGTGGGATACTTACACAGTTCCCATACAAATCTGAGCCCTCTAGGTGCCATAGGACCGAAGTAATTGGGACCGGAGTAACACTGACGCAACTGTTGCGTCGCTGGGGTTTAGCGTTACATACATTGCTGACGCAAACGCTGCGTCGCTGGGGCTCAGTGGGTTAAGGAAGATAATGTGATGATCAATATTACTGAGCCCCGAGCGCATATCATCGACCTGGGAATTAGCTGCCTTATGGGGCCAGGCACCAACATCTTTCCAAAACAAGAATGCTTCCCATTCTACGACTATGGCCTATATGGTGTGGGGGAGTCTCTCAGCCACACTGTGATACATTTTCTCTCGGCTACATAATGAAATATGCCCTAGAGTATTTAGCCTCAGTTGGAGCTTACTCGGTTGATGATAAACTAGTAGCTCTTTGTGACAGGATGATGAGTACCGATGTTGGAGCTCGGCCATCTCTGTTGGAGGTGGTGGGATCGATTGATAATTACCTGGCTGCCACTGAGTCATCCTAGCTGATAAAGCCAGGGAATTAAACAGATACTTTTGGTAAACCCTGCACGGCTTCCAAGTTTCTTTTTACCAATTATATTTTATATATCTTTTCTTCACCATTGCTTGTGTATTCAAAATTATGTAACTGTTACAGATTTCTTATTAAATAACTAACAAGTAACTGCTGCTTGTTACTTAATAAATAGGGAATATGTAGCTGTTGCTTGTTTTGTATTCAATAGCATGTAGCCTACCTGTACTGTATATGCTCGTAAGAAATTACACTCCCGCAGATCACATTATCCGAATGCTGTCCTCTGTCAAGCTTGAAATAGAGTTCTTTAGCCCAAAGCGAGCCAGTGCATATTCGCCAGGTGAAAAAAGAAGAAAAAAAATACTAGCCAGTCCTACACTTCTATAAAGTACCATAGGTTTATTTATGAAGCCTACTTGGGAGACAGTAGGTAGGCTACCAATCGAGCAGGGCAGCACCCATAGGCATATAATAATGTTTAATTTTTATGTATTGATTACTATTCAGGTATAACCATGCCATGTATGTTTCACGTTGTTTATGCCACATAATGAAGGGTTGGCCCTTCCGGCGGGATTTGTAAAGTGAGACTTATTAACAACGTGCCTCTAGTTGTTTCGCGTGGTTTTTCCGCCGGGAAACTTCTAAGAGTGCTATTCAAATTCAAAACATCCGCCGTCTGGTACAGGATTGTTATGGATTGTTGTCTGTTTTTTTAACACGTATACGATAGACCCTGAAAAAATCAGTCTCCAGGGCCCGCATTTAACACTTCACATCCTACACAAGTCGATAAGCTACCTGTCCTCAGCACATAACATGTAAAGATAAGCAAAGACTCAATAGAAACGAGAGGAGGTGACGAACAAGGTAGGACAGGAGCGTCAAGAGACACGTCCGTTCAATGTGGGCCCGGGCGAGCTAGCGCTTCGATGAGTGAGGCGGAGCATACACAAACAGCAGACGTATGAGAAGCACAATGCTAAGATCAAAGTTTATTTTTTTATTTTATTATTTTTTACTAGTTTTTCTAGTAGTGGTACCCACATCAGATGGACGAGTCCGTGAGTGGTTTTTTAAAAGCGTTTCGCTCACGATGTATGGCAATCGTATTTTGTTCTCTCCCGGGCGGGAAGTTTGAAAGACAAGCTTGAGTTCAAAGATTGGCCATTACCTACGTTAAGGCGCATCGTCAATGATGAAGGGGCCACTACTAAATATTAGGTTTTCCTTCTTCCCTTCGGGACTCAAACCTATAAAAATACATCTAACGTACGTTGATTTTGGCTCTCTATTACTCTTTCAACTTTATGGGGGTGACACTTGTTACAGGCAGCTTTGCCTTTTATCTCCTTCATTCACGTGCAAAAAAAAAAAAAAAAAAAAAAAAAAAAAAAAAATACGGTACCTGTACAGTACTGTATACAGTATATACTATATACAGTATACAGTATATAAGGCGGGAAGGTTTTACTTATTTATTCATTTATAATTATTTTATTTTCCTCCCTAGCTCTAAAGAAAATCTAAAAAACATCCCCAGGATCCCACTTCAAGATAAATTTTGCACATATTTCAGTAGAAAAAATAACAAAAGGTCTTAATATTGACATAGAAATGGGCCGAAAGGTCTTATAATAGTCAAACTATTGGGGTGAACGTTTCAAAGTCTCAAAACTAATGGGACTAAACATGAGGGAGAAGGGGGTCTAGAAAAAACAAATACCTCCCCTCAAGAAATGTAGATACAGTACTATCTCCAGCTATATAATTCATCTTAACCCCTTTATACCTTACATTCTGGCTGAAGTTAGACAATTTTATAGTTTAAAGGGACGTGTGTTATTTAGAGTGCTTACTGTTATCGTATTTACCCATTTGAGTCCTAGAGGTCGATTATAAGCTAAAGGAAATCGTCTAATCGTAACCGGAATGAGAGGAGAATTACGTCATCGTGCTGAAGGGGTTAAATCACACTTATTAACCCTTAGAAGATCCGATGGCAGATATATTTTGTTTTCTGGCTATTATTAGACAATTTTATTCAGAATAGGAAGGGTTTATGGAAGTCAGAGGGTTAATTGAGATAGAATTTACCCTTTTAATCGCCACACATTCTTCCTAAGCTGTATATAATCGTTTAAATATAGCCAGAGTAAACTGTCAAAATGTGTCATAATTTTGAAAGGGTTAATGAAGTGCCAATAACCGACTATACTGTACAGTAGGTAGCGCCAACGAACTTGACAATAATTTTGACCCCTTAACTTCTCATAACTTAAAAGGGCTTAGGGCAAATTGGCTGCAAATTTCCACACCTATTTCCTGGTGGGCTCTTCTCAAATTATATAAATGCCAGCTCGATTGCTTTCGTCCATTTTGAGTTATGAGAAGTTTAGGGGTCAAGATTATTGTCAAGTTCGTTGGTGCTACCTCTACCCAACAACTAAAGTGTGTGGTTCGCTGAAAAGAGAACACTAAATTTAATTACTCGAGTTAAATACCATATGAAATGAACACTTGCAAGTTTCAGGCTATAAGGAAGTTGTAGCATAAACATCCCTATTAAACAGAAATGCAATAATAATGTAGGTTTCTGATGGATAAATTATATGTTGAAATACATACATACATAAACAAATTTAAGACTGAGTGTTCCACACATAAGTGCAGTTTCAGTCTCTTGTCCTAATGGCGGCGTTCCAGGCAACCCTGTTAAGGGCTGCTTCACTTGTCAAGTTCTTGGATTTGAGATCGGCGCGTATACAGTAGTCCGATCCCAGGTCTTCCTCGGTCCACCCCTTGGTGCAGCTCCCTCCACAATCACAGACCTGCATTTTTTTCACCCAATTGTGTTCATCCATTCTCTCCACATGTCCATACCATCCCAGTCTACTTGTACGCATCACCTCGCTAATACTCTTTATACCTAAACGTCTCCTCAGCTCAACATTTGTTATTCTATCCTGTAGCCTGGCCCCACACATCCATCTCACCATTCTCATCTCATTACGCTCCATTCTGTTGACATCCTCTACTTTAACGGCCCATGTTTCTGAGGCATACGTCATTGCACTTCTAACACATGAGGCATACACCTTTCCCTTCAGGGGGAGAGGCAATCTTTTCATGGTCAGGATTGGCATCAATTCTCTGAACTTCCCCCAGCCACACCTAATTCTAGCAACAGTGGCAGCCTCGGCCCCACCACCGGCAGAGATGGTATCTCCTAGGTAACAAAACTTGTTCACCAGCTCCAAAGACTCATTTCCAAAATTCACAGCCACAGGATCATCACTTAACACAAGCTCGCCTTTGCACACTACGCACTCAAATTTCTCTATTTCTGACTTATCCTTCAGCAGGGGCCCCTTTATTCTACTACAGCGCTTACTCCCATGGTGTACCCAACATCGACAGATGCTACATTGAATTGAGTTTACGCCCACTCCCTTTCCACACACTGCACATGGGTATGCACCGCTCTTTTCCACATTGCCTCGTCTCAATCTACAATGCATAACCTTGGTTTTGTTAATATTGACTCTTAAACCCTTGCTCGCCATGCCCTCTCTCCACTCTCTGAATTTGGCCTCAGCATCCTGCATAATGTCAGCTATTAGGACTAAATCGTCTGCATAAAACAGTTCCAACGGGAGTCCGCCTCTAAAAACTCTAGACAGTGCCTCCAAGACCAAAATAAAGAGGAGGGGGCTTAACACTGAACCCTGATGGACTCCAACACGGACTGCGAACTCATCACTCAGTACACCCTTCACCCTCACCGCACTTCGCGAATCCTCATACATCTTCATTATCACACACACCAGCCACTCTTCCACACCAAGTTTCCTCATAGCCCACTGCACATCTCTAGGCACCCTATCAAAGGCCTTCTCCAGGTCTACAAACACAAAGTAAAGATCCCTGCCTTTTTGTGTATTTATAAGTGTACTAAAACCATATTCTAACTGGTAATTAAAATTATGTTAAATACCGATGTCTACAGCTCCAACTTTTTTATAGCATGAAACTCGCAAGTGGTCAATTTTGCATGTATTTATGCAACGTATATGCATTGTATATGCACAGTATGTGTAGATGGATTTGTGTATATTTGTACAGTTGGCTACATAAGTTGTTCTTCTCCATTATCTCATACATAAAAATAGAATGCATATGATTGAATTATGCAGTGGTTAACTCATCTGATCTCATCTTCTCATTCTGATCCATTCTATTGATATCCTTCGCTTTAACCGGCCACGTCTCCGAGGCATAGGTCATCGCACTCCTAACACACAAGGTATACACCTTCCCTTTAAGTTGAAGTGGAAGTCCTCTCATGGTCAGGAGTGGCAACAGCTCTCTAAACTTCCCCCAGCCACTTCGGACTCTTGTACTTACTTTTGATGTGTTCGCCACTCTTCTAGCAGCACCGAGGAGCGCGACGCCCCTCGTTATGTGTGGTGATTTGGTGCAGCAGACTGTTTGAAGCGACAGCTCGCTCCCTTGCGAAGATGGGCTCGTCTGGCACTTTTTGCAATTCGACATAGAGGGCTCTCTTGAAGTTGTCTAACGAGACGTCACTCATGTCTCTTACTCGCCGTGGGAGTTTGTTGAAGAGACGTGGGCTTCTGTGTGATAACCAGCCCTCTCGCAGAGAGCCCATAGCACCCCTGTTATTCATCCGGGGGATATCGTATTCCCAGCGTCTCCTATCACTGAATTTCATGACTATCAGAGTATGTAGGTTTGGTACTAAACCCTCTGCGATTTTCCACGTGTATATTATTAGGCAACGTTCTCTTCTACGTTCCAGCGAATACTGTTTCAGTGCTCTTAAACGCTCCCAATAGTGTAGCTGTTTTACCGAACTTATATGCGATGTGAAATTTCTTTGTACACTCTCTAAGTCATTTATTTCACATGCTTTGTATGGGGATGTTAATACGATACAGTATTTAAGCCGCGGTAGCACTAGAGATTTGAAGAGCGTTATCATAGGTAATTCACCACGTGTTTCAAATGTACGCAGAATCCAACCCGTTAAACGTTTCGCAGCCGCAACTTTGACCTGGTTATGTACAGTACTTTGAAACCCATATTTTCAGACATTAATACCCCAAGGTCTTTCACACTGTCTTTCCGTTCTATTGTGTGGTTAGGTTCTGTTAAGTAATTTGTAATTTCTTTAACGCCATTATTATCTCCGTACCGTATTAATTGGAATTTTTCTTCATTGAATTGCATGTTGTTTTCCCTGGTCCACTGGAACACTACATTCATGTCTTCAGCGCCACCTCCGGCGGAAACTGTATCGCCCAAATAGCAGAATTTATTCACACTCCAACGTTACACACATATATGATAAAGAAATTACAAAATAAGGTGCAGAAAGAAAAAGCACTTGTTCGTCTGATCTGATCTTTATTTTTGAGTATTTCAAACTACATGTTGCATATATATCAGTTCAGCGCTGACTATACTGTCTAGGCCCTACCTTGTTCCTCCTAGGCTAAATATAATCACGACACTCTGAAGTTACTCCCTAAGGTCGGAAACACTCGAGTCGTCACGGCATTAACCTCTTCAGTAGGCTCGCAAATACAGGTAAGACTACTCGATAACTAGTCCGAAAGCAGTACCTCTTTCAAGTCTTTATTGTTGAATATAGACAGTAAAACCTACGCATAACAGGTCTTATTTTGTCTGTGGAAGTTACTATGCAATAATATGTAAATTGTTCAGTACAGTATTGCTTTTCATATTCTCCCAGTTATAAAACTAAATTGTCACCGACTAACAACATTGATATTATATTTAACTTGCTATTACCAAATGATGTTATTGAACTCAAGAAAGCCCTCCCATTGTCAATCTAGCTTTTTTCCCCATTACTTCAACCAGATCATTGAGCTCCTTATATTCTGGCTAACATTAGATGATCATGTTCATCTCAGGAAGGGCCTCTATGAATTGAATGGGTAAAAACTATCTCAATTAACTCAGCAACTCCCACAGGCCCTTCCTAAACTGCATCACATGTGTCCTAATGCCAATAATATAGTAACATGAAAAACTGTCAAATGAATGGAGAAACTTGCTTTGCTTAAAGGTATTTCACTTGGTCTCATATTTCTTAACTAAATATTTAATTATGGCCATATTATCAAAAAGATAGTTTGAAGATTTTGTACAAAGAGACATCATTCCCAATTGGAATAAAATTGCTTAATGTTAGCAGCATACAGTACTATGTTTTGGCAAATATCCCTCCCGCATAGAAGCTCAACGAATTGCTTCAGAATATGCTGGCAATTCATTCATGGCCATCCCCTCGGGAACCAGGGTGTATGGCAATAGATAGATGGCGACATTGTTCCTAATTTGAATGAATTTTTATACTAGTCTTATGAATGAATGCCAGAACATTATGAGAAAGAGGCAACCTGTAGTGAAGAGGTGACTGCTGCGGCGACTGGAGTGTCATCAACGTTACCACTTCATATCTCATACAAGACTACATCATCCAGATATATAACAAAGTACACAAACTAGAGACTCTCTAAAAATAGCACATAATTTTCTAGTCAATAATCTCAGCATCTAGTTTTATTATTTTTTCTCTTATCATGTACAAAATGGTTTTACTATCTTTTGTCAAAATTCACAAGATAACCATCGTCTCCAATAACATCATTAGACAAAAACATAATAATATTGCTTCGCTTAATTCAAAATATGTTTGCATAATGGGCAGGCCCTTAGGAGGAGTCACATGAACTTTTTCCAGCAAATTTTAATCAACAGCTTGGCAAAGTTACGGGTGCGTTCTTGCATTGGGATAGGTTACTAGATTTGAAGTTGATTGTAAGGCTTAAGTATGGTCAAACTTTAATTCAGCAATTACCATATCAATGATCCCAGGAAAAATGTCTGGGAAATTCATTGACAAATTATTTTTCTTGGCTCTCTTGTATTGGTATCGACAACTAGACTAAATGCATATTAGAATACTTGTATCATATCAAAGTTTAATTAAAAAAACTATCAAATACAACTAGACTGAAGGGTCATTATAAGTCTTCTGAATTCTTCAAAAACCCTTAATAATAAATCTGCCATACAAAGTACAATTAAACTGATGGTAGATGACAACAGTAGTACAAACTTGAATTCAGCAGTAGCCATATACAATGAGAATGAAGATATATGGCAATAGTATTATGAATTCTTATGAAACTTGAATTTAGAAGCCAGCAGACCCGAGTTGATAAAAATGGCCGATAAAAGCGTTCCCGTGACTCAACCCTACAGGCACTCAAGCTGGTCCGAGAGTGGTGGTGGTGGTGGGGCGTGGCGACCTAAATAATCCTTTCAATCACACATTTACTTGAACCAATTTTTCGCCATGGCAATTACGAAAATGCACATCAAGCTTTGAAGTGTATTGTATTTGACAACTTTTAATTATCGGCCAGTTTATAGGTACATAATAGTCTGATTAATAAAGGGCCAATGTTTTTTTTTAAGAAATTTAACATTAAAGCAATTACAAAAATGAAATTTAAATAGTACAGTAGTTTTAAATCTGTGAATAAATTTGGTTAACTATTTGTTATGCTATGTTACCAGTTTTCAGTAAGGGATTGAAAGGGCTAATTATACTGTATTGTAATGATGCAACCGGATATGCTGAATAACCCGATACGGCAACGGCCACACTTGTAACTGGATATAAATCACAATCTGGCTATGAATCAACTCTTAATCATATTTAATGCCAAATTTGGCTAAGACTGCGTAGCCGGATATAGAACCTAATTCCAGTGTCGGCTCCACCCATAAACGGGTATACTGTATAATATAATCCAGTGACTGGGTTAAAAACTTAATTTGATTTAGAATCAACTTGTAACCGTGTACAATACATCCTAAACCAGTGACCCGATATTTATACATATATATACTGTACTGTATATACAGTATATACAGTACTAAAATCCAGCAATGATTAAACTTGTGACTGGATATAAAGTACAGTACAAACAAATCCGGTGACGAACCTCACCCAAGACCGGATATACTGTATAATGAAATTCGGTCAAGTACCAAACTCCACCATCCCCTCGGACTGAAGCTCTACCTCACCAGGTGTGTCTGGTTCCGTGGCACGCAAATGCGAGTACAGTAGTGGAAAAAACAAATGCCTATCACAGGAGGCAACTCTCCGACCTCATTATACTAGGTGCCAAATGCTCCGGTGTGCAATGTTAACTTGTGCATAGCAGAGGGAGCTCATTCTTTCCAAGTTACGAAGATTAAATAAAATTTTGCACTTTTATCTGCTTTTTATATAAGCAAAAGGAATGTTTAATACCTGGCCATAAAACACCTTCGAGGTGTTCAGTCAGAACCATTATGAAAATAATGCTATCCCATTCATGCATTCATATTGGCATCATCTAAATATTTAGATTATTCAGACTGAGATTTATGAAACTATCTCCACAGATTAAGATAAATTTATTATTGATGTTAATCCTTACATATTGTGAATTATGTTTGAGGTGGAGGTAGTTTTATAAAGTCATGAGTCTGTGACTGGAGTCTGGCATCAGCTTATAATACAAGAGGTTGGGGATCAGGGTTGCAAAATAAAATAAAGGTGGAGCTCATAGGTTGGGGGAACTACAGTAGATGGGGTGGGTGGCCGGACAACTCAACCAGTAGATCAATTCACAAGTACCTCTCAACTAATACTGTTATATTAAGTTAGGTTATGGGTATAGGTTTTCATAGTACTATTTGACATCAACCAATTCTGTTTGGCTATTTTTGGTTAAGACATTAGCTTGTCACATATTTAGTTGGCCCTGGTTGAGATCTACTGGTCTAGTTACCCAGTAACTCTCGCCAGAACCAAATCAACCAATACAATAAGGTTAAGTTAGGTTATGTTAATACATTAGCTTGGGCCAGGTTATGTAAGCACTGGTCGAGGTCTACTGGTTGAAGAGTTGTCCGGTAACTAGATGGGTCAAGGAACCTGTGTAGGCGAGGAACTTGGGTTGCATACATGGCTGCTCCGGCTCTGGGTGAGACCGGGCTCTGGTAGGAATGGGTTGGAATCTGGCGCGGTGTTACGAGCCGAACCCCGTGTGGCCGACCCAATGCACCGCGCCAGAGTACCGCCGACAAACACACCTCACCTCCCACCGCCGCACTTGCCTACACCTCGAGGCTTATGAGCTAGAGGCACTTTTTTATAAGAGCTTGGAGGACTTTCACATTTTTCAACCAGTGTTCAATATAGGGTTTACAAGAACTTAAAGTGATAAGTTATTACAGAATACCTTATCCTTCACCTTAACTGTAATTGATGATTTAAGGATTATTCCTTCTGCTACAGTTATCAATTCACTATTATTTTGTTTTTAGCTAAGCAAATATATGTCTATAACATATATAGTATATATATATGCACTGGCTTGAGAGAGCCTTAGTATGCTAGCTTTTCATAGCAAAGTAAATAATCTCATAATTATTAGCACTGGGTGAAACAAAGTCCAAACTCTATTGCTAGTGTCTCTATGGGTGGGAGGTAGGGAGGGCTGCCGGGGGTGACTGAGGGAACTAGAGACCTTGCACTGAGGGAGACTCAAGACTTCAGTTTGGATCCACTTCTGCAGTATTATTAAGGCTAAATATTGTCAAATTCTATATTATGAAGCGTACTGTACATTATAGTATACAGTCAAGCCTTTGCAAAGACCAATACTGTATGCATGCTATCAAGGTACTGTACTCTTTATCTTAAACCTCAATAAGTTATCCTACAGAAAAATATGAATAATCAATCAAAACCTGTACGGTACTTAATATCCCTAATCTTTCTAATAACAGCAATCAAACCTCAAAACTAAACTGGAGGTAGTACCAAAATGAAGCAAGTCTGCAGTCTCCCCCTAAAACAGGTGCACCTGGTCTCTGCGGGAAATGGTCCCAGGTCATTCAGGACGCAGACCAATTAGGCCATGACTGCACTCATTTTAGTGCACCTTTTCACCTTGGTGTAACACAGATCATTCTTATCAAAGGATTCTATATTTTTATTTTGTACATCAAGTACCGTAGGATAGGTTAGCTAACTTGAACCACACTGAACCTACTAAAAACATAGTAAAACTCCTCTTCGGATTCCGCGAATCTGGGGATTTAAAACTAGGAATCCAGTTTCGAATTTACCTGGGTCTTTCGGACCCAACAAAGAGAGTAATCTGTGCAACAATATGGTGAAAAAGTGAACAAGAATGAATGGAATGACAGCCTAAACAGCCCGGTTCCCGACTGACTGTACACCGGGGAAAATCTACTCTGGGAAGGAGGTAGAGGTGGTGGGCGGAGGCTGCGCTCCCCGCCGTCAGACTAGCATTTGACACTATCACCACCACAACAACAACAACACCGTCATGTGTCTGTGTGTGTGGCTCAGACTTCCCCCTCGGCACCTCACACATACTCTACAACTTAAGGTGGGGTTACGTCAGTGCTTTCTACGGCAATTATCCATGAACAACTTTTCTGGCATAATAGTTGTGTTCGTTTGTGACAGACGACTATACTTCCATAATTTCAGCTCTTTTGTATACATACCGTATTCTAGATTGAAGGTAGATTGTCTTAGAAAGCTGAAATCTTATAAAATCTTCAAAGTTTTGGGGATAATATTAATTGGCATTGGCAATTAGACAACAGGAAAATTATCTTGAGAGCGAAACTAATATAAAATAACCAAAGTAATGTAGTCAGACCAGAATCGTTGGAAGAAATTTGGTGAGAAAGCACTGGCATGACCCCGGCTTTAATCAGTGGAATATTATCTCCGTATCACACTTGCATCACAATTTATTTGACTGGCGTAACCTAAGAGAACACGGACAACGCGGATGATTGTCTAAACTGCCACAACCTCTACTACATCGTATTTGATGTGGATGGGTGCAGCCACTTTGAAACCAAAGTAAAAAGGATTCGGATTTCAAATACAATTCTGGGCCCAGATACTCAAAGCAACTGTTACAAATGACATAGTGAGTTTGCAACTTGTCATATAGCTTATTACTTACACAGACAAATCTTGCAGCGATCATAAATCATGTTATTGTGAGCCAACAGACATAAGATGTAACAGTACAGTACAGTACACAGTATATTACTTACAGCAATCATAATCTGATGCAGTATACCCAGCTATAATGGGTTATGGATAATGTTAGCACTAGTTATTCTGTTGATGGTCAAGTTATTGCAATCACAAGGTACTACAACTGATGGTCAAGATATTTCAACCATACACTATTACAATAATAAAGAGGTAAGTATAAATACTTTGAGTATCCAAGCCCTGAACTACATTTCATACTATACCAGCATCAGCCAACTGGACAATTAAGTACAGTATCTCCTCAGAAAATATTTCCCGGGATAAAAACCATGGTAGTAAGCTGTGAGGAGGCGCAACTTAACTGTCAAGTTGGCTGGCACAGGGTATAAGACCACACGGGTGCAGGAAACAACTATACTATAAACTATGGTGCCCTGGCATCTCGACAAATAGAATATTTAACCAGTAACTCCCAACCAGTGCCAACTCAACCAATACTCTTAGGTTAGGTCAGGCTAGGTTAGTACTATATATTGACACTGATTTGGTTGGCCCCAGTTAAGAACTACTGGTTGAAATCTACTGGTGGAGATGTCCAAGAACCATATACTGTACTATCACTGGTGTGAGGGCCGGGGGATGTCTCATTATAGGACCCACAAACTCGGGGAGCGGACCCTCTGCCCTGAGGCTTCGTGACTAAATCGTCAAGCATCAGTCTGTCTTCAGTGCAGCAGTCTTGCCAATACATTATTTTAGTTAAATTTAAGCAATACTTATGGTTAGGTATGGGAAATTTGAGTACACTTAAAGACAGCATTCTTTGTTTTTTTTGACAGACAGCACTGGGGGTGGCGACCTATCATAGCAAGATCATGGAACAAGAGATTCCTTAAAAGGGGGGGAGCTTATCACAAACCACTGATAATACTGATGATTCTTATATAAAGAGAGAAAACTGCATGACCTCTTGCTATGATGAGTCTCCAGGCACATCAACATTAATTATCACACTTCAAGGCCACCGGAAAAGGGGCTTATCATGGCACAAGTATTGGCTGCGGAATGATGGGCCGGTTCGCAATCTAAAAGGAAAGGCTAGGTGCAAAAATTCAGGCACAGTCTAAGGTAATAATTAGAAACTTGATCCATCATGCCGCAGCCGAATAAACAACAACCGCGCCAGCACTGCCTGTCGGGGGATCTGCGAGGTGGTCTGGGGTTGACAAATATATATGGCAGGGGGATCTGGTACCGTACTCTGGTTAGGAATGGAATAGACAGGATAAGGGGGAGGAAAGAGACTGGGAGACTCGGAACGTTAGGAATGGAATCGATGGGATATGGGAGGGAAAAGGTTGGGATACTCTGAATGATCGGGAGGTATTGAGGATAGAAATGATTAATGAGCATTGACTTGGGCAAGGAGAAATTCTTAGGAAAGCTAGAGAAGGCTAAAAGTGTACATTTGTTCGAGAATGAGTGGGTAAGGTTAGACATTATCAGTGAAAGCTAAGAAGGAGGATATAGAGGGCTGGATAGTCATAGGAATGATCCGCTAAGAAGAATGACAATGCTAATGATATTCGTAAAAGGACAGGAATGGACAATGAGGGGTTAAGGATGGGAAGACTAAGAGTTACAGAATGGAAAAGGTAGAGCTGAAAGGATGGAATGGCTAGGATCTTAAGGATGGGAGGGCTATGAGAGAAGGGAATGGATAGGAATATTAGCAGTTACAGGATGAAAGGGTGGGGCATAAAGGGTAGAATGGCTAGGATCTTAAGGATGGGAGGGCTAGGAATTAAGGGATAGGAAGGACTTGGAGGAGCAGCTTGGAAAACGACACATCTGGCCGCCTCTCGACCACGTCAGTCGAGCACCTCAAAGCAAAAAGCAAATACATCTGTAATTTCTTAATACTAGACTACCTGGTGAAGGAAAATACTGATGAACAACGCGACATCATCACCGAAACTTCAGCATCAGAGAAAATGCTGATGATAAACACGACATCACCAAAATATCGTTCTCCAAGCTGCTCCCAATGTGTTTCCTGAGCTGCCTAAAGAATCTTGGGCTACAGTAGGCTGGGAAAATGGGGCAGTGTCGTTTAGAAAAGTGAGTGGAGTGTCCCTTGTTTTTAGTCAATATGATTAAATGTACAAAGTTAAAGTTATGTTCAATAGTTCCTGTTATACCCTTGGAAGTCATTAACCCCTTCTGTACCGGCGACGTCTTTTTACAACTTTACTCGGGCTACTATTAGACGATATTATTCAGGCCTCCAGCAAATACGAGGCTTTGAACTACTCAACCGATTCTACTACCACAGATCCTTCATAAACTGCACAAAAACGTCTAAATATAGCTAGAATAGAATTAATAAGACGTCTCCGGTACAGAAGGGGTTAAACGGTGCATGCAAATCTTCCTGTATTCCCTCTCACACTTAACTCCGTCCCCAAACAACACTGCCCCCGTTTGCCGTCCTGGGCTACGGGGAATGTCTTTTTCTTTTAAACTATCACCTGTGAGGTAGTAACTACAAATTGGGAAGCAAAAAGACTGCTGGTTCAATACCACCTATTGCATAGGACAAATATACAGAATTTCTAAAAATAAAAAATACCTCTATCAAGGAGATTACAAAAAAGCTTCTGTAAAATAATAAAGGAACTTAAGATCTACCCTGATATAGAACATATGAATATCATTCTCTTTATCACTTGTATGCACCACCAAAAATTTGTGGACTTAAAATTGTGCAGTAAACTAGTGGCTTCTTCATCTATGTGGAAGAATTTGAAGACCTAAATGCAGTGAAGGCAAAGCTGCAAGAACGTCTTACACCATACGAACAGCCTTCTAGTTGTGGTTGCTGCTACAGTGTTATTATATTAAGACGGCGGCACACGGGCACTCTTTCGGCGCTTCTACTAACTTTCAAAAATTTTCCCAATATTGACGTTCGCTCTTCACCATATTTCTTTGCTGTTGTTCTAAGTTAGGGGATTTACGCACGAGTCATAAATTTCCGGTGCTTAACTTGTCCTGCGAGATTGATTTTAGCATTATTACCTTAAAACACAAGTCAAAATAGGTCGCTAGTAAAAACGCCGGGAAAAAAATGCCCGTGTGAGGCCGTGTTGGACTCGTACAAAAACTGGAGGTTAGCCAGTGCATACAAGATCATCTCACAAGCAGCTGAAAAATGGCATAGTTGGTGGCTATTACAGAATCCTCCTCCTAAACCAATTGCACAATGGTATCATCAGGTTCGGGGATTAGAAAACAAATATGTGTCAAAGTTTCAGCATTTGATAAACATCCCTTAAAACGTCGGCTCAAGATGGTCCTTTACATCATAACTTCTGTAGTTACTACATGATTGCTAACACTCGCAAAGTAGAATTATTAGAATACAACAATAAAATAGTACTGTACTGTAATAACTTTAGTTTATAACTTTTTATAGATACTGTATACAGTACTTGTCAAAAATCCTCAAATAAAAATGATTGTTAGAGATGTATTTATGTACCATACAGTGTTGTAAATGCTTTAGTCTGTATATTTATAATAATATACAGTACCAGTACTTCTACTACACAATGATTCTCAACACTGGTACAATTAATCTGGAGTAAAAGAACACCTTGAGCATTATTGTACAAAGACTCTGTATGTAAAAGGCCAAGACTCACAGCCAATATCCCCTATATACTTGTAAAAGGGGGGCAGTTAGTAGACTTCTTACGTTGGACTTCTAGTAAGGCAATAATTCAAGAAGGGAATTGAAAGGTCGATAAATCTTTCCTATCACAAAAATATACCTCTAGACCGGGTGAACAACTTCTGTACAATAGTTACAACTCTGGGGATGGATACTCAGAGCTGTTGTAAGTTATGACATATGGAAAGTCATAAAGTTCTGATGTTGCAGTTTATTACATCATAACTAGGCATTACTCAGATAAAAGTGGGCAGGTGTAAGTCATTATTCCCATTTATGTGTTGAGGTTTACTGGTACAAGAAATACATCAGCTCTCAAGATAAAACGGTCAAAGAGATACAACATCTGCTCTCAAGATAAGACGGTGAAATGTGGCGTCACAATCGCTCTGAGTATCCAGGCCCTTTAGTGGTTCACAGCATCACACACTAATTTTGGTTCCTAAGGACTAAACAGCTATCAGGCTTCACAACAACATTTAGATCAGATATAACTTTTACTTTTTGTACAAATTCTTTATAGGTATACAATAAAAAAATAAAAAAATGGAAGATCTTAAACAACTTTTAAAAAAATTGAAAGAAAAAAGGAAACTATAATAGGTATTAAACTTGATATAGACATACTGGTATACTAAATCAAGCATACAATCGTAATCAATTACTTGTGCAAAGTTATAAATAACTTTAATTTGAGACAAAATATCAAGAACAAAAATAAAACTAGATAAACTAAGAGGGCATTTATCCTAGCCAAGTTAACATGGAAGAGCAAAACAAATGAGATTAAGATACAAACTAACAAAATTTAATACAGTACAACACTTCGCCATGAACAAGGTAAGAGGTAAAATAATGAGCTTAAAGATTAGCAGCTTAGAAAATGGGATAGCTAGGGCAATTGAGTCTGGGCCTTTTATACCACACAGAGTTCTTCTATTAATCTTTGTTCAACTAGAGGCAGGAGGTCCTCACTGGGGAGATTGATGCTCAGCAGGAGATTCTTCTTGGTACGTTTCTGCAGTCTCTCGGCCAGCTGCGACGAGCGGTGAGATTCCTCGCCCGCCGGACCAAGCAAAGTGGAGAGAGCTGGGGGACCGACGCGCGACCCCAGAGCCGCAATAAGCCCACCCATGCTACCCTGCTCCGTGCCCACCCAGACATACACACTCCCCGTCAGTGAGAGGAGGTGGTAGAATAGGGTCAGGTCTCCGTGCTGGCTGGTAAACTCCTGGAGGTCCAATTCTGTGGCTGCTGGATCCATCTTTGAGGGATTAGGTTTTGAGGTCCCTCCGATTAAGTAGGTGTTATTAGAAGTATGTGGACTTGGCTGGTTTTGAGATTAAGTAGCTGTTATTCAAGTTATTTAGGCTTTGCTGTTTTGTGGTTTTGCTGATAAAGTATTTGATTAAGGCCTGGAAGGGTTGGTACATTTATAAACAATAATATATTAGATCACAAGTTAGTGATTCACTGATTATTACATACAGTATATTGGTTTCTCGGATTGAATTTTGTATAAGCAAGTCACTGGTCTTGGGGTTTTGTTGATAATATAGCAGTTATTGAATTATTAGTACCTGAAGAGGTTAGCTACAATACCGTATTAAATGTTTTATTGGTCACAATTTTGCAAATCACAATAAATTGCTTGTATTATGGTGTCTCTGATTGGGTTTTGCATATGTAAGTCACAGATCTGGTTGCTTAAGCTAAGAATTACTGATTGGGCTTCGCAAATGAGTCATTTGATTGGCTTACGCTACGGTTTCACTTATCAGGATTCACAGAGTCACTATTTAGGTGTATTAGTATATATATTTTTTTCAGGGTTCTTTTATAGATTGGGTTTGGTTGGGAGGACACTGCGCACTTCTTCATACACCGGCTCACACATACTAGCTACTCTCTACGTTAACCCTTTAAGTACGATACCATATTTTTTCCTGGAATTTTGGCTAACATTAGTTGATTGTATTCAGCTTAGTAAGGATTTCTCGTAGCCGTAGGGGTTTAAACTACCTCGATTATGTCCCTTGCTTTCTCGTATTTAAAAGGGTTTAAACTTTCTCGAGTAATTCCCACGTTATTCTGTATTGTATTCAGGCTACAACTAGATGATTTCAAGATATTTGCTGTCGTACTGAAAGGGTTAATAACTCAGCCACTCAAGACCTCCAGGCTTGTCGGAAGAGATGATATCAATAGTATTTAGTATATACAAGGCCAAAGCATCACTTCTTCACAGCCAGGCCTCTCGGTAACATTAAAACTGTCATACGATTCACGTTTTACCTTTGTTACGAAATGAAACGGCATGCATAATACTTCACTTGGCTTTTCTTTTCAAAGGCAATTGTACTTGTTATCCATTAAAACAATATACTGAACAACACAGAGGTTCTACAGAAGCTAAAATCACTCTAAAGGGGGTATCACACCAGAGCTTTAATCCTCAATTTTCAATGGTCAACATTTTTCCAGCAACATTTCTGGGATATTTGCACTGGTATTGGAAACTAAACTGAAGATAGACAATGTATGCTGCAGAACCATTATATAAGTACAGTACTGTACTGTATAACACTGCATAACTCATAAGCTGCCAGTCTTGACGAGGGAAAAATTTAGGTACAGTAGTAGAATTATTCTTAAAGTTTACCCCTGAAGCTGCCAGACCAGTGTTGATGCTAAAAGTCGAGGGAGAAAGCGCGTGTGTGATACCAGCTTAAGACTCGCACATTACAAACTACACTCATACAGGCAAAGTATAGGTCTCTCTTGGTTCTGTGTTTGCTTGGGTTTATTTTTTTTATGAAGTGCAGCTTGAATGATATTTGGGAAGTGTAATGACTGGAGATAGGAACTTTTGCTACTTTGGGTTGTTTGTGTCTCAGATCTCACACTCGGTGTTCTTTACCGCCTCTGGAAAAGAAAAGAAAAGAATTAAAATACAATCACATTAATCCAAGAGTAACTAAAATACAGTAACAATAAAGTTGACAGAATCAATAAGGGTCCTTAATTTTAATACAGTCCTATAATCAGTACAGTATTGCTAAACGCCTTGATCCCCGAAGGAGTGGCCATGAATGAATCGCCTCTGTATTTCAATGCAATTAGTTAAATTCGGAAGGAAGGTTTCTAGTCCAACCGCCCATAAAAACATTTTTTTTTTTGGGTCTTCACAGCAGATACTTTGTCTGAAACCTGATTGGGAGAAACAAGACACAGGGATCCATTGGGAAGGATATAGTATCTGGGGCTGGGCGTATGGTCATCATGTTTAATGTGCATACAGTAGGTCGATACGCTCGCGGTTAAGTTCATGTCTATTTTGACGGCTATTTTGTTTATTATTTGCCCCCTGCTAGCAATATATATGATGATGAGTTGATGACAATAACTCATTGGGGGGGGGGGGGGGGGTGAGGGGACGCCAACCTATTATTGTATCCCACGGCAGTCAAAATAGACATGAACATGATCGCGAGTGTGCGAGTAGTGTAAACAAGGCGGCGGTACGCCCGCATACTACATTCTTACCATCCATTGTAGCTGTGCATAATCCTTACAGACTCAGAGGTTCAACAAGTCCATTCAAATATTTATCAAGGCCCACTGATGCCATCTAAGAGCCTTACCTTCTCTACCTGTTGAACATACATGGCCTCAATGGACCCCAGTAAGGATTATGAATGGTCTTGTTTCCACTTTCCACTCATCCAAAATCATTACCAGTACAGTACCGGTACTGTTTCTACCTGTCAATCTTATATGGCATCAATTGAACTCGGTAAGGGATTGGTATGGTTTCGATGGGGCCTTATGCTACGTTTCTCTACCCGTCAACTTCATGCTTCAGTCAATAGCCTATATCCATTCGTATGAACTTGTAGTGGCTCCTATTGTTAACAGGCAGTGGATATTTTGTTGGAAAATCTTGAATAGGCCTATGTGCAAATAATCATTACAGTATAAATTTTAGGTACCGGTACTATTCAAGCGACCTTTCGCTACAATTTGTAAATTTGATGGTTCAACCGTTACGTTTGCTTCTAATTTGACTGCTTGTGGGTTGAGGGCCTCATCCCCTCAGGACTTATTGTCACTTACATCATATATATTGCCAGCAGGGGGGGCAAATAACAGTTGGCGGTAAATCTACAGTTATATAAACTACCCCTCCCCCACTAACCCCCTTCAAAATACGGCCTTTAGCGTGTTTTTGGATGGTTCAGCAGACGCAGATTTTTTTTTATATTAATGTCACTAAGCCTAATTTTGCCATGGATTTATATAGTTTTCTGCATTAAATTTCATAAATATATAGCCTAGTGTTTGGAAGTAATTACAAGCCTCTGAAAAAACTTTTTCCCCATAAGGGTGGGGGCTTTGCCCCCCCCCCATGACTTATTGTCGTCATCATATACTGTATATTGACAGCAGGGGGCAAAAAACAAGTACGCCGCGGCCCAACCGACTGTAGCCTACACCCAGGTAAACAAACTGCAGACGAAGAAACCGCTGCGGACGAGTCTCACTTTGCCGAAGGTTTGTAATACTTCAATGTAGCCTATCTAGCCCATTTCGGTATTAGTTTATGACCAACCAGTTACGGGCCCCATCGATGATTCTTACTGTATTGTGTTATCACTTTCACGAAAGATACTTTGTTGGTGTAGGCCTACATGTAATTACCGTCGCAAAATCACTATAGATGAAATACGAGAAACTGTTGGATTCTTCACCCATAACACAGGGAACGTGAGCTGGGTTTAGACCGTCGCGAACCCATAAACAGGGAACGTGAGCTGGGTTTAGACCGTCGCGCACCTATAAACAGGGAACGTGAGCTGGGTTTAGACCGGCAGCGAGACAGGTTAGTACCGTACCGTTAGTTTTCGGTTAGGTTAATGTTGAAAATACTAAAATGCGACGGTCCTCGGTATTAACCCATTGGCTGCGGCCATTTTTGGGCTATTTAGGGCATATTCAGGCACTCCTGAATGATAAATCAAGCATCTGCATTAAATGAAGTGTATTCTGCCGAAAACTAGGCGAGAATAGCTTCAAAATGACACCAGAACGGGCCCCGTACGTGGTCTGGTTCACCGCAGTGGTGCCAGTGAAACGCGGGAAACCTGCAATTATGTAACACTCGCTCGCTTGGCTACACTGCTGGGAGACACAGAGAGAGACCCGCGCGAGACACAGTCAACCTCAGTGAGCCGCTCGGTGCTCTGAGGGTCGGAGGTGGGCCCCTCACGCTCCCGCCCACTGACACTCAATTTTTACGGTTTTTACAGGCTTTTAAAGCCTGGAAATTGCTGTAACTTGCCAGGACGTTCCAGAACGTCACCCGCAGCGAAAGGGTTAAACAACACTGTAGGCTAGGCCTATATCAAATACAAAATAAAAAACAACAAAAAATAGCCTAACCTGAAAAACTCGTAACTGGTTGGTGATAAACTTTTACCTCTATTTCAAGTCAAATATACATTTCTGCGCATCATCAAACCATACTAGGCTAAGTCTACTAGGCCTACTAATAATATTAACCTACTAGCCTAGTACCAACAGAATAGGCTAGCCTAGTGAAAAAATAAAATAGGGGTAGGCCTAGCCTAGTATAACTGTAGATTTATCTAAAGTTTTACCCCCAAAAGCTCTAAATACCCGTGTTTGGTGCGGTCAGGGATTTTCAGAGCTGGGATTTTCAGACGAATATCTTACTCTTAGCCTATAGCCTAGTTAGGCTAGGCCTAGCCTATAGCCTAGCCTATCAACTGCATTTTAAATTAATAAAGCTTTTTATAGCTATCATATAATATATATACATAAACAGAGCAAAGCCTTACCTTACCTCGGCTCAGAACTATCGTAAATATACAGTATTATATTGCACTGTAAGCTCTATCGATGTCGACAGTAAAAATATCCCTTGTCATTAGGCCCTATACATTTTCTCTAGAACATTTTCCAATACAGAAAACGGTGAATAACCATAAACTGATATAGATTTAGAAATATTTAAACAATATTCATAATATACTGTACACCCCAAAATAAAGAAAAATGAAGCTTGTTACAATTCCTATACAATAGTGTAAGCATTTCTATTGATTGTTTTGTCAAAAAACGTTCTTCTCTTAGTGAAAAACGTCACCAAAGACTATAAGTCCCCTTATAGACTATTAGCAAACCCTACCACGGATGGGATGGCAAAACTCATTTCAAGAATGGCTGGAAATGAGACTATTCGACTATTCTATCCCCAAATGTCTTGATCCCAGAGGGGAAATAAGGCATAGGTGCTTGCTGACCCCTTTCAAAATCCCACATTTGATCAACGAGGCCATCCGAGGTAGCCTAGAAACCGTAAGGATTATCAATTAAACTAATGGAACTTAGCTGGCAAGTTATTGAGTGGTCACTATGGCCATCAGTCAAACAAATCGGACAAAATATGTGGGATATATGGTTTCTATGAGCATGCCTATTACGTCACTGCTGGACACATTCACTTGCAAGCCTCCCACAAGCCTCCCTGTTCCAAATTAGTAGGCCAGAAAGCGTGAAGCTTAACTTCTATAACTAAAAAAGGGCTAGATTTTGTTTGAGAACCTATAGTAATTACTTACTTTAGGATTTGTAGAGCAAATGGGCTGTACATTTCCACACCTATTCCCTGGCTGTCCCTTCCCAAAATGGTAAAAATATCAGCTCGATTACTCTATTGCGAGTTATAGGCCTAGAGGTTAATGTTCAAGAATTCTGGCCTATCTATTTGGAACAGGGTATATATATCAATAGTTATAACAGTTATCACATGAGCGCATTTCCCTTTCCCATGAGCACATTTCCCTTCAAGATTTATCCTAAACACTGTTTTGGCTGCTAATGAGGCAAACTTTCCGAAATAATTCAGTCGTCTACATACAATACATCTATTTTCAGTCGTTTCCGATACCAGTGAAAAGGATCCCGCAAATGTTACTATGAAAGGGTTGATACTCTCTCTAGGTATGTAACATGGGAAAATGTTCAGTTACATTATATTCCATGAGTTTTGAAAGAAGTTTTAGCATCCCATCCGTGGTAGGGTAGGCCTATTTGTCCCTTAGTCGGTTATTATGCTATTGACTATCATGCACGTATAATAGTATCCCATAGTTATATTCTATTGACTAATATGCCATTCTCATCACATGATCACCTAGCGTGTTCTATATCTTCTACTACTGTATACACTTTGAATCCTAATACTTTTCCTATTGACTATTGTAAAACGTTCAGCTAGTTTTTGTTCTACTAATGTGTACGCCATTCTCGAGTTACATATATTATAGACACAATCAGTCCTCTATTGTAAAAAGTGTTATGACTTACACTATTATTAACCCCTTCGGTAGGCCTACTGGTGGCATCCTTTTCATTATGATCTGGCAACTAATAGAGGATTTTATTCAGCTTAGGAAGGACGTCTACCAATTAAATGGCTACAGACTATTTTGATTAATCCTTGTAGCTACCATACACCCCTCCTAAGCTTAATAAAAATCGTCTAAATGTAGCTGAAATTAAATAAAAAAGACGTCGCCGGTACTGAAAGGATATTATAACTTACAAAGCCTTAATATTAAGCAAGACACAGTCATATAAGTTGATAAGGGTTAATTTTGTGAGGCTGTGGTTTCTATAGTCATGTCATGCTTAAATTTGGTATAAACTCTAGCTTGGCCAGGTTATCAATATATACGTATATTTTCTAGGTGGTGCCACAAAATGTTATCATAATTACCTTTGTGAAATCTACTACACAGCCTTTTATGTATCTAGTAGTGGCCTGAAAAAGAAAAGAAATTAATGAATATCAGCCAATCTACGAATGAATAAGAGCATGCATAATATATAGTTTTTTATTTATGATGGAAATTAAACACAGAATTTATGAGCAGAAACATGCAAAAGAACAAAAAAGAAAAACAAATATTTTTTTTTTCAAGGGACAGGTCAGGAGTCTAGTAAGTTTTTCTTGTCCCATTTGGCAGAAAAAGTGGTTCAAGGGAGTAACACACGAACACTTTTTCAGGCAATCTTTTTTGGCAATTCTGGTTTGGCAGATTACGAATTAAAGCTATGTAAAATATCAGACAACTAATATAATGTACAATCGCGAGCCTTAATAGTTACACTACCATTTGTATCTGTATCGAACCTAAATGAGACAATACAATTCCTTATTAAATCTCAGATGCTTCAACAGTTTTAAAAGTTTTCTTTATCAAATGGGTGTGTACACATTATGGCTTACAAATACACCTTTAGTCTGCTTCCTAATAACAGTGCAACAGACCTCTGATATACGTTGCCAGAAAAACAGGTGTATTAAAAAAATGCCAGAAATAGTTGCTGATAAAATTGCCATAAAACTCCTTGTGTGACTCTGCCTTCATGCTCCCACCGCTGCCATCACCGCTAGAGCCAGAAATTTCAGAGACCCAACAATTTCCCATCATGCCTCGATATGTAATATTATAATGTACCAGTATTTCCATTTCGTGACCTTAGATAATTATATTTATCTTTTCTTGATTATAATGTAGGATACTTTACCAAATATATATAAATGCTCTCTATATAATTAAGTTTGCTGATTTTTTTAATCATGACAAATATGTAGAGAAGTTTATATATCAGAATTTAGTAGCCATACAGATAACTCGGAACAATAAAATACACTGATAAATGATTAAAAATTATTTCATATTAATTGTTATTCATAAAATATGCAGGCTTTAAAGCTCATATTATCATTGTTTCGTATATTAACAGGCAATAAAATTAGACATCAGTGATTCATAAATTAAAAGGCTATGGAATTCGGCTTCAATGTTTTGTAAAAGATTAAACTTCGCTTTAGTTAAACTTAGATATAGTTAAATATAGAGGCTTAAAAATTAGGTATTGTGGAATCTATGTTTCTGATATGGTCTCTAGGCTGCCATTTCCCCAGCATCATGCACAGAGAGCCGGCTAGGGAGTCATGCTGGTCCCCAAGCCGGGCCACACACCCTGAGATGTTACCTTCGTCGCTACTACAGGCCCCCTTGCCCTCGGAGGGCCGGGCTGCTGAGAGGTCCAGGGCCGCGGCAGCCAGGTTTGTCGAGCTGCTGAGGAGGGGGGATGGGGGCGCCTTGAGGGTGGGGGAGGTCTTAGTGACGGAGGAGGTGATAGTGGAGGAATGGGTGGAGGCGGGCACGGCGGAGAGCTGCCCGGAGTTCAGCAGTGAGAGGAGGTTGATGTTCATGCCAAGGCTGCCCAGGGTTGAAGTGGCCATGTGAGGAGGCTGGTGGTCGGCCATACTGTGATGATGTTGAACCTGCGCGCTACTGGTCACCGGCACTGAGCCACCGCCGTTAGCCTGACTGCTGGCATTTTGGTAGATATTCTTCAACGCTTCCACGTAGTAGTTCCGTGCAGCTTCTGAATACACTGACTTCACGAGATCTGGGTTTGTCAGCATGGTCTGCATCAGCGACTGGTTCATAGCGGCGATCATGATGGGGTTCAGGGGGTTCAGTGGGTTTAACAAGTTGAGCATGCCGGCGCTAGAGTTTTGGTGGTGCTTCTGGTGCTGCTCCATCTGTTTCTGTTGGTGTTCCATCTGTTCGCGTTGTTGTTTTTGTAATTTTTCCAGCTCCTTCTCCCTCAGAACCTGAAGTTCTTTCTCTCTCTGCTGTTGAAGTTCTCGTTCTCGCTCCTTCTCTGCCAACTTCCGCTCTTCATACTCTTTCATGTCTTTTATATATCTTTGGCGATCCTGTTCTGAAAGTTCAACAAACTTTTTCTTTTCTTCATCACCCATATTCCTCCACAGTTCTCCCGCTCGCTTACCAAAATCTGCAAATTGTGGAAATTCTTTCCCTTCTTCCATCAACTTTCGCTTGAAATATGCACAGAAATGCATGAACGGTGTGCAGGCCTTCTTGGGCATGTCAGGTTGCCTTCGCCTCTTCTTCTTGCGCCTACGTGTGGGTCCGGGCATGGCTGCAGCCTGAGGTGCCATTCGGGGTGCTGAAGGTCCTTGTTGCATGAGAGCTTCATAGGAACGCATTATACTACAGCTACCATTCTGGCGAGCCTGTGCTGCCACAGCCAGGCTACCAAGGCCCCCCATACCCCCGTGAATCCCCCCAAGAGCACCGGGACTTCCACTGGCCAGCAGCTTGAGCAGGTCCGTCTGTGATGGGGCACCACTCGTCCCATTCTCTCCACTGTAACAGCCAGAATAACAACTAACAACCACTGCACACATTAGTCCTTGGGCCGGATCCAGAAATGTCACTAATCGGTACCATCCGAGAGGTGGATTCCTTCAGTATAAACTTGAATAAACAGATATGAAGTGATACAGATATTCTTAGAAAGAGGTCATCAATTTGAAATAACACCTCCAAAGAATGTAAACAATGTATACCAGCATGGTCATTAGGTCTCTCAGATGGTAGCGATTTTCACTCTAGCCCGTGGACTACATCACCCTCACCTGTCGTACTCACCCGCATTAGTGTAGCTTCACTTATAGCCTACCTCACACTTCACCCCAACAACCTCCCACCAATAATACTGTTGTGATTCCTAGTTCAAGTGAGCCCTACTCGTATACTCACGCTCACAAGTCGGGTCCTGCCTCTGCAATTTCAACTTTGTTTATTTCTCTTGTAAAAAGAAAAAGATTCTTAATACAGGTGGAAAATTCACAAAACCATGAATATAACACAGACCAGCTTAGCCCACACAATGAAAACAATGTTTATTGTAAAGTCACGACAGTTTCGGCTCATCTTGAGCCTTCTTCAGATAATCCACCTGAAGAAGGACCAAGAGGAGCTGAAATTGTGAAGTCTGTATAAAAATCCAGATTTTTGTTGTGGGTTAAAGTTCTACAGTGTTTACATTCAAGCATTGTTAATTTTCCTTGAGTAGGTTTGCTTCTTTCAAGAGAGAAAAATAACATTGACGTTATAAAGGCGGACCATGACTTCTGAGTGTGAGTGTACAAAACCTAGACTACTGATACTCAGGCCATCCACTCTGTACTCACCAATATGTGTTGTGTAGTGGAGTGCAGACAAGAGTGAATTATATACAAATAGTGCAAAATACCAAATATGGTGGAAACATGGAAAAATGTCATGATGCTAAGCTTATCACAAGCTTGTGCCTACAATGGAAAATATCTCCATTCCTAAACCCTTGCATGGGACACTGACATAAGAAGTAAACATGGCAAATTCAAAGCAAGATGAAACATTAATATTTGGTTTTAAAAAGCAATAAAACTGATGAATTTGAGAATATAAAATTTAATGAGAAATCCTGACCCATCCCCGAAGATATTAATTTTTGGATGTGCTGTTAAATATTCACACAGCGAATGTTCAAAGAGATCAATTCAAAAAAATGTTATAAAGATAAAACAAAAACAGAGAAAATGTTAAAAGTTATTAGTGGAATCCAAAAAAATAACATATATGAGCCAAAGAAGCTACAAACCCTTTAGCAAAAAACACACCGTGCATCAAATCTCAGTAAACAGAGCAGTCAAAACATCTGGCCAAATATGGTAAAATACTTAGCACTGGATGAACCATTTATCAACCACAAATTTCAGGCTTTAAGGGAGCCCACCTCGTGTTTTTTTCTCTTTCTCTCCCTCTCTCTTTGGCTTGTATCCATTCGGCCTCATTCAGCCTACTGTTTTAAGACGTTTACCCCCATCCAGGTGTCAATATTTTCCTGGCGAGCGGTAGCGAGCCAGCATATATATATATATATATATATATTTGTTTTGACAGCAAACGCTAAATTTGTACATTTTTCGATAGAAAAATGTCTCCGGCGAAGCCGAATTTCTCCATACAATGCTGGGAAGAAATCGACACCTGGATGGGGATAAAAGTCTTAAAACAGTTGGCTGAATGGGGCCTAATGGATACAAGCCAGGGAAAGAGAGAAAAGGAGAAAAAGATAAAAAAAAGCCGGTGGCAAGGGAGTAAAAAAATGTATGCTTCCAATTAACCCTTTTAGCATAGTAACACACTTTCACTTTATATTTTAGCTATAATTAGCCGATTGTGTACAGATTAGGAAGGTCTCGTGGGAATTAAGGTTAATGCCATCTTGAAATGGTCCCATGGGAATACAAATAGGTTAATACAATCTCAATTAACCCTCGATCCCCCAAGTCTTTCTTAAGCTGAATAATATGGTCGTCTGATAGCCAAAATAGAAGGGAGAATAGCATCATCATGTACTGAAGAGGTTAACCCTGTAATTTGTTTTATTCTAGTTATCTCCAGCAGATTTTATTCAACTTAGGAAGAACCTGTTAGTGTCCAAGGGTTGCTGGAGACAGTCTTTAACCCCATGATTCATAGAGATTCTATCTAATCTGAATAAAAGCACGTGAGAGTAGCTTTCCTCTTTTCACTGTGTACCTTGATGCAATCTTTCAATTTATACTCGATACTGTCAGACAATTTTATTCAGTTTAAGAAGGCGCTGTGAGAGTCGAGCGGTTAATTGAGATTGATATTACCCCTTCGATTCCTAGAAGTTCTTCCAAATCTGAGTAAAATTGTTTGGTGTTAGCCAGAATACAATAAAAGAGCATCACTGTACTGAGAGGGTTAATAAAATGCAAAATGTGTCACCTGATTGAAAGAGTTTATGCCACGAATTAAAATGGTTGACCCAGGCAGCAAAAATAATGGGAAAAGACAAGAAATTCCCTTCCATGGTGCATTAAAAAAGTATAGTAGTATATATAATAAATATATATATATATATAATATATAATGGAAAAAAGTCAAAGTTTACAAGGAAGTGTTCAAGTCAGGGTCTCTCACACAGCCAGTTACATACCAATTATCTCTGGTAACCTGTTCCTACGGCACACAAAGAAAAACAACACATCAGGTCATTGTGGAGGGAGGGTCACCTAACATACGATCTAGGCCAATATCTCAGGGTTAAGTTAGGATTAGTTCTTACAAAGCCAAGTATAATGTGTGATTTATTTGGAGATTACAGACTGATTCTCTTGATAGGAGGATGTCTGATTGGGTTTATTAGGATATAATACATTACTATATATTGATAATTACAGCAAGTCTTCAAATCTGGTAATATTAGGATAATAGGTGTCATGCAATAATCTGGCACATTTTATAATTCGGAAAACTCGAGGGGAGCAGAGGCCACTGAAGTAGGTAGACCTCTATTTGCTATATTAACTGACTTTCTTGGTGCTATGAGTGGCCTGTGGTGCATTCGTTAGTGTGTTTAAATCTATCTATTGTATCTATTGTATAGTTTGCCACCTGCAAGTGGTACCGATGAGCCCTTCGGTATTTTGTATAACGTTTACTCCCCTAGACAGGTTGCCGACCAAGGCTGAAGAGTCTCATCATCACAAATGATTGCTGGGCAGGATGAGAAAATTAAATATGAGCAGTATTATTCTAAGACCCTATGCTTCTTTTCACTTAGCAATAAATAGGTTATGTAAGTGGACTATTGTGAAATTCTCCCTAGGTGAATTTGATGGATTGTCTAATTTTACTGTATACATACAGTATAAGTATCATCATAAAAGTAAAATGATGAACAAATTACACTGGTACGCATAAAAATATTCTTATCCTAAACTTTCAAAGTTTTCAATAGCCTTAACCCCTTCTGTACGGTGCCCGTCATATGACGGGCACCATTTTGAGCCCTGAGAGAGAGGCAAACTCTTGGAGGGAGCATAAGGGGGCTTCAACCGCTTGCCACAGCCAGCAGGCACACACTGAGGGTAAGAGAAGGCTGCCTTACTCATGTGCAATGTCACACATGGCAAAAACAGCAAAAAATTGCCCCTTTTTTACCAATTTTGGCCTATGTTTGCAAGATTGTTGCAAGATAACCAAATGTCGAACAGGGATGATTCAGGTGTCATTGGAAAGCTCTATCATTGTACTTCCATGGATATATAATTGTATTACACTCTGGCTCTTGCTTATGCTTGAAAACGAGCATGAAATGAAGGCAATTTTGGGCAATCATGCCCGCAGCGTTAGTGTTAAAGGCCCACTGACATAAAAAAATCATCCCTCATATTATTTTATAAATCGATAAGGTACCCTATGATGAACAAATACCTTAAGTACAGACACCTGACATTCAATAGTTTCCCCAGTAGAAATTGGCGAATAATTTACTAGTGGCAATAAGGTAAGACTCCTACATACCTATAGTGCCTATAGATGGGTTCGCCACTCAATCTAGTGGTACCGAGGAGCGCGCCGCCCCTCGTTCTGGGTAACATCAAAAGTCAAGATTCATAAAAATTGGTCAAACTACCAAAACAAGGAAGAGCACAAATAATTACCGATGCAAAATCAGTATGTTGGTCTTATTTACTAGTTTGCAAGGATTAGATATAACAATTACTACTTGTTTTGGCGAGAATAGTATTAAGATTGTATCATTATTAGCCGATCTATCCGTGATGATATAATGGTAATTTGTAAGTGGTACTGTAAGGATTTATTAGTTAAGTCTTTTTGTTGTATCAGTTGGTGCTTTGTAAGAAATAATCCCAAAAACTGACTGAAAAATGGTGCTGTGTCAATGTTTATATTTGATCACATATTCTCAACTAATTTTCAGTACTTTTAAGTGATAGGTTAATTTCATGAGTGTATGTCAAATTTTATTAATATGATTATCAAGGTGCAAACAAGATATTTTATTTAGCTGGTGGATATTTAATTATAAGGTAATATATATTGGATTAAAGCAACCATGGAGAATTGTAATACTAATAATCTCTGCTCTTTGATATCATGACTTAATACCATGCTACATAATTATATATGAGGATTAGGAATATATGAATGTTTAGATATATAGTTTTGAGTTACATACGTACTTCAATTTTACTTAACTAGAAAAGAACTAGCATAGCTACTTAATATATTACACATGTACTTTCTACTTGATCTAATAAAAAGAGCAGGACAAATTTAAGTGAGCTAAATCAAGTACACCTGCAAACAGGTAGGTCTAACTGGTCCAGAGCTATTATAATTTATGCTATTATTGCTTGTTAGCAGTCCATAAAGCCAGGCAAATATATATAAGCTTTGCCTATCCTTTTGATAGTTTGATGCATCTGGATTTGAAGGCTTGGGTGACCTTACCAACTTATTTCAAATTTGTTTACCAACCAACTTTACTTCTAAACTAAATTAATGAAATCAACAGCTGGATTCGCAGGCTAGGGTGAACTGAATGGTACTCATCCAACTAGTACCAGATCTATGTGCGAGTTTTTGAATAGTACTGTATAGATATATAGCTAATACAACATAATTAAAAGTAAGTCTGGACCAGTTATCCCATTTGGCAGGAGAACATTTCTGTCTTATACTTTATGAAAAAAATAATGGTACTGCCACGTACTGTACTTTCTAAATTACACAATATAATGGGAGGGACCCCTGAAACATACAAATATATTCATATCAAAATCATATCCCACCTTCACACTTTCAACTTATATATATATATATAAAACTAGATTATATTAGGCTTGGTTCGTGTGACTCAGCCCCATCAGGATACGAGGGTGACTTTCTACCTTATATTCTGGCTATCGGTAGATGATTTTATTACATTTATAAAGTAAGGATATAATATGGAAGTAATTGGGCTCATCGAGACTATATTTACCCCTTTGATCCCTACAGGTACAGCTACTGACAAATGTTAGTGAGTTCGTGCGATTTTCTTAGTGCAAATAATATCCATTTATATTGCTGTTCAGATCAAATCAGCTATAGACAAATAAATATATATTATGTATGTATTATTGTCTAGCAGATTTAATCTGAACTTCAATCTAAATAGATATATTTTCATAAAGAAAATCGCAAGAGCTCATAAGCATTTGTCATTGGCTGTACATGTATATCCCAAACTAAAATATGCTAATGATAGCCAGAAATAAATGGTCAACACACGTCATAATCCTCAAGTGTTTTTGTTTTGTTTTGTTTTTTGCTATAGAAACCCGAAGTTGATATTATGAAGGTAGGACACTGGACTTAAGAGCTTGACTGTGCAATCGTTAGCCCTAATAGCTACCCACCCATTTGAATCTGTATCGAATCCAAATGAGACAATGCAATGTTTGATTATATCCCAGAGGCTTCAGCACTTGGTTTTAAAAGCTACGTAATTTCAAACAAAGAAACAATGCCAAGTTAGTTAAAATAGGACTTCAGAGGCTATCAACCCTTTTGAATTATTAAACCATGACACTATAAGTCAAGTATAGATTAGTTAGTTGGTTAAAATTTCAGAGGATATCAACCCTCCTAGATTATTAAGCCAGCACACTGTAAGTCAAGCATAGCGTCAGGACTGGAGCCTCTTTTTCGAGAACCCCAGTCCCTTGAAACAATACAATGCGTGATTATAACTGAGGTCCTTCAGAACTTGGCTGTAAAAGCTTAGATATTCAAATGACGAAACAACAAAGCTTCGGAAATTTGCTTTAAAGATTTAGCTGGGTGTATATTTACTAATGCTCACGAATACACACTCTGCATTATAGGAACTCCCGCAATTCTAGACAAAACCCCACCATTACTGTTATAAATAGTTAGGCCAGAAATCGTAAACCCTAACACCTGTAACTCAAACAGGGCTAGAGCAAATGGGCTGTAAATGTTCACTTATTTGCCCTGGCTAACACTTCTCAAATTGTAGAAATGTTGGTTAGGGAATAGTTTTGTCCTATCCCGAACCAGTCTTTAGAGTATTTTAATAACATTCCAGTACTTCTCATTGCAATTACATCAACTATACCCTATTCCAAGTAGGTAGGCACAAACTCTTGAACATTAACCTGTATAACCCACAGACCACTAGAGTAATCCACCTAATATTTATACCATTTGGGAAGGGTCAGCCAGGTAATAGGTGTGGCAATTTACATTCCGTTTGCTCTAGCCCTTTTTTTGAGTTACAGAGGTTAGAGTTCAGGATTTCTGGACTACTAATTTGGAACAGGGTATTGCGTATCATAATAACTGGCTAGAAAAACGGCAAAATGTAGAAATTAACACCGACAATAATGTGGGTTTGTCTATGAATATGGGTGTTGACACTTTGAAGATTGTGACGCATTTTGACAGTTTATTCTGGCTATCATTAGACGATTGTATACAGCTTTGGAAGAATATGTGGGAATTGAGAGGGTAAAGACTATCTCAATCAATCGTCTGACTTCCACATACCCTTCCCAGTCTGAATAAAATCGTCTAATAGTAGCTAGAAAACAGAAAATAAATACGTCAGCGGATCTTCTAAGGGTTAAGAGATATGAATTAATTGAACCTAAGCTTACATAACTTAGAACACGGATTTGCTCGGAGGGGGAGACTTACCCATTGACCGCCTTTCCCAGCTTTTCAACGACCAACTCATCCATGTGTGTTCATATGCCAGGGCTGTGGGGCCTGTAGTAGTTGTAGTAGTTGTAGTAGTAGATTATCTGTAAGGCAAAAGGGAAACATTAGAAGATGGTCAAATACATGGTGAAAATTGATAACATGTAATATTAGTTCTGTTATGCAATTGAGTAAAATTAAGTTTGATAAAGTACTAGGCCAAACATACAGGTCCTTCAAATATGTAAAACAGATATGTATGTGTTTGCACTGTATGTGAGTGTGTGCCTGTTTGTTGTATTGTTTTTGGAATAATTGTTATACATTGGACCATTTTGTTATGTTTAAAGATATATTTATGTGGTCAATTAGTATCTATCTATCTATCGGTGTGTTTGAGAGAGAGAGAGAGAGAGAGAGAGAGAGAGAGAGAGAGAGAGAGAGAGAGAGAGAGAGAGAGAGAGAGAGGTGAACGAGTGGGTATATGGGTGTGCGTGTGAGCGATAATTTCAGTATGTGTAATAGTGTGTGTGTGTGTGTGTAATATCTTCCTGGATAAGTCCGGGTATGCGAGAACCAGCCCCAGTGTTGCCAATTTAGCTACTTTTCCGCTAGATCTAGAGGTATTTGCTCCGATCTAGAGGCCAATTCTTACATCTAGCAACATGAATTCCAGCAATATTCTGTAGATTTGAGCCATTTTAAAACGATATTATAGAACTTGTGTCATTATTCTGTAGATATGAGCCATTTTAGAGCGATATTGTAGAGCTTGTGTCATTATTCTAGCGATGTTCGGCATTTACTTACTATTTAACTGACTTGAGTTGGTAACCCTGCCCCTTTTCCCACAATTACCGATGACAACACAAGCACCTCACCAACACCTCCCTCCATCACTGTCACACCTCCACCATTGTCACCAAGTCAACCACACTGCACAACCACAGTATTGGAGGTGCTTGTGTTGTTATGCTTCACTCACCAAGCCTTATTTATGACCGGTGTTCTTAATATTATTGTACTGTTTGTGCATTAGTCACACATATGAATGTAACCAGACGACGATGCTGTTATTTCAGTGGAATAATGGCTCTTTGGGCAGTATGTATCGCTTTACTAGTGGTTGTCCACTTACATGATGGGGGCGCTGTTCAATAAACTCGCCCCTCCGGGAAAAATCAAAATCAATCACCAAGCCTAGCATTGATAAAAATAAACTTTGACAAGTAGACAGAATGAATATAAACACCATGTGAGGAGGAGCGCTTTATTGACATTGATTCACCAGGCCAATGACATACAGTGAGTAAAGAGGAGTAGCTAGGTCTGGCAGAGGAAGTAGGAGTGTGCTGATGAAGTAAGAGTAAGCTGAAAAGAGAGACACTGAGTAAAGAGGAGTATGACAGGGGAAATTCGTGTGTGTTGATAAAGTAAAGGTGAGAGTTGAACAGAGGAACAGTGAGGACAGCGGAATAGGTAGGTCTGGCAGGGGGAGTGTGAGTGTGTTGATAAAGTAAGGGCGAGCGATGAAAAGAGGGACAGTGAGGACAGGGGAGTAGGGTAGGTCTGGCAGGGGAAATACGATTATACGAGTGTGCTGAGAAGTAAGCAGGGTGCCATTGGAGAGAGTAGGGGAGTTGAGGGGGGGACTATACTAAGACTAGCATGGTTCCCGTTCTAATAATCTGGTTCCCTTTATGCATCCCACCCCTGCCACTTCACAGAACAAAGCACACATTGCTGGCCCTCTCCCTCCCCACTGGCCCGGAGCCTGGGAACCCCGATCACAATCACTGCACCGAAGTGGTCTGGACCTGGTGACTCAAAGATGCCAGAAGTTACGACGAGGTGAGAGGCATGACACAACAGAGAATTAGCAGCGTTTTCTTTGCTCAAGACTATATAGTTTCTTCAGAGGCATAGCACACCAGAGAGTTAGCAGCGTTTTCCTTGCTCACGACGATATAATTTCTTGAGAGGCATAACAGACCAGAAAATGTGCAGCCTATTCTTTGCTCACGACGATATAATTTCTTCAGAGGCATAACTTTAACACACTAGAGAATTAGCTGCGGTTTCCTTGTTCACGACGACATAATTTCTTCAGAGGCATAACACACCAGAGAATTAGCAGTGTTTTCCTTGCTCACGACGATATCAGGTCTTCATACTCGGGATAATTAGACGGTCATAAGTTATGATACCAAGTTATGAGAGGCATAACAACCTAGTGAATTAATAGCTTTTTCCTTTTTCGCGACGATATACTTTCTTCAGACTTAAAAATACTAGACCATATTAAGTTAAAATACCTTGCAATGAGAAGCATATCAAACCAACAATGTTATAGTTTTTTCCCCTGTCCCATTAAGTTCCCATTTCTTGATACTCAGGAAAACAAGAGTATCAGGATTTATAATACTCAGTTATGAGAGGCAAAACCAACCAATAAATGTATAGCGTTTTCCTTGACCTTGTTTTTGATTTGTCATACTTAGGAATATTATTGTGACTTTTTTCTAATATTTATATAACACAAATTACGAAATCGGCATTTAGGATACGACAACCAGAGGGAGATAAGAAGTCGCACAAGTTCCGAGTATATCCGGCCCCTCTGGTTGTTTGAGGGGGGTCACCTGTTTTGTTTTTATCTTTCTCTCCTTTTCTCTCTTTCCCTGGCTTGTATCCATTCGGCCCCTTTCAGCCAACTGTTTTAAGTCGCTTATCCCCATCCAGGTGTTGATTATTTCCTGACGAGCGATAGCGAGCCAGCATTGTATGGAGAGATCCGGCTTCGCCGGAGAAATGTTTCTATCGAAAAATGTACAAATTTAGCTTGCTGTCAAAAACAAAATATATATATGCTGGCTCGCTACCGCTCGCCAGGAAAATATTGACACCTAGAAGGGGGCAAACGTCTTAAAACAGTAGGCTGAATGGGGCCGAATGGATACAAGCCAAAGAGAGAAGGAGAAAAGGAGAAACAAAACGAGGTGGGCTTCCTTAAGCAAGAGAAAGTCTAGCGATCCGGAGGTGATACACTCTGAAGGCTGCAGTAGGAATGGTGTATTGATCTGAACCAAGACTTATGTCAATGCCTGCCACATACACCATTGTCAACTCACCAAAACATGAGCACAACAGATGCCAATTATTCCAACAAAGAGCAAAAGTCTGTCAATACGCACACAAGAAACTACAAAAGCAGCACACACACACACACGAAAACAAATAACACTCAGGGGGGAAAACGAACTCTACGACAAATGTCCTTAGAGGGGAGGTTTGAGAGCGGCCACCTCCTCGCAACCACAGCACGAATGAAAGACCCCCAAGTGAAGCTGACAATAGAAAGCATCAGTCTCCCCTGCTTAACACCCTCCTACCCTCCCACTCCAGTGCCCCCCCCCCCCCTCTTCTCTCTCCCTCCCCTTCCACCCGACCCCTCTGAGGGCCTCCCTGCCATCACCCCCCCCCCCCCCCCTCTCTCTCCTAGAGACCCTATGGTAACAGGAATCAGCCAACGTTCGCCATATTGGTGCCCCTGGTGTCACATTACCCTCTTTATGCACTCCAATAACCCCTTACTGATAATACAACATTCGGTATTCCTGGTAAAGTATATATAGTTTGGTCTATGGATATAAGTTCTACATGCTCATAAATACAATCTCGTCCCGCTTTTAGATAATTAGGGCACCGAAAATGGCGTTCTTAGAAAAAAGATGGCCACACTCTCTCTCAACCAAAGGATCTCTAGGCTACCCCCTCCTACTTCTCTCTCTCTCTCTCCGACCGCTCCAGACCCTCTCATCCCCTCCTCCCGACCCCCGCTTTTTTGTGTGGAGAAACAAAGACAGCAAGCTCAGACATCCCCAACTCAGAGGCTGCAATATTGATCACGGGGATGCTTAATCACACGCTGCACGGGTACGAGTGGGGTGCTCTCTCTGGCTGTCTCATACTCTCTCTCCCTCTCTTTCTCTTTCACTCTCTCTCTCTCTCTCTCTCTCCTTTGCTATCCTTACCTATCCCTCTTTGTTTGGGGTTCTACAAGATCTACTACCAAACTTCGGTGGGAGTGGTGGGTGGGGAGAGTATTCGGTTTTACTGTCCGCGTCTACTATTTACAATTTAAGGTCGGACTGATGCAAAATCTGTGTCTACGTAACTATGTAGATATATCGCCCTCTCTCTTGCAATAATATCTACCTCTGGCTATACACACTCTCTCTCTCTCTCTCACTCACACACACACACACACACACACACCACACTCTCTCTCTCTAGCAACAGCACCCCAAGCTTTAGCAAGGCACCCTCTGCTGCCCATTGTGACTGTGAGAACCAGGGCGCTGTATGCTGGGCTGTCATCATCAGTCTGCTTGCTTGCACCTATTTCATACCAAGCGCGTGTAGTTTGATGTATACAAGTCTCTCTTTCCCTCTACTAGAATTATTAAGCCCTGACTGCCTTGTTTGGATCGTGAGGTCTGTATGGTCAGTGTATCTATGTAAAAATCCCTCTCTAAGTAATCTTACAGTATAGTAAGTACCAGTAGTTTAAGATTAAAGATTCGGTAACATTTATCTGTCTATCTATCTATTTACCTATATATATATACCTGTATATATATATATATATATATATATATATATATATATATATATATATATATATATATATATATATATATATATATATATATATATATATATATATATATATATATATATATATATATATACAACAAATAGAAAGTCAGGTTATATATTTTGCCTTCGTCATAAACTCTTAAACAATTTCCAAACTCCAAGGATGACTAATTCTTCACGCATTATTTCCCACCCGGTAACAATGCTTAGTCTATTATATGAAGTTCCTACCTCGGCTGAGCGGTTTATGGAGTTCCTACCTCGGCTGAGCGGTTTATGCAATTGTCGGTATGAACGGATGAGTGATCCAGCCCATTACAAGCAAGTTTGTCGGTATGAACGGATAAGTGATCCAGCCCATTACAAGCAAGTTTGTCGGTATGAACGGATGAGTGATCCAGCCCATTACAAGCAAGTTTGTCGGTATGAACGGATGAGTGATCCAGCCCATTACAAGCAAGTTTGTCGGTATGAACGGATGAGTGATCCAGCCCATTACAAGCAAGTTTGTCGGTATGAACGGATGAGTGATCCAGCCCATTACAAGCAAGTTTGTCGGTATGAACGGATGAGTGATCCAGCCCATTACAAGCAAGTTTGTCGGTATGAACGGATGAGTGATCCAGCCCATTACAAGCAAGTTTGAATAGCAGACTAAGCGATGTCAACCATTTATTAACCCCTTCTGTACCGGCGACGTCTTTTTAATTATATTTTAGCTATATTTAGGCGATTTAATGCAGGTAAAAAATAATCTATGGCAGTTAAAAGGGTTGATTGAGATAGTTTAAAGCCTGTTAATTGCGATAGTCCTCTTTTAAACTTAATAAAATCGACTAATAGTAGCCAGAATAAAATGAAAAAGACGTCGCCAGTACAGAAGGGGTTAATCCTTTGACGATCGTGACGCATTATGACAGTTTATTCCGGCTATTATTAGACGATTGTATGCAGTTTATTCCGGCTATTATTAGACGATTTTATGCAGTTTGGGAAGGGTCAGTGGAAATTATAATGGTAAAGACTGTCTCAATCAACCCTCTGACTTCCATATACCCTTCCTAATCTGAAAATGATAACAATGGAAGATGATGATACGGAGAGAGAGAGAGAGAGAGAGAGAGAGAGAGAGAGAGAGAGAGAGAGAGAGAGAGAGAGAGAGAGAGAGAGAGAGAGAGAGAGAGGGCATAGAGTGGGCGGACACAACGTAGGATTGATGAGAAGCGGAGAAGTCAAGATTGAAGGGTAGAATAAAATAGAGATCCAAGGTATAAACTATATCAGGTAAGGTTATAACAACTAACTCATGGTAGGTTATTATATTCTGGGTTAGCTAAAATATTTGCTAATATATAGCAAATACCTCAAGATAGGGAATATTCTTGATTAGCTATGATATCAGTTAGGGCATAACAGCGAATAATCTTACATGACTTTTACACATGTTATATTTTATATCTTTTGAACTGCCAGGTAAATTACAAACGTATTGATGTATTTGATTGTAAACGTATGTTTTACAAACTGCATTCACAACCCCTCCCTGGCTAGCTCTATTTCACTAGTAAAATTAACGGGCGCTCAGAAGAGCTCGTACGGTCGCGCTAATAAGTCATGTTCCAGCTGTCATTACGTTTGGCTCGCTCTATGCTGTATTAATGTCTGTCAGATGATGAATAGGGTGGGTAAGTGTAGGAACATGTTTGTATATTTTACTCGATATGAAGAAATGAAGCTTGGGTATTGCTGATACCCATTATTGATCAAAACATATTTGGTGGCGAGACATCACTTATTAGCGCAACTGTACCTACGCCTATGCTGGAGGAGGTATGCGCTCTACCGATCACCTAAAATGAACCACCTTTTCCTTGACGCATATTGTATCTGCCCACCAAATTTAGTGAACATCGGTTCATAACTTTTTGAGATATCTTGTTTACAGACAAAGAAACAGAAACATGGAAGCAAAAAACACAACCTCCGTCCAACTTCGTTTGCAGTGGTAATAACGGATTGGTACTTATGTGGGCGACTGTAGGCTACCTTGATCCAGTCCAACCTCAGACCCGGCTCCCCCCTAACCATCATTAACTTTCTTCCCTTTCTTACACATAGGCAGGGAGGGAGGGAGGGCCAGAGGGAGGGATGATGTTGATGATGGTGAACATTGTGGTGACCCTGTGTTAGCCGGAGGTATTTCCTCACCAACGGCCCTTGTCACCGGGAGCCCTCTTTCTTCTTAGTTTGGTTTGCCCCCCCCCCCCCCCCTTTTTTTTGCGTTAATTTAGTTTGCCTTTGTATATACGAGTTTTGTTAATACTCTCAGTTTGGCTTACCTTTTTCTTTTTTTAGTTATACTTGTTCTTTTTGTGTGCCTTGTTCTCTAATGGGGAGTTCAGGTTATAAGGGGAAGGTTTGGCAACATACTATAGTTTATTCGCTGTAAGTAGGCGAACAATCATGATCTCTATCCTCTGTAAATAAAAAACGACTAGCTAATATTTCTACCATTTGGAAAGAGTCAGCCAAGGAATAGACGGGGAGATTTACAGCTAATTTGCTCTAGCCCTTTTTTGAGTTACAGAGGATAGAGTTCATGATTTCTCGCCTACTTACAGCGAATAGACTATAGAAGGTGAAGTATAAAACACGCGCATGTGAACAATACATACATGATTACTTCGGTAGAATTAACTGTTTTTAACCAACACTCACTTTGTCTTCTTAGTTTACACTGACGTTGATGAAATAATTTGTTGTGTATGCCGCCATCAGAATACTATAAACAGGGAAGAATTTACAGGAGGGGATGTTGAGGTGTCAGGATCTCTCATTTGTTGCTCTCTCTCTCTCTCTCTCTCTCTCTCTCTCAATGAACTGTATAACCTACAGTAGTTAATTATCTTGAGGCAACTTAATCCATGCGTCATTATAAGCCCACCCTTCCAATAAGATAATTGTAAATCAATCGATATCAGTAAGAGGCTATAAGAAGCATTGATTACATTATTTTAAGAGTCATTGTATTCCTAGAAATCCTGCTTAACCCTTTCAGGATTATGACGCAATTTGACCGTTTGTTCTGGCTAGCATTAGAAAATGTTATACAATTGAGATGGAAATTACAAGGGTAAAGACTATCTCGACCCTCTGACTTCCATATACTCTTCCTAATCTGAATACGATCATCTAATAATAGCCAGAAAACAAAAGAAATGAGTCATCGGATCTTCTAAAGGTTAAGCTAGATAAGATCGTCTATTGTTAGCCAGAATATAATGGAAAAAGCAGCATTGAACAGCGAAATGGCTTAACTAAACAAACGCCACATTACGGAAGAGGCTATAAACTGGCTTTGTGACCCCGAAGGAATAATGCCAAATACAAAAAACGGTGAAAAGAAAACGGTGAAAAGTAAACACGCCGATCTGCAATAGTCATCGGTGTGTGTTCTATTTCTCCTCTTATGGACGGTGTTCGAGTAACGGTGGTATTTCTTGCTTAAGGGGGAGATATTGATTTTTTTTCTGGGCCCCCTTCTCCCTCATGTTTAGCTTTGTGGGTTATGGAACTTTAAGACGTTCGCCCCATTAGTTTTGCAATTCTAAGATCTTTTGCCCAATTGCAGGGTCACTATTAAAACCTTTCGTGCCATTTAGCTGTCAATTTACTCCTGACGAGCGATAGCGAGCCTATAATTTAGGAGAAACGAGAAATTTTTCTACAGAGAGAGAGAGAGAGAGTACAAAGGAGTACAAAGGAGTACAAAGGAGTACAAAGGAAATCAAGCAACAACAGATCTAGTGACCCTTCTAGGTTGCTTGTCCTCCAAAACACTGAGGATCAAGTGTCCAAACAGTGGTTTAGAGTGGGTAAGGGAACATTGGAAAGGGAAATACTGCCCTGGAACTAATGTCCGTGGCAGGATTAGGAAGTAGTAGGGGACAGATGGGTTAGTAACTGAGGGGGGGATAAAATAAAGTTATTCATTTACAAACGCAGTCAGTCGCGGGTTTGATGCGAGATATTTGTCTAGGCGGAGTTTAAATGAATCAACGGTGATGCAGTCTATAACGTTTCGGGGAAGCCCATTCCACAAGTTGACAACTCGATTGAAGAAGAAATTCTTAGATTCGTGTGAGTTAAAAGATTTACCAATAATTTTGCAACCGTTTCCCCGCGTGTAATTAGATTGGTCGATAGTGAAGTACTTACTACAGTTCATATTGTCGATGCCTTTGATGATTTTGAACACTTGAATTAAGTCACCTCTTAATCTGCGCTGGGTTAAAGGAAATAGATTTAATTCTCTAAGACGCTCTTCGTATGGTTTGTTCTTTAGGCTAGGTATCATTTTGGTAACTCTACGTTGAACTCGTTCTAGCTTGTTTATATCTTTTTGGTAATAAGGGCACCAGGATTGAACGCAGTATTCCAGAAGAGGGCGGACTAATGAATTGTAAAGGGTTAGGATAACTTCTTTGGATTTATGCTCAAATGACCTGCCTATAAAGCCAATTATTTTGTTTGCCTTCTTAACAACTTCTGAACATTGTTGACTCGGTTTTAGGTTACTCGATATTGTTACTCCCAGATCGGTTTCTCTGTTTACATTCTTAAGCTGAGTGCCATTCATCGAATAGTTTGCTTTCTCATTTAGGTATCCGATATGTAGTACTTTACATTTATCCGCATTGAAACTCATTTGCCAAATTTGGGCCCAACATGACAATTTATCTAGATTGTGTTGCATATCGTCAACTTGTTCTTTTGAGAGTACGCTATTTGCAATTTTTGTATCGTCAGCAAATTTTGAGATTGTACAGGTGAGACCCTCATCTATGTCGTTGATGTAAATTAGAAAGAGAATTGGTCCTAGTACCGATCCCTGGGGTACCCCGCTACTTACATTGGTCCATTTTGATGCCTTACCGTTTATGACTACTCTTTGCTTTCTGTCGCTGAGCCAATTTTCTATCCATTTCAACACACCGTCTTGTATTCCATGCGCTTTTAGTTTAGCAGTAAACGTTTGTGGGGAACTTTGTCAAAGGCCTTTGAAAATCAAGGTATATAATATCTACAGCTTTACTCTCATCGTAGAGGTTGAGGATATCGTGGAAGAAGTCTAAGAGGTTTGTTAAACAGGAACGTTTTTTACGAAAGCCGTGTTGAGTATCTTTAAGTATGTTATTTTCCTCTAAGTGATTTACGAGTCTGTCTCGTATGACCGTTTCTAGCATTTTACATACAACTGAGGTTAAGCTAATTGGACGATAGTTACTGGGTAGGGATTTGCTGCCTTTTTTGAATATCGGTGTTACGTTGGCTAGCTTCCACTGATCAGGCATAGTTCCAGACTGCAAGGATTTATTGAATAGTAATGTCAGTGGTTTAGAGAGCTCATCCTTAGCTTCCTTTAGAACTCTAGGCGAGATTGTATCAGGTCCTGGCGTTTTATTTTACCTTGAGTTTATCTAAACAATTCAATACTTCTCTCTCTGTAACGGTGATATTGCTTAGAACATCTAAATTATCAATCTGAATCGGCGATGGTGTAGGGATATCACTGAGGTCTTCTGTTGTAAAAACTGATGCAAAGAAGGTATTGAGGGCATTACTCATTTGTTCTTCGTCTTTGGTGTATTCTCCATTTTCATCGACTAACGGTCCAACAGTTGAAGTAACAACTTTTTTCTTTCTGATATAACTATAGAATTCTTTCGGGTTTGTTTTACTTTGATTCGCAATATGTAACTCTAAGGTCTTTTTACTTTGCTTAATTAACTTTTTGGCTTTGCGTCGTAGCTCTACAAATTTCACCCGTTCTTCGTCATTTTGTGAGGTTTTTAATCTATCATTAGCAAATTTTTTAGCAAGCAGGCAGTTTGAAATATCTTTATTCCACCATTTGGGCTTATTATTATGGCCTGGACGCCGAGTTTTTGATGGTATGCAGTCTTGCACTGCTTTTAGGTAAGTGGCTTCGAATAACTTCCAAGATGTATTTATGTCGTTATTGTGAATTAAAAAGCTCCAGTCAGTTTCTTTAAACATAGCTCTAAGTTTATGGAAGTTTGCTTTCTTGAAATTAGGGACTTTTTCGATGCTACTATTTGGTTCGTTACTAGTAAACTTTAAAGTGAAAGTTATCGTATGATGGTGAGAGCGAGAGCGAGAGCGAGAGCCGACCGACCCAGGGAACTGCAAGTGAGCAATAAACTTCTATTATTATTTTATAGTCCTCCCAGGGATAGGTATATAGGCTTCCCATAAATTTACCCCGGCAATAACACACCCATGCGGTTAATCTAAATAATGTGACGATCATTTATCTGGCCAAGGTTGCAAAAAATAACCCTCAATTTTACCTATCGACCTGATAACTAAACATCCATTTGGTCAACTTAAAATAATGCGACAATCGTTAATTTATCTACTCATAAATCCACAAATAACCTACCCCTAGGTCCCAATTTTAGTAATAAATGGCGATTAAATTACCTAGCAATATCCATTTAGTCAACCGATAAATTAGGCTGGGTTTATTGGGCTTCATGCTACAATGCTACATGTCCCCTCAAGCCAACACGCTATGTCTGAAAAATATATACGAGACGCCGTTGTAAAGGTTTATCCCTCAATACTTTCACCTTCTATCTCTTATTTCGCTATACTATGACGTCACGTGGAACCTCCCTATTGCTTCGACCCCTTAATCCACCCGACAACGCAACATCCATCTGGTCAGCTTCTAAATAATAACCCAATTTTTTTTACCCGCCTTCCTGATCAACAGCAAGAGGAAGTCTGGCGGCTCGCGCAAAAAACGGCGCGCAACAGAATTTCACCGGTGTCAACGCTTTCTGCAACAAAAAACGGCATGGGCAGCTGAGTGGAGGCGAACCAGTCAGATCTGCCATGTTGGGGCTAAAGTAACTCGAATCCTTCAAAGTCGCGTCTTTAATTGGATATTTAGAGACGGTAATAGCATGTTTTGTTAGTCGATTCTTGCCAGGTGTTGGTGTTCAGAGCAGACAATTTGATTTATGTGGAAACCAAATCACATAGACTACTGGAATGTCGGTGTTTCTGGGGCCAAAATGTCCACTAAGTCCCAAGCCTCGTACACTACCAAGGGTCCGGGGCTGGGCTAGGGGCAGGTAAGCTGTTTCAAGAGTATATTACAGGCCGGTACTAATAAAGAAACCCATGTGGCAATGGTTCTGACCGCGAGGCCTGCTGCGACCCGCGTTCGCCTCGGTCGCCTTTCTCGGCTCAAACCGCCCATGTGTCCATTTCGGCTACCTCTCACTATAGACCCTCCTATAAATACATCTTTTCCAGCTCTACTACTCGTTCTCTTACTCAATATACTACATACTATACTGTATATAATTTCGTCTAATGTACCAGAAAATATATGTACACGGTATATTATCGTCTCCCTTATTACGGAGGAGGTCTATCCATATGGTAAACACAAAAATCAAATTAAGTTAGCTTAATATGTTAATCATAAATTCGATCTTCTAGAAACAAAACAAACATTACTCAAATTAAAAGAAGCTACAAGGGTTACAGTCAACTTCAAGCTTATAAAAACTTATAATACAATATGATAACACATGAGATAGAGGTCTATCATCGCCCTTACAACACAATATGATAACACATGATATAGGTCTATTATCGCCCTTACAACACAATATGATAACACATGAGATAGAGGTCTATCATCGCCCTTACAGCACAATATGATAACACATGAGATAGAGGTCTATCATCGCCCTTACAACACAATATGATAACACATGAGATAGAGGTCTATCATCGCCCTTACAACACAATATGATAACACATGAGATAGAGGTCTATCATCGCCCTTACAACACAATATGATAACACATGAGATAGAGGTCTATCATCGCCCTTACAACACAATATGATAACACATGAGATAGAGGTCTATCATCGCCCTTACAACACAATATGATAACACATGAGATAGAGGTCTATCATCGCCCTTACAACACAATATGATAACACATGAGATAGAGGTCTATCATCGCCCTTACAACACAATATGATAACACATGAGATAGAGGTCTATCATCGCCCTTACAACACAATATGATAACACATGAGATAGAGGTCTATCATCGCCCTTACAACACAATATGATAACACATGAGATAGAGGTCTATCATCGCCCTTACAACACAATATGATAACACATGAGATAGAGGTCTATCATCGCCCTTACAACACAATATGATAACACATGAGATAGAGGTCTATCATCGCCCTTACAACACAATATGATAACACATGAGATAGAGGTCTATCATCGCCCTTACAACACAATATGATAACACATGAGATAGAGGTCTATCATCGCCCTTACAACACAATATGATAACACATGAGATAGAGGTCTATCATCGCCCTTACAACACAATATGATAACACATGAGATAGAGGTCTATCATCGCCCTTACAACACAATATGATAACACATGAGATAGAGGTCTATCATCGCCCTTACAACACAATATGATAACACATGAGATAGAGGTCTATCATCGCCCTTACAACACAATATGATAACACATGAGATAGAGGTCTATCATCGCCCTTACAACACAATATGATAACACATGAGATAGAGGTCTATCATCGCCCTTACAACACAATATGATAACACATGAGATAGAGGTCTATCATCGCCCTTACAACACAATATGATAACACATGAGATAGAGGTCTATCAT
>CM064493.1:49062238-49319738 GCA_032716605.1 Paralithodes platypus
CTCCCAAAACGATGCCAGGATACAATTGCTGATACATATTGTCAATTTAAGCGCTCGTGTGATTACTCCATTGACTTAACTTACTCCATAACTCATCTCACCGATACTATCCAACACATACCAATACTATCCAACACATACCAATACTATCCAACACATACCAATACTATCCAACACATATCAATACTATCCAACACATATGAATACTATCCAACACATATCAATACTATCCAACTCATACCAATACTATCCAACACATACCAAAACTATACAACACGTACCAATACTATCCAACACATACCAATACTATCCAACACATATCAATACTATCCAACACATACCAATACTATCCAACACATATCAATACTATCCAACTCATACCAATACTATCCAACACATACCAAAACTATACAACACGTACCAATACTATCCAACACATACCAATACTATCCAACACATATCAATACTATCCAACACATACCAATACTATCCAACACATACCAATACTATCCAACACATACCAATACTATCCAACACATACCAATACTATCCAACACATATCAATACTATCCAACACATACCAATACTATCCAACACATACCAATACTATCCAACACATACCAATACTATCCAACACATACCAATACTATCCAACACATATCAATACTATCCAACACATACCAATACTATCCAACACATACCAATACTATCCAACACATACCAATACTATCCAACACATACCAATACTATCCAACACATACCAATACTATCCAACACATATCAATACTATCCAACACATACCAATACTATCCAACACATACCAATACTATCCAACACATACCAATACTATCCAACACATACCAATACTATCCAACACATACCAATACTATCCAACACATACCAATACAATCCAACACATACCAATACTATCCAACACATACCAATACTATCCAACACATACCAATACTATCCAACACATATCAATACTATCCAACACATACCAATACTATCCAACACATACCAATACTATCCAACACATACCAATACTATCCAACACATATCAATACTATCCAACACATACCAATACTATCCAACACATACCAATACTAACCAACACATACCTACCAATACTATCCACACATACCAAGACTATCCAACACATACCAATACTATCCAACACATACCAATACTATCCAACACATACCAATACTATCCAACACATACCAATACTATCCAACACATACCAATACTATCCAACACATACCAATACTATCCAACACATACCAATACTATCCAACACATACCAATACTATCCAACACATACACAACACATATCAATACTATCCAACACACATCAATACTATCCAACACATACCAATACTATCCAACACATACCAATACTATCCAACACATACCGATACTATCCAACACATACCAATACTATCCAACACATACCAATACTATCCAACACATACCAATACTATCCAACACATATCAATACTATCCAACACATATCAATACTATCCAACACATACCAATACTATCCAACACATATCAATACTATCCAACACATATCAATACTATCCAACACATACCAATACTATCCAACACATACCAATACTATCCAACACATATCAATACTATCCAACACATACCAATACTATCCAACACATACCAATACTATCCAACACATACTATCCCTAAAAAATTGCTATCATAGAATTGCCGGTCAGAAATTGCCTGAAAGTGGATCGAAATTGCCGAAAAATGGATCATGTGACCGATGACTCAGCCCTAAGCTTCCCTCCGCTCTAATTTCCAGCTTTCCCAGAACCCGCTTTACCCATGTGACCAGGGCCCGGGGTGTCTGTGGGGGGAATTGGGGCTACCTCTGTACTTTTTGTTTACAGTAGCTGGGTGTGAACGTCATGTACAGTTGCCCACATAAATTCGTGCACGCTCAAGTTGATTGCCTTAGGAATATAGTTTGTGAAGGAGTTAATTAGTTTGATCAATTATAGGCTTTATACATCATTGTGGGTTTGAGCCTATTACAGTATTGTTACTTACGTACACAAAATAACAGAGCGTATACTAATTCTCGAGTACAATTGTATAATCACGGTAAAATATTGTTCTTCCCCAAATTAAACTCTTGGTTAGCTCTCAGATATTAAACATATTATTAAGGTAAACATATTCCTTGCCACACATCAATAAGCGTTTAATTTAATCTTGGTTACATTTTGTTCTGGAGCATTTTGTCTTAATTTAAAGGAGGAATGTTGAATTGAAGATTTGAAAGTAAATAAGTAAAGTGATGAACAGAGATAGCATTATAAAGTAGATCAAAGAATATACAACACAAATGACGTAACTGGAAACTAGGATGGCGTGAGGGTGAGGGGAAATAATACATGCCTATTATATTTCATGAACGGAGAATTGAAGTATTAAATGTAAATATATAAAGTGACGAATAGAGACAGCATTTTAAAGTGGATCGAGAAAAATATAGATGTAACCTTAAACTATGATGGCGTAGGGGATGAGGGAAAACAATACATGCCTATTATATTTCATGAATGGAGAATTGAAGTATTCAACGTAAATATATAAAGTGACGAATAGAGACAGCATTTTAAAGTAGATCAAGAAAAAAAGTGACGTAATTGGAAACTAGGAAAGCGTGAGGGTGAGGGCAAATAATAAATGCCTATTATAATTCACCCGATGGCAGTACAAAGAAAGGAAACGAGGGGAAAAGAGGGGACAGTGGAAGAGGTGTGATATATAAAAAAAAGGAGACGAGTAAATAAAGGCGATGACATATTAATCCTTTCATTGAGTGGTTGATGAATGTTTAAATGGAGGATAGTGTTGCAGATAGAGATCAAAGATGGAGAGGTAATAATTTCCACTCTTCCAATCCAAAAAAAATAAAAAAAATATACAGTATTTGGGCAATGAAAAAATAATGTAATTTAGATGTTCCTATGGACAAAGGGAATATTCATGACAAACTTTCCCACACAGAGCAACTACATACTGTACACTGATACACAAATGAATAGTTTGGGAATAAAACGATACGGTAGAGTGAAGAGGTAACCAGATGAGGTTCGATTAAATCACAAGAAAGGATAAACAATACATAATATGGGAACTCTTTAAAAACAAAATAAGGTTAAAAGAAAAAAAAATGGCTTATAATTATAGATGTCGAACTGCAAAAAGTGCCAGACGAGCCCATCCTCGCAAGGGAGCGAGCTGTCGCTTCAAACAGTCTACTGCACCAAATCACCACCCATAACGAGGGGCGTCGCGCTCCTTGGTGCCGCTAGAAGAGCGGCGAACACATCCAAAGGTATCCAAAGGTAAGGTAGTAAACGAGTCAAGGTCATCATTAAACGTACTTAGCTTGTTAAGGGGAGATGGGCCGCTTTTCTGGGCCCCCTTCTCCCTCATGTTTAGCCCCATTAGTTTTCAGATGCTAAGATGTTTGCCCCATTAGTTAGTCGATTTTAAGACCTTTCGCCCAATTTCTTCGTCAATATTTAGACCTTTCGTGCTATTTAGGTGTCGATTTTTTCCCTGGCGCACGATAGTGAGCCTGTAATGTTGGAAGAACCGGCCTTCGGCCGGTAAATTTGTCTACCGAAAAATGTACAAATTAATCTAGATGGGGGATCTAATGGATGTTTTTGTTTTTTAAATTGATGGAGGTCTAGGGAGGAAACTAGAAAAAATAATGAATACATGAATGAACCATCCCCTCTTAAGGAGTTTTCTCGTTAGGCCAAGGGGAAAAGAGTTAGAAGAAATCATAGTGGAAATGGAAAAGAAGAAGAGTAAAGAGTAGCAAGATAAAGATAGAAGTGGAGGAAGAAGAACAGAGAGTGGACAGATAAAGATATAGGGGGGGGGATGTGTGAGGGATGCTGGAAAAAGATAATGCATGAGCGGACACTAAAAGTATTGATATTTTGAGTCACCCATACAGAGGGATAAAGGGGGGGGGGGGGGGAAGGGGTAGCGTTTTTTTTTTTTTTTTTTTTTGGTAACCTGGATCTGCAAGGGACGTCAACTGTACACAGAGGGGAACTAAGGGGAAAAGGAAAGGGGGACAAACCCACAAAACAAAACAAAAACCTATGGGGTGTTGGAAAAGAGAAATGCATGAGTGGAGACTAAAAGTATTGCTATTTTGAGTTGCCCATTGAGAGGGAAAAAGGGGGAACAGGGGTAGTTTTTGTGTAACGGGGATCTGCAGGGGAAGCCAACTGGACACTGAGGGGAAATAATGGGAGAGAGTAAGGGGGAAAGAGGAAGGGAATATAAAACGAGGGGTATGCAGTATGACACAGATATGAATAGGATGCGATTAATCAATTGTATGAATTTTTAATGCCCCCCCAAAAAACAAAACAATAATAATAATAATAATGTATACTACTCAAAATAATTCTCAATGAATATATTTATTATCATGGAAAGGATATAATAGGAGATGTGCAGTGATAGTGAAAAGTGGATAATCAATTAAAAATAATATGACGAATTTAGGCAAAGTAAGGCATGAGGGAGAGAGAGAGAGAGAGAGAGAGAGAGAGAGAGAGAGAGAGAGAGAGAGAGAGTAGGGAGAGAGAGAGAGAGAGAGAGAGAGAGATGGTGGGAGGGTGATGGGGAAGGAAAGAGGGGGTATTGAATTCTGATGATGGGGTTATAGAAGAGGGGGGGGGAGGGGTATGTGTGTGAGGGGAAGGGTGAATACATTGAGCTTGTCACGAGTCACCCTAGAGAGAGAGAGAGAGAGAGAGAGAGAGAGAGAGAGAGAGAGAGAGAGAGGGGGGGGAAGGGATGTTTTTGTTCTAAATGGCCTATCAAACTAGGTCATGGGTGTCTGTGGGTGGTGGAACAATGGAAATATAGCCATGTAAGGTCAAGCAAGTGAAGTGTGTGTGTGTGTGTGTGTGTGTGTAAAAGTGGGGGGGGGGGCCTGTGGAATGTGGCTTCAAGGGGTGCCACTTATTATTTTTTTAACAGACACATTTTGCGTTTCAATAAGTACCCCATTCAGCAAAGATTGACATACTGTATATTTTCCTTATATTCTGGCAACTATTAGGCGATTTTATTCAGCTTACGAAGGATGTATACACATTAAAAGGCTGCAGACTATCTCCATTAATCCATTTAGTTACCGTATCCCCTTTCTAAGCTTCACAAAATCGTCTACATGTCGCTGAAATCAAATAAATAAACCCGTCACCAGTACTCAAAGGGCTATGACATGTATAGACAAATTAATTATCAGCAGCATCACCATTATTATCATCTTCACTATTTTTATGGTGGTGGTGGTGGAGGGTGGTGGAAGTGGATGATGGTGGTTGAGTGACAGATATCAATGGTGGTGGTGATGGAAGTAGTGGTGGTGGTGGTGGTGGTGGTGGAGGAGGGTGGAAGTGGATGATGGTGGTTGAGTGACAGATATCAATGGTGGTGGTGATGGAAGTAGTGGTGGTGGTGGTGGTGGTGGTGGTGGAGGAGGAGGGTGGAAGTGGATGATGGTGGTTGAGTGACAGATATCAATGGTGGTGGTGATAGAAGTAGTGGTGGTGGTGGTGGTGGAGGAGGGTGGAAGTGGGTGATGGTGGTTGAGTGACAGATATCAATGGTGGTGGTAGTGGTGGTGGTGGTGATGGAGGTAGTGGTAGTGGTGGTGATAATGGTGGTGATGGTAGTGGTAATGTTGGCGGTGATGATGGTGGTGTTGGTGGTGGTGGTGGAATTGGATGATGGTGGGGTTGATAATGGTGATGATGGTGGTGGTGGAGGATGGAAGTGGATGATGGTGATGTTGGTGGTGGTGGAGGCTGGAAATGGATGATGATAGTGGTGTTGGTGGAGGTGGAGGTTGGAAGTGGATGATGGTGGTGGTGGAGTGACAGAGGTATTAATGAGAGCCATTGTGGAGGGTGTCCGCCAGAGAGAGAGAGAGAGAGAGAGAGAGAGAGAGAGAGAGAGAGAACTACAAAAATATAAACAAATTCAATCGTGAGAGGTGAATACATAATTTATACAGTATATATATATCACAATCGTAATGCTCTACTCAATTGCATTTTTTTCTTACATTTTAAAACGTATTCCTAATTTACAGTTATCTGAGTTTCCTATTTCCACTATATACACACACACATATATACTCTCTCTCTCTCTCTCTCTCTCTCTCTCTCTCTCACCGCCCCTGCCAGAGCTCCGACCCATCAAACTCATTGTCCACGTCTGCTCCTTGCTCACATCTCTCTTTCTTATTTTCTCACTTTCTCTCTTTTTCCACACCTCACTCTCACTCTCTCTTTCTGTCTTTCTTTTCTTCACTCCAATTTGTTCTGTTTTTACCCCTTTCTCTCGCAAGACACACTCTTTCTGGGTGTTTTAAATGTTGTTTATAATTTTCTCTCTTTTCCCTTTTACAAGCTATTCTCTTTAAAAAAAAATATATATTTTTGTCCTTTCCTCACACCTTTGTTTGTTTTCGTATTTTCTATTCTCTGTCTCTCGCTCTCTCTCTCTCTCTCTCTCTCTCTCTCTCTCTCTCTCTCTCTTCCTTCCTTTCATTCTGCCACTATATATTTGCTCCCTCCTCTTTCTCTATCTCTCATTCTCTCTCACTATTATGCTTCCCAATCTTCTCTCATTTTCTTTGGCTCGCTCTTTTATCACTTTTTTATTTTTGTCAGATTTTGCTGGATCAACCATTTTCTTGTTCTCACGTATGCCTCATCTTTCTTCTTCTTCTTCTTCTTCTTCTTCTTCTTCTTCTTCTTCTTCTTCTTCGTCTGCTTCTTCTTCTTCTTCTTCTTCAACTCGTGGTTTTTTTCTTTTGCAAATTCAAGTCATCTTTTCTCGGGAAAATTGTCTTTGCTTTGATTGTTTCTCCAAATGTCATTGTTGTGGGGGTTGAGTCTTCTTCTTATGTTTTTCTTCTTCTTCTTCTTCTTCTTCTTCAGTACTGTGTACTCTCTCACCCCAAAACATTAACACATTGTTTTCCCTCTCTCAAGCTGTCCATACAAACACACTGATACACACCCACACCCATACAAACTACATCCCCTGAGCACATACATACCTACTTACACACACACACATTAACCTATACACCTCACACAAACACCTACACATACAAACTACATCCCCACAACACATACACACCTACAGAACACACACACACACACACACACTATACACTCCCCCACCACCACCTGCCCCACACTTCCATTACACATACACTGAACACACACACACACACACACACACCTACACCTAAACACACACACACACACACACACACACACACCTACACCTACACACACACACACCTTTCTCATCTCGCCTCCGCCTTTCAGACACCCTCACAATTCTTTCGCACACCCAAAATACTTTCCTTGGACCCTCTTGCTTTTCTGCCACCCTCCCTCTCTCTCACATCATTGTCCTCTATCTATCTATCTATCTATCTGGGAATCTACTTTTATCTATTTGTGTATCTATTTTTGTCTATTATTCTGGTTATTTATATCCGGCTGTATAATACCATTCATCTAAAACAAGAAAAACAAATCCTATAAATATACTGTATGTGGAATAGATTGTCTAGTAGTTTGGTCAGCTCAAAAACGATCGAAAGTTTGAATGATAAGTTAAATAGCCATATGAATAACATGTGTACTGTTATAATACGTGTTCAACTCCTGTCACTTCTTATTCCTTTCTTGTGCCTCTTGCTGATCCTCCCTACCCCTTGTGGGAGTAAGGGCTGGCTACTGACTGACTGAATGACTGACTAACTAACTGACTCACTAACTGAGCTATGAAAGGAATCTGCCTCGCGTAGGTGACATAGGTAAGTATACAGGTGGGCCCTTTGCAGATTTCGGTGTATGATGTATTGGATCTTTTGTTATTGTTATTGCTCCTTGCTCGTACAGTCGCGGTCATAAATACTCGAACACCTTCTTAAGGGGGAAGGGTTTATTTATTGGTCGATATTTGTTTTTATTTATATATATATAATTTTGTTTAGTTTCCTCCTTAGACCTCCATCAAGCTTTAAAAGTTCCTCCAAAACTACAGGCTCCAATTGCTCGCCAGTAAAATATCGACACCTAAATGTCACGAAAGGTCTTAATATTGACAAAGAAAGGGATAACAGGTCTTAAGATCGCCAAACTAATGAGCCGAATGTCTTCAAATCTGAAAACTATTGGGGATAAACATGAGGGAGAAGGGGGGCCAGATTACCCCCCCCCCCTTTAATGATTTAGCCAAAGCGGGCAACACGAGCTTTCTGGTACATCTACGGAAATTGAGAGAGAGAGAGAGAGAGAGAGAGAGTCATTAGAACACTATGCGAGCGAGATCGAGAGAAAGAGGCAGTTAGAGAGAGCCGGAAGAAGTGAGAGAGAAAGAGAGAGAGAGAGAGGGGGGGGGGAGAGGGGAGGGTGGCGTGTGCTTGCTCTGGGCTATGCGGGCAAGGGGGGGAGGGGGGTATATTAGGGTAAGGGTGGCAGGGGGGGCATGTTAGGGCAAGGGAGTTGGGGGAGGGGGGTATTTTAGTGTAAGGGTGGCAGGGGGGCGTGTGTTAGGGCAAGGGAGGGAGGGGTGGGTGGGGGGAGGGGGTATTTTAGGGTAAGGGGGGCAGGCGAGGGTCATTAGGGTGGACTAAAGGGGGGAGCCGTCTATAAGGGGTGAGTATTGGGAGGCCAGGATTAAAAACGGATCGAAAATTTGGGGAAATGTACAGTCCTTTAAACAAATTCGTGGATCCCCATATATTTGTCTTTATGGAATTATAACTATATGGGTTGAATTTGGACGGAACTTGTATTTCAATGAATAGTAGAATTATATACTTTTGTAGTTGGTGTATAGACAATTATAAGCATACATTAGTTTCCATAAACATACTTCATATTTAGAAATAGGTGAGGTCCCGAATTTTTATGAATGACTGTACATACACACACACACACGTAAGTTCAAGAATGACAGAGGATGAGTAATTGAGGTGTGTGTGACTCCAACTAGATAGATGGATAGATAGATATAGATAGATAGATAGATATAGATGGATAAGATAGGTGGTGGGCGTGTAGGCGTGGTTGAAAGAGGACGAGTGACGAGACGGTGGGCGGGCTGAGAGAGAGAGAGAGAGAGAGAGAGAGAGAGAGAGAGAGAGAGAGAGAGAGAGGTGAGTGCATAATATTATAATGTCTAATCTCTGTAAACAACACTCATACCCACAGTACTCGTTCGGCATCAGGCACTGCGAAAGGAAGGCATTATTTAACCCCTTTTGTACCGGTGACGTCTTTTTAATTTTTTGTTCTGGCTACTTTTAGACGACATTTTTCAGTTTAAAAAGAGCTTCCAATAATGAACAGACTTCGAACTATCTCACTTAACCCTTTTTACTACCACAGCTCCTTCTTAAACTGCACAACATCGTCTAAATATAAGTGGAGTAAAATTAAAAACACGTCGCCGATATAGAAGGGTATACAAGGTAAGTCTTGCTTCGATTCCAACGGGGGCAACAAAAAAGAAAAAAAAATCGCGCACTCGTATAAGGAAAGGGTTAACCCATTCAGTACCGGTAACGTCCCTTAAGGGGAGGTATTTAGTTTATTCCCTATACCTCCATCAAGCTTAAAATTAAACCCCCTTGACCCCCTTTCAAGATAAATTTGTAAATTTTTCGGTAGAAAATGTCCCGGCCGAAGGTCGGTTCCTCTTAAATTACAGGCTCGCTATCGCTTGCCAGGAAATAATCGACACCTAAATGGTACGAAAGGTCTTAAAATTGACAGAAATGGGGCGAGCGTTCTTAAAATCGCTAAACTAATGGGGTGAACATCTTAAAAACTCAAAAGCAATGGGGATAAACATGAGGGAGAAAGGGGTCAAGAAAAAAGTCCCTCAAGTGGAAATCTCCCCTTAAATCACATTCATTCTGGACAGTATTAGACGATTATGTTCAGCTTATAAAGGTCCTCCAGCAATTAACTGACTTTGAACTATCTCACTTATCCAATTTTAAGACCACAGATCCTTCTTAGGCTGCACAACATCTTCTAAACATACTGTAGCTAGAATAAATGAGAAAGACGTCACTGGTACAGAAAGGGTTAAATAAGATAACGGCAGCATGCAGAGAGGGGTGGGTGAGACAAGGCTATGTGAGGCAACTGGGGCAGGCTGATGTGTGTGTGTGTGTGTGTGTGTGTGTGTGTGTAACTAGACCACCACTGGGATGAAGTATTGGCTGTCTGGGAAGTGAAGAATGATAGTGAGGTGAGGTGGATGACGTTGAGGAAGATAATGGTTAGGTGGATAATGGTGAGGAGGAGTGGGGTGAGGTGGAATAGTGAGGTGAGGTAGTGATGAGGAGAAGCGGTGAGTAAGGTTTGATGCGAGCTGATCAGATGAGTGCTGATAATGTAATGAGTGAGAGGCGATGGGGTGAGGACGAGTTGATAAGGGGAGGTTGTGAGTAAGGCGCTGGTTGGAGTTTATGAGAGCTGATCAAGTGAGTGCTGATGATGTAAAGCGTGAGAGTCGGTGGAGTGAGGAATGGGGACTTACTGGATGAGGGATCTTGAGTTTTGAGGAGTGATGAGATGAAAAGTAATGATTAGGGGGTTGAGGGGGTGAGGGGTAGGAAGTTATTAGTGAGGGCTGCTGGATGAGGGATCTTGAGTAGTAAGGAGTGACAAGATGAAGAGTGGTGATGGGGGGGGGGGGGATAGTGAGGTGAGGGGTAGGAAGTTATGGGGTAAGAGTAGGGGGGAGGGGATAGTGAGGGCGGTCGGCGTAAGAATCTTGAATGGTGAAGAGTGGTTAGGGGGGGGGGGGGGGGGGTGTTGATCCGGGGTTAGGTAGGTGGGGTGAAGGGGTGATGGTCAAGGGTTAGGGATAGTAGGGCAGGAACCAAAGACAGGGACCGGGCTCTTACGTGTGTGTATATGGGTGTTACATAAAATATGACCACCACTGAGATGAAGTATTGTCTAGGTGTGGGAAGAGATAAGAGTGATAGTGAGGCATGGTGGGATAATGATGAGGGGGCGAGGGGGGGGGAGGGGGTGATGAGATGAGGTGGAATGGTGAGGTGGTGAGTAATAAAAGTGGTGGGGAGTTTATGAGAGCTAATCAAGTGAGGGCTGATGATGGTGTGAAGAGAGAGAGAGAGAGAGAGAGAGAGAGAGAGAGAGAGAGAGAGAGAGAGAGAGAGAGAGAGAGAGAGAGAGAGAGGTGGTTATCGAGGCGAAGTTGAATAGTGAGGTGCAGTGGTGAGGTGAGGGGGTGAATAAGGTGTTGGTTGGAGTTGATGAGAGCTGATCAAATGAGTGCTGATAGTGATGTAAAGCGTGATGGTGCTGAACATATTAACTTCGAAGTGATGGTGAGGGCTGATGGAGTGATGGTTCCTAGTGAAAGGCAATAAATTGAGGGGTGGTCCGAGATAGTGTTGACAATTTAGAGCCACCATTTACATCTCAGAGTGTACCGAATCAAACGTCTGACTCCATAAACTGTTCGCCCTGATGATTCGAAGTACAGGGCACCAGGCGAGAGAGCAAGAGCTGGCAGTTGGCTATCCGAGTGCTGTGTTGAAGGGCTACATTGCTGCACAATGGATAAAATAATTACCACCACACGGATTTAACCAAGTCTCACAGGTAAGTTAGACCCCTGTATATACCTTTCTTGATTGGTTAGTTAGGGAGGAAGGGCTAAAACTTATGTCCGCATTTCCTCTGAAGCTGGAATAAACTGCAGAACGCCAAAGAGAAACACAAATACAAAAATAAGCTAGTAAAACCGTATGGCCACCCTCATAAAGGCGTCCGGCAATAGATAGACAGAAACCCGTTGACTTCTTCTGTAGTTTTATCATTTCTATTTATTTAATATATCATGGTGGAAGGTATCAATGTGGCACGACTTGATAATATAGCCCGAGAGCTCTAGACAGCGTGAAAGAAAGGGACCGGAAGGATAATGTGAGGGTTGGGGATATCACGACCGTAATGGGATTTCTCAGAATATCACCAGGGGCTTTTATAGGGTGAAGTGCATCAAACTTTGGGTTATTTTAAACGACACTACTGCAGCGTTATGAGAAACAATTTATTAGGGAAAATAGGCACCAATAGATTCGCAATATGTTTCTCCATATAGTCCGCATGGAGAATTTTCGTTATCGACAATTTGAAAAAAATACCCACTTCACATACAAATACACCAAAAATCCAAGTCAAAGATGTCAACCAGCGGGGGGGGGGGGGGGGGGGAACAGCCCCCACCCATTATACTAGGATAGGTTTAGGTAAGGTTGTTAGTTTAGGCTAATGTCCTTTCAAAGGGGTATAGTAAACACTAGGATAGCCTATACCCGGTCAGATGTAAGTCCTGCGGTAGTCTCCTTGAATGCTACCAAGCCTGATGAGGCCCGATTGTGGATGTGTGGAGAGGGCTTGGCAGAATTGGTGAGTATTAGGTATCTGGTACAAGACTGGGGGTACTGGGGTGAACTGGGAAGGCTATTGGAGACTGGAAAAGAGGGTGTAACTAAACAAAGAAGAATACGAAGAAGTGGGAAGGAGTATAACATAATAAATCAGAATAGAACGTAGGAGGGTGTTGAAGAGGGTTGGGAAACACCTTGGAGAACTGGTTAACCCTTTCAAGGTATTTGTACGCGTTTCTTTTGTGTTGTGCCTATTATTATACTATTTTATTCAGATTAGGCAGGGTATATGGAAGTCAGAGGGTTAATTGAGATAGTCTTTACCCTTTTAATTTCCATAGATCCTTCCTAAGCTGTATACAGTCTTTTAAATGATAGCCAGAAGAAACCGTGATAAATGTTTACCTATGGTCCCGTTAAAATATCCTCAAGTAACCTATTAAAAACTGTTCAGGGGACTCGTTAGAACTTGTAGGATGTTTAATTGAATGTCGGAAACCAGTATTTACTGAGAAATAACAGTCTTAAAATGCGCTATGGGTCACCCAGGGTCCCTGCCCTCTCTTTCCCAGGTAATGTTATGTTATTTTATATTATTTTATATTATATTATATTATATTATATTATATTATATTAGGTTAGGTTAGGTTAGGTTAGGTTAGGTTAATCTAATGTAATATTTGTACATTTTGGGCAGTGGGCGGGGCCGCGCGTATGTGGCAGCGTACAGACCCTCCTGTAAAACATAGCGCATTTTAAGACTTTTATTTCTCAGTAAATACTGATTTCCGACCTTCAATTAAACATCCTACAAGTTCTAACCAGTCCCCTGAACAGTTTTTAATAGGTTACTTGAGGATATTTTAACGTGACCATAGGTAAATTTTTACCGAAACCGTCAACATGCGTAATTATCCTCAAAGGGTTAAGACTGATATCTGAGGAGGAAGATCGTGCTGGGGATGTGTGGAGAGGACGTTACGTAACCGGTGAGAACTTGGGCTATCTGGGTGAAGACTTCGAGGGTACTGGGAGAACTGGGGAGGATCTTAAATGACTGGCGAAACCTAGGTAGAACTCAGGAGGGCTGTAGAGGACTGGGAGAAAAACTCAAAGAACTGGGTAAGGGACTGGGAAACACCTTGAATAACTGGGTTAAGTCTTAGTGTGATATCTGAGGAGTGAGGCTCGGTTGCTGATGTGTGGGGAGAACTGTGGTGACTTGTGGAGGACTGGAATGAACTTGGAAAGCCTGAGAAGCACCGGGATTTAACCGGGTAGATTGGGTAGGAGTATGAAGAATTGGGTTGACTTGTGGAGGACTGGGGTAAACTGGGAAAGCCTGATAATTACTGAGATTGAACTGTGTGGACTTGTGGAGGACTGGGGTAAACTGAGATAGCGTGGGAAGTACCAGGATTGAAGTGGGGTGAACTGGGAAAGCATGGGAAGTGCCGGGATTGAACTGGGGTAAACTGTGGAAGCCTGGAGAGTAGGACTGGTAGACTGGGTAGGAGAATGAAGAACTGGGTGACTTGTGAATAACTGGGGTAAACTGGAAAAGCCTGGGAAGTACCGGGAGTGAACTGGGTGGACTGGTGGGGGTGGAAGCGTGACCATCAGACCGTGGTAAGACAAGAAGAGACGCCATCCATCGACAGTATAGGTTATTTCGCCACTAAAGTCTTTCCCTCCCATGCTCAAGTTGCTCTGGTTAGGAAGGGATAGGTTAGGATAGATTAGGTAAGATTAGGTTAGGTTGGATGGGATAGTATAGGATTAGTTACGTTAGGAAATTTTAGGATACGTTAAGAAATGTTAAAATACGTTATACAATGTTAGGATAGGTTAGGACATGTTAGGAAAGGTTAGGATAGGTTAGACAATGTTAGGATAGGTTAGGAGAGGAAAACATAAATTAAGTTGGATTAGGTTAGGTTGAATTAAGTCACATGTTACGATACCACCATGTTAGCTTAGAAGTTAATACTGTTAGATTAGGTTAAGTGAATGTAGTTGAAATTGTTGCAAGATAAAGATTTGTGGATGAAAATATGAGATGGGAAAAGACTAAGAAGCGAAAAGACTAGTAGGGGAACAGACTAGCAACCGAAAAGAACCCCAACCCTCCTCCTCCTCCTTCCTGTGGATGAAAATACGAGGTGGGAAAAAACTAAGAAGCGAAAAGAAAGACCTAGGTAGGGGAAAAGACTAGCAACCGAAAAGAACTTCAAACCTCCTCCTCCTTCCTCTAGAGTCTAGATGAAAATACGAGATGGGAAAAGACTAAGAAGCGAAAAGAAAGACCTAGGTAGGGGAAAAGACTAGCAACCGAAAAGAACCTCAAACCTCCTCCTCCTCCTTCCTCTAGAGTCTAGATGAAAATACGAGATGGGAAAAGACTAAGAAGCGAAAAGAAAGACCTAGGTAGGGGAAAAGACTAGCAACCGTAAAGAACCTCAAACCTCCTCCTCCTCCTTCCTCTAGAGTCTAGATGAAAATACGAGATGGGAAAAGACTAAGAAGCGAAAAGAAAGACCTAGGTAGGGGAAAAGACTAGCAACCGTAAAGAACCTCAAACCTCCTCCTTCCTCTAGAGTCTACTTACTTACTTGAGTTTACTTGAGTTGAGTTGAGATGAAAATACGAGATGGGAAAAGACTAAGAAGCGAAAAGACTAGTAGGGGAACAGACTAGCAACCGAAAAAGAACCCCAACCCTTCCCCTCCTCCTCCTTCCTCACCCTCCTCCACCTCCTTCCTCCCCGTCGTCGTCTTTGTAAGGTGGTAGCTTCGCGGAAAGCATGAGTTGCACAATCAATGTAATGGGCCCCGCTAACAATGGCAGTCTTGGTCAATACTCGCCTCTCCTCCTCCTCTCCCTCCTTCTCGCTCGCTCGCTCTCTTTCTCTCGCTCCGGTGTCGCTAGCTCCCTCCCTCACTCACTCACTCTCTCCCGCTTTGCCCGGAGACTCTTGATTCTTTAGCTGGCGCGGCGGTGGTGGTGACTCGCTCTGGCTTCTTCGGTCATGTTTCTCTCACTCTCACTTACTCTAAATCTAACTCTAACTCTCCCACTCTCACTCTCTCTCTCTCTCTCTCTGTCTCGTGCGCTATCTTGTTATTTGACTTATGTGGGGTTCTGCTATCTCTACGCTTGATCACCTCGTTTGGATCGTAGGGTTTGTGTGGTCAGTGTATATATGTAAATCTATGCAAATATCTCCAAAATTACAGCTATAGACACCATTTACTTGGATTAAAAATGATGTTGATAAAGCCCCTCATAGAAAACTATCAACACTGGGTGGATTGGGTGCCTGTAAGGGGAGGCATATATATTATTTCTGAACCCCCTTCTCTCTCATGCTTAGCCCAATTAATTATGAGATTTAAAGAAGTTCGCAAGGAGTTATGATGAATTGCATATCTTCTGATTGGACACGTGTAACTTTTGGACTTACACAGGGATCTGTCCTTGGCCCACTGCTGTATATCATTATTGTCAATGCCATTGATGATAGCCTAAGGGTGATCTTAGTCTGTGGATGAATATTTCTAAACTTCAAACAGATTATAGATGTTTATTGACCACATAATTAAGTCTGTAAACTTCACAAAACGGTCCAAATTATAAACATTATTCCTAAATAAGACCTGTTCTACCTACAAGACTTATCTCTGAGATTGCAAATAGATCTTCACAATAGCAATTTAAGAAGAGTAGGTAGTATTGTGCACACTCTGTAGGGAGAGGGCTGTACTGAGCAATAACTCTTAATTCATCTTGGGCATCTCCTTTGAATGGGCTGCAAGATAATCGTGATACTTTCATATATACAGTACTAGCAGGGGTACCCGGCGTTGCCCGGGTTTAAATTCTACTACCATAATCACCATCATCAATCACTACTACCACAATCATCACAATACTACTACTACCATAATCACCGGCCTCGACCTCCCTGTGCCTCATTAAACGGCGACCTCGATTTCGGCCGCTAAATGACCTCCGATTTTGGATCTGACCTCATCCGTACCCCCATTTTGGGGAGCTGCGAACAACTTTCGTTCCATACACCTTTTCGATCGGAGGCCTCCTTCTGCCCCAAACGGCCATTTTTTCGCATTTTTTTCCGCTCCCGTATACTACATAAGTTCTGCCGAAAATGTTATTAAACAAAAGTGTCTCTGATTTCCACTAAACTCGCCTAAAACCATCTCCAAAGCCTGGGCTTTCCAACGGTGCCCCACACTCCAACCTGGCACCAAAACTGTGGGAGGAGTTTAGTAACAAAGGTCGGGTAACTGACAAACAGACAGACAAACATTGACCTTTATTTATTAAGATTTAGCCTCTCCAATTCTAGGGTGTTCTCCCTTTGATTCAGCACCTCTTCCTTGTCACCTCTCTTTCGTTTTATTTCTGTATTTCTCTTTTACTTTCTCGCTCTCTCTCTCTTTCTCGCTCTCGTGTTTCCAATTCAGTATTTGTATATATATTTTTTTCTCGTTTGAACTCCTGTATTTTGGTTTCTTCTCAAATTCACTTACTGTCCTCAAACTCTCCCCCCCCCCCACCCCACACACACACCCTCTCTCTATCTCACATACACACACACACACACACACACACACACATCAGTCTTTTCTCCCTTTCGTGTCGCAGCAATTACCACAACGACCACCATCGTTGTCATCTCCAACCACTACTACTACTCCTACCACAACCTCCACCATCATCCCCACTACCACCACTATCCCTATAACAACTACTACCATCGCTGTCATATCCAACCATCACTACCACAACCACTATCATCCCACTACCATAACTACCACCACTATCCCTATCACAACCACCACCACCACCACAACAACCAGTACAACCACCACCACCATATCAACTACCACCACGACCATAAACACAACCTCCACCAATATCCCCACTACCATAAGTACCATCACCACCACAACCACCACCACCACCACAACAACCAACACCACCACAACTACCATCATCCTTTTTTACACCCTTTCCCCTTAGTGGTTTACCCTTTCCCCTTCCCCTCACTGACCTCTCTACCCCCCCTCTCTCTCTCTGTCTCTCTTCTTCAACGTTATATTCCTCTTGTTTTTCTCCTTTTCTATAATTGTGCTTGCTTTTGTAGTACACACACACACACACACACACACACACACACACACACACACAAGAAACATATATGTGAACGCAAATGTGTCCAGCTCATATATTTAAGTAATAGCATAATTACGATGACTATGATCAGACTTTCTCTCCGGTATTCACACAGTTTCACGCGTTTTTATAAGATACGATGTTATAAGAAGACGATTTCATTCAGCTAAGGAAGAATCTGTGGGAGTCGAAGGCATAATGGAGTTGGTTTTGACGCCTTAGATTCTTGAAGGTCCTTCCTAAGCTGCATGAAATCGTCGAAGGATAGGCAACATAAACTGCTAAAAACGCGGCATAATCATCAAGGGGATTAAGGGGAGGTTTTTAGTTTGGTCTCTAGAAATCCATCAAGCTTAAGATTACACCCCCTTGAGCCCCTTTCAAGATAAATTTGTACATTTTTCGGTAGAAAAATGTCCCGGCTGAAAGCCGGTTCCTCTTAAATTACAGGCTCGCTATCGCTCGCCAGGATAACATCGACACCTAAATGGCACGAAAGGTCTTAAAATTGACAGAAATGGGTTGAAAGTTCTTAAAATCGTCAAAATAATGGGGAGAACGTCTTAAAATTAGAAAAGCAATGGGGCTAAACATGAGGGAGAAAGGAGTCAAGAAAAAGCTCCCTCAAGTGGAAATCTCCCCTTAACTCTGTCAATGTCCACTTTGGTGATAGCAAAATGGTTAGTGCCTGGAATTTCGGTGTGAGTATTCTTGGTTCGAATCCTTGGGGAACCACATGTATTCTTGGTTCGAATCATTGGGGAACCACATGTATTCTTGGTTCGAATCCTTGGGGAACCACATGCATTCTTGGTTCGAATCCTTGGAGTACCACATGTATTCTTGGTTCGAATCCTTGGGGAACCACATGTATTCTTGGTTCGAATCCTTGGAGTACCACATGTATTCATTAGTTTAATTGATTTCATGAATTAGGTTTATTTGTAAGTTAATTGGTAGGTTGGTGATAACATGAAAGCCTAACCTACCCAAGCTACCCTAGACACCGACCATTTATACTCCCGACTACTGCTGCTGCCCCATTTCTTTGTCAATATTAAGACCTTTCGTGCCAATTAGGTGTCGATTTTTTCCTGGCGAGCGATAGCGAGCCTGTAATTAAACAAAAATCGGCCTCTGGCCGGGAAATTTTTCTACCGAAAAATGTACAAATTTATCTTGAAGGGGGATCCTGTTTCTTTTTTAAAGTTTGATGGAGGTAGGCCTATAGGGAGGGAAATAGAAACATAATAAACAAATACAAAAAATCGACCAAAAAGTGAACCATCTCCCCATAACTCTGCTAATTTCAACTTCATCATCACACCTACAGTACATGTTGGTGAAGCCTAACCTACCCAAGCTACCCACCCTACACAGCACCCACCCTTCCTAGTTCCTACGACTACTGCTGCTTTCTGCTGCCCTACACAACAGATCAATATTTCCCCCGCCTGGTCATGACTCAAACACTACCTCCTCACCACTGCTGTTTTGTCCTCCACCTCCACCACTACCTTCATCACCACAACTACCCTCACTCTCCATTACCAACCTCACCACCACTACTACCCTCATCACCACCACTCTCCATCACCACCACTACTCTTATCACCATCACCACCACAACTACCCTCACTCGCCATCACCACCACCACAACTACCCTCATCACCACCACTCTCCATCATCACCCTCACCACCATATCAATGTTGTGTTGTCTCCCTCCACCACCCCCACCATCACAGCTACCCTCACCACCACCGCTACTACTACCCTCATCACTAGTATCACCCTTACCACCACATCACTGCTGTTTCGTTCCTTTCACCACCCTCACCACCACACTACACCACCGTTTTGTTCCCTTCACCACCCTCACCACCACCGCTCCCCTCACCACCACCGTTTTGTTCCCCTCACCACCACCATCACCACCGTTTTGTTCCCTTCACCACCACCGCTCCCCTCACCACTACCACATCACTTTTGTTTTATTTCCTCCACTCTCACCACCACACTCGCTCGCTTGGGGGAATACGAGGCTGAGGTGGAAGGTGGAACAGGACCCGATGGAGGGATAAAGCAGGGGTGGAACAGTGTGGGAGGGGAAATACGAGCAGGGGTGGAAGTGGAGTAGCGGCAGGGATGGGGACGTTATGTGCTAAGGTGGAGGTGGAGGAGACGGCGTAGTGGATTGGTAATGGAGATATGGGTAGAATAATTAGGTGGATCAGGCGATGGAGTGGACGACGTAGTGGATTGGTAGTAAAGACATGGGTAGAATAATTAGGTGGATCAGGGGGTGGAACAGAAGGTGGATGAGGCGACGTAGTGGATTGGTGTTAGTGAAGACATGGGTGGAATAATAAGGTGGATCAGGGGGTGGAGCAGGAGGTGGAGCAGACGACGTAGTGGATTGGTAGTGAAGACATGGGTAGAATAATACGATGGATCAGGGATGGAACAGGATCAAGTACGCAAAAAGGTCTAGGAACAAGGATAGAACAGGGGCGGAGTGGGATAGGGCCACCATTAGGGACAGATGTGCAGAAAGGGGGGAGTACAGTCACAAGTGGTACAGTGGTACCTTTTGCCCCATTTCGTTGTCAACTTTAAGACTTTTCGTACCATTTAGGTGTCGATTATTTCCTGGCGAGCGAAAGCGAGCTTGAAATTTCAAGAGGAATTGGCCTTCGGTCGGGACATTTTTCTACCGAAAAATGTACAAATTTATCTTGAAGGGGGGTCTAGGGGGTGTTTTACTAAGCTTGATTGAGGTCTAGCGAGAAAATTAAGGAATAAATAAATTAATAGACCCCCCCCCCAAAAAAAAAAAAAAAATGTGTCTCCCCTTGAGCACGAATATATAATGTCCCATCCGTTCATACTAATTTACTTTTATACATAAGATCAGGACGAGGAATATAACTTATTCGGGCAACTGTACATGGTCGGCAATGGACCGAAAACTATAATAACCTGGTATGAAGGAACCGTTTTAGGGGCTGATCATACACAAGGTACAGACGATGAAACAGAAGACGTGGGCAGTGAACAGTAGCATAGTTGATTTGAGTTTGCTTTATGGACTTGGGCTCATCTCACAATCTCGTCAGACAGTGAACCTGATTCGAGCCCAAGTGTTAGACCGAGTACACGTAATTAAATGTGAAAAGTAATTTTGAGGGAAGGAGATGTAGATGTGGGAGAGCGGATGTGAGTGTGGGTATTGCATGTGTGTATGGACGTGTGTAAGTGTGTTTGTAGTTGGTTGAAGGTGTGTAAATGTGGGCCTTGTGTATGTTTAAGGTGTGTGTGTGTGTGTAAGTATGGCCGTTGTGTGTGTGTGTATGTATGGGGCGTGTTTATGTAAGTCTGACCGTTGTGTTCGTATGTAAGTGGGTGTGGGTGTATGTGGGCTGGTGTGTGTGGGGGTGGGTGAGAGCGGATGTAAGAGAACGGGTGACAGTGACCATGGTATAGCGGCAGGATTGGGGGAGTCACGGTATTGGGCTGAAGGGGGGAGATGAGGGTGGGGGGGGGGGGGGGATGTGAGGGTGTCGGGGGGGGGGGGGCTGTATATAAGAGACAAGGGCCACCTTTTTCACCCCTCACTGCTCTCTGCCCCTTTCCCAACTTTACCCACCCACTACCCTTCCACCCTTCCTTCCGACCCTACCACCCACCCACCTTCTCATTTCACAACAAACTCAACCTACCCACCCTTTATTCCGACCCTACCGCCCCCCTACTCCTATCACAACTAACCTCCTCAACCCATACACCCACCCACCCTTCTTAACCTACTCACCTATCCACCCTTCCCTCCGACCCGATCACCCACCCACCCACCTACTCCTTACACAACTAACTCTCCCTCCTCAACCCATCGACCCACCCACACACACAACTATGCACCCGTATACACCCACCCACCCCTTTCAAGTCCCTAACCACCCACCCACCCCTCTTCACAACTAACCCACCAATCCATCCACCCATATCTTTCGATCCATCCACTCAACCCCCTACCTCCCCTTCCAGACCCCATCCAAGTGCATATCCGCCCATTCACCACCTAAGTAGTGACCTCACACCCACCCTACCACCCACCCACACCTGGTTTCCACCCATCTGGAAGCACGTCAGAGCGGCCACACTCCTAAACGGCCATAATCCTAAGCATCCTAGGTAAGAACATAAGAAAATGTGGGTCTGCAGAGAGCCGATTGGCCCATACAAGGCAGATCCCTCTCACATCCAACCCCAATTACAAGGCCTTATTATAGGCCCAGCTCACTAATACGGTTATAATAGGTTAGGCTTGGTTAGGGCAAGTTAGTTTACGTCAACCCTATCATAGACAATTTTGTGCAGCTTAGGAAGGATCTTTGGGAATTAGAAGGGTGAAGATTATCTCAATTAACCCTCCGACTTCAATATACCCTTCCTAAGCGAAATACAATCGTCTAGTAGTATTAGCCAGAAAACAGACAAGAATTGCGTAATCGGATCTTGTAAGGGTTAAGTTAAATGTATGTAGCGGTTAGAATAGAGTAAGGTAGATTAGGGTTAGATAAGTAAGGTTGTGATAGTGGGGCAGTATCCATTTGAAACCGACCCTTCTTACATCCCCTATTCACCCCTTCCAAACTACCCTTCTACCCACCTCCCCATCTTTCTCAATAATCCAACCCACAAACCCACTCCACACACCCAGACCACTATAGCACACCCTGTTTACACCCTTCTCCACTGCACCCTGTTCCGCTTGGCCTCCCGTCACCCTTGGTCCAATTTCCTACACATCCTAACTCAGCACTTTATTCATCAACATCACCACCTTCACCCTATCACCTCCATTACACTGGCGGCTACATCACACACCACAACAAAACAACACACCACTACATCACCACAACAACATCAATACCATACACTTCACTACAACACACAACTACAGTACCACTACACAACACCATCACACACACACACATCACCACCGCTACATCACACCACACACCACTAAACAACACCACCACACACACATCACAACCACTACACCATTCAACCCTACCATATCAACCCCTTCCCCCCCCCCCCCAACCAGTACACAACACCATCCCTGTTTTCCACCACTCCTGATGTCTGCTATTTTTTCCTTAGATTGATTGCCTACGCCTCTCACCTACTTTTAAATTCACCTTATATTTTTATTCTCTCGCCCCAGGTGTCTTGTACCTTTTTAATCGATTTAGTTTCTTTTATTTTTATCTATATATTTGTTGGTGTATTTTAAAATCTGTACGAATTCATTGGTTTGGATAGAAATTGGAAATGCGCTTTATATTATACGGTATTTATTTATTTTCAGTAGTAGGTTTTATTTATGAGGTAGTTTCCTTAATATTAATATTACATACCATTGGGATTCGAACCTAGGACTTTTTTTATGAGAGCCCAGGTAGATATCACTGCACACCTTGGTTTTATGAACTCGAACCTTGTATCTACCTTTGAACGAGAGAGAGAGAGAGATAGAGAGAGCTACATAGATACACAGACCACACAGACCTCAAGGTCCTTACTAGGCAGTCTGGCCTTACAAACTATATATATATACTGTATATACACCGGTACATACATATACACACATACACACACACAGCCCGTAGCCTAATAGGTAGAGCTCTCGTCTCACACACGAGGGGTCGGGGGTTCAATCCCCGGCCGGGCGGAGACAAATTGGGCTTGTCTCCTTTCATGTGTTAGCCTCAGTTCACCTAGCTGTAAATAGGTACCTGGAATAAGTGGACGACGTTGTGACGTCCCATCTGGGGTTGGCAAAAATGGTACAAGGCGAGATGGGTATCATATGGTTCACCTAAGCTGATGGCTACCTAAGCCTTTGGGCGAGACGGTACCGTCTATAGTGAGAATGGTACCATACAGATCCACCCTAAGCCTTCGTTTCCGATGTCGCCAATTGGCTAAAAATACAGACTACACACATCCACAGCCATTACAACGATACATATAACACCTACACATATAGGAGGCGGGAAATAACGAGCATGCTCACTCCCGCAATACAACTAGAGTAAGTACACACACATACATACATATATATACAGTATATATATACATACTGTACAGTGCACACACATACACATACATACATTTTTTATTTTTATTTTTTTTCATATCACCCCAGCCCTCTGCAGATAGAGGTCAAGCCTTCCCTTGAAAGCGTTTATTGTGTCGCTCTCCACCACTCTCGCTGGTAGTTTATTCCACTCTGTCGCCACACTGTAGGTGAAGAAACTCTTTGTGACATCTAGGTTTGCCTTTTTGGTTTTTAATTTCATTCCATTTCCCCGAGTTTGATTAGTATTGTTTAATGTGAATAGTGCATTTACATCGACTTTGTCGAAACCTTTTAGTATCTTAAAGCACTCAATAAGCTGACCCCCTCAACCTCCTCTTTTTTAATGAGAACAGGTTAAATCGTTTAAGTCTTTCTTCATATGGTTTATTTCTTAATGAGGGTATCATCTTCGTCGCTCTACGCTGTACTGACTCGAGTCTTACAATGTCCTTGATCAGATAAGGTGACCAGAACTGTACACCATATTCAAGGTGGGGCCTCACCATACTTTTGAACAGTGGCACTATTACGTTTTCATGTTTATATGTAAATTTTCGTTTAATAAAGCCCAATGCTATGTTTGCCTTATTTGCAGCTGCTATACATTGGTCGGACATTTTTAGGTTTTCAGATATTAGTACCCCTAGGTCTTTTACTACCGTTGCGGTTTTATTTGTTTGCCATTCATTTCGTATTTGTATTTCATATTTATGCTACCAACCTGCAGCACCTGACATTTATCGACATTGAAGGGCATCTGCCATTTTTTCGACCACTCTGATATCTTGTGTAAATCAGATTGCAACGCATTTCTATCATCTTCGTTCAGGACTGTATTTCCTATTTTTGTATCGTCGGCGAATTTGGAAATGGTGTTGTTTACCCATACATCAATATCGTTAATGTAAATGAGAAACAGGACCGGTCCAAGGACTGAACCCTGTGGAACTCCACTAGTGACAGGCTCCCACTCCGATTCCACTCCCTTTATCACCACTCTCTGTCTTCTGTCTGTAAGCCAATTTTTTATCCAAGAATGAATTTCACCTTTGATACCTATCCTCTCCAGTTTAGCCAATAGTTTTCGGTGAGGCACCTTGTCGAAAGCTTTTTGAAAGTCCAAGAAGATTATATCTAGTGATTTCGTCATGTCGTTATATGTGAATAGTTTGTTATAAAATTCAATCAAATTTGTTAGGCATGACTTATTTGATCTAAAGCCGTGTTGACTATTTTTGATTAGGTTGTTTGATTCGAGGTAATCTACTATCTTATCTCTAAGGATTTTTTCCATGATTTTTCCTACAATTGAAGTTAGACTAATTGGTCTGTAATTACTCGCTTTGGCCTTGCTACCCTTCTTGTATATCGGCGTAATGTTCGCATCTTTCCAATCACTTTGTACAATCCCCTGTAGTAATGATAAGGTTGAATAGTTGTGTCAGGGGTTTTGCTATTTCGTCCTTAACATTCTTAATTATTTTCGGGTGGAGCATGTCGGGTCCCGGGGTCTTATTTACATTTAAATTACTCAATTTGCTTTGTACTTCGCTAACACTGATGGTGAAATCTCCTATCACATGAGTTGAGGTGTTATTTTCAGGGTTATGATCGATAATTTCTTCTGTGAAAACTGAGCCAAAATATTTGTTGAGCAGATTTGCCGTGTTTGTGTCACCTGTTATTGTCTGGCCATCTTCTATTAGCGGTCCGATTCCGCTTTTGATCTGTTTATTTTTATTTACGTAACTGTAGAATTTGGGGGGGTTTGTGGCACTTTCTCTGGCAATAGTAATTTCGTAATTTTGTTTGTTCGCCCTAATTATTTTTTCACTGCCCTTCTACTATTTTTGTACAAGTTTTTAATTACTTCAGCGTTTGTGTTATTTTTTACAAGTTTGTGGAGTTGATTCCTTTTCCTTATTGCCTTGCCAATGTCTCTACTGTACCAAGGGGGCATACTTGATTTCGTATTACGTTTTGGTTTCATGGGTACAAATTGTTTATGCGCTTCTGTAATTGTAGACTTAAAATGTCCCCATAGTTCATTTACTTCGTTTATATTTATGAGGTTTGAGTGTATGTTTGATAGCGATTCCTTAAGTCCGTCATAATTTGCGTTTTTGAAGTCCGAAACCATTCCTGTTGTTTTTACTGAGGAATATTTGCTTATAACGTGGATTCTTAAGATTTTATGATCGGACGTTGCCAGATGTTCACCTACATCCAGGTTTGATAATAGATTTTCTTGGGTAGTGATTACGAGGTCTAATATATTCCTGTCTCGCGTCGGCTGTTTTACGTGTTGAGTCAAAAAATTGTCCTGGATGAAGCTTGTCATTAGGCGTGACTCCGCATTTTTTCCGGTCAGGGTATTCCAGTCAATTAGGGGGAGGTTATAGTCACCTAGTAAAACTGTTTCGTCGGAATTAAGGGTTTTCTCTAGTATTTCATACACAATTGTATCATCGGCAACAGTTAGTCTCGGTGGTCGGTAGGCTGTAGTGATATTTAAGTTCATGTTTTTTGTATTTATTTTGACGCACACTATTTCTGCATTACTTTCGGGGAGAGTCACCTCAACTGGGTTTAAGTAGGTTGCAACGTACATTGCAACCCCCCCCCCTCTTTGTTTTCCATTGTTACGGTCTTTATGAAAAAATTGATATGGCTCTGTGATATTCATGAAGTAGATCTTTATTTTTAAGGTTCAGATGTGTTTCCGTTATACAAATAACGTCGAGAGAGAGAGAGAGAGAGAGAGAGAGAGAGAGAGAGAGAGAGAGAGAGAGAGAGAGAGAGAGAGAGAGAGAGAGAGCATAAATATATTAGCCACACATATCTTAATATTCATGTGGGGTAGTCGGGACATAATTATAGTGAGTAGTAGCAGGACCCAATACAAATAAAGAAGGGGCATTCGGGAGAGCGCGTACCCTCTGGCGAAGGTATGTGCTCTAGCAATCGCCTCCTAAATGGAATCACTTCTTTCTTGGCGCATATCCTATCTGCCCACCAAATTTCGTGAAAATCGGTAAATAATCTTATATTTTTTTTACACAGACAAACGGATGCAAACACATAACCTCCAATTAGCGGAGGTAAACAGTGGGAGAAAGGTATATAACACACACGCACACTCGCATATTATTATCACACACACATTATTATTATTATTATTATTATTATCACACACACACACACACACACACACACACACACACACACACACACACACACACACACATTTTGGTTATGCTTATATTTTCCATCAGTAATTGCGGATCACTCATTTTTCCACTTCCTCCGTTGGGCTATAAAGCTTCCTCCGTACAGAGCTGTGGGGTTTCTCATTTATAACATAAGCAATTAATTTACCTTTTTAATATTAAGGGAGAGGGGGGTGGGGGGGGGGGTATATAGGGTTATTTCTGGACCCCCTTCTCCCTCATGTATAGCCCCATTAGTTATGAGCTTTTAAGACGATTTTAAGACCTTTTGTACTATTTCTTTATCAGTATCAAGACCTTTCGTGCCATTTAGGTATCGATTTTTTCCTGGCGAGCGATATCGAGCCTGTAATTTTAAGAGGCACCTGCCTTCGGCCATCACATTTTTCTAAAGTAAAATGTACAAATTTATCTCGAAGGGTGGGGGGGGGGGGTTGTTAAAGCTTGATGGAGGTCTAGCGAGGAAACTAAATAAATGAATAAATAAATATATAACTAAATGAATACATAAATAAATATATCAATACATATATAAATACATACATAAATAAATATATCAATACATATATAAATACATACATAAATAAATATATCAATACATATATAAATACATACATAAATAAATATATCAATACATATATAAATACATACATAAATAAATATATCAATACATATATAAATACATACATAAATAAATATATCAATACATATATAAATACATACATAAATAAATATATCAATACATATATAAATACATACATAAATAAATATATCAATACATATATAAATACATACATAAATAAATATATCAATACATAATATTATATCAATACATATATAAATACATACATAAATAAATATATCAATACATATATAAATACATACATAAATACATACATAAATCAATACATATATCAATACATATATAAATACATACATAAATAAATATATCAATACATATATCAATACATACATAAATAAATATATCAATACATATATCAATACATATATAAATACATACATAAATAAATATATCAATACATATATCAATACATATATAAATAAATAAATCAATACATATATAAATACATACATAAATAAATATATCAATATATATATAAATACATACATAAATAAATATATCAATACATACATAAATAAATAAATAAATACATATATAAATACATACATAAATAAATATATCAATATATATATAAATACATACATAAATAAATATATCAATACATATATAAATACATACATAAATAAATATATCAATACATATATAAATACATACATAAATAAATATATCAATACATATATAAATACATACATAAATAAATATATCAATACATATATAAATATATATATATAAATAAATATATCAATACATATATAAATACATACATAAATAAATATATCAATACATATATAAATACATACATAAATAGACCAACACATATACCGTACCCCATAATATTAATCCGTGCAGTATGATGGCGCGCTTTTATTTTGGGTATCACTAGAGTATAGACACTTAGCTTGTCCTTATTCTTCCTAAATTGCAGGCTCGCTATCGTTCGCCGCGAGGAAATAAACGACACCTAAATGGCACGAAAGGTCTTAGAATTGGTGAACTAATGGGGCGAATGACTTAAACCTCAAAACGAATAGGGCTGAACATGAGGGAGAAGGAGGTCCAGAAAACCTCCCCTTATTGTCACATGAAAATTACGTTTGGTCTTCCAAGTTATGTTTCGCCATTATTATTTTTACTGTTATTTATTTAGTAATATATTTATTTATTTGATCTATTTAGTTATACATGTGCAGTTAGCTAATTGGCCCACACAAGGCAGATTCCTTTCAAACCGAACCATACTTATTAATGTACTTATTTATTTCCTTAACCCCTTCCGTACCGGCGACGGGTTCTGTATTTTATTCTAGCTATATTTAGACGATTTGGTGCAGCTTAAGAAGGATCTGTGATAGTCAAAAGATGAATTAAGATAGTTCGAAGCCTGTTAATTGTTGGAGGTCCTTCTTAAACTGACTAAACTCGTCTATATAGAGCTAGAATTAACGGTGACCGGTCAACTCAACCAGTAGACCATTTCAACCAGTAGCTCTCAACCAGTACCAAATCAACCAAAGCGGTTAGGTTAGTACTATATTTTGGCACTAGTTTGGTTGGTCTGGGTTAATTTGACACTGGTTGAGAGCTACTGGTTGAAATGGTGTACTGGTTGAGATGACATGGAACCAGAATTAACATTTAAAAGACGTTTCCGGTACGGAAGGGGTTATTAGTGTTTATATTGTTTGTTTTCTTCTTCTTATGCATTTATATATTTATCTGTTTATTGTATTCATTGTCATTGTTCATCCCTCTGTCTTTCTCCTTCGGTAAAATTCCCTTGGACTGTATTTTTAAGCATTTCTAATCTATCTCATTAGCGCTTTCTCTGTGTTTTATATTGTATGTGTGCGTCTCTCTCTCTCTCTCTCTCTCTCTCTCTCTCTCTCTCTCTCTCTCTCTTTTTTTCTGGTTTTCTTTCTGTCTCTTTCTTTCTTTCTTTCTGTATCTCTTTCTTTCTGTCTGTCTCTTCCTTTCTTTTTTCCTTTTGGCTTTCTCTTCTTTCTGACAAACACATTTTCTTTCTCTCTCTCTCTCTCTTTATATTCGATAAAAAACTATCCTTACATCTAGTTAGAGCTTCAATATAAAACTAGGAAACGAACGATGATATATGAAAAACGCCGAGTATGTGGATTGGGTCTCCAGAGTTTTCCAAATGGCATCGTCTGTTGTTTCACATTAATTCACAAAAAAGGTGTAAAGACAGTTTTATGGAGTGAGTGTACGTATATGTAATTATTCTCTCACATTGTCTCTCTATATCTCTCTCTCAATGTATTTTCTACTATATGTATATTAATTAAATTTCTCAATCTCTCAATTCATGTCTTTTTCGGGTATTTATCCTTCTACACACACACACACACACACATGGTCTCTCTCTCTCTCTCTCTATAAATGTACAGTATTTTCAGATGTATGTTAATGTCTCAATCTGTCCATGCATTTCTGTTTGTGACGAGATCCTTACACACACACACTCTCTCTCTCTCGCTCATCCGTCTTGCTCTCGCCCCCTTCCTTGGTTCCTTTCTTTTATCAATCCTTCCTTCCCCCTCCCCTCGTCTTCCTATTTTTTGTCCACGCTTAATCACAATCTATCTGTCACTCTCTCTCTCTCTCTCTCTTCCTTTGTCTCCTTGCTTCCTTCCCCCTCTCTCTCTCTCTCTCTCTCTCTCCTTGTCTTCGTGTGTGTGGCTCTTCTGCTCTCTTTCGCTATCTCTAATTCTTTCGCTTGCTTTCGTTTTTATCTTGCTTATTTTCTTCTCTCGATTTGGGGGGTTGGCTTTGCTTTCGCCTGCTCTCTCTCTCGCTCTCGGTCTCTCGGTCTCTCTCTCTTAATCTCCGTATTCCGAGAACCATATTGAACCGCAGGTGCTGTGCAGTTTCTTTCCATTAACCCTTAGAAAATCCGAGGACGCATTTCCGTTCTGGTTTCTAGTTATTTTTAGACTATTTTAATCAGATCAGAAAGGGTATATTATGGAAGTCAGAGTTAATTGATAGTCTTCACTCTTATAATTATTCCCACAGATCCTTCTTAAGCTGTATAAAATCGTCTAATGATAGTCAGAATAAACTACTAAAACGCGTCATAATCCTCAAGGGGGAAATATGGGTAGTTTTCCTGGTCCCCCTTTTTTCTCACGCTTAGCCCCGTCAGTTTTCAGATTATTAGGCGCTCGGCCCATTAGGCGCTCGGCCCATTAGTTTGGTGATTTTAAGAACTTTAGCCCCATTTCTTTATCAATATCAAGACTTTTCGTGTTATATAGGTGTCGATTTTTACCTGGCGAGCGTAAGCGAGCCTGTATTTTAAGAGAAACCGGCCCTCGGCCGGGAAATTTTTCTATCGAAAAATGTACAACTTTATCTTGAAGGAGGGTCGGGGGGGGGGGGGGGGACGTTGTTTTCAGCTTGATGGAGGTCTAGGGAGGAAACTAACTAAATAATATAAAACTACATTAATGAGAAAATAAACCCTCCCCCCCCTAATATATGCCTTGGCTCTGATTTACCCTATTGTTTGCCTTTGCACTCCTTCCTCGGGGTCACTAAGCAAATATCAAAATCCATCAAATTATCTTGTTCTTCTTGCGTTTGGTGCAGTAATTTGTATCTTCCATTTATGTTCACTAGTTTGTAATCTTGGCTGTAATCCTTGTTCTTTGCTGTGCTATTCTTCCCCCATGTGTTCCTTGTTTTACTTTATCTGCCCATTATCTGTATTATATTGGACAGGCCTTGTATCATTAGTGTCATCGTCAGCATATCTCCTTCTTTGATTTCTTAAGAGGGGTCACGTTTTTTGTTTTATCTTTCTCTCTTTATCTCTCTCTCCCTGGCTTGTATCCATTCGGCTCCATTCAGCCAACTGTTTTACGTCGTGTATCCCCATCCAGGTGTCGATTTCTTCCTGGCGAGCGAAAGCGAGCCAGCTTTGTATGGAGAAATCTGGCTTCACCGGAGACATTTTTCTATCGAAAAATTTACAAATTTAGCTTGCTGTCAAAACAAAAATATATATATGATGGCTCACTACCGCTCGTCAGGAAAATATTGACACCTGGATGGGGGTATACGTCTTAGAACAGTAGGTTGAATGGGGCCGAATGGATACAAGCCAAAGAGAGAGGGAGAGAAAGATAAAAAAAGCGAGGTGGTCTCTTCCTTAATGTTCTCCTTTCTTATTATTCTCATTACTTCTTCCTTCTTGACTTCTACTCTCTTTCATCATACTTTTTATTCTCCCCCTTCTCCTCCTCTCCCTCTTCATATTCTTTCTTTTCTTCCTCTTCCTCGTCTTCTTCCTCCTTCCTCTTCCTTGTCCTGTCACTTCTTTCTTCTCTCCTCTTTATTCTCCCCCTCTTCATATTTCATTTCCCTCTTCTTCCCCTCCTCCTCCTCTTTCTCTTCTTCTTCCCCTTCCTTGTCCTGTCACTTCTTTCTTCTCTCCTTTATTCCTCCTCCTCTTTCACCTCGTTGTCGGTAGATTAGTAGTTTTAGGTATCCAAATTGCCCCGTAAGGACCAATAGGTCTGTTACAGTTTGTTCTCCTTTGTATTCCCTCTCCTCCTCCTCCCCTTCTCCTTCATCCTCCACCTTATTTACTCCCCTTCCTTCTCTCACTTCGTTTTCCTCTTCCTTATATTATCGTCCTAATCCACCTCACTCTCCTCTTCTTCTATCCCCTTCCACCTCATCTTCTCCTCCCCCTCCTCTTCTTCTTTCTCTTCCTCCTTTCCTTCAGAGAGACAAGTCAGAAGGGTTGACCCCAAACACGCAATCTTAGCATTCCCTATTATTTTGGGGGGAGCTGGAGGTCTCTTCTTTTCTAACCATATTTCATCGTGTTGTAGCTTTGTCATCCCTTCCCTTCTTAATAACGTCTCTATTATTCTCTATATTCATGTGTTTTATTATTGTTCTTCCTTCCCATTTCCTCATTCGTTCTTATTAGTATTGAATGGGGGTCTCTCCTTTTCTAACCATATTTCATCGTGTCTGTAGCTTTGTCATCTTTCCCCTTCTTAATTAATGTCTTCTACGTATCTTTCTGTTCTCTTCCCACTTTCCTCCATTTTATGTTCATGTTCTCCTTTCTACTCTTATTGCATTCATTCAGTGCTTATTATTTTGGGGGAGCTGGAGGTCTCTTCTTTTCTAACCATATTTCATCTTGTCGTAGCTTTGACATCCCTCCCCTTCTTAATATTTTTTCTATTCCTGATTTATCTGTTCTTGCTTAATTTCTTGCCGTTCATCATTCATTAAGTCATTCCCTTTTATTATGGGGCTTGAGGTATCTTATTTTTTATCCAAATTTTATTGTGTCTGTAGCTTTGTCATCCTTCCCCTTCTTTATGTCTCTTCTATTCTCTATTATCATGTATCATATGTGTTTTATTATTACTCTTCCTTCTCATTTCCTCATTCGTTCTTCTTATTAATGGATAGGGGTCTCTTCTTTTATAACCATATTTCACCTCCTCGTAGCTTTGTCATCCCTCCCCTTCGTAATGTCTTCTATCTTCACGTTTTATCTGTTCTTGCTTCACGTATTGCAGTTCTCCATTTATTAAGTCATTCATTACTTCTTTATCTTGGTGGGGGCTCCTGTCTCTTCTTTTCTATCCATATTTCATCTTGTCGTAGCTTTGTCATTCTTCCTTTTCTTAATGTCTCCTTGATTCTGTATTTTCATGTTCTTTCCTACCTTTCTTTCTTTTCTATCTTATTTCTTCTGTTCTCTTTCGTCATTCATTTGTATTCATTATTATTATTATTATTGGGTGACGGGCTTCTTCTCTGCTAACCATATTTCATCTTGTCGTAGCTTTGTCATCCTTCCCCTTCTACACCTTCATTTCTTCTTTCTATTTCCTCTATTTTATATTCATGTTCTCCTTTCCGTTCTTGTTTTATCCCTCCCTTTAATAATCCTCACCATCATCATAATCACCACCACCACTACCATTATTATCATAACTTGCTTTCCATGTCTTCATCATAACAACCATTTTCTGCATTACTACCATTTCGTCTTCTCATTAATTACCCATTCTTCCTCTTTTCTTACATTTGTATGCCTTTTCCTTCCTCTTCCTTCTCCTACTCGGGCACAGGGTCACTTTTATCCTCCATCTATCCTCCTTGAGAGCTGCTCCCCCTCATCCTCATCCTCCTTAACCCTGCTTCTTTCCTACCTCTCCTTCTTTCCTCACTCCATCTGCCCTTCTTTTCTTCTTTATTTCCTCCTTCTTATCTTACTCATTTCCTCTTTCTTATTTTCTCCTCCTTCTCCATCCTTCTTTCCTCGTCCTTCTTCCTATCTCACTCCTCCTCCTTCTTCTTACTTCTCTCCTTTTTTCTCCTCCTCCATCTTCCTATCTCTCTTCTTTCTTTTTTTTTCCTACTTTCCTTTCTTCTTCTCGTGTTCTTACTTATTTCATCTACCAGTCCACCATTTTATCTCTCTCCCTCTCATCCTTTTCTTTCTTATCTCACACCCCATCTTCTTTACTACTTCCTCTGTTACCTAGATGGTCACATGAAATTTTACCTTAAGCTATGAAATTAACAGCCTAGAGTATTACCCCCTTTCTTCAATTCTTATGGGAGTGCCAAACTTCATTTAATTGAATTTCGAATGCCATACTATTTATTCGTTCACAAATATATCCACTACGGCTAGAAATTCGATTAAATAATGATCCTATACCCTCAATCAATCGTTCCTTCATCCTATCACTTAAGCTGCTTTAAACTTCGTGTGTCCAGGTATTTTGTCTCCAACGTCCCTTGAATTGGGCTCTCTGTCATTCTTTTGGTTTTGGGGGAGACACTCGTGCAGGCAACCTGCCTTTTATCTCCTTCATACACATAGATACAAAAGTGTACAGGATGGGTGGAAGCATTAGTAGAAGTATCAGGTTTCTGTTATAGTCTATTTTTCTCCAGCTGATGATAAACTGAATCTCTTAGCAGCGAATTTCCCGATACTTGATGGAAAAATATGAAACTAATATATATCCAAGTCATATTCATGCTAAGTTTTCACAATTAACAACATATTTCGCTACAAAATCTTCCAAATAACCGAGCAATGAAGATGGGAACATGACAATTTACCCTCAACTGAAAATAAATAGAGTATAGTAATAATAATATACCCACAGATGTATAGGATGAGGAGAAATATTATCAGAAATATCATGTTTCTGTTGAATGATGCATATATGGAGTTTGCAAGTTCACGAGTTCGAAATCTATCCTTAGCTATAATTGTCATAAAAGAACAAGGAGGGGGAATCTGGATAGTGGTACAAGCTACCTCCCAGATTTCTTCTACATCTCCCTTCTCCAAGCTCCCTCTTCTTCCACTCCCTCCCTTCCTCCTCCCACTTCCTGCCTTCCCCTCAAACCCCTCTTTTACGTGCTGTGAGGAAACGGTCTCTCTTCCCCTCATCCCTCCCTCCTCCTCAGCTAGTATGATGGTGCCGACGAGCCTTCTAGGAAACAGAGCCTCTCTTTGGTGCTTCGGGAACTGGTGGTGGTGGTGGTGGTGGTGGGCTGCCCCTTATGTCGGCCCCCCTCTCTACTTTTTTTTCCCTTTTCTTTTAATAGCGTTGCTCCTCTTTCTTGGTGGTTAGCCCTCTGTTTGTGGCTCTGGAGTGTGGGCTACCCCTTATATCGGCCCCCTCCCAATTTGATTTTTTTTTAATAGCTTTGCTCTTCTTTCTTGGTGGTTAGCCCTCTGTTTGTTGTTCTCTAACTGAGGCTCTTATTAACTGTGGCACTCTCCCTCTCTTCATAATATAATAATATCTAGCCAACTGAGTCATAGCTGAGCAATATAGATGTGCACATTAGTTTACTGTCAGCTAAAAATAAACAAACTATATTAACTAATAAATATAGTTATTAGTTATATTTCACATCACAACATGTGGTGATGGGCTGGTCTATCAGAGTGAGAACTGAGCGATCTCTGCCATACCCATAGCTTACTCTGACTGTTCCTTTTACTTATATATTTTCTAGATCTCAAGTGATGGCGTCTCTTGCGTGGATTGACCTCCTAATCTACCAAGATTGGAAGCCAAAGCGTCACATCTTTCCTTTGCCCCTCAAATTTCTCTTCATAATTGCTGAGGGGCACAGGGCCCTGGGTGGGGCTTTGGTTTCCCGGGTGTTTCCGCACCCTCCTCAGCTCCCCGCCATGGAGTGGCTTCGGTCACCCAGGCTTTATTGTGGTCGGCAGGGAGGGTTCTGTGGGGGCGCTCGGTTATGGCCTTGGCCTTGCTCGGGGCCTTGGGGCTGTTCGGCCAGACAGCCTGAGGAACAGCAACAACAACAACAACTAATAAATACTTTTAATAACGTCTTAAACATTCCCCACGACACCTAAACACCATATTGTCCGCAAGCAGCCCTCTGCCGGTCCCACGAAGAACCAAACTGCAAGCAAACTCAAAGCACCTTGCCTTACAGACGGAAATGCTTGCACAATCTGTTAAGCAATTACTCTTTTCCTGCTTCTTAGTCATGGGGTCTTTTCCTGTTTAACAAAACTAAGGGCATATATTAGCTTATACTTGCCGCTCGCTCTCTCTCTCTCTCTCTCTCTCTCTCTCTCTCTCTCTCTCTCTCTCTCTCTCTCTCTCTCTCTCTCTCTCTCTGGATAATCAACATATTTAGTTTGCAAGTTTTAAATTTAAATTTTAATTTTAATTAATATAAATACCAATTTTATTTCGCAATTGTATTTCTATTTTCGTCTTGCATTGTATTATTTCTATAACGGTCCATCCGTTATCTATATCTATCTACTTCTCTCCTACCCACCCTCCCGAGTCCCTATACCAGCACACCCTCATCCACACATCCACTCTCCTATTTGTCATCTATCTATCTATCTATCTATTTCCTTAATCTCTCCCCCCCACCCCTTCTCCCAGTGTAGCACAGCCACCACCTACACCCACCTAACCACCCCTCTCTCCCACCCACCGCTCCCTCCCTCCCACCCACCCCTCTGCTCTCCCGCCAAACCCTACCATTACCTAGCCACACTGGGCGTGGAAGCTGTCATTACTGGGCTACTGATCAGGGGCGGGGGCGTTGGGTGGGTGTTCTTTACGGGTGTGTACGTACAGTATAAGCGCCCGCTAACTAGGTGTACTTTAATCAATGCAGTTTGCTTGGGAAATATGAAGTGTGTGTGTGTGTGTGTGTGTGTGTGTGTGTGTGTGTGTGTGTGTGTGTGTGTGTGTACTCTAGTTGTATTGCGGGAGTGAGCATGCTCGTTATTTCCCGCCTCCTATATGTGTAGGTGTTATATGTATCGTTGGAATGGCTGTGGATGTGTGTGTAGTCTGTATTTTTAGCCAATTGGCGACATCGGAAACGAAGGCTTAGGGTGGATCTGTATGGTACCATTCTCACTATAGACGGTACCGTCTCGCCCGAAGGCTTAGGTAGCCATCAGCTTAGGTGAACCATATGATACCCATCTCGCCTTGTACCATTTTTGCCAACCCCAGATGGGATGTCAACACGTCGTCCACTTATTCCAGGTACCTATTTACAGCTAGGTGAACTGAGGCTAACACATGAAAGGAGACAAGCCCAATTTGTCTCCGCCCGGCCGGGGATTGAACCCCCGACCCCTCGTGTGTGAGACGAGAGCTCTACCTACTAGGCTACGGGCTGTGTGTGTGTGTGTGTGTGTGTGTGTGTGTGTGTGTGTGTGTGTGTGTGTGTGTGTGTGTGTGTGTGTGTGTGTGTGTGTGTGTGTGTGTGTGTGTGTGTGAATATTTATACGTTTATACATTGTAGTAAACAGTACATACCATTTGGCAAACAAAGTGTGTGCGTGTGTTTATTAATCACAAGAAAACACTTTGAATAACCACACATTATACAATATTTAATACAATAACACAATTCACAATAAAAAACAGAGACAAGACAGTAATAGTAAATTCGTCCCTGAACGAGATTCGAACCCTGGTCTGCTGTAACATGGCCTACAGTAGCACAATAGAAGCTTTAAAAAAAAAAAAAAAAAAAATAGAGACCTTGTAGACAGCCGGGTCTTAAGGGAGCCCACCTCGCTTGTTTTCTCTTTATCTCCTTTTATCTCGTTCCCTGGCTTGTATTCATTCGGCCCCATTTAGCCAACTGTTTTAAGACGTTTATCCCCATCCAAGTGTCGATTTCTTCCTGGCGAGCGATAGCGAGCCAGCATTGTATGGAGAAATCCGGCTCATGTTCATGAGTTCATGTAAATTGTAGTGATATATGGCGTTAATTATAAAAACTTGTCATTAATAAGATACAAAGACATAGTAATTGCACATTTTTCCAACAATTCTCGATAAATCAGTTGCTAAGGGATTCGAGTTACCGACAGATGAAATGAAACGAAACCGATTTTAGTTGAACCCATAAAAACAAATTCCAGCGCCATTTCGTTCTAAAAAAAAGAAATCTGGTTTATATGGTGTACTCTTAGACATGTGTGTGATTGTTTGTGTTGTCTGTGTTTGTTCGTTGTTTTGTGTTGTTTTCCCTGCTATTACTCTGTCTTGAGTCGGCCACCCCAAGACAAAAAATAAATAATATTAGAGTAAAATAGAAACAAAAATAGAAAAACAAAATAGGAACAGTGGGGATTGGGCCTGAGCATATAGATAGATAGATAGATAGATAGATAGACTCTTAGACATGGTGTTTTGAGGCTCACCTTTAGCTGAACCCCCTTCGTTTGGACTCACCTGGGGAAAGAAAAGAGATAGGTTAATTAATGAACAGCCAATAAAGTAAATAAATATACAATTAGTACATATCCAATCATATAATCCTTCAAATGGGTAAGGGAGGTTAATTTATGAGCAACCAATAAACTAAAAAATATATACAATAAGAAGATATCCAATCCTAGCATCGTTCAAATGGGTAAGGGAGGTTAATTTATGAGCCTTGTCGAATATACGCAATAGGGAATGTTCACACATATACACACACACCACCAAATACGTCAAATTAAAGTTGCAAAAATGTTAAAGGGACGATTTGTGTGATGTATGTTGACTAACGAATTACCACGTGCTTTTGTTTACATTATAACTTCCACGTGTATACTGGCAGTCCACGTGCTTTTGTTTACATTTTAACTTCCACGTGTATATTGGCAGCCCACGTGCTTTTGTTTACATTTTAACTTCCACGTGTATATTGGCAGTCCACGCGCTTTTGTTTACATTATAACTTCCACATGTTTATTGGCAGTCCACGCGCTTTTGTTTACATTATAACTTTCACGTGTATAATGGCAGTCCACGTGCTTTTGTTTACATTATAACTTCCACGTGTATAATGGCAGTCTACGTGTTTTTGTATACATTATAACTTCAACGTGTATATTGGCAGTCCACGTGCTTTTGCTTACATTATAACTTCCACGTGGTGTATATTGGCAGTCCACGTGTTTTTGTTTACATTATAACTTCAACGTGTATATACTGTAGGTAGTCCACGTGCTTTTGTTTACATTATAACTTCCACGTGTATATTGGCAATCCACGTGCTTTTGTTTACATTTTACTTTCCATGTGTATTTTGACAGCTCACCTGGTTTTGTTTACACAATAATGTACACATGTATATTGACAGTTCAAGTGATTTTCTTTGCACAATGAAAATATGTATATTTACAATTCACGTGGCGCATAACAAACTTACACGTATACAGTATATTCATAATTCACATATGTATAATGTTCACTTTTTTGCTTAAACCATCCAAGGACATTTAACATGTACAATCGATGTAGCAAACTTGTGGACAGTAAACTATCTATTTTTTACCTATACCTATCTATTTATTGATCTGTATCTATTTGTCTGTCCTATCTATCTATCTATAAAGCTATACCTATCTATCTATCTATAAGAACGTAAGAACATAAGAAAATGGTAGTCTGCAGAAAGCCGAATGGCCCACACAAGGCAGATCCCTCAAATCTATCTATCTTCCTATCTATCTTCCTCTATATTTCTATCTTCATATGTCCTATCAATCTCCAGTCTAATAATCTCCTATGTATTTATCTATCTATATCTATCTATCTATCTATCTATATCTATCTATTTATCTATCTATCTCAAGTCTATTAATCTTCTATCTATCTATCTATCTTCAGTCCAATAATCTCCTATGTATTTATCTTTATTGAGCTAACTACCGGCCACGATTTGACATGCTTATTGGAGTCCCAAGTTTCTTATACCTGCTCATTTCTGTATTACCTGGACGTGGTAATTGAAGGTAAATGGCAGGTGATTTTACGTGCTACTGGTAGAACGTGGGGGAGAGAGTGTGAGTGAGTGAGTGAGTGGGTGGGTGAGGGTGAAGGTGATAGAGAGAGAGAGAGAGAGAGAGAGAGAGAGAGAGAGAGAGAGAGAGAGAGAGAGAGAGAGAGAGAGAGAGAGAGAGAGAGAGAGAGAGAGAGAGAGAGAGAGAGAGAGAGAGAGAGAGAGAGAGAGAGTGTGGGTGGGTGGGAGTGAGAGTGGGTAGGTGAGAGAGAGAGAGAGAGTGTGTTTAATTAGTATATATGTATGTATGTGTAGGGGTGAGTGTGTATGTATGTGTGCGTGTATGTATTTGTGTGTATGAATGTGAGTGTGAGGGTATGTGTGTCTGTATGTGCGTGTGCGAGTATGAATGTGTGAGTATATAATCATTTTTGTATTATTTGTGTGTGTGAGAGAGAGAGAGAGATAGAGTGAATGTGTGTGTGTGTCTGTGTGTGTCTGTGTGTGTTTACGCTTGTTGCACACCAAGGTGGCGCGGACATTCACACGTGCAAATGGAGCATGGACTAGGACACACCCACACCCACACACCCACACCCACACACCCACACATAAATACAAACATAATCCTAAACCACACAGGAAAAAAACCCTTCAATACAAAGGCTTTGCTTATATGTTTATTAAGGGGAGATTTCCACTTGAGGGATTTTTTTCTTGACTCCTTTCTCCCTCATGTTTAGCCTCATTGCTTTTGAGATTTTAAGACGTTCGCCCCATTAGTTTGGCGATTTTAAGAACCCTCACCCCATTTCTGTCAATTTTAAGACCATTCGTGCCATTTAGGTGTCTATTTTTTCCTGGCGAGCGATAGCGAGCCTGTAATTTAAGGGAAATCGGCTTTCGGCCGGGACATTTTTCTACCGAAAAATGTACAAATTTATCTTGAAAGGGGGTCTAGGGTGAGTAATTTTAAGTTTGATGGAAGTCTAGGGAATCAACTAAAAACCTCCCCTTAATGATGATGTTTAACTTATAACTGGAAAGATAATTAGAGTTGGCATGAAGGGGGAGGTAAGGTACGATTTTGGTCTGTATCAAAGTGGTAATTACTAGCAATGGGAAATGTATAGGTCGGTGAATAGTATACAAAGCGACTACTAATGGGTGATCATGATGTCAATGAACCCTCACATGGGATTTTTTAAGGGGGGTGACCTGCTTTTTGTTATTTCTGTCCTTTTCTCTCTTTCTCTGGCTTGTATCCATTCGGCCCCATTCAGCCAACTATTTTAAGGCTTTTATCCCCATCTAGGTTTCGATTTCTTCCTGGCGAGCGATAGCGAGCCAGCATTATATGAAGAAATCCGGCTTCGCCGGAAAAAAATTTCTATCGAAAAATTTACAAATTTAGCCTGCTGTCTAACAAAAATGAAAAATATGCTGGCTCGCTACCACTCACCAGTAAGAAATTGACACCTGGATGGGGATGAACATCTTAAAACAGTAGGCTGAATGGGGCCAAATGGATACAAGCCAGGGAAAGATAGAAAAGGACAGAACAAAAACAGGTCACCCCCCATAAAACTGAATACAATCGTCTAATGATAGCCAGAATAAAATAATGAAATACTAGCTTTAATCTATGTATCACTCTCTCATTTGTGTGTGTGAGGGGGGGGGGGGGCTTGTTACAGCCAGTTTTGCCTTTTGTTTCCTTCATACACATAGGGAAAACAAACCTCGTGTATATATATCCTTCAGAACCTGAATAAAATCGTCTACCGCTTGCCAGTAGGCTACGCCCGGCAGACAAATGAGTCATCGTCCATGCCGGGTTAAGGGGAGGTTTCTAGTTTGTTCCCTAGACCTCCAAGCTTAAAATTAAACCCTCTAGACCCTTTCAAGATAAATTTGTACATTTTTCGGCCGGGTCCTCTTAAATTACAGGCTCGCTATCGCTCGCCAGGAGAAAATTGCCCCCTAAATGACACGAAAGATCTTAAAATTGACAGAAATGGGGCGAAAGTTCCTAAAATCGCCAAACTAATGGGGCGAACGTCTTAAATCTCAAAATCAATGGGGCTAAAACCTGAATGAGAAAGGAGTTCAGTAAAAAATCCCTCACGTGGAAATCTCCCCTTACGAGCAGGTGGGGATATGTTGTGTACAGTATAAGAGAACCAGTGAATAAAAGTGAATAAAAAGTGTATAAACCGCCGAGCATAACCTTGAACAACAACAACAACAACAACAACACCACCACCACTTCTACTGCTGTTATGTTCCTCGGTTATTCAATGCTGGGATACTTAATGGTGGGTTATTCAATGCTGGGATACTTAATGGTGGGTTATTCAATGCTGGGATACTTAATGGTGGGTTATTCAATGCTGGGATACTTAATGGTGGGTTATTCAATGCTGGGATACTTAATGGTGGGTTATTCAATGCTGGGATACTTAATGGTGGGTTATTCAATGCTCTTATTCACGTAGATTCATTGGGTTATTCGTGGGGTTATTCACTTTCACCACTGTTATAATATAGACGTGTATGATCGGTTATTCAATGATGTTATTTACCTGTAGTTTCGTTTGGTTATTCATAAGGGGCTAAGTGAATAAGCTGAACGACGACACCACCACCACCACCACCGATGTTATATATTCTGAGGTTATTCAATGCTGGTATTCACCTTGTTTCGTTGGGTTATTCATATGGGTTATGCATATCTTTCCTCGTGTTATTCGTTGCTTTGGTTATTCGTCGATTTGGTTATTCATCGATTTGGTTACTCATCGATTTGGTTATTCATCGATTTGGTTATTCATCGATTTGGTTATTCATTGATTTGGTTATTCATTGATTTGGTTCTACATTTATTTGGTTGTTCATTGAATTGGCTATTCATCAAATTGGTTATTGATTTGTTGTGTTGATTATGTGTAAGTTTGCATGAGTATGACTATGTGAGTGAATGTGCGTGGTTGAGTGACTGTGTGTGTGTTTGTGTGTCTATGTTTGTGTGACTGTGTGTGTGTGTATGACTATGTGAGTGTGTGTGCTTGAGTGACTGTGTGTGTGAATGTATATGAGTGTGTGTGTGTTACTCTTTACTCAGTTACTTGTTCGTCAAGGGGAATCCACGCAATGCGAGCTAAGCTCATTATAAGTTCATTATTATCGCGCCTCCTTAACTGGGAATGTTTTGCGTGAAATGCATGTTAAGTGTTTTATGTACTGTTGGAATGGCTGTGGATGTGTGTGTAGTCTGTATTTTTTAGCCAATTGGCGACATCGGAAACGAAGGCTTAGGGTGGATCTGTATGGTACCATTCTCACTATAGACGGTACCGTCTCGCCCGAAGGCTTAGGTAGCCATCAGCTTAGGTGAACCATATGATACCCATCTCGCTTTGTACCATTTTTGCCAACCCCAGATGGGACGTCACAACGTCGTCCACTTATTCCAGGTACCTATTTACAGCTAGGTGAACTGAGGCTAACACATGAAAGGAGACAAGCCCAATTTGTCTCCGCCCGGCCGGGGATTGAACCCCCGACACCTCGTGTGTGAGACGAGAGCTCTACCTACTAGGCTACGGGCTGTGTGTGTGTGTGTGTGTGTGAATGTGTGTGAATGTGTGTGAATGTGTGTGAATGTGTGTGTGAGTGAATGTGTGTGCTTGGATGACTATATACGTGTGCATGATTCCCAGCCAGCCTGCCTGACCTTATTCCTAGAACAATAGCTTCACCAGACACACACCAATGTATATACCGCTGCCCAAGGTCGAAGGGGGAGTGGGAGCTGGAGTAGTAGGCATAACAGGAGGAGTAGAATCGGAAGTAGGGAGTGGGAGTAGATAAGGTGTGTGTGTGTGTGTGTGTGTGTGTGTGTGTGTGTGTGTGTGTGTGTGTGTGTGTGTGTGTGTGTGTTACTCAGTTACTTGTTCGTCAAGGGGAATCCACGCAATGCGAGCTAAGCTCATTATTATCGCGCCTCCTTAACTGGGAATGTATTGCGTGAAATGCATGTTAAGTGTTTTATGTACTGTTGGAATGGCTGTGGATGTGTGTGTAGTCTGTATTTTAGCCAATTGGCGACATCGGAAACGAAGGCTTAGGGTGGATCTGTATGGTACCATTCTCACTATAGACGGTACCGTCTCGCCCGAAGGCTTAGGTAGCCATCAGCTTAGGTGAACCATATGATACCCATCTCGCCTTGTACCATTTTTGCCCACCCCAGATGGGACGTCACAACGTCGTCCATTTATTCCAGGTACCTATTTACAGCTAGGTGAACTGAGGCTAACACATGAAAGGAGACAAGCCCAATTTGTCTCTGCCCGGCCGGGGATTGAACCCCCGACCCCTCGTGTGTGAGACGAGAGCTCTACCTACTAGGCTACGGGCTGTGTGTGTGTGTGTGTGTGTGTGTGTGTGTGTGTGTGTGTGTGTGTGTGTGTGTGTGTGTGTGTGTGTGTGTGTGTGTGTGTGTGTCTGTGTGTGTCTGTGTGTGTGTCTGTGTAGGTCGCAGGGAGAGTGGGAGTAGGAGCAGTAGACATAGGAATATTAAGGCAAATGGGATATGTATGAGTAGATAAATAGATGGATAGATGATATTGTGTAGATAAACAGAAGATAAAACATACATACGTGCGCACATTAAAAGAACAATACAAAAACATGTAAACTATCACCCAGAACATTTAGCCTAGACACATCTACAAACTTTCACACAAACACAAATACACACAAAACCAAATTCATAAAATTCATACTCACACGCCAAACTTAAACAAGCACACGATGCATTAAAAACATATGTACACAATAATTGACACACATAAACAACGAAACACAAAAACACATACACGAAACGCTAATATAACACACTCACAAAATTTAACTCAACAACACATGAAACACTAATATAACACACATTCACACACGAAACGTTAATAAAAACACACGAAATTCCCCCGAAAATGCAAACGAAATAACACACATGTAAACGCACACATACACAAAAATACACATACTAAAACTCACAGACAGACAGACCAGGATGTTGTGTTGTTATTACGTGTGGTGAAGAAGGTGCATCGAAAATAACCAGAAGTGGGCTATACATCACCAGAACCATCTCCACTACCACCACTATAAATACTACCACAACCACTACGACTACCACTATACAAATATCACCAGAACCATCACCACCAACAACCACAAGGATAATCACTAGTACCACGATCACAACTGCTACCACTACTACTATAAATACTACCACAACTATCACGATCAAAACTCCTACAATATCACTAACACTATAAAAACTACCATAACTACTACCAGTAGAAGCACATCTTTCTAATATATATATATAGTATATATATATATATATATATATATGTCTCATAATCACAACTACGAACAAGACCACTTCCAAATATACCACTGCTACCAGCTTAACTATTAACAACTACCACTACGACCACAAATACTGCTACAAAATCTACCACAACTGACACTGCAATCACTACCACTATCACAACTATTATTACTTCGACATTAACCTCTATCACTATTACTACAACTGCAGTCACTATTACAAATATACATAACTACTACTCTTCTACTATTACTTTTTTATCAGTTAAAGGGAGAAAGGGAAATGTAGAGCAGAAATGGAACGATCGGTTTTGCAAAGAATGGGAGAATAGAAGATAAGAAATGCAATAGAAAAAATAAATTGTGTGAGAGAGAGAGAGAGAGAGAACGAGGAATAATAAGGGAGAAAGGCAGGAGAGAAAACCCCAAGAATAGGTCCTAGTTGATGGAGATTAGGAAGCCTAGCAAATGCTGTAAAGGACAGAGCTGTGAGGGGGCAATTAGTCTTTTCGCCCACCGGAACTTCGCCCACGTTCCAATAAGTTCGCCCATATCTAACCGAGCTTTACTTAAACTTCCTTATTTCAATCTTAACTGATATCTAATATAACTTAATTTTATCTTAATCTGAACACGATCAAAGCTAACCCCTTAATACCTTCAACACGATTTTTACCTTTGATTCTGGCTAACATTAGAAGATATGCAGTTTAAGAGGGACGTATGTTATTCAGAGGTAGAATATAACCTGCATAAAATCGCCTAACGGTAACCGGAATATGATGAAAACTACGTCACAGTGTTGAAGGGTATAAGGATTATGGCGCATTTCAACAGTTTATTCTGGCTATTATTAGGCGATTTCATTGTTAGGGAAGGAATTTTGGTACGTTTCAAGCTCCAATATGCGTTTCTTTTGTTTCTGGCTACTATTAGACGATTTTATTCAGATTAGTAACGGTATATGGAAGTGAAAGGGTTAATTGAGATACTATTTACCCTTTTAACCATAGATACTTCCCAAGCTGCATAAAATCGTCTAATGATGGCCAAAATAAATTGCTAAAACGCGTCAGAGCTTCAAAGGGTTAGTTTAGTCACAAGTCATTAGGGTGTCAAACGAAAGCCGAGTCCAATATTTATAAACTATATATTACTGTACATGTGAAGATAAAATTTTGGTTTATAGTTCGAATTATGTCTTTGGAAGTGATAAAATGGCACAAAACAATGCCATATCATGTTAATTGTCTTGTATTCCTTCTCATATTCATTAAACGGCCCAAAACAATGCAATATCATGTTCATTGTCTTGTATTCCTTCTCATATTCATTAAATGGCCCAAAAACAATGCAATATCATGTTCATTGTCTTGTACTCCTCATATTCATTAAATGGCCAGGGGGACAGCTATCACCAGACACTCCTATTACAGAGGGACCACACCCCTTTTAGATAGAAGGGGGACAGCTATCACCATTCACCAGAGACACCCCTATTACAGGGGGACCGCCTAACACCATAGACAACCCTAACCTATAGGGGAAGAGTGGAGGAGGAGATGTACCCGAACTCTTCTGGGGAGCCCAGGGACCCTTACTCAAACATCAGGGGGAAGAGGGTGTAGGCTGTGCCATTCAGGGCGGAGGACTGGTCAGTGCAGGAAAAGGACCTTGAAGCCCCACACTATGAAGGGGACCGCAGTGCGCAAGAGGGCCATGGAAGACGAGGAGTTCAAGCAACCCGACTCCTCTGAGTCCCCCAGGACTCACCCTCGCCATCATCAATATCAATCCCCACACCACCTACCCCTTCTCATCCTCCCCCACTCACTTGCCCTGCAATCCGAACTACTCTGTCTGTGTGTGGTGTATGTGAATTAATATCTCCAAACCCAGAAAACTCCACAAATTATTCACATACACCACACACAGAGAGAGTAGTTCGGATTGCAGGGCATGTGAGTGGGGGAGGATGAGAAGGGGGTAGGTGGTGTGGGGATTGGTATTGGTGATGGCGAGGGCCTAGCTATGGTGTGTGAGGGAGTCCTGGGGGACTCAGAGGAGTCGGGTTGCTTGAACTCCTCGTCCTCCATGGCACTCTTGCACACTGCGGTCCCCTTCATAGTGTGGGGCTTCAAGGTCCTTTTCCTGCACTGACCAGTCCCCAGCCCTGAATGGCACAGCCTACACCCTCTTCCCCCTGATGTTTGAGTAAGGGTCCCTGGGCTCCCCAGAAGAGTTCGGGTACATCTCTTGCACTCTTCCCCTATAGGTTAGGGTTGTCTATGGTGTTAGGCGGTCCCCCTGTACTAGGGGTGTCTCTGGTGATAGCTGTCCCCCTGGTATCTGAAAGGGGTGTGGTCCCTCTTTAATAGGGGTGTCTCTGGTGATAGCTGTCCCCCTGGTATCTAAAAGGGGTGTGGTCCCCCTGTAGTAGGGGTGTCTCTGGTGATAGCTGTCCCCCTAGTATCTGAAAGGGGTGTTTCCCCCTGTAATAGGGTGTTTCTGGTGATAGCTGTCCCCCCTGGTATCTGAAAGGGGTGTTTCCGGGTGGGTGGGACTTGATAGCCTTGGCGGGCAACCTATCTAGGGGAAAAAACCCTACACAAATTATCGATGGGTGACACGCTAATCGGTGCTACTTACAGGTAGCGATTTTTATAACCGATATAACAGATATATATATATATATAACTATGCCATATCATGTTCATTGCCTTGTATTCCTTCTCATATTCATTAAATGGCCCAAAAAATGCCATATCATGTTAATTGTCTTGTATACCTTCTTATGAAGTTGCATAATAAATCTTAGGCAGTGTCCACCAACCTTTAACTGTCTTCGTGGTGCGATGTATAAGGTGTTGATTTTCGGTGTGAGCATCCTGGGTTCGAGTCCACGGACTGCCACATGTGTTTGTAAATTTCATTAATCGATTTTAGTATTGTTGGTTGTTGGAAGGAACATAATAATTGATATTGGTTCAGGAGTAATTTATCGAGAGGACTTCCCTAAGTGGTTAAGGCCCCATTAATTGCTCTTTCCATTCACATATGCATAGCCTACGTGAGTTGCAGTTGGGATGTGTGTACATGCTTAGATTGATATGCAGGATTCGAAGTTGCATAATAAATCGTAGGCAGTGTCCACCAACCTTTAACTGTCTTCGTGGTGCGATGTATAAGGTGTTGATTTTCGGTGTGAGCATCCTGGGTTCGAGTCCACGGACTGCCACATGTGTTTGTAAATTTCATTAATCGATTTTAGGAGTATTGTTGGTTGTTGGAAGGAACATAATAATTGATGTTGGTTCAGGAGTAATTTATCGAGAGGACTTCCCTAAGTGGTTAAGGCCCCATTAATTGCTCTTTCCATTCACATATGCATAGCCTACGTGAGTTGCAGTTGGGATGTGTGTACATGCTTAGATTGATATGCAGGATTCGAAGTTGCATAATAAATCGTAGGCAGTGTCCACCAACCTTTAACTGTCTTCGTGGTGCGATGTATAAGGTGTTGATTTTCGGTGTGAGCATCCTGGGTTCGAGTCCACGGACTGCCACATGTGTTTGTAAATTTCATTAATCGATTTTAGGAGTATTGTTGGTTGTTGGAAGGAACATAATAATTGATATTGGTTCAGGAGTAATTTATCGAGAGGACTTCCCTAAGTGGTTAAGGCCCCATTAATTGCTCTTTCCATTCACATATGCATAGCCTACGTGAGTTGCAGTTGGGATGTGTGTACATGCTTAGAATGATATGCAGGATTCGAAGTTGCATAATAAATCGTAGGCAGTGTCCACCAACCTTTAACTGTCTTCGTGGTGCGATGTATAAGGTGTTGATTTTCGGTGTGAGCATCCTGGGTTCGAGTCCACAGACTGCCACATGTGTTTGTAAATTTCATTAATCGATTTTAGGAGTATTGTTGGTTGTTGGAAGGAACATAATAATTGATATTGGTTCAGGAGTAATTTATCGAGAGGACTTCCCTAAGTGGTTAAGGCCCCATTAATTGCTCTTTCCATTCACATATGCATAGCCTACGTGAGTTGCAGTTGGGATGTGTGTACATGCTTAGATTGATATGCAGGATTCGAAGTTGCATAATAAATCGTAGGCAGTGTCCACCAACCTTTAACTGTCTTCGTGGTGCGATGTATAAGGTGTTGATTTTCGGTGTGAGCATCCTGGGTTCGAGTCCACGGACTGCCACATGTGTTTGTAAATTTCATTAATCGATTTTAGGAGTATTGTTGGTTGTTGGAAGGAACATAATAATTCATTAAATGGCCCAAAACAATGCCATATCATGTTAATTGTCTTGTATTCCTTCTCATATTCATTAAATGGCCAAAACAATGCCATATCATGTTAATTGTCTTGTATTCCTTCTCATATTCATTAAATGAACCAAAACAATGCAATATCATGTTTATTGTCTTGTATTCCTTCTCATCTACATTCAAAATTGCTCCGATGTGATACCCTGTCGGAGTCGTAGGAATTACTGACGATTCCGAAAGAGAGCTGGTCGGTCATATAACCCGTCCGGTACCAAGGGATGTCTTTTTCATCATATTCTGGCCACTATTAGACGATTAAATTCAGCTTAGGAAGGACCTCTAGCAATAATAAGGCTTCAAACTACTCCCAACCAACCTTTTTAGCTACCACAGATCCTTCGTAAAATACATAATATCGGCTCAATATAGCTAGAATGAAATATAACACGTCGCTGGTACTCAAAAGGGTTAAGGGGAGGTTTTCAGTTTGTTTCCTACTCCTCCAGCAATCTTAAAATTTCACCCCCTTGACCACCTTTCAAGATAAATTTGTACATTTTTCGGTAGAAAAATGTCCTGGCCGAAGGCCGGTTACTCTTAAATTACAGGCTCGCTATCGCTCGCCAGGATAAAATCGTCACCTGAATGGCACGAAAGGTCTTAAAATTGATAGAATGGGGCGGAAATTCTTAAAATCACCAAACTAATGGGGCAAACATCTTAAAATCTCAAAAGCAATGGGGCTAAACATGAGGGAGAAAGAGGTCAAGAAAAAAGTCCCTCAAGTGGAAATCTCTCCTTAATGCTGGTGAGTCAAAGAGGGCTTGTATATCTTTAGAGAGGAGGGTTGGTTAGTCATAGAAAGGGCTATACTGACTCATAGAAGATCGGCTAAAGGAAGTGGGTGGCTTAATGGGAGTTGGGTAGTTTTTCTGGTCCCCTTCTTTCTCATGTTTAGCCCCATTAGTTTTTAGATTTTATGACGTTCGGCCATTAGTTTGGCGATTTTAAGACCTTTCGCCCCACTTCTTTGTCAATATTAAGACTTCGTGTAATTAAGGTGTCGAGTTTTTTCTGACGAGCGATAGCGAGCCTGATATTTAAGAGGAAGCGGCCTTCGGCCGGGACATTTGTCTATCGAATAATTTACAAATTTATCTTGAAGCAGGGTATTGAAGGGTGTTTTTTAATGTTTGATAGAGGTCTAGGGAGGAAACTAAAACAATTATAAACACATACAGTATATTCACGCCCATCCCACCTTAGTACGAAGGGGACAGGCGAGATTGGGGTCTAGTTATGGCCAAGACGACAGTTACAGATAAAAATGTAATGAAAGGGTTGCAGGAATATAACTAAACAAACAACACAGACAAAACAAACAACCTAAAAAAAGGAAAATTATAGAAGTCAAAACAATAGTACCCTACCTAATTGTATAAGTAACTCAGAACGCTATTCATCATGAGTCAGAGCTTGAATTTTTATCTTACTCAGAATCCTATCTATGGACAGTTACAGCTATTATTAGTCAGTTAGTTAAAATAGAACTTCAGAGGCTATCAACCCTTCTTGATTATTAAGCCAGCACTCTGAAAGTCAAGAATAGCGTCAGGACTGGACCCCCCTTTCGAGAACCCCAGTCCCATGAGCTATTATGTCTATCCTGATCTTTATATAGCTAACCTCAAACCTTTCCCATCACGCCGGTATAAAGGGCTGGCTGTTGAGGGAGTGGGTAGAGAGGGAAGGGGGTTGGTGGGGTAAGGGAAGAGGAGGGAAGGTAAGGGAGCTGGTGAGGGAAAGGTGGGGAGGGGGAGGGGAGGAGATGGAAGGGGGCTGGTGGGGAAGGGGGAGGAGGGGGGGATGGAAGGAGAGGGGGAGGGAAGGGGGGGATGGAAGGATGGAGAGGGGGAGGGAGGGAAGGGAAGGAGAATGGCCGAGCTGTGTTACTAAAGGGTCTCTTGGGGGGTGGGGGTATGTGGGGGTGGGGGTTCTGTGGCAGCGTGTGTGGTGAGAGTCCATCAAGGGGGCTGCTGCTGTGGGGGGGGGGGGGGGGGGGGGATACAAGGGACGCCGCCCCCCTCTCCCCTGCAACTTGTAATTACACCCACCCGTCCTGGACCACTCTGGCTCTCACTCGCCGTCCGTCCTCCAGCCTTTTCCGCAGTTCTGGCCCACTTTGCCTCTCACAGTTTCCGTCCTATTCTTTCTCTTTTGTTCGTCCCGGTAGAGATCTCGCGGGAAGGGGTTATATTTATTTCAGGATCACTACCGCTGACTTTTGTTCATATTCTGACCCTATGACTACCGAGTGCTATAGTAGGATCAAGAACGATAAGAAATTCAAGATCAAATTAGATAGGGATATGGACGAGATGGCTTGGGTGTGAAAGGGTTCTGCCTCATGTGGGTCTATCGGCTTACTGCACTCTCGTTTTCTTATGTTCTACCCCGTTATAAGACATTTTCTATCGATTAGGCCTAGCTGCAAAATCAAGATGGATTAAATAAACAATAAGATAAGCCAATGTTGTCACTTATAAGATAAAAGCCAAGTTATGAGACGAGATAAGGTAGGCTATAATTGCATCCCAACATCTTCACAAGTCCGATCTACTATACAATACTGATATAGCTACTAAATAAATATAGCTTACCAAATAGCTATAATCTAGAACAGAGAGAGAGAGAGAGAGATCTTCTTCCTAGACTGTGTTGATTACCCCTTTCACAATCCGATTACGCATTTCTTTTCTGTTTCCTGGTTATTATTGGACAATTTTATTCAGGTTATGTAAGGTATATGGAAGTCCGAGGGTTAATTGAGATAGTCTCGACCCTTATGATTCCCACAGATCCTTCCCAAACTGCATACAATCGTTTTACTATAGCCAGAATAACTGTCAAAATGCGTTATTATCATCAAAGGGTTAAGGGGGTAGTGCTTGGTTTGTGGTCTGTATATTTATCTATTAATATATGTTTTAGTGTCCTCGCTAGACCTCCCTCAAATTAAAAAAAATACCCCTAGATCCCCTTTCAAGATAAATTTGTATATTTTCGGTAGAAAAATTTCCCGGCCGAAAGCCGCTTCCTTCTATAATTACAGGCTCGCTATCTTTCGCCAGGAAAAAAATACACCTAATTTGCACAAAAGTTCTTAATATTGACATAAATGGGGCGAAAGGTCTGAAAATCGCCAAACTAATGGAACGAACGTCTTAACATTTTAAAACTAATATGCTAAACATGAGGAAGAAGATGGATCCAGAAAAAGCGACTACCTCCCCCTTAAAATGATCTGAGTTTCCTTCTGCATGTTCCTGGGGGGGGGGGGGGGGGGGGGGGGCCCTCCCTTCCTTCTCAGATCACCAGTACCTTTATCTTTCCAATGACTCTTACTTACTTTTGATACTGCCTCTGTCTGTCGTCTAGTACGGCTCGTTGCATTCGTACCTGTCTATGTTCTTACCCTTCCCTTAACTAATTTCTTTGGTTAAATTCAAGTAACCTTTCGCGGCGACATGCACAACTTTTACGCGTCTAATTTGACCGCTTTTGTTCCGAAATTATTTACTTTCCTATCTTTCCCTGCCTTTCCTCTCTGTACCAGCCTTTCCTATCTATCCCTGCCCCTCCCTGTCTATCTGCCCCTGCCTCTCTCTGGTGATGGACTGCTGCCTTCCTCTCTTTCCCTGCCTTTTGTATCTGTCCCTGCCTTTGCTGCCTTCCTCCTCCCTGCCTATATATCCCTGCCTCTCTCTGGTGGTTGACTGCTGCCTTCCCTATCTGCCTCTGCCTTTCCTGCCTTCCCCCTCCTTCCCTATCTGCCCCTGCCTTTCCTGCCTTCTCCCTCCCTGCCTATCTGTCCCTGCCTCTCCTGCCTTCCCCCTCCCTGCCTCTCTGGTGGTGGACTGCTGCCTTTCCCGACCCGCCAGCCCCCATTGTCTTCACTGCTTTTCATCTGCCTGCCTTCTATTTTTGATGATTGTTTTTTATATCTGGCTACGTGTGTCCTCTCCCCCCCTCTCTCTCTGGCTGTGCGTGTGTGTGTGTGTGTGCGTGTGTGTGTGCTCTCTCGCTCTTGGACTATATCATTGATTTTATTATCTGTACATATTACAAATGATGGCAAATGGTGTATGTTCAGTGTACATATAGAGAGCATATACTGTAGAGTTGCATTATTATTTTATTATATCATCTAGCTTTCCTAACCCCTCTAATTACAATCAAGCTACTACGTACCTACTTACCTACCAAACCAGCCCACCTACCTATCATCCCACTCAGTTTCTTATCAACCAACCTACCAACCAACCAACCAACCAACCTACCTACCTACCAACCTACCTACCAACGTACCTACCTAGGTTCATGCTGAACCTAGGACCCAGATCACATGTTGGCCAGGAACAACTTCAGTCACTAGGTATGCTCAATGTCTCTGACAGGGCCAAACAAATCAGGCTCACTAATGCCTTCAACATTTTCTATGACAGAGCTCCAGAGTATCTTAAGAGTGATTTTGTTAAAGCAAATGAGAGGAGTGGACATAATACAAGAAACAGGATGTTTAATTTTAAGGTCCCGAGAATCCAAGGACAGGGTAAGCAAACATTCTTCTTCACTGCCATCAAATACTGGAACGACCTACCCCAGTCAGTCCGTGAAAAGAGAACACTGTATTCCTTCAGACGTAGCCTGAAGGAACACCTGAACCGGATAGCTGCGAGAAGGGAGCACCAAGCTTATGTCTACTACTAAATACGACATAAGAGATAGGCAAACCAAACTGAAATGATTACTGATTACGGATTACTGATATTTACCATAGGATGTAAGGTATCTTAAAATAACTCCCTGGAAATATTTTCTTCTAAAGTATCTATTTTTTTTATCCTCCCCCTTTCCCCTTCTAACCTAATCCCACAAGGACCCCAATGGAAATACGTCTAACGTCCTTACTGGGCTATCCTTACTTGGAATTATGCAAAGCTGGCACATGCCATATTTGTAACATACTATGTGGTACCAACTCTGTAAATTGCTAACTGAATAAATATTATTATTATTATTATTATTACCCACCTACCAGCCAGACAACCAACCAACCAACCAACCAACCAACCAACCAACCCAACCACCCACCCAACCAACCAACCCAACCACCCACCCAGCTTCGACCAACCTACCAACCAACCAATCTACTAAACCAGCCCACCTACCTACCTACCAACCTATGCTATTTCCTCCCCCCAAATGCTCTCTCTCTCTCTCTCTCTCACCCTCCCTGTCCGTCCACTAAATATATACGCTGTCTGTCTGCCTATTTTCGTCTGTCTGCGTGACTACCTTCCATCCCATATATGTCTTTCCAGCTGCCTCACTCGTCCGCCTGCCTGCCTGCCTGCCTGCCTCACGTCCTGCCTAACTTGCTACCATTCTCGTTTCCTGCCTACCTGCCTAACTACCGCTCTTTTCTACCTTTCTTGCCTATTTTTCCTCTCCTTTCCACCTACCGTTCTTGTTTACACCTATTTCCTATCTTTTTCCTACTCCCCCTGCCTACCTAACTTGCTTAATTTCCTATTTGGCTGCCTACCTGCCTGAGTATCCTCTATCCTACCTGTCTTGTCTGTTTAATATTCCTTTGTTTCCTAGCAACCTTCGTGACTGCTCATGTTTCCTACCGCTCTTGCCTGCTCTGTTCCTGTATCCTACTTACCTCCATTGCTGCTTATCCTTCATACTCCTGTTAACCTTCCTACTTTCTTGACTATTGTTCTTGTCTGTACCTTATATCCTTCCTTTCTTATCTACTTTATCTGCCTACCCTATTGGTCTGCCTACCTATATGACTATCGAACTTCTTTGTACCTGATATCCTACATTTCTTGCCTACTCTCTCTCTCTGCCTAACCTAATTGTCTACTACCATTTTAGCCTACTCTATCTTCCTATCCTGCCTCACCTGCCTGCCTACACTTCTAGGCTTTCCTAGCTTTCTTGCCTACCCCACTTTGTATGTTATTTTATTTTTTCCTGCCTACGTCCGATTCTTACAGCCCCCCCCCCCCCCCCCCCTACCACCACCACATGCACACACTCGCATCTAACTAACACGCACACACGCGCACCTAACTAACACGCACACACAGACACTAACTTACAAACACATACAGATACAAACTTACACACACACACAATCTGTAGATTTTCAGCCTCACTGCTGCAAGTGAACAATAACCCAACAATTATAATTATTATTATTATAATACACCCACCTACACACACAATGACACACACCTCCACCACCCTACTGAACGTGGCAACTTACCTGTGCTACCAGCTAGGCAAGGTTGTCTGGCTCACATACCTTAACTAACACACACATGCACTAACCTACGCGCACACACACACACACACACACTTCCACCACCCTACTAAACGTGACAACTTACCTGTACTACCAGCTAGGCAAGGTTGTCTGGCTCACACACTAGTCCTGGTCCCTGGTTACTTACTCTGAAACACGAGAAACAAATACAGTTAGGTAAATGCTGTACGGTACTTCAATTATTTCAACACACGTTCTTACATACAGATAACATTGTGTTATAGGTATAATGGGAGTTCACCAGCCAAAATGCTTTCAAAGGTATCTCCAAAATGTTGCAAGTGCCCATCCAAAATCCTCACCTTATCAACCTGTAAATATTTAATCATGGGTTTGGAAAAGCCACGATAGGCGCTGGCAATTGTGCTTAGTTCCCAACAGTCGAGTACAGTCTCTTATAACAATTCGTGGACAGCTTATGTTTTTCTTCATGCAATTATATCTATCTGGATTGATTTTTGGATGGAACTTGCTTTTCAATAAATAGTATATGTAGTTTTGCAGTTGATATATAGAAAATCATGCTCATAAATTCGTGTACAGAAATCTACTTCCGCAATTAGAAATAGGTGAGGTCCTCGAATATTTATAAGTGACAAACATAATTCGAACAAAACAGTGTAAAGGCTCGTATTCTAAAGCCGGTATCACAAGAGAGCATTTATAGTCAACATTCGATGATCAAAAAAATTCTGGCAACATTTCTGGAATATTTTGCAGTGGTATCGGAAAGTAGACTGATGTTAGATGATTTTAGGTGACTGAAATATAAATGTTGACCTCATAAGCTGACAGACCAGTGTTAAGGATACATGTTAAGGGAAAAAGCACTCGTGTGATACCGGCTTAAAGCTGGGCAGGGTGGCTTATAGTGGTTATTAGCATATACACAGTCATGATTGTGAGAGGGGACAACAACCAGAACTTGCACTGTTGAATTTGACTGTACCTAGAACAACCCACTCGATTGTTGCATGTCGCTAAGGAAGAGAACATTACATTTTCCGCCTTTTGTGTCCTTGTATACTTTTTTCCCTACCTCAAGTGACTAGTTCCCGTGTGGTTTGGATAAGTGGAAGTTATTTATCATGTTATTATAAGTTAAGTTAATCTGTTAGTTGGATTAGGTTTAGATAAGGATAGGAGCTCTAGGTATGATTAGTAATATTAGGTTAGGTGTCAAGAAAAACCACTCGAATATCTAATGTTGTTAGTTGGAGGGTGGCTTAGATAATAGTAATTTAGTTAGCCCTTTGACGATTAGGACGCCTTTTGACAGTTTATTCTGGCTATCATTTAACGATTATATACAATTTAGGAAGGATCTGTGGGAAATATAAGGGTAAAAACTATCTCAATTAACCCTCTGACTTCCATGTACCCTTCCTAATCTGAATAAAATCTTATAATAACCGGAAAACAGAAAAAAATGGCGTCATCGGATCTTCTAAGGGTTAAGATTTGTTAGGCATCCAGAGCCAGTTGAATGTCACGAAGGAAGGCATAACATTACATTTCCCGTCTTTTTTCTGGCCTTATATACTTTTTGTCCCTCCTGCCAGTGACTCTTCCCCATGTCTCTCCCCTCCCCCCTTTTTCCTGTCCAAAATGTTCACCCTGTCCCCTAAGTAGCAGCCTGTCTTCCCTCTGTCCCCGCACTTTATCTCTCTGTCTATCTATAATCTCCGCTCATTTCCTGTTGTCTGTGCTCTTTGGGACTCTTCTTTCTTGGTTCGTTTTTATGGTGTGACTTTATTTTTTGTCTTGTACTTTTGTCTGTTGGTGGTTGTGTTCTTGTTTGTCTGTTTCATCTTATTATTGACTCTAATTCGCTGTTTGCACTCTCTATAAACAACCCCACACACAATCTACTTCTCTCTCTATTAACTTTCCATCTTCCAAACACTTTCCTCAACTAATAGAAAAACAAATCAAAATAGTACCATCGTCCCCAGACCACTCACGAGCCCCACACATTACTCACGAGCCCCTACACATCACAACAATTCTCTGTTCCGACTTCGATCCTACAAGCTATAATAAGATCGCTTCAGTCTAATTCAGGGTCCAGAGGATATATGTAGTCCCTTAACCCTGGTCTACCTTATACATATATATTCTAGGGTTACTGCTCTCGACTGTCCTACCACACACACACACACACACACACACACACACACACACACACACACACACACACACACACACACACACACACACACACTTACATACACATACACACACTCTCACTTGAATACACATACACACTTAGTCTGTCTGTCTCTCTCCCTCTCTCTCTCTCTAAATCACCCTACTTCGTACCCTACATAACCCCCACCCCCCTTACCCCTCCACCCCCCTATTATATCCCTACCTTATTCTCTCTTAATTAATTTACCCTTCCACCCCCTAACCCCCATACCCTACTGCTTCCCTTTACCCCTACCTACCCCCTCCCCCCTCTTCCTCTGTGGTGAACTATGCCTGGCTTCCGATCACACACACACACACACACACACACATTATATTCTGATCATATACAGTACATTACCTCTTTTAGGCTGTAACACACATTCATATCGGTCAAACAAAAAACACATGCACATTGAAACTCAAACAAACACACACACACACACACACACACACACATACACACACACGTCAGATAATTTTAGGAAGTGATAACAACCTTTAAACAACAAAATATAACTAGTAAATCAACACCATTAAACGCGAACATAACACACACACTATCACATACGCACACACCTACACAGAAAGACAAACAAACACACGCACACATATACATACGCACAAACACACGCACACATATACATACGCACAAACACACACACACACACACACACACACACACACACCTGCGTACACCTACATAGTCACGTTTTCCCACACATGTACACACGATCACTGAAATACGCACAGGCTGGCCTTGAGTTCTGTGGTACGCTATATTATTTATGGTGTGTGTGTGTGTGTGTGTGTGTGTGTGTGTGTGTGTGTGTGTGTGTGTGTGTGTGTGTGTGTGTGTGTGTGTGTGTGTGTGTGTGTGTGTGTGTGTGTGTGTGTGTGTGTGTGTGTGTGTGTGTGTGTGTGTGTGTGTGTGTGTGTGTGTGTGTGTGTGTGTGTGTGTGTGTGTGTGTGTGTTACGAAATGATCTGATACGTTTATTCTGCAGTAAAGAATACATTACACAAGACCATAATAGGCCCAGGTACTCGGCCTATTGATAACATATTAATGCACATATAAAAGAGAGAGAGATTTTTTGTTTTGGCCCATTTTGGTAGTTTATTCTAGCTATCATTAGACGATTCTATTTACATTAGGAAGGGTATAATTTCCACAGATCCTTCCTAAGCTGCACAATATCGTCTAGTAGTATGTTCTTATTTTAAACTAAAGTATAATTGGTAAATCTATAGCCTATAAAAAACTTGATACAAATATATACATATTTTTAATTTGCCTAATCAATTATATCCATTAATTAATCTCTGGTTATATTTGCATCACAAACACTTAATTGATCCATATATTTTTTAGTGTACATGTGCAACTGCAGTAACAGTATGTGTGTGTGTAAACTTGAGTCACTGTGTGTGTAGGCGTGTGGGTGTATGTCATAGTACGTGAATATGTATGATTATGTTAATGTTGTGTGTGTGTGTGTGTGTGTGTGTGTGTGTGTAAACTTGAGTTACTGTGTGTGTAGGCGTGTGGGTGTATGTCATAGTATGTGAATATGTATGATTATGTTAATGTGTGTGTGTGTGTGGGTGTAAACTTGAGTCACTGTGTGTGTAGGCGTGTGGGTGTATGTCAGTACGTGAATATGTATGATTATGTTAATGTGGTTGTGTGTGTGTGTGTGTAAACTTGAGTCATTGTGCGTGTGGGTGTATGTCACAGTACGTGAATATGTATGATTATGTTAATGTTGTTGTGTGTGTGTGTGTAAACTTGAGTCATTGTGCGTGTGGGTGTATGTCATAGTAAGTGAATATGTATGATTATGTTAATGTGTGTGTGTGTGTAAACTTTGAGTTATTGTGTGTGTGTAGGCGTGTAGGTGTATGTAGAGAGAGAGAGAGAGAGAGAGAGAGAGAGAGAGAGAGAGAGAGAGAGAGAGAGAGAGAGAGAGAGAGAGAGAGAGAGCACGTGGATTTAATTGGGAGTGCGTGTAATAATGTGCCTATGTTTGTGCGTATTTGTGCAAGAGTATATTATTAACTGAATATGTATACGCATGTGCGTTTGTGTGTGTGAGAAAATGTGTGTGCGTGAGAAACTGTGTGCGTCTGTGTGTGTGTGACCGTATGCAAATATGTGCGCGTCAACCTCATGTGCGTTTTTACTATGTGCGCGTAGGAGAGTTCATCGGAATGTAATTGATCCCTGGACCAGCCTTAATTAAGTCCACGCTACCAGGTGCTGCAGTCAGTCAGTCAGTCTACGGTCAGTTACTCAGTCAGTTAGCTTTCAGTTAGTCAGCGGTCAGTTAGTCAGCGGTCAGTCAGTCAGCGGTCAGTCAGTCACCGGTCAGTTAATCACCGATCAGTTAGTCACCGGTCAGTTAGTCACCGGTCAGTTAGTCACCGGTCAGTTAGTCGCCAGTCAGTTACTCACCAGTCAGTCAGGTCAGTTAAGCAGTCATTTAGTTAATCAGTCAGTCAGCGGTCAGTCAGTCAGCGGTTAGTTAGTCAAGCAGTCATTTAGTTAATCAGTCAGTCAGTCAGCGGTTAATTAGTCAAGCAGTCATTCGGTTAGTCAGTCAGTCACCAGCAAAATAGATGCCGAGATTTTTGACTGATAAAAGCCAGTCCAAAATAGAGAACATAAATGTACCCATTTAGCACCATGACGCCTTTTTACCATTGATTCTGGCTAAAAATAGACGATTGTATGCAGTTCAAGGGGAGATCTCCACTCGAGGGATTTTTTTCTTGACCCATTTCTCCCTCATGTTTATCCCCATTGCTTTTGATATTATAAAATGTTTGCCCCATTAGTTTAGCGATTTTAAGAACTTTCACCCCATATTAAGACCTTTCGTGCCATTCAGGTGTCAATTTTATCCTGGCGAGCGATAGCGAGCCTGTAATTTAAGAGGAACCGCCCTTCGGCCGAGACATTTTTCTACCGAAAAATGTAGAAATTTATCTTGAAAGGGACTCCAGGGGGTGTAATTTTAAGCTTGATGGAAGTCTAGGGAACAAACTAAATACCTCCCCTTAAGAAGACCTATGTTAATAAGAGGGTTTTTTAAGATTGTATGGTCTTCTTTGAGTCATTGAGGTCGATTATAAACTAAATATAATCGTCTAATGGTAACCAGAATAAGACGATAATTACGTAAGGGTGGTGAAGAGGTTAAAGGGTGTAGAGAGTAGAATTACGTAATGGTGGTGAAGGGGTTAAACGGTGTAGAGAGTAGAATTTTAATGGAATAAAAGATAATCGAAATAATGGAGACGGAAGACAAATAGGGTAAAATAGTCGAATTTTGCCAGGAATACAATATCCAAGGAGAAATTTAAATTCAAAATGAAATCGTAGGCCTACCGATCTTAACAGGAATATAATAATTAAATGCAATGTTAAGAAAGACATATCTAAGAGAAATGCAAAACCATTGAACATAGAATAGACCCATAGGTATTACAAAAATAGTGAGTTTCTAAAGAGAATGAACACAAAAGGCAAACGTAAAGTAAATAAATAACACGAATAAAATAAAACATGCAAACAAAAGCAGAAAATAATAGTGAGAATAAAAATAAGCTAAGTGTGCAATGAAGCCAAGTATGCCGCCACGACAGAAAGACAATGAGCATACAAAGGCAACAACACAGTAAAGAAGTAACAGGAAAAAAAGAAAGCGGACAGGCAAAACCAGAAAATAATAGTGCAAGAAACTATTTAAGGGGAGATTCCCACCTGGAGGATTTTTTTCTGAACCTCTTTCTCCCTCATGTTTAGCCCCATTGCTTGTGAGATTTAAAGACGTTTGTCCCATTAGTTTGGCGATTTTAAGAACCCTCGCCCTATTTCTGTCAATTTTAAGACCATTCGTGCCATTTAGGTGTCAATTTTTTCCTGGCGAGCGATAGCGAGCCTGTAATTTAAGGGGAACCGGCCTTCGGCCGGGAAATTTTTCTACCGAAAAATGTACAAGTTTATCTTGAAAGGGGGTCAAGGGGGAGTAATTTTAAGCTTGATGGAAGTCTAGGGAATCAACTACAAACCTCTCCTTAAGTGTGCAATGAAGCCAAGAAAAGAAAGAAACAAAGAGAATGAACATACAAAGGCAACAATAAAGTAAGGCAATGTGAATATAAGAAAGTGAGCAAAAAAAGCAGAAACTAATATAGTGAAAGAAAAAGTTAAGTGTGCAATGAAGCCACGACAGGATAATTAACATACAAAGGTAATAATAAAGTAAAGAAGTAACAGGAATAACAGAAAGTGAGCAAACAAAAGCAGAAAATAATGGTGAAAGAAACAATTTAAGTGTGCAATGAAGCCCAAGCCGCGACAGAGACAGCGGTCATCTGGGTCGCCGAGGCCGGGCGCTTTGTTTACCTTAGTGACGTCACCTCCGCTCGTCAAGTTCCCCGACACGAATTCTGGTGAAGTTGGATTTTCCGCGTTCGGAAATTTTATACTTCAAGGAAATAAAACTAAGGACGAAATCTCTACTAGCTTGTGTGCATGACTATACTCGGTTTCATTTCATCTGACGGTAAATTAAATCCTTTAGCACTTAAATTTTCGAAAACTAATGGTAAAATATGAAACTACCATATCTCTGCAATATATTAAGACCACGTATATTCAGTATAATTAGCCCCTTATTTCACTACAAAATCTTCAAAATAACGGAGAAATCTTGATGGGAACTTTGCAAATTACCGTCAGTTGAAAATAAATCAAGTACAGTTGAAAATTACTTGTGAGTGTGTACATTGGTTGGTTAAGAACTTGTAGGCATACTGTATAACTATTATAATGTTGATATTGTTAACAAAAACAATTACCCATCATGTACGAATTAAATATATAAAGTATTACTGTAAATGATGAATCCCTACCTTGTTCATGACTGGTTGAATATTGGTTACATGTGAACGTGTGACTTACGGTGAAATTGTAATTCTGGCATCTGTTCTTGACCAGAAAGGAATTGGTTGTTTATCAAAGGGGGATGGGCGCATTTATTTCCTCATTTATATAACTGTTTATCCTTAGACCTCCATCAAGCTTAACAAAAAAAAAAAAAAAAAAAACGAAGACAAAAAACACCCAGAAAACCCTCCCTTCAAGATAAATTTGTAATTTCTTCGATAGAAAAATGTCCCGGCCAAAAACCGTTTCCTCTTGGAATACAGGCCCGCTTTCGCTCGCCAGGAAAAAATCAACACCTACATGACACGAAGTGTTAATATTGCCAAAGAAATGGGACGAAAGGTCTTAAAATCGCCAAATTAATGGGCCCAATGTCTCAAAATCTGAAAACTAATGGGGATAAACATGAGGAAGAAAGGGGACCAGAAAAACGTCCCATCTCCCTTAATGTGCGAGAGATATTGGTTTACTGTACATAAATTTCCTTATATGATAAACTTCCCGGTATTTCTAACTTAAATAAACCAAGACACTGCAAGATCTTTACCTAGGACATGCCAGACATCAGAGGACAGCACTTGAGGTGGGGGTGGTGGTGGTGGTGGGGGTGGTAGTGGTGAGGAAACGGCGGAAATGGTTGAAGGAGAGAGGGTAATACAAACACTGATCTAAGCCCGCATTCTGACTACTACTACTGACTATTAAGGTACGAGAGAGAGAGAGAGAGAGATAGGTAAATAGATAAATATAGATAGGTACCGGTAAATAGATAGATATTTAGAGAGAGAGAGAGAGAGAGAGAGAGAGAGAGAGAGAGAGAGAGAGAGATAGGTAAATAGATAAATATAGATAGGTACCGGTAAATAGATAGATATTTAGAGAGAGAGAGAGAGAGAGAGAGAGAGAGAGAGATAGGTAAATAGATAAATATAGATAGGTACCGGTAAATAGATAGATATTTAGAGAGAGAGAGAGAGAGATAGGTAAATAGATAAATATAGATAGGTACCGGTAAATAGATAGATATTTAGAGAGAGAGAGAGAGAGAGAGAGATAGGTAAATAGATAAATATAGATAGGTACCTGTAAATAGATAGATATTTAGAGAGAGAGAGAGAGAGAGAGAGAGAGAGAGAGAGAGAGAGAGAGAGAGAGACAGAGACAGAGACAGAGAGAGAGAGAATACAAACATTACTCTAAGTTTACCACTTTTTAAGATTGTGTGTGTACCTTATTTATTCATACTAATTTTCCTGATAGGTAGAAACAGGCGACCCATCTATGGTTATATTATTTCACAAAAGCAAATTCAAGTGTGTGTGTGTGTGTGTGTGTGTGTGTGTGTGTGTGTGTGTGTGTGTGTGTGTGTGTGTGTGTGTTACTCAGTTACTTGTTCGTCAAGGGGAATCCACGCAATGCGAGCTAAGCTCATTATTATCGCGCCTCCTTAACTGGGAATGTATTGCGTGAAATGCATGTTAAGTGTTTTATGTACTGTTGGAATGGCTGTGGATGTGTGTGTAGTCTGTATTTTAGCCAATTGGCGACATCGGAAACGAAGGCTTAGGGTGGATCTGTATGGTACCATTCTCACTATAGACGGTACCGTCTCGCCCGAAGGCTTAGGTAGCCATCAGCTTAGGTGAACCATATGATACCCATCTCGCCTTGTACCATTTTTGCCAACCCCAGATGGGACGTCACAACGTCGTCCACTTATTCCAGGTACCTATTTACAGCTAGGTGAACTGAGGCTAACACATGAAAGGAGACAAGCCCAATTTGTCTCCGCCCGGCCGGGGATTGAACCCCCGACCCCTCGTGTGTGAGACGAGAGCTCTACCTACTAGGCTACGGGCTGTGTGTGTGTGTGTGTGTGTGTGTGTGTGTGTGTGTGTGTGTGTGTGTGTGTGTGTGTGTGTGTGTGTGTGTGTGTGTGTGTGTGTGTGTGTGTGTGTGTGTGTGTGTGTGTGTGTGTGTGTGTGTGTGTGTGTGTGTGTGTGTGTGTGTGTGTGTGTGTGTGTGTGTGTGTGTGTGTGTGTGTGTGTGTGTGTGTGTGTGTGTGTTTACGTTTTATTTATCCACACTCATTTTCCAGATAGATAAGTAAAAACAAGCGACACATCTTTGACTTTTATTCCACAAAAACAAGTTAAGTATGTGTGTGTGTGTGTGTGTTAAGCCCTCACACACACACACAATCACAATCCCCCAAAGCACAGATGGGACTCTTAATCAGATTGTGTATGTGTGAGTGGCATATGGGTGGATTTCCTACACCGCATAGTTTTCGTGCCGACTCTTGTGATAGGTATACCCTATTATTTTCCAGCTGATTGCAAATTGAATCCCTTATTAGCTGATTTCTCGATAGTTAATGTACATATATGAACAAATACTGTCTCTACGTCAAAACAAAGCCAAGTTTTAATGAATAATAACATATTTCACTACACAATCTTCATAATACCAAAATAATAAGTAACACCCCGTTCTTAACATTAATCAATTACAAACCCCAATGTACTTTAATAAACTAATGAAAGCATATGGTCCTCCCGGGATTCGAACTCGATCCAGATAGGGACATGGAAATTACTATAATCTGGGGACAACAGGCTGCAGTATAAAATAAAACCTCGCCTCACTCATACATACCCCACTTCCTATTGCAAGCAGATGGGAAGTGGATCGGCATAGATCTTACTTTATGACTTTGAGTAGCTATTTCCTTTTTAGATAGGGTTCCCATGGTTCCAAGGCTGCGTTGATAAATATAAGATAACAGTGTGTATTCAGAAATGACGGCTGGTACGTACAGTACGGTGGCGCTAAGTCATGTCTTGGCTGTCTTTTCGTTTGGCTCGCTCTGTGCTGTATTAATGTCTGTCAGATGTTGAAAAGGGTGGATAAGTGTAGGAACAGGCTTGTATATTTCACTCAAAAAGAAGAAATAATATATACATTTTGCTGATACCAATTATTGATAAAAACATAAATGGTGCCGAAACATAATTTATTAGGCCGACTGTATATAACAAAAACAGACGTCCACAAATATTTACTTTGCTTCCGTTGATATATCTTTAACACTAGACTGTTTTGAAGCTAAGGAAATTGGAATAATAGTGTTTATATAATATCCCTCTTAAAATACTGCTTGCTAGTCTATCTCCCAACGTAATCAAGAGGCCTAGTGGCTGGATTTAATGTGGGCCTTTATAATGTTATATTTGGTGCATAATATACTTATTTATTTTCTCTCTCTCTCTCTCTCTCTTACACACATACACACATACACAATTACACACACACACAATTACACACACATACTCTCTCTCTCACACACACACGCAAACACACATGCGCACATACACACACCACACTCTCTCTCTCTCTCTCTCTCTCAGCCACTTCCTCCCACAGCCAGGTAGGGAACGAACACAGGTGCTTCTCTGTGCATCTTCTTAGGGCTTATTTCCTGCCTGATGCTTATTTAGATAGGGAGAGGCCAACTGGGAAGAGTCTACCAGTAAATAAGTATGTGATGAGGGACAGGGACCACGTTCATCCGGCAGACAGACATACACTTGGGCACTTCCTGTGACACCGGACCGCTTTTTTCATCAATTGTTTTCATCAACTTTTATCGTCAACATTGGTCTGTCAGCTTATGAGGTAAACTTTAATTTTTCATGAATTTTTATAATTTGGTCTTTATATTTAGTCTAGTTTCCGATACCAGTAAAAAAGGTCAAAGGAACGTAACCGGAATTTGTTTTTAATATATACCATTTTAATATACAGTATAATATCTCGTGTGGTACCCTAGATGAGGTGGTTTGGTTGCATCACAGCTCGTAAAGATATATAATTATAACATCACAACAAACCTTCTAGATAACACTGATCCCTCATAAACACTATAAGATCGTCTAATGTTAGTCAGAATAAAGTTAAAAGGACGGCGCCGGTACTGAAGGCTTATTTTTTTTATCTGTCTCTCCTTTTCTCTCTTTCCTTGGCTTGTATCCATTCGGCCCCATTCAGCCAACTGTTTTAAGACGTTTGTCCCCATCCAGGTGTCGATTTCTTCCTGGCAGCGTTGTATGGAGAAATCCGGCTTCGCTGGAGACATTTTTGTATCGAAAAATGTACAACATTTAGCTTGCTGTCAAAACAAATATATATATATGCTGGCTTGCTACAGCTCGTCAGGAAAATATTGACACCTGGATGGGGGTAAACGTCTTAAAACAGTAGGTTGAATGGGGCCCAATGGATACAAGCCAAAGAGAGAGGGAGAGGAAGAGAAAAAAAAAAGCGAGGTGGGCTCCCTTAACGTAGATACAAATCATTGGATACTCTGACTCCGATAAATAAGCTAGTGTGAATCTACTTGACTACCCCGCTGGCCACCTGGTTAGGATGGTGATTCAGTGAGGCAGCCGCAAGGACTAATTGCAAGGTAAAGTTGGGGCCGGAAATTCTTTAGCAGGTACTACAGGGTTTAGTCACTTTAGTGATTAGGGACTCTTAGCGGTGAATTAAGAGGGTGGCTTTGGTAAGGGGTTAAGGGGGTAGTGCTTGTTTTTTGGTCTATATATTTATTTATTTTAGTTTTGAGTTTCCTCGTTAGATCTCCATCACACTATAAAATTAGACCCCCTTTCAAGATACATTTAAAAAAAATCGGTAGACAAATGTACCGGCCGAAGGCCGGTTGATCTTAGATTACAGGCTCGCTATGGCTGGCCAGGAAAATAATCGACGCCTAATTGGCACGAAAGGTCTTCAAATCGACAGAAATGGGGTGAAAGTTCTTAAAATCGCCAAACTAATGGGGTTAACGCCTTAGAATCTCAAAAAAATGGGGGAGAAAGGGGTGCAGAAAAAAAATCCCTCAAGTGGAAATCTCCCCTCATCTTACATCTTTGGAAGGGTATAATAGTGCTTATTATTATATATTATTATTATTAGTGAGGGCTGGTCCTATCCAGAGTGAGGTTTGGCATCCTCTACTCAATAGCCGTTTCAGTCTGTCTCTTTCACTGTCCTACTTTTCCTTCTGGGGGAAGGGGGCTAGGAATCACCTCCACCTACCTCTTGTAACATTCTCCTACTCATCGAGACTGAGAAAGGGGCGAGGGAACGCGACAGTGGTCCCGGACCCTGATAATTTGAACCCTTGAATTTTGTTTATGTCCAAGCTCTTCTCCAGTCGGCCACCACCAGCTATGGGGTATGTGCCTGTATAAATATATATACATATATACATATATATACATATATACATACATACAATATTAGTGATGAACCCCCTCTCCTCAACTAACGAAACCAAGCTCTCCAAACAGCATAGAAAATATATAGAAATATTTAGAAATTTACAGAAGGAACTCAAAAGTACAAACCCCCTCCTCTCAAAATGAAAGAAAACATCATAACCCCCCCTCCTCTCCACCAACCAAATCAGCTCCCGGAACAGCACAGAGCCAAACACCCAAATAGTCATTAAAAAGAACCTATTTTGCATATTTCCCCTTTCCCGAACATAAAATGCACCTCATGTCTTTTTTACCGAGAGCATATGGGGATGACTTTTGTTTTCGTGTTGCAAGTCATTTCGCCAACACGTCAGTTTGGCTTATGGTTTTATAATTATTATCTAGGCTATATTAGAATGGATTTGTTTCCACTTGAAATACAGTTAGGTTAGGTTTGGTTTTAAGTTAAGTTAGGATAGGATAGGTTAGGTGAAGCGACTTAGAAGAGGTCAGGTTATGGTAAGTTAATATAAGTAAGAGTTAAATATGATAGGTTATAACTTGGGTAATGCTACGTTGGTTATAATATAGTATGATACAATAAACTAAGGTTAGGGTATGGCATAATAGGTTAACTTAATACCATTGTTACGCAAAGTTAAAATAGGTTAGCTCAGATTAACTTAAGTGTCGCGAAATAGACTACAAGAACAGGCAAAGTAGCGAAGTACCTTGTGAACGAATGGACATAGACTCGTTCCCCTTATTATGCATAGGGGGAGGACATTTTGTCTATTCTTTGGGTAGATTTTTATAATGGGTGTTTCGTCTATTTAAAAACAAAAGACTGAAGCTAATTTTCTTTATTTTTGTTGCTTTCTTTCACTGATTTCATTTTCTGTTTTCTCTTAATTTCTTTGCCTTTCTCTATCCCGCATTCATTCTTTTTCTATCCCTCTCCTTTCCTTCTTTCTCGATCCCTCTCTCTTTCATTCTTTCTCTATCCCTCACTTTTCCATTCTTTCTCTATCCCTCACTTTTTCATTCTTAGTCTATCCCTCTCTCTTTCTTTCTTTTTCTAGCACTCAGTTGTCTTTCTCTAGCCCTCTTTCTTTCTTTCTTTATCTATCCCTTTATTTATTTATTTCTCTATCCCGTTCTGTCTTTCTATACCTCTTTTTTTTTCTGTCTACCCCCTCTCTTTCTCTCTCTGGCATACACACACGACCGAGAAAGGGCTGCATTGAAACACTACAGTCCTCTAAAAGGGTGCTAGTCCAGCTGCTCCCACCCACCCACCTCTCTCTCTCTCTCTCTCTCTCTGAATGTATAACAGTGTGTGTAAAGCCGGTATCACACGTGAGCTTTTATACTCAACATTCGATGATCAACAATTTTCTGGCAACATTTCTGGGATAATTTGCACTGGAATCGGAAACTAGACTGGTGATAGATGAATTTACATAACCGCAATAGTTAAAATGTTTACCTCATAAGTTGCCAGACCAATGTTGGGCAAAAATGTTGAGGGAAAAAGCTCTCGTGTGATACCGGCTTAAGTCCTAGTGTATTATTTTACGGTGTTCTATTAATTATGAAATGACACGTGAGTTATAGTGATTTCATAATACGTATATAGAGGAAATATGTATTGTCGGTACTTATTCTAGCTATAAAATCTAAACCAGATCCCCCCCCCCCCTCCTTACCTTTCTATTAAATGATCTACCTAATTCTCTGTAGCTAACACTCCATTATCTATATATTACACACACGACCAAAGTATATAAATATCAGCTATACCCCACCACCTATATCTCTATATATACAGTATTAATTAATCTACCTAACTATCTATCTATCCAACTATCCATTATCCTACTATCTCTGACACACACGTCCACGCCAGGGTTCTATACGGGTGCCAAATCCAGCTACCCCCTCTCCTTCCCTCTCTATTAATTTATCTACTTTACTATCTGTCTATCTAACTATCCATTAACCGACTATCTCTTGCACACACGACCAAGCCAGGGGTGGTGCACACGATTCTATACGGGTGCTAAGACCAGCTGCCCCCCTCTCTCTCTCTCTCTCTCTCTCTCTCGCTTCGAACAAAACAGATGCCAACTCACGCCTCCGCTGACGTCACACCGTAGCCGAGCCATATGTCGCACGATCGCCGGGGATTTCAACCATTTTCGGGCGATTTACTATTACTTGCCATTCTTCGGGAGCGCTCTTAGGCCCCCCTCCTGCACCCGGTCCGTAGCTACTTAGCCCTCATCTACGGTACGGCACAAGGGGGCGGTGATGAGAGGGTGATTAGTTGAGCATTCGGGCCCTTAATGTTATGTTCTTTTCGGCATGGTGTAGAGGGGATTGTTAGAGGATTCGGTATGTATGTGATTAGTTTTTTTTTTTTTTTTTTTTTTTTTTTTTTTTTTTTACGAAGTCTTTATCTATGGTAAAGGGGGCGATAATGAGAGAGTCATTAGTTGAGCATTCGGTATGTCCAATGTTATGTTCTTTTTGGCATGATATAAGAGTTTGTTGGAGGATTCAGTAGATGTATGGTTTTTGTCTACATTACAATGGGGCGATAATGAGGTAGTCATTATTTGAACATTTGGTCTGTCGATGTTTTTATGTTCCTTTTGGCATTACAAAAGCGTGATTATTAGAGGATTCGGTATGGCTATGATTAGCTTTGTTTTTATTTACTTCGTTCTCCTCTACAATAGACTCGGATACCATTGTCTCTAGCCCACTCACACTCATAACTATTCGCGGACTTCACCTATTTCTAATTAGGGAAGTACATCTCTAGAAACGAATTTATGAATATAATATTCTATAAATAAATTACAAAACTATATACAGTATACTATATATTGAAAAGCAAGTTCTATAAAGAAAAACAATATCCAGATGGTTATAAATACATAAAGAAAAACATAAGGGGTCCACGAATTGTTATGAGTGGGCTAGAGACTATGGCATCCGAGTGTACAAGGGGTCGCTAATGAGGCAGTGATATAGTTAAGTATTCGGTCTGTTAATGATATCTTATAATCATAAAGGGGTGATTAGGAGAACTTTGGAAACTCCACACGTAATAATCGATTAATACTATTCGGTTGATGCTACAAAGCCTTCAATGATGCTACAAGAGTGAATAATACATGAATAGGATTTTCTGGAATGATGGGGCTTTCAGACTTGCCCCTTTCCCCTTCTCCTCCCCGACTTCACGGGCGGACATATTTAGTGGGTGTGGTAGTATGGAAATTGTAGTCTGGCATCTTCAAAATTTAAGTTATATGAAAAATCAGCCACCTAGCAGTATAGTCTACCTTCAGTCTAGTTTCCGATTCCAATGTGAAAGCGCCTCAAAATAATACGACAAATGACTTGCTCGTCGGAAATTGCCGGAAAAAGCACTCGTGTGACACTGGCTTAACCCTTTGAAGCTCTGACGCGTTTTAACAGTTAATTTTGGCTATCATTATACGATTTTATTCAGCCTAGGAAGTATCTGTGGATATTAAAAGGGTAAATACTGTCGCAATCAACCCTTTGACTTCCATACACCGTTACTAATCTGAATAAAATCGTCTAATAGTAGCCAGAAACCGAACAGAAACGCGTATTGGAGCTTGAAAGGGTTAAGCTTAAAGAATGTTTATGATAATCAGACCGGAAAACAAATGGTAAGAACTGGGAAAGGTAGGAATGGGAATCGGGTTTCACACGAAATTGTGATGAACCGTAAATAGGTTATCGCGGATTAGGCAAGGACAATGGGGCTTAATTGCTGGGTATTTCGATTACGTGTTTCCTTTGTTTTCTGGCTATTATTAGACGATTTTATTCGGATTAGGAAGGGTATATGGAAGTCACAGGGTTTATTGGGATAGTCTTTACCCTCATAAGTCCCACAGATCCTTCCTAAGCTGTATAAAATCGTTTAATATGTCTAGAATAAACGGTCAAAATGCGTCATAGTATCTTCGAAAGTTTAATTGCAGGATATTTCGATTTTCCCAGGATTCAAGGTCAATGAGGGCAATGAAGCGTTTGTAGAATGTGGCTCAATATATAGATTTCATTATAGATTTCATTATAGATTTCATTTATCAGGCTAAGTTATAAAATCAATAGGCAGGTACACTCTGATTCCATAGTCTCTTGCCCTCTCATAAGAATTCGTGGACCCCCCCATCAGGCCCCATGTTCTTTTCTTTGTAATTATAACTATCTGGATTGATTTTTTGTAATTAAGTCATCGTGCTGAAGGGGTTAAATAAAACAAAAAATAATAAAATTAAATAAATGAAGAAAAAGAAAAAGGGAAGAAATTAGTCAATGGGTCATAAGGGGAGATAGGTAGTTTTTCTACATACCCTTCCCCTCCATGTTTGGTCCCATTAGTTATCAGATTTTAAAACGTTCGACACATTTGTTTGTCGATTTTAAGACCTTTCGCCCCATTTCTTTGTCAATATTAAGACCTTTCGTGCTATTTAGGTGTCGATTTGTTTTCCTGGCGAACGCCAGTGAGCCTTTAATTTTGGGCGAACCGGTCTCTGCCCGGCACATTATTCTACCGAAAAATTTACAAAATAATATAGAAGGGGGATCTGATGGATTTTTTTTTTTTTTTTTTGTAAAGTTTGATAGAGTTCTAGGGAGGATACTAAAACATATAATATATAAATATACAAAAATAATCGACCAGAAAATATACCCTTCCCCCTAAATATACTGAAAGGGTTAACACAAATATTCCGGGGGTCGATAATAGGGTTCCCACGCTCTTCAAAATTTAGGGGGTGTGAGTTTATCGGGAATTTTCGTGCAGTCACCCATAAAATCGCGGACGTCCCATTTTTTGTTTGTGTGCCTTTATAAATATTGCGATCAACCCTTTTTGTACCAGGGAACGTGTAGTTATATTTTATTCTTGCTGTATCTAGACGATTGTGTGCAGCTTAACCCTTTGCGTACCGGTGACATCCTTTTAATTTAATTTTGGCTACTATTAGACGATTTTATTCAGTTTACAAAAGGGCCTCCAGCAAATAACAAGCTTGGAACTATCACACTTAACCCTTTTTGCTACCACAGATTCTTTTTAAACTGTATAAAAATCCTCTCAATATAGCTAGCATAAAATGAAAAAGACGTCGCTGGTACAGAACGGGTTAAGAAGGATCTGTGGTAGTTAGAAGGCTTGATTGAGATACAGTAGTTCGAAGCCTTATAATTGCTTGACATCCTTCCTAAACTAATTAATATCGATTAGTAGTAGCCAGAATGTCGACGGTACAGAAAGGGACTAATGTTTGGATGAAGTTAGTTTTTATCCACGTCCTGTTTTAAAATTAATAAATAGGATAATAAAACACTGCAAGGCAAGGATAGAAGTTGAGGGAATCAGAGAATATTGACTAAAACAAATAAACGAATAGGAAAAAGTTGGCGAACTAGAGAATAATAAACTGTAAGAAAACGATAGAAGTTGAGGGAATCCGAGAATATTTACTAAAACAAATAAAGAGAGTGGGAAACAGTTGGCGGAACAGATAATAATAAACTGTAAGGAAAGGATGGAAGTTGAGGGAATCCGAAAATATTGACTAAAAAAAAAAAAAAAAAAAAAGTAGGACAAAGTTGGCGAACAATGATATAATTATAGGCCTATATAAAAACACACACCAAGATATAGCTGGTAAATAATAGCTGATCAATGGATACATACATAGATAGGTGGATATAGATGGATATGGATAGATCAATTGATAAAACAAATAAATATGTGTAGATAGCAATGGAGAACAAATAAAACGCAAGAAAAACTGGGAGAGTGGAAAGGACTCTGAATGTGGGAGCAAGGAATTGGAGACAGCGAGGAAAACAAATAGAACAAATAAATGAAAACAGAAATATAACTAAAAAAAAGTGGAAGAACAAAAAAGTAAAACAAAATAAACCAAGACAGACAGCTAGAATTAAAGACCATGCTTAAGGGGAGACCTCCATTTGAGGGATTTTTTTCTTGACCCCTTTCTCCCTCATGTTTATCCCCATTGCTTTTGATATTATAAAACGTTTGCCCCATTAGTTTAGCGATTTTAAGAACTTTCACCCCATATTAAGACCTTTCGTACAATTCAGGTGTCGATTTTATCCTGGCGAGCGATAGCGAGCCTGTAATTTAAGAGGAACTGGCCTTCGGCCGGGACATTTTTCTACCGAAAAATGTACAAATTTATCTTGAAAGGGACTCGACGGGGTGTAATTTTAAGCTTGATGGAGGTCTAGGGAACAAACTAAATACCTCCTCTTAATAAGGGATAACGAAAGGGACAGACCGAAATTGAAAACAAAATAAGGAAAAGAAAAAAAACATACAAAATCCCCCAAACGAAAACAACCGAAAAAATACGAGCCAAAAAAAAGAAAAAAAAAAGGAACCTCCAAACGTAGGAAGGAAAGACCCCCCCCCCCCTCCCCCTCTCCAGCATAGCGTGTGTCATGGGGGTGGGGGAGGGGGGGGGGGGGAGTGGGGGGGCGGCTAGGTTGGGGTTTTGGGCAAGCTTTGGTCCGGCTGTAAGGGGTGGAGGGGGGAAAGGGGGGGGGGGGGGAGAGAGAGGGGAGATTACCACGTCACTCTTCTGGACCCCCCCCATCCCCCCCCACACACCCACTCTCTCTTTTGTCCCACCCTTTTGCTCTATTTCTCTCTCTCTCTCTCTCTGTCTCTCCAAAATGTCAGGCTCACTATCGTTCGCCAGGAAACAAATCGACACCTAAATAACACGAAAGGTCTTATTATTGACACTGAAATGGGGCAAAAGGTCTTAACATCGACAAACTAATGGGGAAAACATCTTAAAATCTGAAAACTATTGGGGCTATACATGAGGGAGAAGGGGGTCTAAAAAATTAAACCATCTCCCTTTAATCCATACTCTACAGCTGTATTTTTTTTTCTCTCTCTCTCTCTCTCTCATCCTATCTCCATCTAGCCTTCTCATTTTTCCCTGTCTAAAGCCTTCTCCTGCCGAGTACCGGGGGGGGGGGGGCCCTCCTCCTCCTCCTCCCCCCCCTCCTCCTCCTCCCCCCCCCTCTCTCTCTCTCTCTCTCTCTCTCTCTCTCTCTCTCTCTCTCTCTCTCTCTCTCTCTCTCTCTCTCTCTCTCTCTCTCTCTCCCTTCTTCCCCTCTCCCTTTCATCATGTTCTGTACCGCAGTCATGATGAGAGAGAGAGACAGAGAGAGATAATGTGAGTCTGTGAGTTAAAAGTTTGAATCGAAAAGGAAAGAGTATAAGACAACCTACTTACTGATGTTCAAGGGGTGCTTAGTTAAAATAAAGTGTTCCTAATAAATATAGTTCCTAAGATTGCACAAGACTAGGAAGGTTGAGCGAAATTGGAAGATATGGGGAAAGGAAGAGATGAATAAGAGGAGACAAAGTAAATAAGAGTAAGGAAAAAGGGATATAATAGCATAAAGAGAGAGAGAGAGAGAGAGAGAGAGAGAGAGAGAGAGAGAATCAGGACGAGAGACTAGTCACTGAGGAAAAGGAAACTCACCCCTCTCTTTCCTCCACCCCCACACTCACCCCCCCCTCCCCCCACACACTCTTATTCAATGGGTACCTCTTCACACACACACACACACACACGACACATACTTATATAAGATAATTATTACAACCTGTCCTTTCCCCCTACATTAACCACATTTTTACAATACCGGTGACGCATATTTTATATTATTTCAGTTGCATTTAGACGATTTTTATGAAGCTTAGGAAGGATACATGGTAGCTAAAGGTATGGAATTAAATAGTTTGTAGCCTTCTAATTGGTATATGTCTTTCCAAAGCTGAATAAAATCATCTAATAGTTGCCAGAATATGATGAAAAAGATATCGCCGGCACAGTAGGGGTTAAGTATGTTTTCCGATCCCTCTCCAACAAGCCCAGAGCCTTGTAGATACGTCTAAATAACACTGTCCACCCCCACCCGCCTTTTCACTAACATACTACGTCTCTTCCCCACATAAATTCCCATTCATCCAATTCTTTCCATCCTATACAATCACCCACACCAATTCCCTAACCCTCACACTCTCGCAACTCCCTCCTCCACCACACCATACAGATATCCTTCTCTCCCTATCCCCCTCATTTACATACAATGATTCACTTACACACCTCAAACCTGAGATGGGTTGGATGTGAGAGAGATCTGCCTTGTGTGGGCCAATCGGCTTTCTGCAGACGCCCATGTTCTTATATACTTTACATATTGTTTTAGTCACTCTCACATAGAATCCCTTACGTAAGATGCAACCTCACAAGTCCCACACGCGAGTCATTATTCTCTACAATTTTATTTTACACAAACACACACACCATCCATCTTTCTGTTACACTCTTCCCCGCATGTTACCCTCCCCTCACATCCTCACATACAACCTCCCCCCCCCACACACACACAAACACCCTTCCCTCTTCCACCCCCACTTTACATGAACATCCCTTCCCCACACCCTCTTTCCTCACACAAACATCCTTCCCTCCACCACACCCGTACATACAACCCTCTACCCTCCTCCCCACACAAATATACTTCCCTCCCCCACCCCTACCCCTCCTCCCCACACAAACATCCTCCTCCACAACCCCGCATCCCTATACACCCCACCTTCCCTTCCCTCACATCCCTCCCTTCCCCCAAACAAACACCCTTCCCTCTTCCCCATTTCCACATCCTCACATACAACCCCCCTCCACCCTCTCCCGCACACAAACATCCTCCTCTCCCCCCACACTCCCACATACACACAATGACTCACCAACAAACGTGACAACATACTCGTACCTGCAGCTGGGCAAGGCTGACTGCTTCCTTCGCTCTTTCTACCTACAGTGCACCACAGATCTCCTACTTACTCTGCAATGCAACAGAAAGACATTATATTAGTCAATGCTGCAAGTTATAATGGTTACCAATATATCAAGCAAACTTAAGAAGGAATGCAATATGCAGTAAATCAATGTTCTATATGTTATAATTTTTGGTAATGTATATTGAACTAATGGAAGATAAAATGCACAATATTAATGTACCGGTATGTATGTTTATACTCAGGCACATTCCCCATAGCTCGGGGTGGCCGACTCGAGACAGAGCCCGAACAGAAACAACTTTTCAAGTTCCAATTGTTAGTGTCCGGGGCCACTTTCGCGTTCCCTCTCCCCTTACTCTGTCTCGTCTAGTAGGTGAATTTTACAAGGGGAGGAGGATTCCTACCCCCGGCTCCCTAATAATGCTTAACAATAGCTAAGAAAATGCAGATAATGAAAAAATATTAACATCAATTGTAGCTTCCCCTCACTCACTTTGTCTCGTTCAACAAATGGCAAGCACATAAAGTAAATGTAGATTAATATTAGTGTTGTTTTATTACTATATTACATCTCTTCTGGTCACGAGAGGAAGGTTAAGTAAATGTTCCAGTTCAACTTTCTCATACACAAATACAGAAGGCTATCTCAATCTGCAAAATAATCGGTGTTTACGTTACTCGTTCCTGTTTAACTCTCATAGCTTCCTATCGATCGTAATAATCCTATACAATTAAGGAACATTATAAAGGTGATGAGTTCGAATCAAACTATACTGTTCCACATAGGCAGGGCCAGAAATAGCTAGATTACTCTAGTCAGTTATGAGTTGTAGAGGTTAATGTTAAAGAGTTTCAGCCTACTTATAATGAATAGACTATATTATGCAAAAGAGTGCCACAATAAAAATAAAAATAAAAAATAAAATAAACCAAATAAATGCGGGACAGAAGGTACTCATGTGAAACTTCCTGTATACGGTTTCGATGTGAAGAGAGGTGACATGTGCAAAACATAGTTTGCCAATCACAAATTGTTTAAGGGGAAGTTCTCTGGACCCCCTTCTCCCTCATGTTTAGCTCCATTATGGTTGAGATTCTCAGACATTCGCTCCATTAGCTTGGCGATTTTAATACCCTTCGTGCCATTTAGATTTAGATACATTCTTGGCGAGTTATACCATTGCTGCAGTTTAGGAGGAACTGGCCTTCGGCCGGGCCATATTTCTACCGAAAAATACTCTAATATATCTCGAAGGGGGGTCTTGGGAACATATCTCGAAGGGGGGTCTTGGGAACATATCTCGAAGGGGGGTCTTGGGAACATATTTTTAAAGCTTTATGGAGGTCTAGGGGTGAAACTAAAATCTAAATGAATACATAAATAAATAAACACACAACTAGAGAAATCGTCCATGTGAACCCTTTCTGTGTCCACGGGTTCGTTAATATCCAGTTATCCCGAGGTGTGATGATTATAGGTGTAGGTGTGAGGGTGGGAAAGTCTGTGTGGGTGTGGGAAGTGGGGTGTGTGACGGGTGAGAAGGCTTAATTATAGTTGACTTAGTTATAGGTATCATAACATGGACTGGAATTGGTGACCTGCGTACGATGTGTATATATCTCTGTGGTGTCTAACGCCATAGGCTAGCTTGCTTATTAGGAGACATTTTACATACATCGAAATAGGTTCCTGTTAAATTCGAACAACAATTATGTGTTTGTAATTATCCATTCATATCTGATTTCCATTCATATCTGATTTCACATTCATATCTGATTTCACACACGTAACGTAATTTGCCTAGTTGTCCAATTGAGCGAATGAGTACAAATATGTGATTGATCTAGGATAGCAGGATAACCCCTTCTGTACCAGCGACGTCTTTTGAAATTTATTCTTGCTATATTTAGAAGCCTGTGTGCAGTTTAAGAAGGACATGTGGTTGTAAAAAGGGTTAAGTGAGATAGTTCGAATCTTGTTATTTGCTGGAGGCCCTTTTTAAATTTAATAAAATCGTCTACTAGTAGCCATAACAAAATTAAAAAGACTTTGCCGGTACAGAAGGGGTTAAATGCCTGAGTTAAGGGGGCATGGGCCGGTTTTCTGGACCACTTTCTCCCTCATGTTTAGCCCCATTAGTTTTCAAATGTTAAGATGTTTGCCCCATTAGTTAGTCGATTTTAAGACCTTTCGCCCCGTTTCTTCACCAATATTTAGACATTTCGGGCTATTTAGGTGTCGATTTTTTTCCTGGCGAACGATAGTGAGCCTATAATGATGGAAGAACCGGCCTTCGGCCGGGGAATTTTTCTACCGAAAAATTTACAAATTAATCTAGAAGGGGGATCTAATGGATGTTTTTTTTTAATTTGATGGAGGCCTAGGGAGGAAACTAGGAACATAATGAATACATGCAAAAATCGCCCAAAAAGTGAACCATGAGTGACAAAGTATGTGTGAGTGTGTGTAATAGCGAGTGAGTGGTGAGTGTGCGTGCGTGAGTGAACGAGTGTGCGTGCGTGAGTGAACGAGTGTGCGTGCGTGAGTGAACGAGTGTGTGAAAGATTGTGAGTTAACCGCATGAACAAGATTGTGAGTGTGAGTGTGTGTGTGTGTGTGTGTGAGTGAACGAGTGTGTGAAAGACAGTGAGTAAACCGCATGACCAAGATTGTGAGTGAGTGAATGTGAAAGAAAGTGAGATATATTATAGTAGCCTGAACAAGATAGCGAGTGAGTGTTGAGATACTCTGATTGTTGTGAGATAGCAGTCTGGGTGAGTGAGAGAGAAAGATGGTGAGATAGGAGCCTGAATGAGTGAGTGAGTGAGTGAAAGAAAGTGAGATAACAGCCTGATCAAGATAATAGTAAGATAGCAGCCTGAAGAAGATAGTGAATGAATGAGTGAGTAATATAGTGAGACAGCAACGTGAACAACAAGATAATGAATAAGTGAGTGGGAATGAGTGAACGGGTGAGGAAGATAGTGAGTGATTGAGTGTTTAAGATAGTGAATGCATGAGTGAGAAAGATAGTGAGTTAAGGCCGTTAACACCAAGATAGTGAGACGGTGAGTGAGTGAACAAGATAGTGAGAGAGAGTGAGCGAATGAGAAATATAGTGAATGAATGAGTGAGAAAGATAGTGAGTGAGCGAGTAAGAAAGATAATAAAGTGAGAAAGATAATGAGTGAATGAATGAGCAAGATAGTGAATGGGTGAATAAGATAGTGAGCGAGAGTGAGCGAGTGAGGTGTGGGTTTGGACTAGCATTACCAGAAATTGACCGACCTTCATACATGGATGATCTGGCCTCTTTGGTCCGCTGCTTCCAACACACATACATATATATACTTACACACTACATATACATACATACATATACTGTATATACTTACACACTACATATACATACATACATATACTGTATATACTGTACTTACACACTACATATACATACATACATGTATATACTTACACACTACATATACATACATACATACACATACTTATATTCATGCATATACACATACATACACACTTAAACTCATACATACACACTACATATTCATACATACACACTACATCCTTACACATACATACGCACTACATATTCACACATACTTAAACTTATACATACACACTACATCCTTACACTCATACATACACACTACATCCATACACTCATACATACACACTACATATTCACACATACACACTACATCCTTACACATACATACACACTACATATTCACACATACTTAAACTTATACATACACACTACATCCTTACACTCATACATACACACTACATCCATACACTCATACATACACACTACATACTTACACTCTACATACTCATACATACACCTAGATAAATAGGTACTTTATTGAGCACAGCTTACACACGCATACTTGCATACACATTACATAGGCCTACATAAATTCATACACACATATGGAAATATAGACACACATACACTTTATTGAGCACAGCTTACAATATAAATGTAAATGCACACATACACATACACACACACACACACACACCTTCCTTCACAGATCTGTCAGGTGTGTGTGTGTGTGTAAGGGGGAAGGATGGATAGGTAATATGAGAGAGAGGTGCGGTAGAAATAGTATATCCAAAAGTAATGTATGAATGCTTAGTTTATTATTTTAGCTGGCGGAGAGTTTAATCCTTGATCAGCTGATTTATCGATACATCATGCAAAACAAATGATAACACTATAATGTATGTGCAACCTATTAATGCCAAGTTTACATAATTAACCCTTTAACGATTGTGACGCATTTTGACAGTTTATTCTGGTTATCATTAGTCGATTTGATACAGTTTAAGAAGGATCTGTGGGAATGATAAGGGCGAAGACTATCTCCATTAACCCTTTGACTTCCATATACCCTTCCTAATCTTAATAAATTAGTATAATAATAGCCGTACACATTGATCTACACAATCAAGATGGGGACATGGCAATTTACCATCAGCTGCTCATGATGATGGTGATGATGATAGTGATGGCTATGATGATAATAATGATGATGATGCCGATGATAGTGATGATGGTTGATGATGATGATGATGAGGGTAATAATGATAGTGATGATGGTATAATAATAATAGTGATGATGGTGTAATAATAATGATTATGATTAGGGTAATAATGATAGTGATGATGGTATAATAATAACAGTGATGATGGTATACTAATTATGATAGTGATGATGGTATAACAATAATGATAGTGATGATGGTATAATAATAATGGTGATGATGGTGTTGGTGATGATGCAACCGAAGCCTTAACATATCACCAGGATGAGGTATACATATACGTGATCAGACGAGAAACCCAACAACGAACGGGATGTGAGGGGGGTGAGGGGAGGGGGTGGGGAGGGGAGATAGGGGGGGGGGGGGGATGTGGTGGGGGTGGTGGGAGAGGTGAGGCAGGGGGGTGATGGGGGTGAGGGGAGAGGTGAGACAGGGGGGTGAGTTAGAGGGGGTGGGTGGGGGTGAGATAAGGGGGGTGAATGTGGTGGTGGGGTAGGGGGTGGGATAATAAGGGGTTTAATAAGAACATAAGAAAATGGGAATAAATGGGATAAATTCTGGGGTGAGATAGAGTGGGGGTCTGGGGTGACTGTGGGTGGTGGTAATGGGGAGATGGGGGTGATACGGTGAGCTATAGCCCGTTCAATCTAGGTTGGGCAGAAATCATAACCCCTATAACCTCTGTATCTCAAAAAGGGCTAGAGCAAAGTAATGAGCTGTCAATTTCCACACCTATTCCTTAGCCAAGTCTTCCTATGTGGCAAAAATATTGGCTCGATTACTCTAGTCCTTTTTTAGTTATGAGAGGTTAGAGGTTACGATTTCCGCCCAACCTAGAATTAACGGACTATAGTTGTGTGATGGAAGTGAATGAGGAAGGAGGGGTGAATGGGGGGTAGTGGGGTGATGATGGAGCAGAGCGTGAGGGGCCTTGAGGGGTGAAGAACAGGCTTTGGGGGCCGGGTGAGAAATGAAGGGAAAGATCAGCGGAGGGGACGAGGGTGAGGGGTGACAGGGTGAGGGCGTGGGAGGGGGGGCGGGAATTGGAGGGGTGAGGGCGTGGGATGAGGGGCGGGGGTGGAGGGGAGGAGGATGGCAAGGAAGAGGAGGTAGGGAAAGAGAGGAGAGGTGAGAGGGTGGTAAATGAGGGGTGAGGAAGGGGGGAAAGAGGGGAGAGGGGATGGAGGAGAGGTGAGGAAGAAGGGAAAAAGAGAATAGGAGAGAGGGTGGTAAATAATGGGTGGAGTGAAGGTAGGAAAAGAGAGAAGAGGGGATGGAGAATGAGGGAGGGGGGGGGGGGGGTGTCCTAGCCTTGTGTGGGGTGACGGGGAGAAGGGCGTCTTTCTGGGTGACTGGGGAGGAAGCTGGGGCCGAGTACGATATTTATTTGATGGATATGTGTGAGGAGATGAGGGGAGTATTGGAAGAAGAATGAAAGTAGAATGTGTGAGGTGAGAGTTAAGCATATATTTTGAAAAGTGGGCAAGTCATCTTGCTGAATAGGGGTAGAAATATTAATCGAAATAAATTATAAGTTGAAGAGAAATGTACAGCTACTGACAAATGTTAATATAGAATAGATAGAACACAGAAAAGAAGTCATCGATCCTCAGAGGGTTAACCCGTACGTCCTTTTCAGTATATTCTTGTAACTATTAGACGGTTTTATTAAGCTTAGGAAGGATGTCTACCCGTTAAAAGATTACAGACTATCTCAATTAATCCTTTTAGCTACCCTATATATCCTTCCTAAGCTTCATCAAATCGTCTAAATGTAGCTGAACTAAAAACAAAAAGACGTCGCCGGCACAGAACGGGTTAAAGAGGGGAAATAAAGTGAGAAGGCCATTGGGTTAAGGGGGAGGGAATTAGGAGTAAAAAAAGCCTTGTAATTTTTGTTAGCATTGAACCTTGGTCTTTATAACTATGATAACATTCTCCAATAATTGCTTCGTCATTATGATAAATTAAGTAGGGTGTAAGAATCATGGAGCTACAATACTTCCACGGTAAAAATATAGGTAGGTTATTTAATGTATTGTTCTCGCTCGGAAAATTTAGTAAGTAGAGTGTAAGAATAGATGTAGTTTATTTATTTATTTATTTTGTTTTTATTTTTGTTTTGTTCTCGCTCGGAACATGTATAGGTTCAGTATTTATGATTACTGCTTATTAAATTGAACCCCGAAAGTTGACCGAATGAATAAAAACACCATCTGAGGAGGAGTGACCTGAAGAAGTGATCAGCGAAGTGTTGTCAATGAAGTGCTCCTCTTCAAATGGTGTGTGTGTATTCATTATTTTACATGCCGGTGTCTTTCGGAACTTAAGGGAGCCCACCTCGCTTGTTTTCTCTTTCTCTCTCTTTGGCTTGTATCCATTCGGCCCCATTCAGTCTACTGTTTTAAGACTTTTACCCCCATCCAGGTGTCAATATTTTCCTGTCGAGCGGTAGCGAGCCAGCATATATATATTTTTGTTTTGACAGCAAGCTAAATTTGTACATTTTTCGATAGAAAAATTTCTCCGGCGAAGCCGGATTTTTCCATACAATGCTGGCTCGCTATCGCTCGTCAGGAAGAAATCGACACCTGGATGGGGATAAACGTCTTAAAACAGTTGGCTGAATGGGGCCGAATGGATACAAGCCAGGGAAAGTGAAAAAAAGGAGAGAAAGAAAAAAAAACGGTAACCCCCCTCCCCCCTCTTAAGGCGGTGGTCACACGAGTAACTCTTCCGTCAATTTTTACGAGCAATTGTATTCAGACAGCTTCAACATTTCAGTGGTTTCAATATTCAACCACCTAGCATTATCTACCTTCGATATAGTTTCCGATTCCAATGCAAAAGCGCCTCAAAATAGAACGAGACAAAACTTCCTCATCGAAAATTGCCGGAAAAAGCGCTCGTCTGACACCGCCTCTACCCAGCGAACATATTGGCGAGTGTGAGATTACTTATAAGGCAGACATTACAGCTCTATATGAGGAGAGAAACAAAGAGCGTGGTGTGTGAAGGTGTGAGGGGAAGACAGACATTACAAGAAGTGATAATCTGGATATGGTAAGTCGGTAGGGAAGGAAAAACCAATTGTGGAGGAGGGGAGAGGGTGTGAGTGCTTTGAAAGGAAGGAGTGCTACACGGAATAGGTAGTATCTCAAGGACATTGCGGTGTATTCCGAGGAGATACTTTATAGTGAAACGAGAAACTGAATTGTGTAGTACACTAACTGCAGAATGTGGAAATCCTATCAACATAAGTGAAATGGAAATCTGTGTCCGACCAGCCCTCACGTACGCTTCTTCTATGACTCCTGGAAAAAAACTATTTTCAGCTTCTGAAAGTTTGTTCCAGCCATGGTTGCGTATTGTAAGCATTTTGTTCTTATCCACCACCCAATTCTTTAAAAAGGGTCAATGACTTGATCGCGTTGTCAACGCGTTTCCAACTGAAAGAGGGATAGTCGCCTGCACAAGTAGCTCATACAGTGAACATTGAGTCAACGAAAACATGACTTTAATAATGCCTTTCATTAGTATGCCAAAATTGTTCAATAAAATGCGTACCACCTTTCACTGACTGAGCCAAGTAAATGGAAATATTACGGTTCACTCGTTAAAGTTTCGATGCACACAAAACCATGGCACCCCCCCCCCCCCCCCCTTACCACACACACAACGTACTGCCTCACACACACATGTACACACACACACAGGGGACACAGATCTACCATTCCTCAATTTTATCTGTCATGTTATTTTTCTCCCCTGGGCTTTTCTTTTCATCTTTTCCTCGTCTGATTTTTAACGAAACGCCAGAAGAGTGACAAAAATAATATTAAAACAAAAAACCCTAATAAAAAACACCCTCTCGTAATAAAAGTGTTTGTGAAGTGTTCGTTAGCCTGGGCAGGGAGGCTCTCTTCAATTTATACTTTTTGCTAGACAATTGTGTTCTTTTTTTCCTTTGTTGCCGCGTGTCTGTTTTTTTTTTTTTTTTGTGATTGAATTTTTCATTTTTTTTAGAAAAGTTGCCTTGGGAAATGCTGGGAGAAAGAATGTAACATGGAGGGGGATAGTCAGGGGGAGTATTACAAGGGATAGTTAGTGTATCAAAGGCCTTGTGGTCCGTTCCAGGGAGATATTATAGCTGTAAATGTGCAGTACATTACATCCAGTTCAGTGTGTAAATTACTATATACTCTTTTCTTGAACTTGTCTACTTGATTTTGATTTTCAAATTTTGAGGGATCATAAGTTCCAGATAGTGTTAACAGATCATATATGCATAAAGCTTACACCAAACTCGTGGTTGCGTGTTGTATCTATATTCAGGATAAACATATTGCTATAATCCACGATGTCACACCTAGTCAATATTTCGAATAGTTTCACAAAAGAAAAGGAGACATACAGTAACTTTTCTACCTAACCAACCTAACCTGAGCAAACCAACCTTAGCTGAGCCTCTCCAAAACTTTCTCCTTTTCCACGAAGCTAGGTCAGAATCGAAGGTTCTTTTTACATTCTTTACTTGTAAGTGAATTTCGGAAATTCCTTTAAGGTGTTGAGGGAGTCGGAAAGAGACAGAATTTGTGTCTTGGAGTGAACATATGTAGAACACTTGTTGGTTTATAGGTAAGCAGGTGGTGGTACTGTACAGCCAAGTAGTTAAAGGGAGGTATATATTTCACTCCCTAGATATCTATCAAGCGGAAAAAAACATAGATAATTTATGTCATTCTTTGTCGCACTGCTTCCAAGGAATCTATAACCATTCTGTGATAAGGACACCAAAATTGGACGTAGGTAATTAATACGTGAGTAGGAATGCTAAGGAAGTGGGTAAATATATTAGTAAATAGGTGAATAAATTAATAAGCAGGTAGGACTATGTAGGTGAGTAGATAGGTTCGGTAATTCTGCAGATTGGTAGGTAAGTAGGTATTGAAGAGAATGGTAAGTAAGTACTAACAATTAGGTGGGTAGGTTCGGTAAACAGGTAAGCAAGTAGGTATTAAAATAGGTATGGTGGGTAGGCAAGTCAAAATAGGAAAGTAGAATTTGGTAGGTAAGTAGGTTAAGAGGAAATAGGGGCAGGATGCGAAGGAAGAATGGATATCCTATAAATGAGAAACTGTTACCTGTCCCCTTCCCCTTCTCTCTCTCTCTCTCTCTCTCTCTCTCTCTCTCTCTCTCTCTCTCTCTCTCTCTCTCTCTCTCTCTCTCATTATAAAAACATTACCATACAGTGTAGATAGTCAAAGGGAAAAAGAAAGTTACTCGTACAATCGCTAACTTGAAACCCGCCTACAGTTAGTACATTTTGATAGTAAAACATAACTTTCTCTCTCTCTCTCTCTCTCTCTCTCTCTCTCTCGTGTATAGTAAACATGTCAAACACTGAAATACATCACCCTCACAACAACTTCAAGCTTGCCTGGCGGTAAAACCGGATTTAATAGTATTTTGTCTAAAACCATTGTTAAATACAAGTCATCTGATGAAAAATGGTATAAGAAACACATTCGAAAACAAAATAATGAATATATTGTTCACATAATAACTTTATGACGAAAGAAAGTAAAACAGGACGAAACAAATAATTCAATGAAAGTTATATAAAAATCGGCAAAAATACTAGCCTTTCGATATTAACAAAAGAATATAAGATACCTAAGAATAATTATTAAAGACGCTATGTTCCTAAAAGTGTTAAGCATATAAACGACAAAGGGTACAGCAACATACACACGAACACACATAGACATACTCTGCAGAACATAATACGAATGAAAACGAACAACAGTAATACAAAATAGGAAAATGTATTGCAAAATATATCATTACAACATAAAGCAACCTATCTATCTATCTCTCTATCGATCTATCTATCTATCTATACATCTCTCTATGCGCAAACAAATAATAATGCCATGAATTAATATGGTCGGGGAAAAGTATATAGAATAACATCATAAACAAACATAAATAACAAACAAATGACCATCAACGCGAACATAGACACGGGGGGGGGGGGGGCTTTAAACAAAAAAATAAGGACAGCGTACAAGAAATAAAGACAGGAAGGGGGCTACAAACAGACAGACAAACCCCCTTCCCCCCTCTCTACCCTACACCCTGGGGGAATACTAACTTGACCTTGACCCCGGGGTGACCTCACAGGGGTGGGGGGAAACGGTAATAGGGGGGGGGGGGGGGGGGGGGCAGGTAGGTAGAATCAGCTTGGGAGAACAGGGGATGATTAAGGTACGAATTTGAAACTAATCCATACTTATTTTTCCCTCCTATACTTGCTTTGTGTTTCACCACATCACACACGCATATATATATATATATATATATATATATATATATATATATATATATATATATATAATCGCGTTTAAGTACGCCTACACAAACCATTACACAGATAAAGTTAACAGATCCATAAATGTACTGCGTTAGTTAGACACGTTTTATTACATCACGAAAGCTAACCCACGAGAAAGTACAGTACACTCTACACAAGGTTAAGTGCACACACACACGCACACAGTAACCTTGGTCAAGACTGGGGCAGGCAGGACAAGCTTCCATATATGGCTGCGCTTCCCATTGGCTTAACGGGAAAGGGCAGGCTTTTTCCGGCACTCCCATTGGCCCGCTCGGAAGTAAACAAAGCCCAAGAAGGTCGAAAACACGCGAGAATTTGTGTTTAAAGGCAGTCGAAAAGCGCGCGAAAATAAATAAGTACAGTCGAAAAACGTGGGATAAAATAGCAAATGAGGTAAAAAGGGATGACTAAAATTTTAAATGAAAATGGGTGGTTGGAAAATAACAATACAAATAATAGAAACATCGGGAAAGCAGAAAAGAGGTCGAGATGGGATAACACAATATAAAAGCTTGTACGTTTAATCCTAGATGGAATTTTGTTTGAAGGTAATTTATCGAAGGGAATTTTGTCGTAAGTATTTGTTCTGGGGTATTTTGTCCAACTGTAGGAGGATTTTTGTCTTAGGGGGATCTTGCTGAAGGGGAATTTCCTAACACAGCGTTATCTTAGAATGATTTTTTTTAGGGAATATGTTCAGAAGGATCTTTTTAGCATCATTACATGCCGTTATGCTCAGAAAATGCCTTCCATGGTCAACGCGTATTGAACTCGGTTTTAACTGGTGAGTATCCACCTCACAAACCATCTAACTCCTGAGTAGTTTAGAACCTCCGCCGACCTTCCCCAGGCCAAAGTACACCACACTAACCACTCCACCAGCCAACGACCTTATTCCTTCCATATACATCTACTAATCTGAATAAAATCATTCAATAATAGTCAGGAAAGAGAGTGAGAGAAAAAACAAATCGTAACAGGATCTTCAAAGTTTAAGAATACCAGAGTAAGGACTTGCCGGTGGTGTCTGGTGATTACTGAGGCTCATGGGGGGAACCTGCCTTGTAGCCTTGACCCCACTAACACCCCCACTTATCCTGAATCCGCCCCAACTACCACTCTCTTATCCTGGATCCGCCCCCACACCACTCTCTTAACCTGAATCCACCCCTACACTCCCTTTTATCCCGAATCCACCCAAACCCCCATATCACCCTCACACCACCCCACACCACCCATTCACCCCCACACCCCTCTTATCCTGAATCCACCCCCACACCACCCTGCTATCCTACTTTGATTGATAGCACTGGTTTAAGTTTCTGAAGTTAACTATACAAAAACATTCAGCCATTTAGACGATCTATTTTCAGACTAGTTTCCGATGCCATTTTAATAGTTCATACACGTGTTTGGGAGTCAATTAATTAGACTTCCATACGAATTCAGCCACACAAAAATATCTACTCTCATTCTATTCCCCTTGCCTAAACAATCTATGAATTACATTTGACCTCACCTACTTAGTGTTAGAACCAAGCACCTAAAATAATGAACCCCCAGCCTATAGTCGATTCATTATAATTGGGGTGAAAATCTCGACCACTTACTTCTAGAACTAAAATATGGACTGGAGTAATCGAGCTAATATTTCTACCATTTGGGATGAGTCAGCCAGAGAATAGGTGTGCACATTTACAGCCCATTTGCTCAAGCCCATTTTGAGTTACAGAGGTTAAGGTTCACGATATAGTTACCGACACCATTATACAAAGACTCCCAACATTTTACCAGGAAAAAGTTGACGATCGAAAATTGCCGTGAAAAACAAAAAAATAGTGTACAGTTGCCCAAATAAGTTGCTCCTCGTCTTGATCTTATGTATGACTGTAGAATTAGTATGAATAAATTGCCCACATGTGTGAGTTGGGTCTATAATAATTAGGCCTTGTAATTGGGGTTGGGCGTTAACGGGAGTCTGCCATGTGGGCCGATCGGCTTTCTGAAGACTCCCATTTTCTTCTGTTCTTATAAGTTCTGTTCCTCGTCGTGATCTTATGTATGAAAGTAGAATTAGTATGAATGAATTGCGAGTGTGGTTTCTATCAATTACCAGATGAGTTAGCCCCTGCATAAGAAACTACACACGCAATTCAATCATGCGCATTATATTCCCATGTATAAGATCACGGACAGGAACAGAACTTATGAGGGCAACTGCACCTCCTCCCCTAATCTTCCATCGATCTCCTATTTTCTTTTCATCACGCACTCACAACTTCCTTCTACTTATTCTCCCCCCCCCCCCCCCCTTCTCTCTCCTCTCTCTCCTCTGCTCTTTAGGTACGAAGTAAAGAGGTAGGGAGGAGGTATAGTGTTGGAAGTTAGAGTTAGATTAGAGAGAGATAAGCTCTTTCTTTCCTTTCTTTTCTTTTTGGACTCCTTCTCCTCCTTTTCATTTTGGTTCTCTATAATCATGGCTTTTATTTACAAGGTCTTTCCTTCCTTTCCTTCTTTGCCTTACTCTCATTAGTTTTCCTATATTATTCGTTCTTGTCTTCGTGATCCTATTGTTTTTTCCTGCCATTGTTTTGTTTGTTTTGGATATTCATTATATTTTCTTTGACTCTTCAATCTCGTGGTTATGCATGTTTCTTTAGCTTTTCTTTATTAGTAGTTCTTGTCTTCGTGATTATATTGTTTTCTCCTGCCATAGTTGTTTGTTTATCATTGTTTTCCTTTTAATTATTTTCATTCTTTGTATTTCCTATATTCGTCCTTTATTTTGTTATATTTTGCTCGTACAAACCTGCAATTAACTTTCTTCGATTTCTCATTCTCCCTTCATTCCTTCCCTCCCCCCTTCGTATCCCCCTCTTCATCATTAGCATCTCTTCAGGCTGCTCCTCTTTCTCTTCCTCTTCTTTTAACTTTCTTTCTGATTTCTCCTCTTTTCCCTTTTCTCCCCCTCCTCTTCAACCCCTTCTCTTTGTCGGTATTATTCTTCTTCCTTTTCTCCTCCTTATCCCCCTCCTCTTCTTCTTCCTCCTCCTCCTTATCCTCCTCCTCATCATCATCAATAATCATCATCATCATCATCAATAATCATCATCATCATCAATAATCATCAATAATCATCAATAATCATCATCATCAATCATAATCATTATCATCATCCTTATCACAATCATCATCATCATCCAAACATAGGATATCCTCCTGTTATACTTTGAGTCCGAGTGGAGAGAGAGAGAGAGAGAGAGAGAGAGAGAGAGAGAGAGAGAGAGAGAGAGAGAGAGAGAGAGAGAGAGAGAGAGAGAGAGAGAGAGAGAGAGAGAGAGAGAGAGAGAGAATGTGTGTGACAGGTATGAGGGATGGTACATGAGGTTGCTAGGGTGTGAAGAATGTGGTTGTGGTAAAAGAGTGGTGAGAGAGTGTGAGAAATGGATGATTGAACACGTGAAGGAGCATACTGAAAAACGATTGGAATACAGTGTCAAAAAAATATGAGTTTAATGAAGGTATGTAAAGCAAAATTAACGTCTCCCTAATAATATACCCTTATAAAGATATATTGGTAATAATAAACCCATCTACTATAATATATACCCTTATAAAGATATATTGGTAATAATAAACCCATCTACTATAATATATATCCTTATAAAGATATATTGGTAATAATAAACCCATCTACTATAATATATCCTTATAAAGATATATTGGTAATAATAAACCCATCTACTATAATATATACCTTATAAAGATATATTGGTAATAATAAACCCATCTACTATAATATATACCCTTATAAAGATATATTGGTAATAATAAACCCATCTACTATAATATATACCCTTATAAAGATATATTGGTAATAATAAACCCATCTACTATAATATATATCCTTATAAAGATATATTGGTAATAATAAACCCATCTACTATAATATATATCCTTATAAAGATATATTGGTAATAATAAACCCATCTACTATAATATATACCCTTATAAAGATATATGGTAATAATAAACCCATCTACTATAATATATATCCTTATAAAGATATATTGGTAATAATAAACCCATCTACTATAATATATACCCTTATAAAGATATATTGGTAATAATAAACTCATCTACTATAATATATATCCTTATAAAGATATATTGGTAATAATAAACCCATCTACTATAATATATACCCTTATAAAGATATATTGGTAATAATAAACCCATCTACTATAATATATATCCTTATAAAGATATATTGGTAATAATAAAACCCATCTACTATAATATATACCCTTATAAAGATATATTGGTAATAATAAACCCATCTACTATAATATATATCCTTATAAAGATATATTGGTAATAATAAACCCATCTACTATAATATATACCCTTATAAAGATATATTGGTAATAATAAACCCATCTACTATAATATATCCTTATAAAGATATATTGGTAATAATAAACCCATCTACTATAATATATACCCTTATAAAGATATATTGGTAATAATAAACCCATCTACTATAATATATACCCTTATAAAGATATATTGGTAATAATAAACCCATCTACTATAATATATATCCTTATAAAGATATATTGGTAATAATAAACCCATCTACTATAATATATATCCTTATAAAGATATATTGGTAATAATAAACCCATCTACTATAATATATATCCTTATAAAGATGAACTGGTAGTAATAAACTCATCTATTATAAGGATAGTGAGGGTATTTAACGTCCCCATACTAATAATACCCTTGTAAAGATATATTGGTAGTAATAGACCCATCTAACATAATGATAAAAGGGTAAATCGCTATCAATATACCCATTGGTTTTTACAGTGTACGATACTATAGGAGAGGTGGATGAATGAGAGGTGGATGAATGCGAGGTGGATGAATGAGAGATGGATGAATGAGAGATGGATGAATGAGAGATGGATGAATGCGAGGTGGATGAATGGGAGATGGATGAATGAGAGATGGATGAATGAGAGATGGATGAATGCGAGGTGGATGAATGCGAGGTGGATGAATGCGAGGTGGATGAATGCGAGATGGATGAATGAGAGGTGGATGAATGAGAGGTGGATGAATGCGAGGTGGATGAATGCGAGGTGGATGAATGAGAGGTGGATGAATGAGAGGTGGATGAATGAGAGATGGATGAATGAGAGATGGATGAATGCGAGGTGGATGAATGCGAGGTGGATGAATGAGAGATGGATGAATGAGAGATGGATGAATGGGAGATGGATGAATGAGAGATGGATGAATGAGAGATGGATGAATGCGAGATGGATGAATGCGAGGTGGATGAATGCGAGGTGGATGAATGCGAGGTGGATGAATGCGAGGTGGATGAATGCGAGGTGGATGAATGTGAGATGGATGAATGAGAGGTGGATGAATGCGAGGTGGATGAATGAGAGATGGATGAATGAGAGATGGATGAATGAGAGATGGATGAATGAGAGGTGGATGAATGAGAGATGGATGAATGAGAGATGGATGAATGAGAGATGGATGAATGAGAGATGGATGAATGCGAGGTGGATGAATGGGAGATGGATGAATGAGAGATGGATGAATGAGAGATGGATGAATGAGAGATGGATGAATGCGAGGTGGATGAATGGGAAATGGATGAATGGGAGATGGATGAATGAGAGATGGATGAATGAGAGATGGATGAATGCGAGGTGGATGAATGCGAGATGGATGAATGAGGTGGATGAATGAGAGGTGGATGAATGGGAGGTGGATGAATGCGAGGTGGATGAATGAGAGATGGATGAATGCGAGGTGGATGAATGAGAGATGGATGAATGAGAGGTGGATGAATGAGAGATGGATGAATGCGAGGTGGATGAATGAGAGATGGATGAATGAGAGGTGGATGAATGAGAGGCTAGGCATCACGCGAGAAGTGAATGCAAGGTGAATGAGTACGAAATCCCAAATGTGAATGAATACGAGATTAAAGGAAGAGTTGAAAAGGCAAGATGATTAATAGAACTCAAACTAGGCAGTAATTTAGTTGGGAGAGAAACTATTAAGGATGTGAGCCTTGAGTAAGCAAGCACTAGATTATGCAGTAAAAATAACTGAGAAATGCTAACTAATACTCTGTTTCTTCTCAGCTGACGATAATTTGAATCTCTTAGCAGCTAATTTCACGATACTTAATGGAGAAATATGAAACTACTATGTCTCTGCATCATACGAAGACCACGTTTATATAATTAGCACCATGTTTCACGACAGAATCTTCAAAATAACTGAGAAAGCTTGATGGGAACTTAGGAACGTCAGTTGAAAACAAAAAGACTATAGAAGTAATATAGCTGTGAGAGAAGAGAGGAACCATGTGAGAAAGAAACAAGTGCTGGATCATACAGACTAAATATTTTGGTGTAAAAGATATATACCTTATGTGAAACAGTCAGGCCAGGGCAGGTGAAGGTATTGAGGGATAAGCCTTTACAACGGCACCTCGTATCTATATTTTGAAGGGTGAATATAAAACACATATGAGGAGGAGCACTTTATTGACAACGTTTCGCAGATAGCTTCTTCTATCTGCGAAACGTTGTCAATAAAGTGCTCCTCCTCAGATGGTGTTTATATTCATTGTCAACTTTTCTAAGTTATTTCAACATTTCGAAGTGTGTTGAGAGGGGAGAAGGGGTACAAAGGAGTACAAAGGAGTACAAAGGAAATCAAGCAACAACAGATCTAGTGACCCTTCTAGGCTGCTTGTCCTCCAAAACACTGAGGATCATGTGTCCAAACAGTGGTCTAGAGTGGGTAAGGGAACATTGGAAAGGGAACTACTGCCCTGCCACTAACGTGACAGGACTAGGAAGTTAGTAGGGGACATATGGGTTAGTAACTGAGGGGAGGATAAAATAAAGTTATTCATTTACAAACGCAGTCAGTCGCGGGTTTGATGCGAGATACTTGTCTAGGCGGAATTTAAATGAATCAACGGTGCTGCAGTCTATAACGTCTCGGGGAAGCCCATTCCACAAGTTGACAACTCGATTGAAGAAGAAATTCTTAGATTCGTGTGAGTTAAAAGATTTACCAATAATTTTGCAAGCGTTTCCCCGCGTGTATTTTAGATTGGTGAAGTACTTACTACAGTTCATATTGTCGATGCCTTTGATGATATTGAACACTTGAATTAAGTCACCTCTTAATCTGCGCTGGGTTAAAGGAAATAGATTTAATTCTCTAAGACGCTTTTCGTATAGTTTGTTCTTTAGGCTAGGTATCATTTTGGGAACTCTACGTTGAACTCGTTCTAGCTTTGGGTGTTGGAGAGAGAGTAAGCTGTTGGAGTGACTTTGTTGTGTGTGGTATTGGTCAGGTCAGGTAGAGGTATTGAAGGATAAGCATTTACAACGGCACCTCCTATATACTTTTCGAAGAGTGTTGAGAGGGAAGAAATAGCGGTAGGTCCTTTGCCAATGTATGTCTCCTGAAGTTCTTGTGAAAGGGGCGAGTGAATAAGAAAACCAGAATGCGAGTCGACTTCATTGTGTGTACAGGAGGCTAGGGTGCGAGGTGAGTGAGTGCATGAGGGGTGAGTGTGTGTGTGAGTGAGTGTGAGAGGTTAAGTGCGTGCAGAGAGTGCGTGACGTGACGTTGCGTGGGGAGAGAGAGAGGAGAGGAGGGGGGGGGGGGGGAGAGAGGAAGTTGAGGACGGGAGACACAAGAAATGCGTGAGTGAGGTGGGGGGGGGGGGGGGGGGAGAGAGGGAGGGGGGATAGACAGAAAGAGGGGTGGGGGCAGAGGGGAGGAATTGATAGAGGGAATAGTGTGGGGGGGGGGGGCAGGGAGGAGGGAGGAGGTGAGTATGAGGAACCTAATATACTAAGTTTATAAAAGAGAAGGGGAAAGAGGAGAAGAAGTATAGAGGGAGGGGTGGAAGAGACAGAAAGAGGGTGAATAAAGATGAAAGGGAGGGGAAGGGATGGATGAAAGAGGTGAAAGGAACAGACAGACGGAATGGAAGGAAAGGGGAGGGGGCGAAAGGAAGGAGAAGGATAAAGAGAGGGGTGGGAGAGACAGAAAGAGAGGGAGGGTGGAAGGGAGAAGGGGCGTCGCGCTCCTTGGTGCCGCTAGAAGAGCGGCGAACACATCCAAAGGTATCCAAAGGTAAGGGAGGGGAAGGGAGAGAGGAAATAGGTGACAGGGACAGAAAGAGGGGGAATAGTGATGAAAGGGAGGGGAAGGGATAGAGGAAAAAGGTGACCGGGACAGAACGAGGGGATGGAAGGAAAGGGGCGGGGGGCCGAAAGGAAGGAGAAGAAGAAGAGAGGGAGAGGGGGTGGGAGTGTAGAGGGCATAGGATCACAGGAATGGGAGTTAGAAGGACAACCAAAGGAGGGGGATATAGATAAACTCGATAGCTACACCCTGTTCCAATTATGTAGGCCACAACTCTTGAACATTAACCTCTATAACACACAAACGACCAGAGTAATCGAGCTAATATTTCTACCATTTGGAAAGGGTCAGCCAGGAAATACGTGTGGAAATTTACAGCCCATTTGCTCTACCCCTTTTTGAGTTACAGAGGTTAGGGTTCAAGATTTCCGGCCTACCTATTTGGAACAGGGTATAGATAGGTTAAGGCTCCGTTCGAGGGAGGCAGTCATGGGTTCCAATCAAGTTGGCTGTCCGTCCAGTGTGTGAGGTGATCTCTTGCTTGATAACACTCCTCTGTAATACGACATAAATGCCAACAACCACTGTCGTATGATTCATCTCCTGTGAACTCTCTGGGACTTAATATTATGGCCTTAACCTTTTGAAGCCGTCCCAAACTGAATAGAATCTTGTCATTCATTGTTTACCTAATAATTGCTATCCTGAGGTTTATTTAAGCAGTTAGAAATCGGAAGGGGCAGGAATGTGAGTCCTTGGGTGTACCTTGTCTCGTTGTAACTCCTGAAACAGTTGCCCTTATAACTGCTCCCCTCTTAACCTTCCTCGACGAAATACTTCTTCCTGCCCTTCATCAATCATACCACTGTTCACTACCACTGTCTTCTGTTTCATCCCATGTATCATGTTCTTCCTAACCTTCATTAACCATACCACTGTTCACTACCACTGTCTTCTGTTTCATCCCCTGTATCTTGTTCTTCCTAACCTTTATCAACTATACCACTGTTCCCTACCACTCTCTTCTGTTTGATCCCCTGTATCTTGTTCTTCCTATCCTCCATTAACCATACCACTGTTCACTACCACTGTCTTCTGTTTCATCCCCTGTAGCTTGTCATTGTCTAACCCCACAAAAGGGCCCCCCCCCCCGCCTTTTCTTGGCTTCTATCCTTCATCAACCCACAACAACCATACCTCTGTCCACACTACCACTCTTCTATTTCATCCCCCTGTTCCTTATATGCATCCCTGAAACTCGTACTCATCAATCATACCCCAGTTCACTACCACTTTCTTCTGTTTTACTTCCTTGTATCTTACCCTTGTCCAACTATTAACCCCTTCTATACCGGTGATGTCTTTTCAATTTAATTCTGGGTACTATCAGAATATTTTTTCCAAGTTAGGGGGGGATGGGTCACTTTTTGGGTGATTTATTGCATGTATTCATTATTTTTCTAGTTTCCTCTCTAGACCTCCATCAAATTTTAAAAACATCCATTAGATCCCCCTTCTAGATTAATTTGTACATTTTTCGGTAGAAAAATGTCCCGGCCGAAGGCCAATTCTTCCAACATTACAGGCGCACTATCGTTCGCAAGAGAAAAAATCGACACCTAAATAGCACGAAAGGTCTAAATATTGACGTAGAAATGGGGCGAAAGGTCTAAAAATCGACTAACTAATGGGGCAAGCATCTTAAAATCTGAAAACTAATGGGGCTAAACATGAGGGAGAAAGGGGTCCAGAAAACCGGCCCATGTCCCCTTAAAGGACAATGGGTAGAACATGAGTGGAAGATAAGGGTATACGGATATAAATAAAATGTAAGAGTGAAAAAAAAAAAAGGGAGAAAGGTAGCGAAAATATGAGAGAGAGAGAGAATATGAGAGCGAGAGAGAGAGAGAGAGACAGTGTGTGTGAGAGAGAGAGACAGTGTGTGTGTGTGAGAGAGAGAGAGAGACAGTGTGTGTGTGAGAGAGAGAGAGACACTGTGTGTGAGAGAGAGAGCGAGAGAGAGTTTGTGTGAGAGCGAAAATATGAGTGGAGAGAGAGAGAGAGCAAAAATATGAGAGAGTGGAGAGAGAGAGAGACAGTGCGAGAGAGAGAGTTTGTGTGAGAGCGAAAATATGAGAGAGTGGAGAGAGAGAGAGAGAGCAAAAATATGAGGGAGTGGAGAGAGAGTGAGAGTGAGTGTGTGGTAATGACAGAGCCACAAAATTCGTAGTCGCCGGAAGTTCCAGAGGCGACGCTATACTCCACCTCCACTTACTCCACCACCACTACCACTTATTCCACCACCACTACCACTTATACCACCACCACTACCACTTATTCCACCACCACTACCACTTATTCCACCACCACTACCACTTACTCCACCACTTTACTCCAACACTACCACTTTACTCGACGACATTCACTTACTCCACCATTTTACTCCAATACTACCACCACACTAACACAACCACTTACTCCACCATTCTCTACTCCTCCAACACTACCACTATTCCACCTGCAACACAGCCACTTACTCCACCACTCATTACTTCTCCAACACTACCACTTATTCCACCTGCAACACAACCACTTACTCCACCACTATTTACTCCTCCACACAACCACTATTCCACCTGAAACACAACCACTTACTCCATCACTCTTTACTCCTCCAACACTACCACTTATTCCACCTACAACACAGCCACTTACTCCACCACTCTTTACTCCTCCAACACTACCACTTATTCTATCTGCAACACAACCACTTACTCCACCATTCTTTACTCCTCCAACACTACCACTATTCCACCTGCAACACAACCACTTACTCCACCACTCATTACTTCTCCAACACTACCACTTATTCCACCTGCAACACAACCACTTACTCCACCACTCTCTATTCCTCCAACACTACCACTTATTCCACCTGCAGCAAAACCACTTACTCTACCACTCTTTACTCCTCCACACAACCACTATTCCACCTGCAACACAACCACTTACTCCACCACTCTTTACTCCCCCAAAACTACCACTTATTCCACCTGCAACACAACCACTTACTGCACCCCTCTCTACTCCTCCACCACTCTTTACTCTTCCAACACTACCACTTATTCCACCTGCAGCACAACCACTTGTTCCATCACTAATTGCTCTTCAAACACTAGCACTTCCTCTACCTCCAAACACAACCACTTACTCCCTTTGATTGCTAAAAAGTCTTCAAATTATCAAATGGTAGCCTGAATATAATCGAAGACCAAAAAAACAAAAAACAAAAACAAAAACAAAAAAACACCCTCGTCCAAGTGCAGAAAGGGTTAAATATAGCCAACCAATCAGCGCCGCCTCAAAATAAGCATCGGGTGTCCATACAGCAATAGGTCACACAAAAAGACAACCGGTTTTTATACGGTAATAATACGGCTGCTACCTACCTCCTCCCGTAACTCAACCCCTTCCCCGGTTACGTAGCCAGGTTAATGAGTTAATACGGTAGGTGTACGGTGAGTTATGGGTTCAGGGTGTTCAGTTGCCCACATACATTTGTATAAATTTTTGTTTTTTATGTAGGGAAGGACATTTAGTAGGGTTGAAATTGAAGTTTATTTTTCATGCAAGAGTTGAATTATACGACCAATTAAGTGTTATATGAAATCATTCTTTTAAGTCAATTACGCTGTGCCCTTTCATGCATATAATCATGGCGTGGATGCTAACTATTGTGACCAACTGTGCAGTCGTGGACAGGGGTACTTGCTCATTGGCTTACGATAAAAATGAGACAGTGAAAGTTGGCCAGTGAAAAACTATAATATTATGTGTATGGCTCGTCAATTGTTCATAATGCTATGTTGATTATATTACACACTCCCCACACACACATAAGTACAAAAACACACACACATAAACAAACACACCACACACACATAAATAAACACTCTCATACACACATAACCAAACACACCCATACACACACCCACACATAATCAAGCTCACCCCCACACACACATATATAAACAACCCACCCATACACACACATAACCCCCCCCCCCTCTTCACGCACCCAACCCAACCAAAGACTAATTCATCCATACGGTTAAGCACGGTTGGTTACGCTAAAACTACGGTAAAAAGTGATAAGGGGTAATTACGTACAACCCTTTAAGATGATGGTTATTACTTTTTAACAGGGTAAGTGTACAGGCTAAGTATGGGGTGGTGGGGCAATTAAAGTATCTCTTCGTTCCGTTAGTTTGGCGATTTTGAGACCTTGCGCCTAATTTCTTTTTCAATATCAAGACCTTTCGTGTCATTTAGGTGTCGCTTTTTTCCTGGCGAGCGATAGCCAGCCTGTAATTTTAGAATGCGTCCGGGACAATTTCCTACCGAAAAATGTACAAATTTATCTTGAAAGGGAGTCTAGGGGGTGTATTTTAAGATTAGTGGAGGTCTAGCGAGGAAACTCAAACATCAATTAATAAATAAATATATAGACCAAAAAACAAGCACTTCCCCCTTAAAAGCGGCATCACAATACTGCCAGATTTGACCTTTGTCGTAAACAATGAGCCGCTTTAATTATCAGAGGATTTTATTAAGGAGGGTCACCGTTTTTTGTTGTTGTATCTTTCTCTCCTTTTCTCTCTTTCCCTGGCTTGTATCTATTCGGCCCCATTCAGCCAACTGTTTTAAGACGTTTATCCCCATCCAGGTGTCAATGTTTTCCTGGCGAGCGATAGCGAGCCAGCATTGTAGGGAAAAATCCGGCTTCACCGGAGACATTTTTCTATCGAACAATGTACAAATTTAGCTTTCTGTCTAAACAACAAAAATTATATGCTGGCTCGCTACCGCTCGCCAGGAAAATATTGTCACCTGGATGGGGGTAAACGTCTTACAACAGTAGGCTGAATGGGGCCGAATGGATACAAGCCAAAGAGAGAGGGAGAGAAAGAGAAAACAAAGCGAGGTGGGCCCCCTTAAGCATAGAGAGAGTGCAGAAGGGAAATAAATGTTGCAAATATTTGATGATCAGGTAGGCTATTAGAGTTGGCCAAAATCTAAGCAACATAGATACAAAATTAACCTAACCCAAAGTTATCGAGAAAAACATAATAAATAATATATATATTAATATAAAATGCCAGTAAAATTAATACATTACCAGTTTACTGAAGAATAGCAGTCTCTTTCACACCCAACTCCGATATAACTTACCTGAAGAAAAGAAAAAACATAATTAATTAATTATATAAAATATTGATGGCTTAAAGTTATCTATTGTATCAGGATATATATATATATATATATACGCTAGGTACTACTACAGTATATGCTATTAGCTGTTAGGTCAGGTATTCGTCAAAGGGAATAAGCCATATTCTAGATACTCTCCTCTCCTCGGTGCCACTAGATTGAGTGGCGAACCCATCTACAGGTTCTATAGGTAGGTTCACACTCTCTCTCTCTCTCTCACACACGCTCTCGCTCTTTCTCACACACTCACTCTTTCACTCACTCACACTCTATCTAACTCACTGTCACTCTCTCTCTCTCTCTCCCACACACACTCACTATCTTTCTCTCACACACATACATACACACTCTCTCACTCACTTTTCCCCGCCTCCCACTCACCTGTCACCACCTGTCACTCACGGCCCCCCCCCCCCCTCCACACACACATCCCAAGAATACTCCCCCCTCATAATAAAAATAGCCCTAGTACATTCTCACGACACACACCCATATAGACGCTATTATTACCCATCCTGTAGGCTATTGTTAACACCCCAGGAGGAATAGTCCAATAATAGTCGATTGAATAGTCACACAGGTTTGCAAGTATATGTAACTCACTTTGGAAATACTTCCTTAATACTGAAAATAGTCTTCGTACTTTCACTACACATCTCCTTTCTTGTCACATTAGGCTATTATTAAAACCCCGGAATGGTCCAATAATAGTCGATTGTTATAAGTATTAATAACTCCTTTTAGAAATACTGCCTTAATAGAAAAAATATGCACATGAACCTTGATTATTATTACTGTTAGACCCTCCTTATTGTCACACCATGCTTATTATTACTGTTAGACCCTCCTTATTGTCACACCATGCTTATTATTACTGTTAGACCCTCCTTATTGTCACACCATGCTTATTATTACTGTTAGACCCTCCTTATTGCCACACCATGCTTATTATTACTGTTAGACCCTCCTTATTGTCACACCATGCTTATTATTACTGTTAGTTGTCACACCATGCTTATTATTACTGTTAGACCCTCCTTATTGCCACACCATTTACTGTTAGACCCTCCTTATTGTCACACCATGCTTATTATTACTGTTAGACCCTCCTTATTGTCACACCATGCTTATTATTACTGTTAGACCCTCCTTATTGTCACACCATGTTTATTATTACTGTTAGACCATCCTTATTGTCACACCATGTTTATTATTACTGTTAGACCCTCCTTATTGTCACACCATGCTTATTATTACTGTTAGACCCTCCTTATTGTCACACCATGCTTATTATTACTGTTAGACCATCCTTATTGTCACACCATGTTTATTATTACTGTTAGACCCTCCTTATTGTCACACCATGCTTATTATTACTGTTAGACCCTCCTTATTGTCACACCATGCTTATGTTAACACCCTGTAAGTGTTCCAATAATAGTGTGTTCTATTATTAATGGATGCATCTTCCATCTTCTTCAGTCAGTCAGTCAGTAGCCAGTCCTTACTCCCACAAGGGATAGGGAGGATCAGAAAACGACTCGAGAAAGGAAAAAGAGGTGACAGGAGAAGAACACAAAAGAGTTCGCCCACAAAAAGAGGTGACAGGAGAAGAACACAAGAGTTCGCCCACAACAAGAAGTGACAGAAGAACACAAGAGTTCGCCCACAACAAGAGGTGACAGAAGAACACAGAGGTGACAGGAGAAGAACACAACAGAGTTCGCCCACAAAAAGAGGTGACAGGAGAAGAACACAACAGAGTTCGCCCACAAAAAGAGGTGACAGGAGAAGAATACAAAATAGTTCGCCCACAAAAAGAGGTGACAGAACACAAAAGAGTTCGCCCACAAAAAGAGGTGACAGGAGAAGAACACAACAGAGTTCGCCCACAAAAAGAGGTGACAGGAGAACACAAAAGAGTTCGCCCACAAAAAACAAGCACACAAGCATTCAGAAACACCAATCACTCATCAATGGCTTCACCTCAGATGTTATTAGACTTCCATTTCTTCATCTAGGCTAAATAAATACTCCTATAACAGCCAAAATGGACTCCGTATCGTCACAGTTGTCTAGATTAATATGATTTCCCTTCACAATACTTCCGCCAAAGAAAAAACTAGCACAATAAGTAAATAAGTAAATTGCCATGTTACTATAGTGGGTACTTGGCTATTACGTTGATTTTGTAGCGATATATGTTGTTAATTATGATTTTGTAGCGATATATGTTGTTAATTATGATTTTGTAGCGATATATGTTGTTAATTGTGATTATGTAGCGATATATGTTGTTAATTATGATTTTGTAGCGATATATGTTGTTAATTATGATTTTGTAGCGATATATGTTGTTAATTATGATTTTGTAGCGATATATGTTGTTAATTATGATTTTGTAGCGATATATGTTGTTAATTATGATTTTTGTAGCGACATATTGTTAATTATGATTTTGTAGCGATATATGTTGTTAATTATGATTTTGTAGCGATATATGTTGTTAATTATGATTTTGTAGCGATATATGTTGTTAATTGAACACATCCAAAGGTATCCAAAGGTAAGGTAAGGTAATTATGATTTTGTAGCGATATATGTTGTTAATTATGATTTTGTAGCAATATATGTTGTTAATTATGATTTTGTAGCGATATATGTTGTTAATTGAACACATCCAAAGGTATCCAAAGGTAAGGTAAGGTAATTATGATTTTGTAGCGATATATGTTGTTAATTATGATTTTGTAGCGATATATGTTGTTAATTATGATTTTGTAGCGATATATGTTGTGAATTATGAAAGCTTGGCATTAAGGGGAGGTATTTAGTTTCTTCCCTAGAACTCCATCAAGCTTAAAATTACACCCCCTAGACCCCCTTTCAAGATAAATTTGTAAATTTTTCGGTAGAAAAATGTCCCGGCCGGAGGCCGGTTCCTCTCAAATTACAGGCTCGCTATCGCTCGCCAGGAAAAAATCGACACCTAAATGGCACGAAAGTTCTTAAAATTGACAGAAATGGGTCGAAAGTTCTTAAAATCGCCAAACTAAAGGGGCGAGCGTTTTACGATCTAAAAAGCAATGGGGCTAAACATGAGGGAGAAAGGGGTCCAGAAAAAAAAAATCCCTCAAGTGGAAATCTCCCCTTAACACCACGACGACGCAGAGACACGGTAGATTCATATTCCTCGCTAAGTATCGAAAAATCAGTTGTTTTGGAGCTCCATGTACCATCGGCTGGACAACAACATAGTATAGTATTTCTAGCACAGCCCGAGCTATTATTAAGGTGCGTGGGCCTTACTGTCAAACCAGGCTAATTTTAACACCCCGTAAATGTTCTTATAATAGCTGAAATTGCCTGGCATTCCTCACAACTGTCTAGACTATTATTAGCTTCCTTAAAGGGGAGGTTTTTAGTTTGGTCTCTGGATATCCATCAAGCTTAACATTTCACCACCTTGAGCCCCTTTCAAGATAAATTTGTACATTTTTCGGTAGAAAAATATCCCGGCTGAAAGCCGGTTCCTCTTAAATTACAGGCTCGCTATCGCTCGCCAGGATAAAATCGACACCTAAATGGCACGAAAGGTCTTAAAATTGACAGAAATGGGTCGAAGGTTCGTAAAATCGTCAAAATAATGGGGCGAACGTCTTAAAATTAGAAAAATAATGGGGCTAAACATGAGGGAGAAAGGAGTCAAGAAAAAAATCCCTCAAGTGGAAATCTCTCCTTAATTAAGAGGGGGATGGGCGTATATACAGTATTTCCTTATAATTATATTTATGTTTTTATTTTGTATTTAGTTTCCTCCCTAGACCTCCACCAAGCTTAAAAGAACACCCCCAAGACCCCTTTTCAAGATAAATTTGTAAATTTTTTGGATAGAAAACCAATCTGGCTAAAGGCCGGGTCCGCTTGTATTACAGGCTCGCTATCGCTCGTCAGGAAGAAAATTACATGTAAATGACACGACAAATCTTAATATTGACAAATAAATGGGTCTTAAAGTCCCAAACCTAATGAGGTGAATGTCTTAAATTATAAAACCTAATGGGGATGAACATGAGGGAGAAAGAGGACCAGAAAAAAACAAATATCCTCCCTTATATTTTATTTTAGCTATATTCAGACGATTTTGTGCAGCTTAAGAAGGACCTGGGGTAGTAAAAAGGGTTAAGCGAGAGAGTTAGAGCCCTGTTCATTGCTGGTGGCCCATTTTAAGCTGAAAAAACCCGTCTAACAGTAGCCAGAATATAATGAAAAAGGATGTCGTCGGTACTGAAGGGGTTAACTAGCACCAAGACAAATACCAGAGAGAGAGAGAGAGAATGAGAGTGTGTGAGTACAAAGGAGTACAAAGGAAATCAAGCAACAACAGGTCTAGTGACTCTTCTAGGCTGCTTGTCCTCCAAAACACTGAGAATCAAGTGTCCAAACAGTGGTTTAGAGTGGGTAAGGGAACATTGGAAAGGGAACTACTGCCCTGGAACTAATGTCCGTGGCAGGATTGGGAAGTTAGTAGGGGACAGATGGATTAGCAACTGAGGGGAGGATAAAATAAAGTTATTCATTTACAAACGCAGTCAGTCGCGGGTTTGATGCGAGATATTTGCCTAGGCGAAGTTTAAATGAATTAACGGTGCTGCAGTCTATAACATCTCGGGGAAGCCCATTCCATAAGTTGACAACTCGATTGAAGAAGAAATGTTTAGTTTCGTGTAAGTTAAAAGATTTACCAATAATTTTGCACCCGTTTCCCCGCGTGTAATTAGATTGGTCGATAGTGAAGTAATTACGACAGTACTTCATGCTATAACAATGCATACAACTGTGTGAAAGAGGTGTTACTAATTTGAGCGTAATACTATACTGAGAAAGTGAAAGGAGAGTGAGAGTGAGAGAGAATGGTGACGGCTTGGCTACCTGGAAGATGTCATCCATTGTGATAGCTTCCCGCTCTCTCTCTCTCTCTCTCTCTCTCTCTCCCTCCCTCTCTCTCTCTCTCTCTGTCTGTCTGTCTCTCTCTCTCTCTCTCTCTCTCTCTCTCTCTCTCTCTCTCTCTCTCTCTCTCTCTCTTTTAGTATATTATCACGTTCAAATTAACAACACCTCTTTCACACAATTAAATGCATTGTTATAGCACTCACTCACTCTCTCTCTCTCTCTCTCTTTGCTTATGTAAGATTATGATGTATTATGTTTAAGATGATTTTATTGTATGAACAGCCATTGTATATTTAATGGAAATAAAATAATCTGAATCTCTCTCTCCCTTTATTTTACCTCACTTTCATTATCACCCCATTTTCATTTGTTAACTTTCTCTCTCACTCTCTCTCTCCCATTAACTCTCTCCTTTGCTTTATCTCACTTTCATTATCACCCTATTTTAATTTGTTACTTTCTCTCTCTCTCTCTCTCTCTCTCTCTCTCTCTCTCTCTCTCTCTCTCTCTCTCCACAACACAATCACCTCCGCTCTCTTCTATTTATACCCCACCATTTTTACTTCATTTCCTTCGCCCTCTTTTGTCTCATTTCAATAATAGCTCAGTCATTTTATTCTTAGTTTTGTTCACCATGAAGGGGCAGATGGGTCGTTTGTATGGTCCCTCTTCTTCCTCCTTTTAGCCCCATTAGTTTTCAGATTTTAAGACGTTCGGTCAATTAGTTTGGCGATTTTAAGACCTTTCGCCCCATTTCTTTGTCAATATCAACACTTTTCGTGTCATTTCGGTGTTGATTTGTTCCTGCCCAGCGATAGGGAGCATGTAATTTAAGAGACACCGACCTTCGGCCGGGACATTGTTCTGTCGAAAAATGTACACATTTTATTTTGAGGGAGGGTCTTGGGGAGGTTGTTGTTTGTATTAAAGTTTGATGGAGGTCTAGGGAGGAAACTAAAAACAAAATAATAAAAATATACATGAATGAGCAAATAAAAACGCCCATTCCCCTTAAGGAGAGATTTCCACTTGAGGGACTTTTTTCTTGACCCCTTTCTCCCTCATGTCTAGCCCCAATGCTTTTGAGATTTTAAGACGTTCGCCCCATTAGTTTGGCGATTTTAAGAATTTACGCCCCATTCTGTCAATTTTAAGACCTTTCGTGCCATTTAGGTGTCGATTTTATCCTGGCGAGCGACAGCGAGCCTGTAATTTAAGAGTAACCGGCCTTTGGCCGGGAAATTTTTCTACCGAAAAATGTGCAAATTTATCTTGAAAGGGGGTCAAGGGGGTGAAATTTTTAGATTGCTGGAGGAGTAGGAAACAAACTAAAAACCTCCCCTTAATAGTAAACCACAGCTATTTGCCATTGCACTTTTAAACCATTCAGTACCGGTAATTTCCTTTCCATTGCATTCTGGCAACTATTAGACGATTTTCTTCCGGTTAGGAAAGACGTCTACCCATGAAAAGGTTAGACTATCTCAATTAATCCTTTAAGCTACCACATATCTTTTCTAAGCTTCGCAAAGTCGTCTAAATGTAGCTGAAATAGAGTAAAAGAAGACTCACCGGTACTGAAGGGGTTAACTGCAACTATATTTTTGTTCTATTATAGTATGTGTCATCACTACTCCAGGATTATTACCCTCACCACCCAAGTCCCGCTCTAACTTATCATAAACACCATTAATAACTCTAATAACCATACACAACCACGACGACCACCACCACAACCAAAATATCACTTTACACCTCACAACCACCACTCATAATCTATTTCTTCCACACAACCGACCTTTCAACCACCATATACAACCCATCTCTTCCACAATTAACCACAACAATCAACCAATTTCTTCCTCAATCAACCTTTCAACCACCACATACAACCTATCTCTTACAATCAATCACAACTCATACAACCACTACCATTCTCCACCACCGCCCTCACTCTCCACACCTTCCACAACTCCATCACCTATACCACCATCACTATCACCACAACTCCCACAGCCACACACATCTATCCCACACTCTTACTCCATCACAACCACAATCCCTCCACCATCAACCAAGCTCTGCCATATTCTCCAGCCCCCACCTCTACCACATTTCACACAATCACTAGCTGTCATCCCCACCATCATCACACATTCTACATTTCCAAATTTTCCACCACCACTACCACCACCACATATTCTACTTATCCATCTTCTTCACCACCACCACCTCCACCACAACCCAATCATACTCCACAACGACCATCAAAATCAACCTCTCACCACCACCATCTTAGACCACTCTCCACCACTCACCACCACCATTCTCCACTTCCACCAGCAGCAGGGGTATTGACCAAGCAGGCTACCTATCATCAGGCCCAGTCACTCTCTCCTCTACCCTGACTACCAGAAACTCTCACTCTCACTCTTTCTCACTATTCACCTCTCTATCTTAATCTCTCACTCTCACTCACTTTTACTCTCACTCTCTCATTAACTCTTGCTTTTGTTTTACCACTTTCAATATCACCTATTTTTCAATTGTTATACCCACCCACTCTCTCTCTCTCTCTCTCACACACACACACACATTAACACTTTCCTTTGTTTCACCACACTTTCATTATCACCTCATTTTCAATTGTTATATCCACTATCTCACGCTCTCTCTCTCTCTTGTTTTTATTCTTTCGTGTTCCTTGTCGCATTCCCTCTCTCAAACATATATAATCACTAACTCACTCATTCACACCCACACAAACACTCATCATACACACACACACACTTTTGTTTACCCGTTTGCATCACACATACACACACACACACTCTCTCTGAATGAATTAGCCTACTGATACCAAACTAAGATGAAAAATGGGCCTTCGTATACAGAAATACTGAAATGAATCCCGTGCCATAGTAATCCCCCTTGCTTTCACTCTCACTCCCCCCCCCCCCCTCTCTCTCTCTCTCTCTCTCTCTCTCTCTCTCTCTCTCTCTCTCTCTCTCTCATTACTTTCCACTTAGTAGCCAATTTTGTTATAATAGAGTTCGGTTTGTCTAGTAGGAATTGCAAGGTCTGTGCGGTCTGTTTATCTATGTAATTCTCCCCTCCTTTATTCTTTCTCACTCTCTCACACACTCTCACTTTCCATCTCTCTCTCTCTCTCTCACTCTCCTCTCTCTCACCCTCCTTTCTTGTCTCTCCTCTCTCTCACCCTCCTTTCTTTTCTCTCCTCTCTCTCACTCTTTTCTTTTCTCTCCTATCTCTCACCCTCCTTTTTTTCTCTCCTCTCTATCACCCTCCTTTCTTTTCTCTCCTCTCTCTCTCACCCTCCTTTCTTTTCTCTCCTCTCTCTCACTCTCCTTTCTTTTCTCTCCTCTCTCTCTCTCTCTCTCCCTCACTATCAGCTCCCCCCATCTCTTTCTCTGGCGGATCTTTTGCTCGGCTCAATTCTTTCCTCTCATTCGGAGCTGGCATTTTCCTTCGCTTTTCTTAGGCAAATCCGAGTCTTCCCCATTTTTTTTCGTGTTGGACCAATAGTATTATCTTGATTTCAGGTTGTCACTGGTATAATCTTGTTACAAATGTTCTCTTGAATATTCTGTAATCTTAATTAACTTATTTCACTCCCAACACCAAACACTCCCAAACGGAATTAATGAAAACATGTGATCCTCCCGGTATTCGAACCTGGGACACTACATACAGATATTAACCCCAGTTGTACCAGCGACGTCTTCTTAATTTTATTCTAGATATATTTAGATAATTTTGTGTAGTTTAAAACAAAATCACCCAATCATATTACACAAACACACAATCACCACACAGACACACACACCATCACCACACACAACTCATACACACACACACGCACACAACCTCACTACCACCACAACTCATACAACCACTACAATTGTCCTCCATCACTCTCACTCTCCACACCTTTCACAACTCCTCTCGAACACACACACACATCACCATCAATATATTCACAAACCTATCTATATACACCCAAGGTAGCCTATAATCATCACACATACAAATAGTCATCACCACATTCGTCACACCAATCACCACCACCACCATCATTGTCACCCAGAGTACACCATATGATCATCACCAACCATAACCTACACGAGAACAGAAGAGCAGAAAAACAGAAGAACATAAACAGAAAAACATAAGAACATAAAGAACAAAAGAACGTGCATAACAGAAGAACATACGAATATAAAGAATATACAGAACAGAACACAAAGAACATACAGAACAGAACACAAAGAACATACAGAACAGAAGAACATAAAGAACATGAAGAACATACACCACTACTAAATCCTTTACACAACCTCAACACCATCGAAAATGTCTATAAGCTCAAGGGAAGGTTTCTAGTTTGCTCCTGAGACCTCCATCAAGCTAAACAATACCCCCAAGAACACTCCTCAAGATATATGTGTAAATTATGTCCATATTATAGTTTGTGTTTGTATAATTTTCTGATTCAATTTTGTATTTGTTATCATTAAATGTGTGTTTGTTCCGTAATTAAGTCTGTGTGATTTCTTAGTATATGTTTTGTTTTTGGTATTATCTTGCATTTGTTTTTTTATTTTGTTTGTTTCATGTTTGTTTGTTGTATATTTCTTATTTATTTTTTGTTCCTTTTTTTTCCTATAATTTTGTTTTTCTTACTAATGTTTTGTGTTTTTTTTTGCTGTCTTTTTTACCTTTTTGTATTTAATTTTGTTTATATTTATATTTTTCCTTATTTAATTTTACTCTTGGATTATTTGTCTTATTTAATTTACTCTTGGATTATTTGTCTTATTTAATTTACTCTCCGATTTGTTTTTCTCTCAATTTTGCGACTCTTTCCATTTTCCCTCACTCCTTCTACAGTTTTCCCTAATCCCCCAAATCTCTCATTTCTTTCTTCATCTTTTGGCTTCCTTTCTCCTGAGCTTTTTCCGTCTGTCTGTCTGGTGCCAAATATTTCTTTTCCCCTTTTCTCTATTTTTCTATTTTAACCCCTCCTGTACCGGCGACTTCTTTTTAGTTTTATTCTAACTACATTTAAATAATTTTGTGCAGTTTAATAAGGATCTGTTCTTAGTTTTATTCTAACTACATTTAGACAATTTTGTGCAGTTTAAGAAGGATCTGTGGTAGTTAGAATGGTGAAGGGAGATATTTCGAAGCCTGTTTATTGTTGTAGGCCCATTATTAACTTTATAAAACCGTCTAATAGTAGTACACCTCCCCCCAAAAAAAAACACAACAACACACAAACAAACAAAAAATAAAAGGATGTCACCGGTACTGCATGGGTTAAGGGGCTGTTTTTTTCTGGACCCCCTTCTCCCTCATGCTTAGCCCCATTAGTGTTTACATCTTACGACGTTCGCCCCCATTAGTTTGGTTAATTTAAGACCTTTAGTCCCATTTCTGTCATTGTTTCCCTACATTTGTTGCCTTTCTTCTCAGTTTGTTTTAATGCTTCCCACCCCCTCCTCCTATTCCTCTCTTCGTTTCCTTATTCCTTCCTTTCTTGTTTGTGTCTTCTTCTTTATATTTGTTTTCCCTTTCATTATGTCTCTAACCATCTCCTCTCTTCTTCTTCGACTCAACCTCACATTCATTTGGTTTCTTCTTCTTCATTCCTCCTCCTCTTCTTCTTCTTCTTCTACAATTCTTCCTTCCTCTTCTTCTTCCTCCCCTCTTTCTCCTCGTTCTTCTTCCCTCTTCTTCCATATCTTCTTTTTCCATACCTCCTCCTTCTCGTTCTTCTTCACTCTTCCCCCTTCCACATCTACTTCCTCTTCCACATCTTCCTCCTCTTCCACTCTCCTCCTACAATTCTTCCTCTCAGCATCACTTGATCACGATGCAGCTACCTCCTCTCCTCCTTCTTCCACTTCAAGCCTTCTTCTTCTTCTTACCCGTCTTCCTTTTCTTCCTCCTCCTTCATCTCCCCCTACTACTCCTTCTCTTTCTTCTTCCTTCTCGTTTTCTGTCATTCTCTTATTTTCCTTTCTTTTCGTTTTCCTCGTTTTATCGTTTTCTTCTTATTGTTTTCTCATTTTCTTCCCGTTTTCGTTTCATCTGTGTAGTCTTGCATTTTTGTTTTTATTATTCTCGTGTTCTTATTATTCTCGTTTTCTTATTGTCTTTCTTATTATTCTCGTGTTCTTATTATTTTCGTTTCTTATTATTTTCGGTTTCTTATTATTCTCGTGTTCTTATTATTCTCGTGTTCTTATTATTCTCGTTTTCTTATTATTCATAGATACCGGTACTTCTATAAACGTTGCCTTCAACTACCTTCTCTTTTGTTTTCCACCCAAATCTTCTTTTCATTATTATTTTCCTAATTATTTCCTTATTATGCATCCTAATTTCCAGTATGCTCCTTCTCTTGTTTGCATTTTTTTGTTTTTGCCTACTCTGATGTTAATTAAAGAGCTGATTAAGGTGCTAGGCAATCTATTCCACGTATCCACAACCTCCTGTTCATCTACTTTCTACTCTCCCACTCCCTCTCCTTACCCTCTCACTCCCACTCCTTCCCCCTCCCTTCCTCTCCTACCCCAACCTCCCTCTCACTCTATACCCCTTCCGTCCCACTCCTTCCTACCATCCCCCCTACTCTACTTCCCCTCCACCCTCCCACATATCCATCCCACATCAACCTATCTCCACTTATGTTCAACCCAAGCTTTCCTTTTTGCAGGTTCTTTTATTCAAATTTCGAGTCTTTTTCGAGCTTCCTTGTGTTCTCTCGTTCACTCCCCTCCACCACCCCCACTTACCCCACATCCCCTACCCCCACTATCCTTCACACACCCTCTCCCCAACCTATGCTCAATCCAAACCTTCCTGTTAGCAGTCTCTTACTTTAATTTAGAGGCCTTTTCCCCTCGAGCGTCCTTTATTTCTACATCCTGCACTCCCCACACTCCATTCTCACTACCTCTTCCCCTTTTTCATTCCCCTCTCACTCACCACTCCCCTCCTCCACACTCTCAATCTCCGCTTCCCTCCCTCACTCACCCCCCTTAATTTCACTCCCTCTATCACTCCCCACTCACTCTCTCACTCCCCACTCCCTTCTCTCACTCCTCACTTCCAAACATCTCTCACTCCCCACTCCCCTTTCTATCACTCCCTCACTCCTCACTTCCCTCTCGCATCCCCCTTTCTCACTACTTTTCCTCCCCACTCCCCTCTCTCGCTTCTCTTCCACATCTTCCCACATCTCTCCCCTCGCCCCCCTCAAAACCCTCCCTCCCCTCCCCCACCTATGCTCAAGTCAAGCCTTCCTTTTTTACAATCTCTTACTTCAATTTCAAGTCTTTTTCGAGCGTCACCGTCCCTGTGTCCAACCACCCTCCCTCTCTCCCCCCTCGTTCACTATCAATTTCCCCTCCCCCTTCTCTCTCTCCCCCCCCCCCCCTTACCGCCCCCTCCAATATCTCCCTTCCCCCACCTCCCAATCTCTGGTCCTAGTGTTATTTTTCTCCTTTTTCCTGTTTTTTCGTCGCCCAAGCTTTTTTTTTTTTTTTACATTTTGCTGTCTCCTATTTCAATTTCGAGTATCTTCCTTAACTTCTTCTCCAGTTCCCCCCTATTTTTCAACTACCCCTCACCCCCTTACCTTATTGATGCATTCGCCATTCTTATAGTGCCACCCATAGTTCCAGGCGGTGATTCGGTGCAGCAGACTGTTCGAAGGAGTGGTACGCTCCCCTGCGACGATGGGCTCGTCTGACACTTATTATTGTTCGACTTAAGAGGGCTCTATTCCTACCCCCCCCCCCCCCCCCACCATCATCTCCCCTTCCTGCCTCCCCTCTTCTCCCCTTCCTTCCTACCTCCGTATTCTTCCCTTCCTTCCTGCCTCCCCTCTTCTCCCCTTCCTTCCGACCTCCATATTCTTCCCTTCTTTCCTACCTCCCCCTAATCTACCCTTCCTTCCTACCTCCCCTCTTCTCCCCTTCCTACCTCTCTCCCTATCCTCCCTTTCCTTCCTACCCTCCCCCTCTCCTCCCCTTCCTTCCTACCCCTCTCTTCTCTCTCCCCCCCCCTCCACCATGTTCAACTGCGATCTTCCTTTATTTTTCGGCCTTCTCTTATTTCATTTCAGAGTATATCTTTCCCCAGCGTCCCAATGTCCACCCACACCCCCTCCACACCCCACCTCTCTTTCTCAGTACCAAGCTCCCCCCTCACCCCCTTCCCTCCATGATCCCTCCCCCCCTTCCCCTCACCATCTCCTACCATACCCCTTCCCCCCAGCAATACCTCTCCCCCTCATCATCCCCCCCTTCCCCTTCCATTACCCCCTTTCCCCTCGCCTTCCTATCCAAGCCATACTCCATTCCCCTCCCCCCTCTCCCTCATCCAATGGCCCCCTCTTCCCCCTCTGCGCTAGACAAAAGGCATTCGTCATCAGAGCGCGTCCGAACACGACAGACTGGAGCACTGTGTTCCTTCTCTCTCTCTCTCTCTCTCTCTCTTCACTGTCCTTTTCTTCCACTGTCTTAGTATATGGGAATACTTCGTTTGCCAGTCATTTTCCATTTCAGGCCATATCACCTCATTGGGAGCAAATGGTATGTGTGGTCTGTGTATCTGTATAACTTACTCACTCACTCACTCACTCACTCACTCACTCACTCACACTCTCTCTCTCTCTTCCTGCCCTCAATGATGCTCCCTTCTTTCTCTATCTCTCTTTTCCTTGCTCCCCTCCCTCCCCTCTCTCTCTCTCTATTACCTTCTTTTCACACTCTATTTCGCTTCCTTCCTGCTTGTGCCCTCCTTTTGCATCCTTGGTCTCTCTCTCTCTCTCTCTCTCTCTCTCTCTCTCTCTCTCTCTCTCTCTCTCTCTCTCTCTCTCTCTCTCTCTCTCTCTCTCTCTCTCTCACGTTTGCTTCCTTTGCCTCTGCCCCTCATTTCTTTACCTAATTTTATCTCTAGTTCTCATTCTCGCTCTCTCTCTCTCTCTCTCTCGCTCTCCACTCACCCTAGCTTATTCCCTACCTCACCCAGCTTACTTCCTTTCTTCCTACCCCCCCCTCCCCCACCCCCTCCTCTCTCTCTCTCTCTCTCCCTGATCCCTCCTTCTCACCAAGGCTTTACTCTCTCCACTCATCTCTCTCTCGCTCTCTCTCTCAAATTCATTCATAAAATACAAACATCAGCACCCACCTAAACAAACCACACCCCCTTACACATATACCTACCCACCTACCCCCAACTCTCCCATTCACATTCGTCCTCAGCCCCCCCCCCCCCCCCCCCTCCATATACCCACACCCACATTTGCCTTCCCCCTCGCCCCCCACCTCCCCACATACACCCCCAACCCCTACACACTCAGTACCACACCCACCCGCACCCCTCCACCCACCCCAACGACAAAGTCACACGAACGCTTATTAATTGGTAAATCTATCTTAGCTACATTTTGGGGCACATTTGTATAGGTATCGGCAATTAACCACTTGCGGAATTCGGGCTATTATAAGGAAGTTGGAGCTGTAATCACTGCTATATTCCAGAATTACCAGCTGAAATATGGTTGGAGTGCATATATAAATACAAAATCAATTTCAGCAACATTCTATATATTCAAAAACTATACATCCAAAGTCGGTTATAAGTTCCTTATTGGGTAGCCCGGAACTTACAAGTGGTCAATTGTACTAGAGTTCTATTCTGCAAGGGGACTGTATTGTTATAAAGCTTAACCCGTTGAAGATTATGATGCATTTTGACTGCTTATTCGGGCTATCATTAGACGATTTTATACAGCTTAGGAAGGATCTGTGGGAAATAAAAGAGTACAAAGTATTTCATCCAACCCGACTTTCATATACCCTTCCTAATCTAAATACAATCTTCTAATAGTAGCCATAATTTACAAATTAAATAAGTGTTGGATCCTCAAGGGGTTAAATTAAAAAGCTGCAGGACCAGAAATTTACTGAAAGACATTAGTTGCCCGGCATAAAAATCAGGTGACTCTGCCTAGCAACGCCCCCGCATATAAACCTACAATAGCTCACAATCTCCTCTTACAATCCTCACCTTAACCCATACACAATCACTTCCTTACATTGCTCCACTCGTCTGCTTATCCACCCACAATCACCCTCTCATTCACTTTCAATCACCCTTATTCACCCACATTAACCTTCCTATCTCACCCACAATTACAACTTGACCCTCCCACCTTCATCCACCTACTTTCTGCTTACCCTCATCACCCCACGATCACCCCTACTCTAACACCTTCCCCTTCGTCCTCCTCCCCCACCAACCCAACACCTCTCCATCCCTCCATATTTCCATCTTACACCCCTCCCTCCTATCACCTTTCCCTTTGCCCTCCTTCCATCTATCCTACACCCCTTCTGCCCCCCCCCCTCCTATCCTATACCCCTTCCCTAATACCTTCCCCTTTTGGCCCTCCTCATATACCCCCCCTTCCCTCCCTATCCTACATCCCTAACACCTTCCCCTTCGTCCTCCTTCACCTCTCCTCTCCCCCCTCCCACCCACCCACCCCAGATTCTCCGCCCTCATCCAATTTCTGGCCTGCACACCCGTCCATCCACGCCCCCCTCCGCCCCCCCTGAGGACACGATTTTATGATAGGCAACCCATTTCAGACACTAACGTCAATGTTAAGCATTTATATTTCAGGGAAGGGTCAGCCAGGGAATAGGTGTGGAAATTTTCAGCCCATATGCTCTAGCCCTTTTTGAGTCACAGAGGTTGCGGTTCACGATTTCTGGACTAGCTATTTGGAACAGGGTATAGTGTGATTTGCTTAATGTCTTTGTTAATGGAATTCATACACTCCTCCTTATAGATTGTCCTTATGTTATCATCCAGGTTATCAGGGAACTATTGATTTTGAATGTGCGGCTGGGTCAAAGGTGGGTTGTAGGAAATATAGTGGGGAGCTCGGACCCCCCCCCCCCAATGCTCACGCTCGGTCACACGCCTGCCCTCTCTCTCACGCTCATTCCTCACTCTTGCTGTCCTCGTCTCTGTCTGTCTCTGTCTGTCTCTCTCTCTTTCTCTTTCTCTTTCTCTTTCTCTCTCTCTCTCTCTCTCTCTCTCTCTTCCTTCATCATGATAGAGAGTAAGAGTGAGGGACAGTGAGAGAAACAAACCTAGTATCAGTAATTGTCTCCCTCTCTCTCTCTCTCTCTCTCTCTCTCTCTCTCTCTCTCTCTCTCTCTCTCTCTCTCTCTCTCTCTCTCTCTCTCTCTCTCCTTATATGTTACCTGTTCACTTGCGAGTAAAGGAAGAGCATCAGTTTTGTTTCACACCCAGACTCGATTTCACTTACCTGGGGAAAAAGAAGAAAACAAAAATTATTAATTATACATAAATTATACACGATATGAATGGTTTTAAGTTATCTATATTATCATGGGGAGATATGTAACAATTAAGTCATGAGAGAGAGAGAGAGTAAGAGAGTGTAAGTGAGAAAGAGAGAGAGAGAGAGAGAGAGAGTGTGTGTGTGTGTGTGAGTGTAAGTGAGAAAGAGAGAGAGAATGTGTGTCTAAGTGAGAAAGAGAGAGAAAGAGTGTGTGAGTGAGGTATGAGTGAGAGAGGGAGAAGATAAGTATAGCATGCCATACAAACAACCCTAGCGTGATCCAGTGTAGCATGACGGAAGGCCACTACTATAACATGACCCCCCCCCCCCTCCTAACCATATATACACCCCCTGGTTGGACAAGGCAAATGGTGAGTCAACAAACAGTACATGGTCAACATAACATACTCACATTCACATAAACGTTCAGGCAGGCGCACACACACACACACACACACACACACACAGGTCGGTATAGCCAAGTGGTCTAAGGCACTTTGCTCTGACCGTGAGGTCGAGGGTTCAAGTCCCTCAGAATCTTAATATTTTTTTCTTTTTCCGGACATCCCGATGGAGAGGATTGTATCGTGGTCCCTTTCTAGTCAAACTGCTCATGTATTAGCTTGTGTTAGCCTGCACGTACTCTCACAAGAGCATCTGCATATGTACTATGGTGAGAACTCAGGCATATCATGCTCGCCAAAGGTTGCTAAGATACTTAAGATAGAATAAGCATTGTACACTGCCTAGGGTAAGAAAAACTGTAGATTTTTAATCTTATGGCTGCAAGTTAACAATAAACCGACAATTATAGCATATACTATATAATTATTACACACACACACACGCACACATATGACATGGCATGAACATAGGAAAGGTGAGACTCATTAGTCCATCATTAGCCTAATTATTATGTTCCTTCCAACAACCAACCATACTCCTAAAATCGATTAATGAAATTTACAAACACATGTGGCAGTCCGTGGACTCGAACCCAGGATGCTCACACCGAAAATCAACACCTTATACATCGCACCACGAAGACAGTTAAAGGTTGGTGGACACTGCCTATTCAGATTTGAAAGGCCCTGTGGGGGTCAGAGGGTTAATGAAGAAAATGTTCCTCTCTGTGATTCCTAGAGACCCTTCCTAAGCTATATAATATAATTGTTAACGTTAGCTAGAATCAAAGCCGAATGACGTCACCGTGAACTGACAGGGTGAACAAACATGGCAAATATTACACAGAAAATGTTCCATAGCAAATATTCTACAGAAAATACTACAAAGAATATATTACAAAAAAAAATACTCCACATAAAATTCTACACAGAAAAAATATTACATATAAAATACTACAAAGAAAATACTACAAAGAAAATACTACAAAGAACATAAATATTACACAAAAAATATTTCACATAAAACAAAAACTCCCAACTTTTTCTGCTACACACACGCGCGAAAAATGACATATTTAGCTTGAAGTCATTACACAACTCACAAAGCAGAAAAATAGAATGGTATTTTTCATCAATTATTTTAGCACAGGCAAAAAGAAAATGAAGCATTGTTTTGGTTTGTTGTTCTTGTGTGTGTGTGTGTGTGTGTGTGTGTGTGTGTGTGTGTGTGTGTGTGTGTGTGTGTGTGTGTGTGTGTGTGTGTGTGTCAATAATGGCTAAATATTTCCAGTTATAATCTCATGTATAGACACTAAATTTAACAATAAAACTCGATTGATTCCTCTAAAAAAATACATCATAATTCACTCAATTAGTCTTCTGGCATTTCTTAGATTTACTAAACATTGAGAAGGGTTTAACATAAACACAAGAAAACTGCAGTCTGTAGAAAGCTGATTGGCCCACACAAGGCAGATTCCTTTCACACCCAACCTATCTCGTCATCTGTTATTGCCAATGGGATGGAATGAGTGGGACAGTGTAGGTGTTTAACCTTTTCAGTACTGGTGACGTCTTTTTGTTTTTATTTCCGATGCATTTAGACGATTTTATGAAGCTTCGGAAGGATGTATGGCAGCTAAAAGGATTAATCTCGATAGTCTGTAGCCTTTTAGTTGAGTAGACGTCTTTTTTAAGCTGCATAACATTTCTAATAGTTGCCAAAATATAATGAAAAGGACGTCACCGGTACTGAAAGGGTTGTTTGTTTTAACCCCTTCTGTACCTGAGCCGTCCTTTTAACTTGATTCTGGCTACTATTAGACGATTTTGTTCAGCTTCAAAACGGCCTCCGGCAATGAACAGGCTTCGAACTATCTCGCTTAACCCTTTTGCAACCTCAGATCCTTCCTAAGCGGCACAAAATCCTCTCTATATAGCTAGAATAAAATGTTAAAAAGTCACCGGTACACGAAAGGTTAAAGAGTAAGTTATTAGCTATGAATATGACCCTATTGGTTTGACCTCTAAGCAACTGTTGACCCTTTAGCCTTAGCCCTTAAATGACCTATTTTCAACACACCTCCTCTTCTCTCTCTCTGTATGTGAGTTAAAATCCCTCTTAGTTTTTCTATGCATCTCTTTCTCACTTCGCTTAAACAATTTTTTTCTAATTATCTCTAGCCCCCAACCCTCTCTCATCGCTTGCATGTAACCTCTCTTTCTCTCTCTCTCTCTCTCTCTCTCTCTCTCTCTCTCTCTCTCTCGTCCTGCCTTCCTTTTCGAGTTACGATCCCCCTCGAGTTTGGCACCGAAGCTTCCTCTCTCACACCGGGGTAAGCAAGGCTCTCTCTCTCTATCTATCTATGTATCTATCTTTAGCTATAGATCTATCTATCTTATTTTATCTACCTTATCCACTACACTCTTTCCACCCACACGTTCACTCTCACTTGCAATCAGGACCTATACGTATTGTAGAATTAGCTACGCTTGTAGTGGCACCGAGGAGCGCGCCGCTCCTTGTTCTTAAGTTTTCCCTGGAGGCAGATTTAAGCCCATTGACTATAAAACGCCTTGCCCAAACTATTTTTTTTTTTTTAATTTCAACTAGAAACATTTAAGATAATACTGCAATGAAAGAGTATTGTATATTCATTAACACATTATTACATACTCTTTCATAATATGTACCGGTATGTGCAGTCTAAAGCATAAATATGGCGACGTATCCCTTTGAACCGGTATCGAACCCAAACGAGACAAAACAATGGTTTATTATATCCTGGATGCTTCAGAACTTGGCTTTAAGGGGAGGTTTCTAGTTGATTCCCTAGACTTCCATCAAACTTAAAATTACTCCCCCTAGACCCCTTTTCAAGTTAAATTTGTAAATTTTTCGGTAGAAAAATTTCCCGGGCGAAGGCCGATTCCCCTTAAATTACAGACTCGCTATCGCTCGCCAGGAAAAAATCGACACCTAAATGGCACGAATGGTCTTAAAATTGACAGAAATGGGGCGAGGGTTCTTAAAATCGCCAAACTAATGGGGGCGAACGTCTTAAAATCTCAAAAGCAATGGGGCTAAACATGAGGGAGAAAGAGGTCCAGAAAAAAATCCTCCAGGTGGAAATCTCCCCTTAAAGGTTCAAGGACTCAAATGGGTATCCCTTTATTTAGGCTTAGAAGAGTATTATTGTTAGTAAGTCGCACGACCAACCCATGACTATAATATTATTTAAGGGCAGATGTCCACTTGAGGGATTTTTTTTCTTGACTCCTTTCTCCCTCATGTTTAGCCCCATTGTTTTTCTAATTTTAAGACGTTTGCCCCATTACTTTGACTATTTTAAGAACTTTCAACCCATTTCTGTCAATTTTAAAACCTTTCATGCCATTTAAGTGTCGATTTTATCCTGGCGAGCGATAGCGATCCTGTAATTTAAGAGGAACCGGCTTTCTACCAAAAAATTTACAAATTTATCTTGAAAGGGGCTCAAGGGGGTGTAATCTTAAGCTTGAAGGATATCTACGGACCAAACTAAAAACCTCCCCTGAAGAATAGTGTATGTCTGTTTTGAAGCCATGTATAACTTTCGCCATATAGTAGTAACTCAGTCTCTCTCTCTCTCTCTCTCACACACACGCACAAAAAGCCTGATAAAGTATATAGGCTACCCTCTTTCCTGCTTTTTTCACCTTGCCCCCCCCTCCTCCCCCAATCGTCCGTCTGTCTGTCTTCCTGTCTGCCTATACAACCCCCCCCCCCCCTCACACACACACACACACGCACGCACGTACACAGCTTGATGGAGTATGTATAGTCTACTCTCATTCTGTTTTCATCTTGTTCTCTCTCTCTCCTCTCAAAGACACACACACTAACACACAAAGCTTGATAAAGTATATAAGCTATTCTCGTATCGTGCTTTTTTTAACGTTATTCCCTGCAAGTCCTCTCTCTCTCTCTCTCTCTTTCTCTCTCTGTCACTGTCCAACCTTCCCCTCTGTGTGTGTGTGTGTGTGTGTGTGTGTGTCCCTCGTTTCCAGCCAGCCAACCAACCAGCCTCCCTCCCTCTCTCTCTTTCCCCTGGGCTCACACAGTCGTCCCTCCCTCTCTCTCTCCCCTCACAGGCTTAGGTCCGCTTCCCCTCAGACACACACACACACGCACACGCACACACATGCCCTCCCTCCCCCTCCTCCCAGCCCTCACACACACACACACACACATACCCACCCTCCCCCTCCTCCCAACCCTCACACACACACACATACCCTCCCCTCCCCCCTCACTCGGCTTCATGTCCCTTCCAGCCCTCCCTCCCTCCCTCCCCTTAGCCTGACCCTTCCAGCATTCCCCCTCTTTTCCCCTCCCCTCCTCCCACCTCCTCATCCTCCTCTCTCACCCACAGACCTAGCATAGTTCTCTTTCGTTTTCTTTGCTGTTTTATCCTTCATTCTTTTATTATCATCCTATCATTCTTTTACTTTATCCTCTAGTCTTCTATCATTCCAGTAAGAGCGTCAATTTACTCCTCAACCACAGAGTTAGCCAAGTTATATTTCCTTCTTTGCTGTTTTATCGTTCATTATGGTATAATTATTCCATTGTGTATCATATGTTCTAAGTCTTGTATCATTCTAGTTCAACCGTCATTCCACTCTTCACAGCAAACAAAGCACAGTTCATTTGTCTTCTTTGCTGTTTTATCTTCAGTTCCTCTTTCGACCAATCCATTCATCCATTTGCTAAGCTTTAAACCCCGAAATTTGTTTTCTGCTGACTCTTTAAACTTAGTCCATGATAATTCCAGCAGCACTCCTCTCACCTACAGAAATATACCCTGTTCCAAATAGGTAGGCTAGAAATCGTGAACCCTAACCTGTAATTCAACAAGGGCTAGAACAGATCGGCTGTACATTTCCACACCGATACCTGGGTTGACCCTTCCCAGATGGTAGAAATAGTAACTCGATTACTCTAGTCGTGTGTGAAATATACAGGTTTAATGTTGTTGTTGTTGTTGTTGTTGTTCCCCAAGCTGCCTGGCCGAACAGCCCCAAGGCCCCGAGCAAGGCCAAGGCCATAACCGAGCGCCCCCACAGAACCCTCCCTGCCTACCACAATAAAGCCTGGGTGACCGAAGCCACTCCATGGCGGGGAGCTGAGGAGGGTGCGGAAATGCCTGGGAAACCAAAGCCCTACCCAGGGCCCTGTGCCCCTCAGCAATTATGAAGAGAAAGTTGAGGGGCAAAGGAAAAATGTGACGCTTTGGCTTCCAATCTTGGTAGATTGGGAGGTCAATCCACGGAAGAGACGCCGTCACTTGAGATCTAGAAAATATATAAGTAAAAGGATTCAAGAGTTTTGTCCTACTTAATTTGATTAGGGTATGGAACACTTTTACTGTATTTCGTTCTGTGTGTGTGTGTGTTTTTTCTTTTCTCCATCATTATCTTTCATTTCGTTTCAATATTCCCTTGTATCACTCCAGTACGCAATTCATTTGACTCCTTACCTACAGTCTTACCGTACTATTTTACATATTTGTTGTTTTACCTTCCATTTCTTTTTTGGCCAGTCCATCCTACATTGCCCTGATCCTAGTCTACCCCCAAACTCGTTTCCTCGACTGTTTCATGTTTCTCCCTTTCATTTGTCTTTATACACGAACACAGTATAGTTCCCCCTTTCTTTCATACAGTTTTCCTTCTTTCATTGTTTTCTTTCTTTCATAGTTTTATTTATTTCGTAGTTTTCCCTTCTACTTCTCTTTCAACCATTCCACTACTTTTTATCCTGAGCTTTGCAAACCCTAAGCATTTTCTCTCGACTTCTCGTTTTGTCCACCACCACCACACCTATTCCAAGAAAAATATATCTATCTTTCTATCTTTATAGTTAGCTCTTCTAGTTTCCCTTTTCGATCTAGCCAACCCTTCTTTTCCTGGACTTTTAAACTTTCTCCCATTTTCTTTGTTTACTTTTTTTCAGCAGTCTCCCTGCAATTCACTCCTTCCACACAATCCTCTTTCAATCTTTACAATTTTCTCTTTCAATTTATGTGATCCATCATTCCATCCCTCTTGTTCTTGGCCTTTGCAAATCCCCCTAGCTTTTATTTACCTCCTTCGTCCAGCAATTCCAAGATCATTCCAGCATTCCCTTTACCCACAGACCAAGCAAACCCTCACCAGCCCGTTTCCCATCTTCGCAGCTCTCGTCTTTGAGTTTTGTTTTCGACCATTCCATCCTATCATTTCCTGGCTTCTGCAAATCTGCCCTTAGTCTGTTTTATCCTTCCAGCTTTAACCATGATCATTCCAGCACACCCTTCTCTCCCACCCTTTACCTACGAAATCTTCATAATTTTTTTGTTTCGTATTTGCAATGCTTTATTTCCGCGTCGACTATTAAATTCCTTCTCTTCGTAAGTTTTATCTGTTGCCCATTTCTATCTGACCTTTCCATGATTATTCCAGCAATCTCTCCACTTCTCAACTACGTTACTTTTATACCTGTTTCCATATTTTAACCCTTTCAAGATACAATACGAAATTCTTCTCTGCTATTGTTAGACTATTTCATGCAGATTAGGAAAGGTATATGGCAGTCAGAGGGTTATTTGAGATCACAGATCCTTCCAAAGCTGTATGAAATCGTCTAATGATAGCCAGCATAAACTGTCAATACGCGTCATGATTCTCAAAGAGTTAAACGTCCTATTTTACCACTACCTGACCTTAGCAATTTTTTGTTTTACCTATCTGCCATTCCCTCCTTTAGCGACTCTTTATTCCATTTTTCCCATTTCCAGACATTTCAGATCGCACCCTTAAGCCGGTATCACACGAGAGCTTTTGTGGTCAACATTCGATGGTCAAAATTTTTCTGGCAACATTTCTGGAATATTTTGCACTGGTATTGGAAACTAGACTGATAGTAGATGAATTTAGGTATCTGAAATATATTAAATGTTTACCTCATAAGCTGCTAGACCAGTATTGAGGATAAATGAGTGAAAAAGTGTTCGTGTGATATCGGCTTTACCCTTCCCGATCTTCAGCTGCTTCTCCTTTCCAGATTTTCGCATTTCCCTCCCTCCCTTCCTTTTCCTTTTGTCCCACTCTCTCTCTCCCATGAGCCATCCCTCCTTCCTCAAAAAATAGTCCAGTTCTTTTCCTTCCACGTCTTTCTCGTTCACCCCTCTACAAACTCTCTCTCTTCTTTCCTTGACCATGCCAGCCTTAGCCCTCCCATCTCTCACTTTGTTTCCATCCATTATTAGTTATCTTATAAAATTATATTGTTTGCCATTCATTAATATGATTTTACTATTCACTCAAATCATGCTTTCTTTGTTTAGTTTAAATCCTTTTATTATTTCGCCTTTGTTTCAATCCATTATTGTTTTCCTATCCACTCAAGGCATGCAGTTCGGGATAGGTTCGAACAATTATTAAGGGGAGATTTCCACTTGAGGGATTTTTTTCTTGACCCCTTTCTCCCTCATGTTTAGCCCCATTGCTTTTGATATTATAAAACGTTTGCCCCATTAGTTTAGCGATTTTAAGAACTTTCACCTCATATTAAGACCTTTCGTGCAATTAAGGTGTCGATTTTATCCTGGCGAGCGATAGCGAGCCTGTAATTTAAGAGGAACCGGCCTTCGGCCGGGAAATTTTTCTACCGAAAAATGTACAAATTTATCTTGAAAAGGACTCAAGGGGGTGTAATTTTAAGTTTGATGGAGGTCTAGGGAACAAACTAAATACCTCCCCTTAAGGCCATGATTTATGTCTTAGAGTGTAGGCTACTGTACAATGAGCCAAACTAGTGTGCATTCACGCCATGATTATATAAATGGAAAGAAGCATAGCATTGCCCTAAAAACCCTTAATTGATCATATTGTTAACTATTGCAGAAGAATATACACGCTTCCAATTCAATCATACAAATGTTCCTTCTATGCATAACATCATAGAGTGTATCTAAATTTATGTGGCCAACTGTTTTACTCATAATCAACGTAATTCTTCAGTTGTCCACCGTTTTTTTTTTTCAAGCATACATATATATTATATAATTCATGGTTCTGTCTAGTGGTATAACTTACTATCTCTTCCGTTCCAGCCCAGACCCTCTTACGTATCTCTCTACCTTTCATGTCAACCTGCTCTTCTCTCTCTCTCTCCTCTTAAACCAAATCTCTCCTTTTCTAAAGATAGTTCTCTCTCTCTCTCCTTTTTCTGCCACAAATATTCTGCCTCCCTACATGTGCCCACTCATTCTCTCTTTTTTTTCTCTCTCTCTCTCTCTCTCTCCTGTCTTCAGAAATTCTCCAGCCTTCCTCTCACTCCTCCTCACCCGCTGCGTTCCTTCCACTTGCTTTCTTACGCCCTCTTGACGATCCCAACTCTCTCCCTCTCTCTTTCTGTCTCTATCTCTCTCTCTCTCTCTCACACACACACACACACACACACACACACACATTCTCTCTCTCTCTCTCTCTCCTCCAGCTGGACTCCTAACGTACTCCTCATAGTTTACTCTTCTGTCCCTTTTAGTTTCCCCTTAAACTTAGTTCCTTTGTTTACCTCATAATCACGTTTTCTTCCACTGTTGCCGAGTGCTATAGTAGGCTCAAGGACGAGGCATATCTTCATAGTTAAGTTGGATAGACATACTATATTAGGCTGGGTATGAAAGGGATCTGCCTTGTGTGAATCAGTTGGCTTTCTGCAGACTACAGACTTCTTAATGTTCTTATATTCGCAGGTTAACCTCAAAGTCCTATTTTAGTTTTTTTCCCCAATTAATAATCAGTTGAAGATTATGAAGCATTTTGGCAGTTTATTGTGGCTATCATTAGACGATGTTATACAAGTTAGGAAGGATCTGTGGCAATTATAAGGATAAAGACTCGCTCCATTAAGGGGAGGTTTTTAGTTCGTTCCCTAGAATTCCATCAAGCTTAAAATTACACCCCCTAGACCCCCTTTCAAGATAAATTTGTAAATTTTTCGGTAGAAAAATTTCCCGGCCAAAGGCCGGTTCCTCTTAAATTACAGGCTCGCTATCGCTCGCCAGGATAAAATCGACACCTAAATGGCACGAAAGGTCTTAACATTGACAGAAATGGGGCAAAAGTTCTTAAAATCACCAAACTAATGGGGCGAACGTCTTAGAATATCAAAAGCAATGGGACTAAACATGAGATAGAAAGGGATCCAGAAAAAAATCCCTCAAGTGGAAATCTCCCCTTAACCTCTGACTTCCATATACCCTTCCTAATATGAATAAAATCATCTAATAATACCAGAAAAAAAAAACTGTCAAAACGCGTCATAATCCTTGAGGGGTTGAAGATTATCTTGTATATTTGGTGAGTAAGAAAAACATAATATAATCAATTAATCAGTCTTCCAATCCTCACTCACTCACTCTTAAGGGGGCCCACCTCCAATTTGTTTCTCTCTCTCTCTCTGGGTTGTATCCATTCGGCCCCATTCAGCCTACTGTTTTAAGACGTTTATCCCCATCCAGGTGTCGTTTTTTTCCTAGCGAGCGGTAGCGAGCCAGGATATTTTGTATAATGTTTTTGACAGCAGGCTAAATTTGTACATTTTTCGATAGAAAAATTTCGGATTTCTCCATACAATGCTGGCTCGCTATCGCTCGCCAGGAAGAAATTGACACCTGGATGGGGATAAACGTCTTAAAACAGTAGGCTGAATGGGGCCGAATGGATACAAGCCAGAGAGAGAGAGAGATAAGGAGAGACAAAAAGCAGGTCACCCCCCTTAACTCTTCTAGCCATCTATTCCTCTACCTCTCTCACAACTTTCTCATTCACCTCACTCTCACACTTCTACACAAACTCCCACTCTTTTTACCTCCCCCCTTCCCCTCCCCACCCACACCTGTCAGCCTCCATCTCTACTCCAATCCCCCCCCCCCCTCCTCCTTTCTCTATACCACCCCCATCTATCCCACTGGTATTTCAACCCACACTCCTGCGAATCACCCACTCCATTACCACTCAACCCCCCCCTTCAACTTTTACTCCAACCCCCCACTCCTGTAAATCACCCACTCCATTCCCACTCGCCTTTCCCCTTACCCACTGGCACCCTCCACCCTCCTCCCCTCAACCTGGCACCCTCCACCCCCCTCCCTTCAACCTGGCACCCTCCACCCCCTCCCTTCCCCTTCAACCTGGCACCCTCCACCCCCTCCCTTCAACCTGGCACCCTCCACTTCAACCTGGCACCCTCACCCCCCTCCCTTCAACCTGGCACCCTCTACCCCCTCCCTTCAACCTGGCACCCTCCACCCCCTCCCTTCAACCTGGCACCCTCCACTCACCCCCCCTTCAACCTGGCACCCTCCACCCCCTCCCTTCAACCTGGCACCCTCCACCCCTTCCCTTCAACCTGGCACCCTCCCCTCCTCCCCCTTTCAGCCTGGCACCCTCCGACCTGGCCTCATCCACCTCCCTCCCTTCAACCTGGCACCATCCCCTCCTCCCCCCTTCAACCTGGCAGCCTCAAGCCCCCCCCCCCCCCCCCCCCAATGCTCCAGCTGGCCCCTCAGACGCACACGCACATAAAAAGGCATTTCTACTGCGGCCACCACCGTCTTCGATCTCTGCTTGCCCCCCCCCCCCCCCCTCCCACTGCCCCCTCCACCCACTCACTCTCTCTCTCTCTTTCTCTTTCCACTACCTCCTTTCCTTTCTTCAACGTTTGTCCTTCATATATTTCTATTTTGTTTTATGTTTTCTCCTGTGTCCCCCCTTTCCCTCTCCTTCTTCTACTCACTCTCTCTCTCTCTCTCTCTCATCCTTTCCCTTCTTCAGCAGGGATTCGTTTTATGTCCCCCTTGTCTTCCTCCGCTTCCATTCGAGTTTCTCTGAACCTCTCGCTCTCTTCGTTGGAAACTCATAGACTGCGAGCCAACTCATTGAAGCATTTAGGATACTGTAATGTTTTGATAGATGCTTTGCTTCAGTATAGTCACAACACACATATATGGCTTGAAATTATATATAGAACTCTAACATACAGTATTTGGACGTATTTAATATTATGTTTCATAATATTGTTGGACATTTATTGCAGAACAGTTCGTAATTTTTGCACACTTTGGTATTTCTGTAAAATGTCTAATCCGAATTGTCTTTACATGCTGGGTGTTTTATTATTTCTACTAGAGTGTAGCAAATGTATTTGGAGATCTCGGTGGGTGCGGAGAGAGCCTTTTTTTTTTTCCTTGTTATCCTTCCCCCATTGTACTGCAGCTTGGATTGAGCATGTGTACTGCTTCATGAATTAACTAAGCCGGACCACCTACTTAGGATCGCCAGGAATGTGTAGTATGTGTGCCTATGTAACTTTGTGTAACTCTCTTTCTGTCCACTCACCCAGCCTTGCTCGCTCGCCACCTCTCTCTTGTCATTTCTCTCTCGGTCTCCCTCCTGCCTGGGCCTCCTTTACACTCCCTCTCACTCTCTCAGTATCTCTCTCTCTCTTTACTATCTTCTTTCCTTTCTCCAACGTGGGTCATTCATTTTATTCCTTTCCTTGTGTCCACCCTCTTCCTTCCTTCTCTCTCTCTCTCTCTCTCTCGTAGGCTACAGGTATTTGATTGTAAACCTCTTCTTAGCTTTTTGTTTTCTTCGTTCTTAAATTACATCTCTCTCTCTCTCTGTTGTTTATAGCCTGTGTGTGTGTGTGTGTGTGTGTGTGTGTGTGTGTGTGTGTGTGTGTGTGTGTGTGTGTGTGTGTGTGTGTGTGTGTGTGTGTGTGTGTGTGTGTGTGTGTGTGTGTGTGTGTGTGTGTGTGTGTGTTTTATCCCATCCTAGGTTCTCCCATCTTTAAGTTTCCCTTGACCATGATGTTTATAATTATATTTTACTATTACCAGTATTAGTATTATCCTCAACCTACTTTCCCCCATCGCTCCAACTTTGACTTTGCATTTGTTTAGTCAACTTATCTCTTTGAAGATTATTATGCATTTTAACAGTTGATTCTGTCTATTATTCGACGATTTTATTCAGATTCGGAAGTGTATATGGAAGTCAGGGTGTTTAATTGAGATAGTCTGTACCTTTAAGTTCCCACAGATTCTTCCTAAGTTTTATAAAATCGTCTAATGATAAACAGAATAAACAATCAAAATGCGTCATAATCATTAAGGGGCTTAGTAATATCCAATAATTTGTTTCAACTATTTATTATATGCTTCATCCATTTCCATTTGTCATTCGCAATATTTCAAGTATTTTGGATGGGTTTGATTTTTGTGTTCCTCTTTTATTCCCCACTGGATTTTTGTTTTGTTTTTTTGTATAGTCGACTCTCTCTCTCATCTTGTCACTTGTCAGCTCCTCCCCATCTCTTCTCTTTTCCCTAAATACCTACCTACCTCCTGTTAACTTACCTACCTACCGACCTACCCACCCACCAACCGACCTACCCACCCACCAACCTACCCCCCCACTTACCTACCTACCTACCCATCCGTCTACCTACCTACCTACCTACCCACCCACCAACCTACCTATACCAACCTACCAACCCACTTACCTACCTACCCACCCACCAACCTACCTATACCAACCTACCCACCCACTTACCTACCTACCTACCCACCTATCTACCGACCTACCAACCCACCAACCTACCCACCCACTTACCTACCTACCTACCCATCCGTCTACCTACCTACCTACCTACCCACCCACCAACCTACCTATACCAACCTACCCACCCACTTACCTACCTACCTACCCATCCGTCTACCTACCTACCTACCTACCCATCAGCTTACCTACCTTCTGCCATTTGCCCTTCCTACATTCTTTCCTTTATAATCTATTTTTATCTTCCCTACCTTGGCCGAGGCAGATTTTCGACCCAGGTATGAACTTGAGAAATCAGCTGCCTCAATGTAGAATTCGGGACAAACGACAAACACTATTGAGTAATATTTTGGGCTTCTTACATAATTATCTTGTAGTTAATTTGCAATACAGTTGTAAATGCCGAGATATAATATTGCAAGAATATAAATGAAATGTAGAGGATGACGCCAAGGCACATATATACTGCATAGCACACACATCATCCATCCCTATGTGTTTTGTCATGACAAAGCGACGTAGGTATTGCGTATTAGGTACTCTTTTTGTTCTCTCGACCCTCCTTTAAAAACGACTCGATCTCTTGATTTATTATTCACCCTCTTCTGTATTATCTCTCTCTCTCTCTCTCTCTCTCTCTAGGGCATACATAACATAAATAAACACATGCTGAACAGAGTAGTTGTAATTGTCACACATATTCACCTTATTATCTCTCTTTCTCTCTCATAATTTGTTTTTCAACCTTGCATAACTATCTCTCTCTCTCTCTCTCTCTCTCAGACTTTACCACCAGCGGCCCAGGTCCTCTTTTACGCTTCTCCTCTATTCATCCCTTAGAGTTCATGCGCCTCTCTCTCTCTCTCTCTAATTGTGTATAGGAGTGAACCTCATAGTAATAGAGTACTGTAGTAGTATGGCAGTATTTAGCACACTTTGCAATATGTCTCTTTTCATGTCTACCATCTTCCTGGAATGGACCAATAGAATTTCAAGATGCAAACTATAACATCCCAGTAAATAAAAAAAAAATAATACACAAAATAAAATAAAATAGATGCTAGTAAGATAATAATAACAATAATAATAATAATGATAATAACAATAATAATAATAAAAAAAAAAAAAATAATAATAAAGTTACACGTCACTATTCCCCCCCCCCCCCCAGCGCTTCTAAAAATATACGCAATTTCCCGTAACTCTCTGTCCGAGTATCTAAAAATACGACCCTATTTCCAAACCCGCACCTCTCTTTTCAAGTTTAGCTAATTGGTAGCCTACTCACTATCTCCAAGTTATGCCGGTATCACAGGAGCACGTTTTCCCTCAACATTTATCCTCAACACTGGTCTGGCAGCTTATGAGGTCCCAACACTTTAATTATTTCTGGTCACCTAAATTGAGCTATAATCTCTCTAGTATCCGAATGTCATTGCATAACATTCCAGAAATGTTGCCAAACAAAATTAATGTTGATCATCGAATGTTTACTATAAAGGCTCTCGTGTGATACCAGCTTTATCTTCACCAATTTCCTCTTCCCATCCCTGAGTCCAAAATGGCGACCGAATAAACAGTTGTCCGTTCTCTTTTACTACAGGATCTCTCTCTCTCTCTCGTTCACCTCAATATATATCTCCCCTTTTCTCTCAAATCCCATCTTTGTTCTACCTGGAACAACCTTTCCTCAGAATTTGTAAACAGTTCTTCAGTAGAGCAGTTCAAGAAGAGAGTAGATAGTATTTTACACACTGTTATAACAAGGGACTGGAGAAGGAATGGAGTTCTTGAAAAAGGGCTCCAGTCATGACGCTATTCTTGACTTACAGTGTGCTGGCTTAATAATCCAGAGGGGTTGATAGCCTCTGAACTCCTATATTAACTAAGTGTTATGAGTGTAGTGCCCTAAAAAAAAATTCTCCTTCCAATTCGAGTATCTCTCCTGAATGGAGCGCATGGCCTCTGAGATACTAACTATGCCTTTATTTGTAACTCCTTGTAACCCAACCTTGACTGAAGTGAGAGAGAGAGAGAGAGAGAGAGAGAGAGAGAGAGAGAGAGAGAGAGAGAGAGAGAGAGAGAGAAGAGAGAGAGAGAGAGAGAGAGAGAGAGAGAGAGAGAGAGAGAGAGAGAGAGAGAGAGAGAGAGAGAGAGAGAGAGAGAGAGAGAGAGAGGTAAAATCACTCTCTGCTAGGTCAGACTGAGTGACAAAGACTCTGACCTCATCTGCGCGACCGAAGAAGGAAAGTAAGAAAAAGCCAAAAAGAGTAAGAATGGGATAAAGAGGAGGTGGGAGGCAGATCGATAAAGGTGGGAGGAGGGAGGGAGGGGTAGAAATCCTATTGTTAGAGAGAGTGGTCATATGTTTAGTTAGGCTCTCTCTCTCTCTCTCTCTCTCTCTCTTGTTATCTCTCTCTCTCTCTTTAGATACCAACCATGCAGACTATAATACGTTCGTTGCGTATAGGTACGAGGCGATCTCAAGACACCTTAGCTCCCAGTGCACAACGAACCGGATCATGATTATGTCCGCCTGTATTAAATTATGTATTATGTGATTTATACCATTGCCTATTTTTGTAATAATTGTACGACACTGTTAATGTATTATGCATCATGTAATTCGTTTAAAATTAATTAATTGTATGAACAGCCGTTGCATAATTAACAGAAGAAAATAATATGAATCTAAATCTGAATCTCTAGGGACACAGGGAATGGTTAGTATTACAAAGATCCTGCAGCCATTGTATATTTAATGGAAATAAAATAATCTGAATCTGAATCTCTCTCTCTCTCTCACACACACACACACACACACACACACACACACACACACACACACACACACACACACACACACACCAATCAAATACACGTGTTCCATTTATAACTTGTACCCCAACCAGATGGATCCGAACCCCCTGGACGCTAAGGCCAGGGCACAGCGAATTATTTACCTGGGCCACGACCTGATAAAGGCTAAACAACCGCTCCCCAGTACTTAATAGGAGGATTAAAGGGGGATGGGCGTATTTGTGTTCTCATTTATGTATCTTTGTAATTTGTTTTGTTTCCTCCCTAGACCTCCATCAAGCTTTAAAAAAAAAAAACCCCAAGACCCTCCTTCAAGATAAATTTTTACATTTTTCTCCCGGCCGGCCGAGGGCTGGTTCCTCTTAAATTACAGGCTCGCTGTCACTCGTCAGGAAAAAAATCGGCACCTAAATGGCAAGAAAGGTCTTAAAATTGACAAAGAAATAGGGCAAAAGGTCTTAAAATCGCCAGACTAATGGGCCGAACCTCTTAAAATCTCAAAAGCAACAGAGGTAAACATGAGGGACCACAAAAACGACCCATCTCCCCTTAAACCATGGTCAAGGTTTTATCTCCTTCCATCTATACACGTGTAGACCCTCATTGTCAGAGTACATAAGAACATAAGAACATAAGAAAATGGGAGTCTGCAGAAAGCCGATTGGCCTAAGCAAGGCAGATCCCTGTCCCACACAACCCCAAATCAATTACAAAGCCCAATTATAGGCTCAACACTCTAATACCCTGAGGATCATCTTACCAAAACGGTTAGAGATTAACGCAGGATTATGGGGGTCTGCAGAGCGCTGATTGGCCCAACCCGGCTGATCCCTTCACACACCCAACCCTTCTCGTCCATTCCTTTCTTTATCCAATTTTATCTTAAAGCTCCCTACAGTTTTAGATCCCACTATAGCACTTGGTTCTATACGTACTGTCTGTCAACCAAGCCACTGTCAACCAACTAAGATAGGGGGCAGGTTAAGTCTGTATATAGGTTTTTTGCCATTAGTTAAGAACATAAGAACATAAGAAAATGGGAGTCTGCAGAAAGCCGATTGGCCTAAGCAAGGCAGATCCCTGTCCCACACAACCCCAAATCAATTACAAAGCCCAATTATAGGCTCAACACTCTAATACCCTGAGGATCATCTTACCAAAACGGTTAGAGATTAACGCAGGATTATGGGGGTCTGCAGAGCGCTGATTGGCCCAACCCGGCTGTTCCCCCTTCACACCCAACCCTTCTCGTCCATATGCTTATCCAATTTTATCTTAAAGCTCCCTACAGTTTTAGATCCCACTATAGCACATGGTAGTCCATTCCACCCATCTACAGCTCTGTTACCAAACCAATATTTGCCTATATCTTTTCTGAAACGAAATTTATCTAATTTGAAACCATTGGTACGAGTTCTTTCGCTATCACTGAGCTTTAGTACATTTGTCATGTCCCCTTTGTTAATCCCACTAACCCACTTGAACACCTCTATCATATCCCCTCTAACTCTGCGTCTCTCTAACGAATGTAAACCTAATTTCTTCAACCTTTCTTCATACGGAAGATTTCTAATATTATGGATCATTTTTGTCATTCTACGCTGTACTCTCTCCAATGAATCTATGTCCATTCTGTAATAAGGACACCAAAATTGGACAGCATAATCCATATGGGGTCTCACTAATGACAAGTAAAGTTTTAAGATAACATCAGCAGTTCTGTTACTCACACTCCTAGAGATGAACCCGAGAATCCTGTTTGCCTTATTACGAACGACTATACACTGTTTTCTAGGCTTCAAATCATTGCTAACAAACACACCTAGATCTTTCTCGCAGTCTGAATTTTCTAATTCTAAATTAGCTAGTTTATATTTAACATTTGTTTGTATCTTCCCTATCTTTAATACCTTGCATTTGTCAATGTTAAACTTCATCTGCCAATTTACTGACCATTCATGTAAGGTATCTAGATCCCTTTGGAGGCACTCTATATCGCTATCTGAATCAATTGATCTCCCCATTTTAGTATCGTCTGCGAATTTACTTATCCTACTAGTTATACCTAAATCTAGGTCATTTATGTATATAAGAAACAACAGGGGACCTAATACCGATCCCTGGGGGACACCACTTTTGACTGCTCCCCACTCTGACTTGGTACCATTTATGCTGACTCTCTGTTTCCTACCAATTAGCCATGACCTAATCCATCCCAACAACGCCCCACCTATTCCATGTGCCTCAACCTTTCTCATCAATCTCTCATGAGGGACTCTGTCGAAAGCTTTACTGAAATCTAAATATATAATATCGTATGCCTTGTCATTATCTACTGCTTCATATACCTCTGAGAAAAAACTAAGCAAATTAGTAAGGCAAGAACGTCCCTGTGTGAATCCATGCTGAGAAGAATTGATTAAGTTAAATGTTTCTAAGTGGTTTCTCATTTTCCTAGCAATAATTGACTCTAGTAGCTTTCCTATGATTGAGGTGAGACTAATGGGACGGTAATTGGATGCTATTGATTTATATCCTTTTTTGAAAATCGGAACTACATTTGCAAGCTTCCAAGCTTCTGGAACTATACCTGTTTCTAATGAATTGTTAAAAAGAATGTTAATGGGTAACTTAACTCATCTCTGCATTCTTGTAATACTCTGGCATATACCTCATCGGGACCAGGCGATTTCTGAGGTTTCAGTCTGTCAATTTCCTTAAGCACATCATTTCTACTTATAGTAACCGTACTTAACCTATTTTCTATACTATCTCTATATACCTTACGGACTTCTGGAATCTGTGCCAAATTTTCATTAGTGAAAACGGATAGAAACTGACTATTTAATGTACTGCACATTTCTAAATCATTTTCTGTCATTTCTCCTATCGAAGTTTTAAGGGGGCCTATTTTATCTCTAACTTTAGATTTATATAGCTGGTAAAAAGCCTTAGGGTTATTTTTTGAGTCATTGGCTATCCTGATTTCATAATTTCTTTTGTCTGTCCTTATATATTTTTTAACCTCTCTTGATAGATTCTCATAGTAAGCAAGTAGGTGAATTTCGCCTTTCTTTATTTTTCGATATATTCCTCTCTTTTTTCCTAGAAGGTCTAATAGTCTATTATTCATCCATAAAGTTTACTTTATATACCCTATAGTTATTTACTATGGGGTCTATAGCTTACTGTATTCCTCTATAAAAGCATAAATACAATTAGCACTGGGTCAAGTTGGAAATCTTGCCCGGTGTACAGTCGCGGAAAGAAGTTTGTGGACATTTTTTTTGGAGGGATGATTATGATACACTGACGAACTATATTGACAAACTGGGAAGTAAGGTGTTAGAAGTGCTGATGATGATAGTGATGATAGTAATGATAATAATGATAATAATGATGGTAATAACGATGGTGATAATGAAGACTATACACTGTTCCAAATAAGTAGGTCAAAAATCGTGAACTGTTATTTGCAATGTGCTTGAAGAAGACAAAAGGTAAGATTCCTGTAACGAGTGTCTCCTCCAGAGCCAAATGAGTGGACTCTAGCCTCTATATAGCCCCAAAATGGCTAGAACAAATGGGCTGTAAATTTCCACACCTATTCCCTGGCTGAACCTTCCCAAATGGTAGAAATATTAGCTCGATTACTCTAGTCGTTTGTGAGTTACAGAGGATAATGTTCATGAACTTTGGCCTACTCATTTGGGACAGGATATAGCGTGAATTATCCTTAATTTAACCTTTCTTCAATACCCAGCTTGATGGAGTCTCTCTTAATATTTCCTGACTCTTCAAATCATCAATATTCCTCCGCAGGTCCTCCTCTCTTATAATCCCCGCCCACCCCACTCCCTCGATCCTTAATTACCCTGCCACCCCCTCCTCCCCCATCTCTCTCTCTCTCTCACTTCAGTCATCTTCGCTCTCTTTTCTCTAATCTAGTTTAATCCCATACTCCTCTTACTACCTCTCCTAACTTATACACTTCCTTCTTTCCTACTCACTCTCACTCTCTCTCTCAGCTTCGTTCTTTACTATGAATTTCCTAGTAGCAAAGTTCTCATTCTGCTGGGGGCCTTGTTTCCCAAACTAAATTTCATGCCGACCCAAGGTCGGAGGGATTGGTGGGAGGAGCGAGATCCTTCTACTTTGCAGCATTTGTTTGCGTTAGCTTTATTTCGAACTGCCTAGTAAGGACCGCAAGGCCTGTGCATTATGAGTATATAAGTAACTCTATGTAATTCTCTCATTTGCATACGATAGAATGGTCAATTGATTCACACGTTACAGATTTTTTTGACCGTCTTTCCCATATTAACATCCAATTCTAAATGGAGGAGGATATTAGCTCTTTTACCAACAGCAAAAGATATATTAACACTTGGTTTTATCGGCCCTTCTTGCACTCAGCCGGAAAATGATCAAAGTTAGGAGGAACAGATTTGGGTATTGGGCAGGTCATGGTAGTGTGTACTCAAGCACAGTGCATTCCAGGACATTATTCATGGTCTTAAGTTTTCGAATCTCTCTCGAAATAAAGCGATTCTTCCTATTTAGCGTTCCGGAGGTTCGTTTTGGTGTTCGAGGGTTACATATTGGGTCAGGATTTATGTACAGTAAAATTTAAAAGTTCCTGCCCACCTTTGATCAGTGTAGAAGTCTAAAAATCAAGGCCATTGACAGCTTTGACTTGGAACATCTGCTTCCTAATAGTGAGGGTCGGAAGGACAGGAGGGCCACAGCTGTTAAGGCTTTCAAACCTTCAGTACGGTACCCTGGGCTTAAGATACACTGGCAAATCATGGGCTTAAAGATGGTATGGAAAGGGCAATTAAAGTGCCCAAAGAGACCCAAACATTAAGGTGAGTCTGGTCACAAGCAAGCCCAAAGTGACCAGGTGTAAATTCGTCAAATTGAAAGAAAGAAAGAAAGAAAGAAAAACTGTATTCCCTTCAGCACCATGATATTTTTTTTACCTTTCATTCTGGGTAAACTTAGGCGATTATATGCAACTTCAGAAGGACCAATGTAATTCACAGGGTTCATTGAGAACGTGTTTAATATAGACCCCAAAGTTATACAGGCCAAGCGATCGACTCAACAACACACGTCTCTAGATCGACCCCCCCCCCCTGCCTCTCCCCATTCCTCTTGCTATCCATCTCTCTTTGCCCCCCCCCCCTCCCCCCTCCTCTTCAGCACTACTTCCCCTCCACTAATCCTCCCCCCAGCCAGCGAGGGAGCCGAGCAGGGAGACCACCACCGCTAGAGTAGTGGGGACAATACAAAAATCGTTACCAGAACCATCGGTGCTTGTGGGGGGGCGGTGGAGGGGGGGCGAGGGTGCTTGAAGGAAGAAGAAAGGGGGGGAGGGGGGTAGGCGAGAATTGGAAGGGGAGGGAGGAGGGCGAGGATACTTGAAGAAAGAAGACAGGGGGGGGGGGGGGGCCGAGAATTGGAGGAGGGGAAGGAGGTTTTTGAAGTGGAGTGGGGATGTGAGGAGGAGGAGGCAGAGGAGGCCAACGATCCTGAAAGAAGAAGGAAGGGATGGAGAAATAGGAGGAGGTAAGAATTGGAGAAAGAGGAGGAGGAAGAAGAGGAACAGAAGGAAGTGCTAGGAGTGGAATAGGGGTGTGGAGCAGAACCAAAAAGATGAACGGGAGAGACATACCGGTACTGGAAATTGATGGCTTGCTTAAAGGAAAGGGAGTAGGAGGAGGAGAAAATTGGAGGAAGGGAAGGAATGCAAAGGACTTACAAACTGCCACATGCCTATTGGTCCTTACGGGGCAGTTTGGGTATCCACACGGCTAAGCTATTAATTACTAGGTAGATAAAAGAATAGTAAAGCAGGATGAAATGTTTGAAGTGGAATGGGGATGTGGGGAGAGGGGAAAAAAATTGCTGAATGGAGGAGAACAAAACTGGAGAATGGTGGCATGCTTGAAGGAAAAGGAGAGAATATGGAAGATAATTGGATTTTTTAGGTAGGGGTTGGTGTGTGCTTGAAGAAAATGTGAAGACAGGGATTGTTGAACGAAAGGAAAGATAGAAGAGAACAAAATAAAACTAAAGAAAGATTGAGAAAATGAAGAAAGGAGAAATTTTATGAGGAAGTGAAGTGGGTGTAAGAAGTGAAATTTTATGAGGAAGTGAAGTGGGTGTAAGAAGTGAAATTTTATGAGGAAGTGAAGTGGGTGTAAGAAGTGAAATTTGATGAAGAAGTGAAATTTGATGAGGAAGTGAAGTGGGTGTAAGAAGTGAAATTTGATGAGGAAGTGAAGTGGGTGTAAGAAGTGAAATTTGATGAGGAAGTGAAGTGGGTGTAAGAAGTGAAATTTGATGAGGAAGTGAAGTGCTTCTGAGAAAGAGGGAGAAGGCAGACTGAATAATAAAACGAATCAAATAAGTAAGCCAGAGAGCTCTTACACACTAACCTCTAAACCTGTAAACAACACTCATTCCCACAGCATTTGTTCGGTATCAGGCGTTACGAAGGGAAGGACAGTTTCTACACCAACATATTGAAGGAATGAGATCTGTTGGGTATGAAAGGGATCTGCCGTGTGTGGCCCAATCGGCTCTCTTCAGACTCCCGTCTTCTTATGTTGTTCTTCAATGACAACAACACAAAAGTGGTAATGTCAGAGTTGTAGATATGTGGAATGGGCTACCGAGTGCTATAGAGGGATCAAGAACGATAGAGAGCTTCAAAATACAATTAGATAGGCATATGGACGAGATGGGTTGGGTGTGAAAGGGATCTGCCGTGTGTGAACTAATTGACACTGCAGACTCCCGTGTTCTTTTGTCCTTATGTGTGTTCTAAAACGAGGAACATCGCGGGGGGGGGGGGGGGAAGGAGGGAGGGAGGGAGGGAGGGAAGTCAGAACAGGAAGGGGGAAGGGGCGCCAATAAAAATAAGATCCCATAAAAATCTATGGGAGTTTTCGAACGGGCTGTTAATTATGCTCAAGGGGACACGAAGCTAGCCAAAAAAGAGCTTAGAGGGTGTGAGGGTGTCAGAGGATTGCTTAATATGTTGTTACATGGTGCTGTTAGCTTTAAATGTCGAATAATCTTCACAACTAACTTTCCATTTATTTGATAATTTATTTACCTTAATATTGATTTATTTCCACCCTTAACCTCCATCAAACTTAAGAAAACATCCCCCCAAGACCCTCCTTGAAGATACATTTGTACATTTTTCGAAAGCAAAATGTCCCGGACGAAGTCCGGTTTCCCTTAAATTGCAGGCTGGTTATCGCTCAACTCAAAAAGGGGCTAGAGAAAATGGGACTGTAAATTTCAACACACATTCCCTTGCTAACCCTTCTCAAATGGTAGAAATATTAGCTCGATTACTCTAGTCGTTTGTGAGTTAGGCCTATAGAGGTTAACGTTTTGGCCTACTTATTTGGAACAGGGTATACAGTCATGTAGTTAGCCAGAGAGAGAGAGAGAGAGAGAAAGAGAGAGCGAGGGGGGGGGGGGTGCTGTTGGAGGGAGATTGAAGAGGTTGAGTGCTTGTCAAGGGTAGTTTCTGAGAAGAAAGAGATAATATTATGGTGGTAGAACATGTGTGGGGGGTGGGGGGGGGGGATTTAGGAGGGTCTAGGAAACATATCATCACATATAAACGTATATCTAAATTGACATGGCAAAAGTATGTGGATTAACAAGCCAACAAAGTAATGTAGTCTATATTATCATTAAACTATTATATAGCATAATTAAACTGATAGTGGGGCAGATATGTGAAACATATGTGGGAATTGTGCGTTTCTTGATACAAGTGTCAACATTGGCACACACAATAATCAACATTAGCTATAGGGCCATCAAAGGTTTAGCCTATATTGGCTTTGGCAGCCCCTTTTCAATTAATCTCCATAAGAGTACTGAAACACCGATATTTACCCCAAACTGTATACTGTGGTAGAGATGTCAATCTAGTCTCAAATGACTCGTCTGAACAAGGGAAACAATAAATGTTCAGACAATGTTTATCAAAAAGTGGCCATTTGACTTGTACTGGTCCCTGTAGTTCAACAAATTAGTGGCAATTGGCAACAATTCTTACCAATTTGTAGCATGATAATAAACTTCATGGACCAGTACAAGTCAAACGGTCAACATTAGCCAAACATTCTCTGAATATAAGTTGTTTCCCTTGCCCGGACGAGTCATTTGAGACTAGTTTGACGTCTCTACCACAGTATACAGTTTGGGGTAAATATCTGTGTTCCAGTACTCTAATGGAGATTAATTGAAAAGGGGCTGCCAAAGCCAACATAGGCTAAACCTGTGATGGCCCTATAACTAATTTTGATTAGACTGTGTTTATTATGGTGTGTGCCAATTTTGACACTTGTATCATGAAGCACACAATTCTTCCACCTACCATATCTGCTGCACTATGAGTTATCTAAAACAGTATAATTGGGTAACAGTAAGCGCATCTCTATAATAAAAATACAAAACCAAATCCCAGCTGATACAAAGAAATGGGGCGAAAGGTCTTAAAATCGCCAAACTAATATTAGGGCCGAACGTCATATAATCTGAAAACTAATGGCGCTAAACATGAGGAAGAAGAGGGACCAGACAAACGACCCATACCCCCTCAACCAAATCTATAATGGCATAGCGTGATGGGCAGAACAGTTGGGTAGGCAGAGGTTGGGTAAATGGGCGGGTAGGTAGGTATAGGTGGGTGGGCGGCTGGTCAATTCTGGGGGGCAGATGGTGTATTGGGGGCGGGTAGGTGGTAATTTGGAAGTAGGCAGGTGGGCGGGGTGGGTGGGTCACTGGCGGGAGATGGGCGCACCTTCCTGGGTATGGGCAGGCAAAAGGTCTCTAGCATTAAAGTGCTTTCCCGGCATTCTTCAATCGATTGTTTTTTTATTCTGACAATTTTCTCGCATTGACACTGTTTTGTAGTATCCTTATTTACTTTATTATCTGTTTAAATGTACACAGATTTGTAATTACTGTATATGTATAAAAGGGAGTAGTTGGAATATAGAAAAAATAATAATAATAAAATAAGTTGCATTGCCCCCTGTGGTTATTAAATGGTAAAAGTGATAATTATGTGGATGGCTCGTAAAATATTTAGGTGGATGGATGGTAGGTATATCGTAGGTAGGTTGCTAGGTGTGTCATTTGAGCAGGTAGGTAGGTAGGTAAGTGTGGTATATGGGTAGGTGAATGGTAGTTAGTATGTATAAGGATGGTAGGAGGGACAGGTACGTACGTAAGTAATTATGGTATGTACAATAGATATGGGATCACCACCCATAACGAGGGGGGTCGCGCTCCTTGGTGCCGCTAGAAGAGCGGCGAACACATCCAAAGGTATCCAAAGGTAAGGTAAGGTAGTTAGTATGTATGAGGATGGTAGGAGGGCAGGTAGGTAGGTAGGTAGGTACGATGGGGTGGAGACAGTAGATAGTAGATGACAGTTAGAGAATGGTAGGATAATGGAACTGTGATTGGGATAATTGAAAAGTAGCGTTGCTGGTACCAGAGCATAATTATTGTCCTGAAATGTCGCCAGTATAAAAATGCCGGTCAAAAAAAAAAAAAAACACTGGCGGAAAATATCTTGTATGAATCCGAATTGTGTACGAGAATGGTAGGTATAAGTGGTTGGATGGTAGGTGAGTAAGAGGGATGAAGAATAGTCGTAAGGTAGTTTAGAAGGAGGGATGGAGAATGGTTGTTGGGGGAAGGGGGGGGGGATAATAGGGAGAATGATTGGGGGAGGGGGAGAAGGATGCTAGGGAGATTGGTTAGTAGGGAGAATAGGAGATGGTCGTTTGGAAGGATGGTGGATACGAGCTGTGAATGGTAGGAGGCGAAATGGTAGGAAGGGAAATGGTAGGTAGGCAGGAGGGATAGTAAGTAGGTTAGTAGGAGTAATGGTAGCTTAAAAGAATGTTTGGTAGGTTAGCAGGAGAACGGTAGGAAGGAAAATGGAAAGTATGCAGGATGATGGTTAGTAGGTAGGTTAACTGGAAGGACGGATGGTTGGTAGGTAGATAGGAAGGATGGTACTACATGGTAGGTTAGTAGGAGTGATGGAACATGAGGAAGGGAAGGAAGGATGGATGGTAGGTAGGTAGTCTAGCAGGAAGGACGGATGTATGGTAGGTAGGAAGGATGGTTGGTAGGTAGGAAGGACAGATGGTTGGTAGGTAGGAAGGATGGTAGGTAGGAAGGACAGATAGTTGGTAGGTAGGTAGGTAGGAAGGAAGGATGGTAGGTAGGTAGGTAGGAGGGATGGTAGGTAGGTAGCTTAGCAGACAAATGGTAGGTATGCAGGAGGATAGTTGGTAGGTAGGTTAGCAGGAGGGATAGAGGATGGTAAGTGGGAGGGAAGGAGGGCCAAGGGTCGTGAGAACAGACACAGATAAAGGCCTTGAAACTGGACATCGTGAGTTTGGGGAGGTGGATTGTGTTGTGGGTGGGTGGGTTGTGAAGTAGGTGGGTGGATGTGGATGTGCGTGGGTTGTGAAGTAGGTTGGTGGATGTGGATGTGCGTGGATATGCGGGTTGTGAAGTGGATGGATGCATGTGGAGTGGGTGGGTTGTGAAGTGGATGAATGTGGGTGGGTTGGAAAGTGGATAGATGTGGGTGGGTTGTGAAGTGGATGGATGTGGGTGGGTTGGAAAGTGGATAGATGTGGGTGGGTTATCAAGTGGATGGAGGCATGTGTAATGGCTGGATATATGTGGATGTGGGTGGAAGTGGGTTGTGGAGTGAATGGATATATGTAGATGTGAGTGTGTTGTGAAGTGGATGGAGGCATGTGTAGTGGGTGGATATATATGGATGTGGGTGTGGGTGGGTTGTGATGTGGGCTAACAATTCAGACCCACTCGTACACGTAATGTGTAATACGAGCCTAATTCGAGCCTAATATAAGGATAGTTTTGTAGACTGGAGCATAAACTTGATCGTGGGAGCGTAGAAGGAAGGTTGGATCAGTTAGAGCATGAGTCTGAGCGGAGCATAAAAGAACTCTGGTGGGCGGAGCATTGGAACATGGCGACGAACGAAATGGAGGAGGCAAATAGGTGGACGAGAAGAGGTGGAGGAAAAGAGGTGGGAGGAAGGGGAAAGGATAGAATCCAAAGCGTGTGTTGATCTTTTCGAGACTGTTTGTGGCTTCTTCATAAGCTATATAGGACATAAATCGAGGACCTCAAAGTTTCGAAGCTCTCAAACTGAAACGAATCTAGGCATTAATTTAATTACTTCATCACTAACAGCAGAGAGAGAGAGAGAGAGAGAGAGAGAGAGAGAGAGAACATAGCTGAATTGAAGGTATAAGGGAAGGAAAGAGGGGGTGATAGAGAGAGAGAGAGAGAAGGGGGGGGGGGACAAGCGCCCACCATGACTCAGGTTTTTACTGGAAGAGGGGGGGGTGGGGGCACGTCCTTTACTGGCAGACATCCGGCCCACTTCCCGCCCACGCTGAGAGACCCACCCACCCACCACCAAGCCGCCCGCAGACAATAGAACCCACCCACCCACCTCTCCAAACACCCACCACCCATCCGTTCTTTCAAATGACCCACCCATCCTCTCGGCTAGACTCTGCCACCGTCTCCCATTCTACCAACCCACCCATCCGCTCACCTACCTACATATCCACCCATCCACGTTCCCAGCCCACCCACCCGCACTCCCACACTACCTACCCACCCCTTTATTTACCTAACCCACCAAGACACCCACCCATCCGCCCACCTAACCTACCTACCCAGTATCCACCAATCCATGTTCTCAGCCCACCCACCCATCCGCACTCCCACACTACCTACCCACCTATTCATTCATCTAACCCACCCATCCGTTCTCTCAACCCACCCAGCTTATCCATTTACTCATTCGTTTGTTTATCCAATCCACCAGACGCCCAACTCACCCACCCACCCACCTGCCCATATATGTCTTAAAGTCGCCAAACTAATGGGCCGAACGTCTTAAAATCTGAAAAGTGATGGGGCTAGACACGAGGGAGAAGGGGGCCAGAAAAAAACAACCTATTCCCTTAGGCTTAAAGCTACACGAAGGATCAAGTATCCCATATTTATCGGAATATCTTCAGTCATATACATTTTCTGAAATGGTCCATTTTTAGTAATCTATTCTATTACCACTTACAGTATCGATGCCGTCCTTTAAACTATATTCTGGCCACTGTTAGACGATTTTATTCAGTTTAAAAAAGGGCCTCTAGCAATGAACAAGATCAAGCAATCTAACTTAACCCTTTTTATTACCACAGATCCTTCTTAAACTAACTCTTTATATTATTAATATTATTAATATTATTATTATTATTATTATTATTATTATTATTATTATCATTATTAGTTGTAGTAGTAGTAGTAGTAGTAGTAGTTGTAATAATATTTTAAATTTGTATCATTATTATTATTATTTTGTAATAAATATAAGGATAGTGTGCAAGTCTTTTGTTATATATATTAATTGCAAATATGAAAACAGTTCCAAGACCATGTGTCATAAACATAATTTGGGGCTATGTAAGCATGAAGTTATATATAGGTCGTGACGTTGGAGGCACAACTTTAAATAAACTATCTTAGGGATATATTTGTTTTTGTTTTTAAACTTTAACTTTATGAAAATAAGAATACAGTACAGTTATAGATAGCTAATTGCAAATAATAGCAATAGTCTACCAATAAATAAATAAATTAACAAAAAACGACAAAAAACATTACAAACAATAAAATAATAATAACATTACAACAGCACCGGTAATAATAATATTGTTAATGATACAAATAATCATAATAATACTAACAATAATAATAATGTTGCTAAACTTGCGAAACCCTAACAAACTAAGGTAATAAGAACAAATACAGCATTACAGGTACCAATATAACATAACGAAATCAATAAATACACAATTAAATAACTACGACCATTAATAAGCAAGCACACACATCAATAAGGCCATTTAGCATACACCCTACTTCCCCCACCCCTCCAAAAAATAAAAAATAAAAACCAAATAAAATAAAAAATAAAGTTGTTGATAACTCTGGTAAAACACAGTGGGTTAAACTTGACAATAACTCCCCCCCCCCCCCCCCCCCCCCTCGAGCCAGGTAATCCGAAATAATTAACCTGTGTGTACCTCGTCCCGCCGCTCATTTGCATACTCTCTCTCTCTCAGTTGTATTTTGATGCAACACTCACCCTAACACATATTAAACATTGGTTATTCGATTTTCCCATATACATAAAAGATTTTCTCTGTCAATCTGTCTCCCTCTCCCTCCCTCTCTCTCTCTCTTTCTCTCTCTCCTCACTACTGTACACCAATCAGTAGCGTTACACATATACACTGCAGCATGTTTCCTAATCCTTAATTGTATATGTATTGTATTGTATATGCTCAGGCCCTATCCACACTTTTCCTATTTTTATTTTTATTTTCTATTTTACTCTATTTTATTATTTTTTTGTTTTTATTTTCTTGGGGGTGGCCGACTCAAGACAGAGCAAGAACAGGGAAAACACAAAACACAAGACAGAACAACGAACAAACACAGACAAAACACAATATTCACACACATCCTTAATACCCAACAGTTATTTCCTTTACAAGCCTTTTTACCAAACGCGTAACTTTGACTCGGATTACGGCCCTAGGACTCGCAGGAAATCCGTCATAAAATTCCTCGTGTGATACCCCAACCAGTAGCTTGTCAAAAGTATCATACTAGATATTTGGGGATACGATTTTACCAGCTGCAAAGGGACTGGATATCTCGAAGAGGGGCTCCAGTTGTTATGCTATTCTTGACTTACAGTGTGCTTGTTTAATAATCCAGACCGGTTGATAGCCTCATAAATCAATTGGAGGTATCACACTTTACTAGCTCAAGACGTTCGTATTTAGTGGTAGCTGGAATAAAGACCCTAGAGGAATATTGCTAGGATAGATAATATTGCCTGTAACAGCTTCCGTGTGATAGCCTCTTGTAGTGAGTGAGTCGCATAATAATGCTCCCATACATCCCCCCCTACCCCCCCCCCCCTCTTCTCTCTCTCTCTCTCTTTCTAACCCCTTGAGCCACCATTATATCACATTTGTAGTCATTTATTTACTCCCATACATACTTCCCCACCCTCTCTCTCTCTCTTTCTTTCTCTCTTTAACCCTTAGAGTCACCTTTGTACTCCCTTTCCTCCCTATTACACCTTGTCTGTATCAGGTTTCTCACGCCCTCACTATACGCCCATCCCGCCCCGCCCCCTCTCTCTCTCTCATTGTATTTCCCCTTCTCTCTCTAAACACATATTTCCTTTTTTATTACACATATTCTTCCTTCCTATATGTGCCCACTCATACATATTCTCTCTCTCTCTCTCTCTCTCATTAAGTACCCTACACAATCCTTTCTCTCTCTCAAACATTCACCATCCATTTTATTCTTTCTGTCTCTCTCTCTAATAATAATAAGGCCTAGCATCTGGGCCTATTGTGGAGTCCTTGTAATGGTTGCTTTGATGATGAATAAATAAATAAAATCAATATTGAATTGTTCAACCCTTTCTTTCTCTCTCGGTCTCAATTTCAAACTCTCTTTCTCCTCTTTCTGTCTCAATTTCAAACTCTCTTTCTCCTCTTTCTATCTCAATTTCAAACTCTCTTTCTCTCTGTCTCAATTTCAAACTCTCTTTCTCTCTTGTCTCAATTTCAAACTCTTTCTCTCTGTCTCAATTTCAAACTCTCTTTCTGTCTCAATTTCAAACTCTCTTTCTCTGTCTCAATTTCGAACTTTTAACCCCTTCTGTACCGGCGACGTATATTGTATTTAATTTTAGCTACATTTAGACGATGTGTTTCAGCTTAGGAAGAACACAGGATAGGTAAAAGGATTCATTGAGATAGTCTGTAGCCTTTTAATGGGTAGACGTAGGGACCGCAACGTCTGTGTGGTCTGAGTCTCTGTGTAATTCTGTGTAACTCTCTCTCTCCCATTATCTCTCTATCTCTCTCTCTCTCTAGCCCTCCTCCTACGTTTCACAATATTTCGTTCATCTGGGCCAAGTCTTGTTTCTGTAAGTTACGTTCGGCCCAGCTGGTTGGTCCATATTTTTGGTCAAAGTTTGGTATGAGTGAGGTTTTAAATAATTTTGGAGAAAAGAAGTATTAACATGTCTGAGTTTATAATGGTGTGGTGTGCATATTCTCTCTCTCTCTCTCTCTCTCTCTCTCTCTCTCTCTCTCTCTCTCTCTCTCTCTCTCTCTCTCTCTCTCTCTCTCTCTCTCATACATAAACGAACACATAAAATAGAACATTTGCAATTATTATCACACATTCTCTGCGTAAACCCCCTCACACACAAACTCACTCTCACACTCTCTCTTTCTCTCTCTCTCTGCACCAAGTTTGGATAGTGTTGTGATTGTAATAAGTTGCCTCCCCCCTCTCCCTCCCCTCCTCCCCCCCATTCTCATCCCCTCCCCCTTCTCTCGCTTGTTGCACACAGACACGTGGTTGGAATGCATACGTACACATACGCACACGAGGGAGAATACGTACACAACCGCATACACACACACACAAACACATACACACACATTCACGTATTTCATACAGGCGATGTTGGTGGAATTCACACACACACACACACACACACACACACACACACTCACACACTCACACACACACATTCATACGCTCATGGGAAGCGATGCACATACTGTATACATTAAAATATCCACACACACACACATTCTTACGCTCATGGGAAGGGATGCACATACTGTATACATTAAAATATATACACACACACACACACACACACACACACACACACACACACACACACACACACACACACACATTCTTACGCTCATGGGAAGGGATGCACATACTGTATACATTAAAATATATATACACACACACACACACACACATTCTTACGCTCATGGGAAGGGATGCACATACTGTATACATTAAAATATATACACACACACACACACACACACACACACATTCTTACGCTCATGGGAAGGGATGCACATACTGTATACATTAAAATATATATACACACACACACACACACACACACATTCTTACGCTCATGGGAAGGGATGCACCTACTGTATACATTAAAATATATACACACACACACACATTCTTACGCTCATGGGAAGGGATGCACATACTGTATACATTAAAATATACACACACACACACACACACAGAAACACATAGGCCTATTATTAGAAAACACACATGCATCCATACACTACCATACATATTTCTGCTTATTTTGATACGTAAGCATATACATATAATTACTGAACGAACACACATCTACAAAGGAAAGCGATATATTTTGAAAAACACATGAACTGGTATTATACAGAGCAATATTGTAGTAATGGAGAGAGAGAGAGAGAGAGAGAGAGAGAGTGAGAGAGAGAGAGAGAGAGAGAGAGAGAGAGAGAGAGAGAGAGAGAGAGAATCTAGAAAATATACTAAATTTGGGACTGCAATGAGAGAGAGAGACGCGCGTAGTCATAACTCTATTACGTACACGTCTGGGAAACCTACACATTACACACACGCACATGTAGTCAAATGCACACCCATATTCGTGATGAGAGAGAATGAGAGAGAGAGAGAGAGAGAGAGAGGGGTGCGTATTCATAACTTCATTACATACACACATAGGAAACCCCCCTCCCCCTTCTCTCTCTCTCTCTCTCTCTCTCTCTCTCTCTCAGAAGATAAAGAAAGTGGTGATGTTTAGTGGTATTTTTCTTTCACAGAAGACGACGAAGAAGAAAAAGATTGCGATGAAGGTTAGTGCTCTCTCTCTCTCTCTCTCTCATACAGACGCACCTGGATCACCTCATCCTTCCTGTACTAATTACTCTGTGTCGAGGCTGTGTTTGTTGACATTGCTCGAGTCTGTTTGTATTATGTCCAGGCTGTTAAATTGTGTACATTATTGTCTTTCATATTGCCTGTTAAATATGGTGACTTTGTTTATATACTGTCTGTTAAGCATTTTCTGTGTTTAATGTTGTCTGCTAAACATTATTCTGTGTTTATAAGACGTCTGTTCAACAAAACCAATTGGTTATCCCGTGTGTTAAACAGTGAAGTGCTTGCCTTCTTTTTACGAATATTTATGTAGCCAATTAATGGGGTAGACGTCTTTCCTAATCTGAGTAAAAGCGTCTAATCATAGCCAGAGCGTAAGGATTTATGACGTCACCCGTACTGAAGTGGATGATAAATAAACGGATACAAAATAAACGAAATAAACGGATAATAACTCAACTAAATAAACGGATAATATATAAACTAAATAAACGGATAATATATAAACTAAATAAACGGATATCTAAACTAAACAAACGGATAATAAATAAACTAAATAAACGGATAATAATTAAACTAAATAAACGGATAATATCTAAACTAAATCAACGGATAACAAATAAGCTAAACAAGCGGAAAATAAACAAACTAAATAAACGGATAATAAATAAACTAAATAAACTACATAATTTTGGAGTGGGTGGAAATATAGGTAACTTGATCAGATTACCTACAGTATATATTATGTAAACGGGGTAAATATGCGTGAAGTTAGTACTACCTGGGTACGGGTTAAAGTAACGAGAGAGAGAGAGAGAGAGAGAGTGAACAGTACATTTACGTGAATACACTGAACACACAGACAATGCGATCCAAACGAGGTCGGCAGGATTTAACGAAACAAGATATGGCAGATTCCCAAATAAAGAAAAGTGGGCGAACAGGATAGCACAGGAGAGAGAGAGAGAGAGAGAGAGGAGCATTATAGAAAGCCTATAGAGAGCCAGCGCGTGTGTATATCCATTAAGAAACCAAGAGGATATAGGAACCGCATCAATCCCACGGCCTTCCTAATGCAGCCAACCTAACCAACACGCAACCAATCACCGAACGGGCTCCAATCCCCGCGACCACCCCCAAATTGAGTGAGGGTAGGTGAGGTTGCGAGTTGCGTGCGATTAAAGCTCTCGTGTAATGCCGGCTACCACTCACTACAGACCCTCCAAAATTGAGTGTGGTTGGGTGTGGTTGAGTGCAATAAAAAGCTCTCGTGTAATGCTGGCTACTACTCACTACAGACCCTCCAACATTGAGTGTGCTTGGGTGTGGTTGAGTGCGATAAAAAGCTCTCGTGTAATGCTGGCTACCACCGCAGATCCTTCCAAATTGCTTGTGGTTTGGTGCGGTTGCGTGCGATCAAAGCTCTCCTGTGATGCCGGCTACAACAAGCGCCCCGAATTGAGTGAAGGTAGGTGCGGTTGGGTGCGATTGCGAGTTGTGTGCAATCAAAGCTCTCGTGTAATACAGACTCTCCCAAATTGAGCGAGGGTAGGTCCGATTGGGACTTGCGTGCGATAAAAAGCCCTCGTCTAATACCGGCTACCAATAAAAAAAAAAATATCCCAAATTGAGCGAGGGTAGGTGCGGTTGAGTGCGGTTGCGAGTTGCGTGCGGGAGTAGGAGGGACGGGGGGCGGCGGTAGGGGCTATGTTTTGCGACCAACGTATCCGGCATCACCACCACCGCCACCGCTAAAAAATGACTGCGATTTCCGTCCACCCTTTATTGGCGATGTTGTTGTAAGGCGATGGCGGAGGCGGGGCGACATTCGTATACTCCACCGGCAATACACAGTCGCCAAACATAATTCATAGCAACGAATTTTGGCTTGCCTCTTACGAATTATAGCTAGACTCTTTTACGAATTATAGTTTGCCTCTTTTATGAATTATAGAGTGTCTCTTTTACGAATGTTTCGTGTTGGCAAAACAAAAGTTTATAAATAAATAAAATAAAATAAAATAATAAATATATTTAGTTAACACTGGCTTATCACTTGGAGTACACAATATTTATGGTTCTGTGCATGGCATCGTTGTTTATAATTTGTAATATTTATAACCTTGATTAATAATTTCATTTCAACCGTACAGGGTAACAATGTCTGGCCTATCTATAATGTATGGCCTATTACTAATTATAGCATTATAATTATAATTATATTTAATTTTAATATTATTAGTATTATTATTACCGATAGTCTTAGTGATAGTAGCAGTTTAGCCCATTCAGTACTAGGGACGTCTTTTGCATCCTATTATCGCGACTATTAGACGATTTTATTCAGCTTGGGAAGGACCTCTAGCGATGATAAGGCTTCGAACTATCTTAACCAACCCTTTCAACCACAACAGATCCTTCCCAAGCTGCATAATGTCGTCAAAATATAGCTAGAATAAAATATAACATGCGTCGCTGGTACTCAAAGGGTTAATAAATCACATTACATAATAGCCCATAAGCACAAGGAGGACCGACCACCGTTGATGAGCTGATTAAGGGGGGATGGGCATATTTATTTGCATAATTATGTATTTTATTTTATTTTTAATATTTTATTAGTTTCCTCCCTAGATCGACATCAAGCTGAAAAAACACCCGCCCAAGACCCTCCTTGAAGATAAATTTGTACAGTTTTCGATATTAAATTGTCCTGCCCAAATATCGGGTTCTCTTAAATTACAGGCTCGCTTTCGCTCGCCAGGACATAAATCGACACATAAATAACACGAAGTCTAAATATTGACAAAGAAATGGGGCGAAAGGTCTTAAAATCGCCAAACTAATGGGCCGAACGTCTTATAATCTGAAAACTAATGGGGCTATACGTGAAGAAGGAGGACAAGAAAAACGACCCATCTCTCCTTAATGTAGATATTACTAGGCAATCTAATCTATAATATCAACTTATTAATATTAATCTGCAGTCACAATCCAAAATATACATGCGTCTTTTGTTGGTAGGATAGTTTATTTATCATAATCACAAACATTTATTGTTAGTGTAAATTGTAATTATGTAATAGTGCGTAAGAAATGCCGCTATCAATAAGAAATGTATCGAAATATAGTCCGAACTTTGACAGAATAATTAAAAATATATACAGTATTATTCTCGGCTCGTTAAAACCCTATAGCCAATTGATCTGTTGTTGCTTGCTGTCCATTGTAAGGCTATTATTTCAAGCACAATACATGACGACGATTAAATCTACCTTTAGTAATAAAATAATGATAATACAAAATTAATATGCCGCCAAATGACTCGAAGCGGTGAAAATTCTACGGACGGAATACGCCATGAATCAAATACACGCTCTTTCAAACCTATACCATTTGTTTATATTTATCAAATTGATTTACCCTACGCATATCGATTGATTTTATTTGTGTCTTCGCTAAAGGATTTAAATTAATAATATATATATAATGAGTAATTCTCCAAATGCGTAAACCTCAGTTTTAACTGATATATATTGTAAGGACACGTACTATGCTTCCAATAAAGTCCCATTCATACAAGGTTTTAACACAAACCAATATTTTATAATTTATGACAGCCAGTCTAACTTCGATATCGATTATTCACAAAAATAAATAAGATATATATATATATATATATATATATATATATATATATATATAATAAAATATATACAAAATAAATACAAATACTAGTAAAATTTGTATTTTGTGCGATATAATTGGAAGTATCACAAAATATAGTTCATATATTTAGTCTGTGTAGCATAGACAGTCACCACAGTTACCCGGCTTTCAATAAATAAATTTACAAGTGAGATCAAATAACAATAAACAAAGAACCATTCACAACATTTATACCGAGCGCCGCGAATGCCTCTTACGTAATCGCCAACAACAACAACAACAAGAACAACAACGCGGCCTCTGTAGTAGTTATGGTAATAGTAGTAGTAGTAGTAGCAGCACGTGGCTCGCTTAACACACACACACACACACACACACACACACACACACACACACACAATTATTTAAGCGCGTACACACATACGCAAACACTCATACACATGTATACATAGGGTCCGCGCGTACACACATACATACACAATATTAGTTAAGCGCGTACACACATACACAAACACTCGCAGACATGTATACATAGGGTCCGCGCGTACACACATACATACACAATATTAGTTAAGCACGTACACACCTACACAAACAATCACACACATGTATACATAGGGTCCGCGCGTACACAGACACACAACATTATTTAAGAGCGTACACACCTACACAGACACTCACACACATGTATACATAGGGTCCACGCGTACACACACACACACACACACACACACACACACACACACACACACACACATGGGCTTTAAGGCAATATAGGCAAGTGGTACCCATTGGCATATTGGTCTGTACTGTGAGAGAGAGAGAGAGAGAGAGAGAGAGTGTGTGTTTATAAATAAGGACACATTTAAGAGACAAGAATGAAAGGAAATAATGCGAGTCTAAACAAATAATTATAATAAAATATTATAGGATGAGAGAGAGAGAGAGAGAGAGAGAGAGAGAGAGAGAGAGAGAGAGAGAGAGAGAGAGAGAGAGAGAGAGCGCGCAATATCTTAGTATAACGTAATAAAAAAAAACATATGAAGCTAAAAAAAGTAATTACGTAATACAAATTATTGGTATTATAATTAATGTTAATAACTTACATTCATATGAGTGTGTGTGTGTGTATGTCTATGTGTGTGTGTGTGTGTGTGTGTGTGATATAAATATAATGTAGGCCCACGCTCCTGTGTATGTGCGTATGTGTGAACGGATTATGTGCGCATGCCCCTGTGTGTGTGTGTGTGTGTGTGTGTGTGTGTGTGTAATGTTGTTGCTAAGGTACGCGTATATTCCCATCCATAAAGGCGTAGGACTATATACGCGCCCGTGAAGCTAAAACCCATGAAAATAATTCATGACATTAAATACATCAAAATAGCTGTTCCTTCTAATGCTGCAGTATGTATGAGTGGACATTATTAAGCCTTTGAGGATTATGCCGCGTTTTGACAGGTTATTCTGGCCATCATTAGACGATTTCATACAGCTTCGGAAGGAGCTGTGGGAATTCAAACGATAAAGACTATCTCAATTAACCCTCTGATGTCCATGTACCCTTCCTAATATAAACAAAATCGTCTAACACTAGCCAGAAAACATAAAAGAAATGCGCAATCGGATCTCGAAAGACTTAAACTATTTTATATAACATTATTACTATTTATCCTCGGTGTTAATTTATAATTGGGTAAATGATGGTGCACTGCAATCAACGGCACTAATGAGAGCAATGTGGAAACTTGGAAAATATGAGGACAATGTATCAAGGTTATTTTAGTTCGCGGAGCTATTTATACAGAGCGGCGAGAAACATTGGCTCATAGGTTTGATATTAATTCTAGGGTTTGTTGTATAAGTTTGTAGATTATATATTATTTTAGTTTCTTCCCTAAACCTCCATCAAACTTGAAAAACATCGACAAGATCCCCCTTCAGATAAATGCGTACAGTTTTCGGTAGAGGCCGGTTCCTTTAAAAATTATAGGCTCGCCGGCTCACTAGGATAAAAATCGACACATAAATGGCATGAAAGGTCTCAACATTGACAAAGAAATGGGGTGAAAGGTCATATAATCGACAAACTAATGGGGCGAACGTCTTAAAATCTCATTACTATTATGGCTAAACGTGAGATGCAATACGAAAACTGCGTGCAATAATATATTCATATTTATGGAAAATTCAATAAGTATAAGCAAAATCTATATTTCTGGTAAACTTGACAATTTGCTGTTATTAATTTGAAAACAAAACTAAATAAATAAATACAAAATACAAAATAAATACAAAATAAATACAAAATACAAAATAAATACAAAATAAATACAAAATAAATACAAAATAAATGCAAAATACAAAATAAATACAAAATAAATACAAAATACAAAATAAATACAAAATACAAAATAAATAAAAAATAAGCGTCAGAAATTTAGGTCTAGACTGCAAACGTTTTATTTATTTTTTGCTCTATCAAGATCCGATGATGCATTTCTTTTCGGTTTCTGGCAATTATTAGACAATTGTATTCAGATTAGGAAGAGTATAATTATGAGAGTCAGAAGGTTAAGGGGAGATCTCCACTTGAGGGATCCCTTCTTCTTGACCCCTTTCTCCCTCATGTTTAGCCCCATTGCTTTTGATATTATAAAACGTTTGCCCCATTAGTTTGGCGATTTTAAGAACTTTCACCCCATATTAAGACCTTTCGTGCCATTCAGGTGTCGATTTTATCCTGGCGAGCGATAGCGAGCCTGTAATTTAAGAGGAACCGGCCTTCGGCCGGGAAATTTTTCTACCGAAAAATTTACAAATTTATCTTGAAAGGGACTCAAGAGGGTGTAATTTTAAGCTTGATGGAGGTCTAGGGAACAAACTAAATACCTCCCCTTAATTGATACAGTGTAGACTAGTCTTTACCCCTTTGATTCCCACAGATCCTTCCTAAACTGTATACAATCGTCAAAAGATAGCCATACTAAACTGCCTGCCACAATGATCCATAATAATCAAGGGGTGAACAATACTGGAACTTTAGCGGCAACACACAAACATACAAAACCTACTAGAAATACAATCTTCTGAACGACAGGCTTCATATAAATTTGTGGATATATTTTTAGTGACATTATTCGAGGTAGATAATATATGACATAGTCTGAGTTTCTATAGCACTGTAAACCTAGCCAATTTTGCGTTGTTGTTGTTTCGTACGGTATAGAATATGTTATTTACTACGAATCGATAAAATTCGTATATATGCAAACAGAAAAATTTAGGTGTGCGAATTAATTGAAGTGACTAAAGTTTCCCAACCATTTGCCACCCAAAATTAACGTAAAATGTATGTATAATTATGATATCTCCACGAGTAGATAACATTGTATATGATATCTCCACGAGTAGATAACATTGTATATGATATCTCCACGAGTAGATAACATTGCCGCAAAAACATCATGACAAGAACTGACCAATATACAGTAAGTGTTTGAATAATTGCAATATTTTTGTTCTTGGAATACAATATCGAATAAATGTTTCTAGAGATGTGTACAAAAACGAAAAACAAAATTGGTTATCAATCTTAATCACCCACCATAAGTCGTCGTTAATTATAAAAGAGCGTTTTATTGCCTGTACCTTTCTCGTTTAGCGAACGATCAATATTCTGTTTACTACCCACCTGTCCGCTTAACACGCCCTCGCTAATCTCAAACCCTGCTCAAGATACCAAATACCAGGCCATTCATGTCATTCAAATAGTATGCTCTTATTTACAGATTTCTGATTATCGTATTTTCGAATGAACTGCCCGAAATAGGGAATCACATATTATATACCATAATACACTGCATGATACCACGCACAAATTATCTAACTTTAGCGATCTGCAGTTGTATATCAAATTCTTAAACTTCTTATACCACCATAAGCATTCCTGTAAGCATACATTTCGCAGCAGAAGAAAACTTAGGCTATGCGCGCGAAGTGACGGAAGTTCCGCGGGAACCAACGTAACCTAATACACGTAACGCGACACGAGAGCGAACACTCAGGAATGGACAACGGGCATATGAGCAGTGTGTCAAACCGGAGCAATGGAGCGACTATGAGAAGGAATACAAGAAAACTAACATGAAATAGACTCGTTTTGGACATTTGATCACTTCCAGGAACGACTATGAGAAGGAATACAAAAAAACTAACATGAAATAGACTTGTTCTGGACATTTGATAACTTCCAAAGACATGGCTTGAACTATAAACCATACTCTTATCTTCACATAGACAATAATGAAGACTACAATTAATAAGAACATAAGAAAATGGGAGTCTGCAGAAAGCCGATTGGCCTAAGCAAGGCAGATCCTAGTCAGTTTAATCATCTACGCTTGGGTGTGTGGGTTGGATGTGATAGGGATCTGCTTTGTATGGACCAAGCGGCTTTCTGCAGACTCCCCTTTTCTTACGTTTACTCGCAAGAATAGAAGCCAAAAGTGTATTCAAGCTAACCAGGTAGACATTGGTAACGCTGCCTTTCTATATATATGTGCATAGCCAATATTAACCCCTTCTATACCGGCGACGTATTTTTTAATGATATGCTGGTTACTATTAGACGATTTTATTCAGCTTAAAAGGGCCTCTAGCAATTAACAGTCTTCTAAGTATCTAACCTATAAACTTGTATACTACCATAGATCCTTCTTAAACTTCACACAATCGTCTTGATATAGCTAGAATAGAATGAAAAAGACATTGCCGGTACAGAAGGGGTTAAATAAAGGCGGCGTTACACGAACAGTTTACAAAGACAGCATAAAAAAGCAGCGTTACCAATTTCTGATAGTTTTTATGTTTGTGTTCTAATTAGCTTGCATACACTCTACTAGGGAGTTGCATTTATTGGAACCCTTCTCCCTCATGCTTAGCCCCATTAGTTTTGATATTTTAAGACGTTCGTTCCATTAGTTTGGCGATTTTAAGAGCTTTCACCTCATTTTTTTATCGATTAAGACTGTGTAATTTAGGTGTCAATTGTTCGTGGCGAGAAATAGCGAGCCTGTAATTTTAGGAGGAAGCGGGCTTCGACCGGACAATTTTTCTACCGAAAAATTTACAACTTTATCTTCAAAGGAGGTCTAGGGGTGTTTTTTTTAAGCTTAATGGAGGTCTAGCGAGGAAACTAATAATAAATAAATAAATAAATACATAGACCAAAAACTAAGCACTACCCCCTTAAAACGGAGAGTACATGATCACGGTAAACGCACACGAACACGGTACACGCTCACCAACACGGTACATGCACACGAACACGGTACACGCACACGAACACGGTACACGCACACGAACACGGTACACGCACACGGTACACGCACACGAACACGGTACACGCTCACCAACACGGTACATGCACACGGACACGGTACACGCTCACGAACACGGTACACAACACGAACACGGTACACGAACACGGTACACGCTCACGAACACGGTACACGCTCACGAACACGGTACACGACACGAACACGGTACACGCTCACGAACACGACACACGCTCACGAACACAGTACACGCTCACGAACACGGTACACACTCACGAACACAGTACACGCTCACGAACACGGTACACACTCACGAACACGGTACAATACACGAACGATCACGGGTCCCAAACAATACACAAATAACCCAAACTTAATAGTCGTCCCTGTAGTAATATCGCTCCTCACCCTAAAACTATCCATCTACTAACATAAACACTAAAATTTAAGGATCTACCTCGAGTATTTCCGATTAAGGGAGCCCACCTCGCTTTTTTTTCCTCTTTCTTTCCCTCTCTCTTTGGTTTGTATCCATTCGGCCCCATTCAGCCTACTGTTTTAAGACGTTTACCCCCATCCAGGTGTCAATATTTTCCTGGCGAGCGGTAGCGAGCCAGTATATATATTTGTTTTTGACAGCAAGCTAACTTTGTACATTTTTCGATAGAAAAATTTCTCCGGCGAAGCCGGATTTCTCCATACAATGCTGGCTCGCTATCGTTCGCCAGGAAGAAATCGGCACCTGGATGGGGATAAACGTCTTAAAACAGTTGGCTGAATGGGGCCGAATGGATACAAGCCAGAGAAAGAGAGAAAAAGAGAGAAATATAGAAAAAACGGTGACCCCCCTTAAGTCTCGGGTTTCTATTCGTGTCACGGTGAGACATTTCCATCTTAACATTAAGGACAATAAATATGCAGTCGCGATTTGTGTTGCTAAGCTAGTCACCCCATTTCAGCTTGAGAAGGACGTGTACCTGGATATTTGAGGAGGTAGAAGGTCAATTAGGCTTCGCATTCGATAATTGATAGCTACTGCACAATCGCGCTGAAAACGCCAATCTTGTAAGCCCCCCCTACAACGATGGATATGAATTGTTCTCCCCCCTAGAGGATAACAAACGCTATTGTTTATGTATTTGAATTATGATCAGACTAGTTTATGCAGCTTGGGAATTATCTTTAGGAATCAAGGAGGTAAAAGCCATTTGATTTACTCTCTGTGACTCGCACAATTATTCCTTTCTAACCTTAACACAATCGTCTAATAATAGCCACAATAAAGTGAAAGACTGCGTCAAGGTGTAAAGAAGGAGTTATGTCCAATACACCTCCAAACCGTACGCACAATACACCTCCAAACCGTACGCACAATATACAGTACAATTAAATCACCGGCGCCAAAGTTGACAATATACTATTAAGGAGAGGTTTTTAGTTTGTTTCCTACTCCTTCACCAATCTTAAAATTTCACCCCCTTGACCCCCTTTCAAGATAAATTTGTACATTTTTCGGTAGAAAAATTTCCCGGCCAAAGGCCGGTTACTCTTAAATTACAGGCTCGCTATCGCTCGCCAGGATAAAATCGACACCTAAATGGCACGAAAGGTCTTAAATTTGACAGAATCGGGAGGAAATTCTTAAAATCACCAAACTAATGGGGCAAACGTCTTAAAATCTCAAAAGCAATGGGGCTAAACATGAGGGAGAAAGGGATCCAGAAAAAAAGTCATCAAGTGGAAATCTCCCCTTAACGTAAACACAGCCTGTAAGAGGATAAACACAATCACTTTAACAATCACAACACACACACAATAAAACAATCACTTTAACAATCACAACACACTAACAATAAAACAATCACTTTAACAATCACAACACACACACAATACAGTCTCACATTTACATAACAAAAGCATTGGCGTATGATCACTAGAGCCACAAATTCATACTTTGTCTAAAAATAGTTCACTATCAAACGACCCCATCCTAAACCCAAATCACTGTCAATGTTGCAATGATATAAGGTGGCAATTAACGAGGGTGCGCACAAACACACGCACAGACATCAACATTCATAATAAACGGATAAATAATTCATATAAGTAATCAAAGTAATCAAAGTAATCAAGTAAGTAATAATGGGTCATCAGTTTTATCGGGAGGGAAATAATGAACTGCGAACTGGAAACGCGCCGCAGTCCGAGAACTGAGCATCCTACGATAATATAAACAAACTAATTGCATAGTATTGGCGTACTATTAATAGAGCGTCGAGTTTGAAACAATGCACCAGGGTACGCAGGAGTGTACCCTAATGTATACAAATTCACATACACGCATATCAAACCAAAGAAAACAATACTCATCACTATTACCGAAATTCAGCAGAAAAACACAATTAACACTCCAGTATTTCCAAGATCGCCTTGATCTATATTGGGCGGGAAGCGACGGTAGCGTATAGCAGAGACGAATATAAAAAAAAAAAAAACCCACCTCGCAAAATATATACACAGAGTTAATAACACGACAAAACCACTCCACAAAACAGCCAATAAAGCATCGAGCGAGTAATAGCGACGGTAGCGTATAGCAGAGATGAATATATAAAATCCCACCTCATAAAAACAATACACCGAATTAATAACACGACTAGAACACTCCACAAAACCCCCAATAAAGCCTCGGGTTAGTAATAATAAATGTGATCTGGTTTACCGTGAGGGGCGAGGGACGACGCTAGCTTGAAGTTAGGAGGGGACACAGTGAGCTAGGTGGTGGGTTGGGCTTGCACTGAGGGTAAAGCGGAGACTGGGAGAGGAGGAGGGGGCCTTCCAGAGTGGTGAGAGAGGAGGGGGGGGGGGGGGTAGGAGGGTACTTGGGGGCCGTGTGGGAGGGTCAGAGGGGTTGGGACAAGCGGAGGGAGGCTGGGAGAGGGGGTGGGGGGACAGCGAGAAGGGGCGGTAGAGGGGTGGACACGGGGTTTGTGAGGGGGTGGGAGGGGGTGTGGGACAGCCAGAAAGGGGGACATAGGGGGGGGGGGGGGGGGTGGACACGGGGTTTGTGAGAGGGTGGGAGGGGGTGTGGGACAGCCAGATAGGGGGGGGGGGGGAAAATGGGTTTTGTGAGAGGGTGGGATGGGGTGTAGGACAGCGAGAAGGGGGGTAGAGGGGTGGGCATGGGGTTTGGGGGAGGGGGGGGGGTGTAGGGGTGGACATGGGGTTTGTGGGAGCGGGGTGGAACAGTGAGAAGGGGGGGGGGGGTAGAGGGGTGGACATGGGGTTTGTGGGAGGGAGTGTGGGGACAGCGATAAGGGGGGGGGGGGGGGGGGGATGGTGGACATGGGGTTTGTGAGAGGGTGGGAGGAGGTGGGTAGAAGGGTGGACATGGGGTTTGTGAGAGGGCAGTACTGTATGTGGAGGGACAGAACAAGTAAGGTTGGGAGGGGGTGGACATGGACTGGTGGTGGTAGTGGTAAAAAGAGGGTGGTAAGAATTGGGACACAAACATAGAGACGGTGGTTGGAATTGAAACAGATTGGGAGGGGGTGATACGGTATAGGAACATGGATAGGACATGAATAGGACAGGGAATAGAGTTGTAAGAGTGGGATGATTGGCGGTAGGGATAGTAACACAGCTAAATAAGGTAGGTAGTAGGATAGTAGAGATTGGGGCACAGAAAGGTTTGTTTTATAGGAGAGGTAATAGAACATAAGAACATACAAAACTGGGAGTCTGCAAAAAGCTGATTGGCCACACAATAGGGAAAGATGGTAATAGGGTAGGGAAAGGGGATACGAATAGGGGTTAGGATACGTGGGGAGGGGGTGAGCAAGGGTGGTAGGATAGTAGAGATTGGGGCTCAGAAAGGTTGGTATTATGGGATTTGCAATATGAAAGGATGGCAGTAGTGTTGGGAAATGGGTAGGAGGATAGGGGTTAGAAATACATGGGGAGGGGGAAGGACTTGGGGGACATTAAAAAAGGGTGGTAGGGATTGGTAGAAGAGTAGGGATTGGAGCACAGAAAGGTAGGTATTATGGGATAGGAAATAGGGAAGGTTGGTAGTTGGGAAATGGGAGGAGGATGTTAGGAATCAGGAGGCAGGGAGGTAGTAGAGATTTGGGGGTAGGAGGTTGGACACAGGAAGAGTGGTAGGGTGGCAGAAAAGTAGGGATGAGAGAACTAATAAGGTAAGTAGTATGAGATAGATCATAGGGCAAGACGGTAGTAAGGAATAGGTAGGGAATAGGAGGATAGTGATTAGGGGACAGGTAGAAAGGGCGGTAGGGGGTGGGACACAGCTAGATAGGGTGGTCAAGAATGGTAAAATAGTGGGGCTTAAGGAACGAAAAGGTAGGTAATATGAAGTAGGTCAGGGGTTCAGAGAAGTCCCTTAACCCAGGGATAGATAACAAGGAAGAATGGATGGTTGAAAGCCCCAGTTGTTCGCATGTTTGGGGCTAGCAACACGTATTAGGAAAAGCATGTATCTATCATAATAATTTACATCTACAACATCTTAAGGTTGCCTAAAGAATACCAGGCTTTTCACAATACGTAGATAGAGGTCTTAGAAGAAAATAAAGCAGGGGTTAGGAAAGAAGGGGGGAAGGGGTGGAGATAGTAGAGGCTGAAGGTGGTTATATTGGGGTTAGGGACACTGGGGGAGGGAGGTAAAGGGAGGAGGATAGGGGTTAGGGGACAGGTAGAGAGGGTGGTAAGGGGTGGGACGCAATCAGAGAAGGTCGCATGGAATAGCAGAACAGTAGGAATAAGAGAACGAAAAAGGGGGGAAGTACGGGATAGCTATAAGAGGGAAGAATATAGATCGTAGAACAAAAAAGAAAATGGTAGTAGGTAGGAAAGAGGGAGGGGGTGGAGGTAGTAGAAGCTGGAAGGTGGTTAGGGAGTTAGGGACACACTGGGGGAGGGAGGGAGGGGGTGGAGGTAGTAGAAGCTGGAAGGTGGTTAGGGAGTTAGGGACACACTGGGGGAGGGGGGGAGGGGGTGTAGGTATAAGCAGCTGGAAGGTGGTTAGGGAGTTAGGGACACACTGGGGGAGGGAGGGAGGGGGGGTGGAGGTAGTAGAGGCTGGAAGGTGGTTAGGGAGTTTGGGACACACTGGGGGAGGGAGGGAGGGGGTGGAGGTAGTAGAAGCTGGAAGGTGGTTAGGGAGTTAGGGACACACTGGGGGAGGGAGGGAGGGGGTGGAGGTAGTAGAAGCTGGAAGGTGGTTAGGGAGTTAGGGACACACTGGGGGAGGGAGGGAGGGGGTGGAGGTAGTAGAGGCTGGAAGGTGGTTAGGGACACACTGGGGGAGGGAGGAAGGGGGTGGAGGAAGTAGAAACTGGAAGGGGGATAGGGAGTTGGGGACACAGGGGGGGGGGGAGGGAGGGGGTGGAGGTAGTAGAAGCTGGAAGGTGGTTAGGGAGTTAGGGACACACTGGGGGAGGGAGGGAGGGGGTGGAGGTAGTAGAAGCTGGAAGGTGGTTAGGGAGTTAGGGACACACTGGGGGAGGGAGGGAGGGGGTGGAGGTAGTAGAAGCTGGAAGGTGGTTAGGGAGTTAGGGACACACTGGGGGAGGGAGGGAGGGGTGGAGGTAGTGGAAGCTGGAAGGTGGTTAGGGAGTTAGGGACACACGGGGGGAGGGAGGGAGGGGGTGTAGGTAGTAGAAGCTGGAAGGTGGTTAGGGAGTTAGGGACACACTGGGGGAGGGAGGGAGGGGGTGGAGGTAGTAGAAGCTGGAAGGTGGTTAGGGAGTTAGGGACACACTGGGGGAGGGAGGGAGGGGTGGAGGTAGTAGAAGCTGGAAGGTGGTTAGGGAGTTCGGGACACACTGGGGGAGGGGGTGGAGGGGTGTTGGAGGGTGACGGTGGGACAGAGGGTGGGACATTGGGTGATTAGTGAGGGCCAGCCGGGTGAAGGAGTGGTGGGACATGGGTCGAGACGGCAAAAGAAAAGAGGGATAGAAAGTGATCGAGTGAGGATAAAAAAAGGAATTAGATATTAAAGATGGAAAGGGATCGAGGATAAAAAAGGAATTAGATATTATTATGTTCCTTCCAACAACCAACCATACTCCTAAAATCGATTAATGAAATTTACAAACACATGTGGCAGTCCGTGGACTCGAACCCGGGATGCTCACACCGAAAATCAACACCTTATACATCGCACCACGAAGACAGTTAAAGGTTGGTGGACACTGCCTACGATTTATTATGCAACTTCGAATCCTGCATATCAATCTAAGCATGTACACACATCCCAACTGCAACTCACGTAGGCTATGCATATGTGAATGGAAAGATAGAAATGGATCGAGTGATGATAAAAAAAGGAATTAGATATTAAAGATAGAAAGGGATCGAGTGAGGATAAGTAAGAAATTCGATATTAAAGATAGAAAGGGATCGAGGATAAAAAAGGAATTAGATATTAAAGATAGAAATGGATCGAGTGATGATAAAAAAAGGAATTAGATATTAAAGATGGAAAGGGATCGAAGATCAAAAAAGGAATTAGATATTAAAGATAGAAAGGGATCGAGTGAGGATAAAAAAGGGAATTATATATTAAAGATAGAAATGGATCGAGTGAGGATAAAAAAAGGAATTAGATATTAAAGATAGAAATGGATCGAGTGAGGATAAAAAATGGAATTAGGTATTAGAGATAGAAATGGATCGAGTGAAGATAAAACAAGGAAATATATAATAAATATAGAAAGGGATCGAGTGAGGATAACAAACAAAAATAATATATATATAAAGGATAGGAAATCAAGCAACAACAGGTCGTGATAAAAAGGGATCGTTTGAGGCTAACAAAGCAATTAGATATTACAGATAAAAAGGAATCGAGGGATGGAGAACAGAAGCCTTGGAAAAATAGGGAGGGGGTATATATATGGGGAGGGGGGGGGGGCGGTTAGAGGGGGGAAGATGAGGGTTGCTTCCTTCCTTTCTACGGTGTGTTTGGGGGAAGGAGAGCGATAAAAAAGGGGGTGGTGGATAGGATAGACTAAAAAACTGATGTGATTTGAGAATAAGGGCAACTTGGGGATGGGAAGGGGGGGGGGGGGGGGAAAGGGGGGCAGAATAACGTAATTAACACAGCATAGCGTATTATATTTTGAGACATTACACGGATGCCATAGTCTCTTAAGGGGGCCCACCTCGCCTTTTTCTCTTTCTCTCCCTCTCTCTTTGACTTGTATCCATTCAGCCTACTGTTTTAAGACGTTTACTCCCATCCAGGTGTCAATATTTTTCTGGCGAGCGGTAGCGAGCCAGCATATATATATATTTTTTTTGACAGCAAGCTAAATTTGTACATTTTTTGATAGAAAAATTTCTCCGGCAAAGCCGGATTTCTCCATACAATGCTGGCTCGCTGTTGCTCGCCAAGAAGAAATCGACACCTGGATGGGGATAAACGTCTTAAAACAGTTGGCTGAATGGGGCCGAATGGATACAAGCCAGAGAAAGAAAGAAAAGGAGAGAAAGAGAAGAACAAAAAAAGTGACCCCCTTAAAGTTGCTGACATAGTTCTGTTCCTCGTCGTGATCTTATGTATGAGAGTAAAATCATTATGAATTAATGTGGAGTGTAGTTCCCTTCAATTAATGTGGAGTGTAGTTCCCATTAATTAATGTGGAGTGTAGTTCCCTTCAATTAATGTGGAGTGTAGTTCCCTTCAATTAATGTGGAGTGTAGTTCCCATTAATTAATGTGGAGTGTAGTTCCCTTCAATTAATGTGGAGTGTAGTTCCCTTCAATTAATGTGGAGTGTAGTTCCCTTCAATTAATGTGGAGTGTAGTTCCCTTCAATTAATGTGGAGTGTAGTTCCCTTCAATTAATGTGGAGTGTAGTTCCCATTAATTAATGTGGAGTGTAGTTCCCTTCAATTAATGTGGAGTGTAGTTCCCTTCAATTAATGTGGAGTGTAGTTCCCTTCAATTAATGTGGAGTGTAGTTCCCTTCAATTAATGTGGAGTGTAGTTCCCTTCAATTAATGTGGTGTAGTTCCCTTCAATTAATGTGGAGTGTAGTTCCCTTCAATTAATGTGGAGTGTAGTTCCCATTAATTAATGTGGAGTGTAGTTCCCTTCAATTAATGTGGAGTGTAGTTCCCTTCAATTAATGTGGAGTGTAGTTCCCTTCAATTAATGTGGAGTGTAGTTCCCTTCAATTAATGTGGAGTGTAGTTCCCTTCAATTAATGTGGAGTGTAGTTCCCTTCAATTAATGTGGAGTGTAGTTCCCTTCAATTAATGTGGAGTGTAGTTCCCTTCAATTAGCTGTTAATTAGTCAGCTAGTTTAAGGGGAGATCTCCACTTGAGGGATTTTTTGCTTGACCTCTTTCTCCCTCATGTTTAGCCCCATTGCTTTTGATATTATAAAACGTTTGCCCCATTAGTTTAGCGATTTTAATAACTTTCACCCCATATTAAGACCTTTCGTGCAATTCAGGTGTCGATTTTATCCTGGCGAGCGATAGCGAGCCTGTAATTTAAGAGGAATCGGCCTTCGGCCGGGACATTTTTCTACCGAAAAATGTACAAATTTATCTTGAAAGGTACTCAAGGGGGTGTAATTTTAAGCTTGATGGAACATAACATAAGAACATAAGAAAATGGGAGTCTGCAGAAAGCCGATTGGCCCAAGCAAGGCAGATCCCTGTCCCACACAACCCCAATTCATTACAAAGCCCAATTATAGGCTTCACACTCTAATACCCTGAGGATCATCTTACCAAAACGGTTAGAGATTAACGCAGGATTATGGAGGTCTGCAGAGCGCTGATTGGCCCAACCCGGCTGATCCCCCTTCACACCCAACCCTTCTCGTCCATATGCTTATCCAATTTTATCTTAAAGCTCCCTACAGTTTTAGATCCCACTATAGCACTTGGTAGTCCATTCCACCCGTATACAACTCAGTTACCAAACCAATACTTGCCTATATCTTTTCTGAAACGAAATTTATCTAATTTGAAACCATTGGTACGAGTTCTTTCGCTATCACTGAGCTTTAGTACATTTGCCATGTCCCCTTTGTTTATCCCACTAACCCACTTGAACACCTCTATCATATCCCCTCTAACTCTGCGTCTCTCTAACGAATGTAAACCTAATTTCTTCAACCTTTCTTCATACGAAAGATTTCTAATATTATGGATCATTTTTGTCATTCTATGCTGTACTCTCTCCAATGAATCTATGTCCATTCTGTAATAAGGACACCAAAATTGGACAGCATAATCCATATGGGGTCTCACTAATGACAAGTAAAGTTTTAAGATAACATCAGCAGTTCTGTTACTCACACTCCTAGAGATGAACCCGAGAATCCTGTTTGCCTTATTACGAACGCTTATACACTGTTTTCTAGGCTTCAAATCATTGCTAACAAACACACCTAGATCTTTCTCGCAGTCTGAATTTTCTAATTCTAAATTAGCTAGTTTATATTTAACATTTGTTTGCATCTTCCCTATCTTTAATACCTTGCATTTGTCAATGTTAAACTTCATCTGCCAATTTACTGACCATTCATGTAAGGTATCTAGATCCCTTTGGAGGCACTCTATATCGCTATCTGAATCAATTGATCTCCCTATTTTAGTATCGTCTGCGAATTTACTTATCCTACTAGTTATACCTAAATCTAGGTCATTTATGTATATAAGAAACAACAGGGGACCTAATACCGATCCCTGGGGGACACCACTTTTGACTGCTCCCCATTCTGACTTGGTACCATTTATGCTGACTCTCTGCTTCCTACCAATTAGCCATGACCTATGGAGGTCTAGGGAACAAACTAAATACCTCCCCTTAACCCCTGCATAATAAACTACACTAGTAATTCAATCGTGCGCATTTGACTTCCATGTATAAAATTATGGAGAGGAATAGAAGTTATGTTACTCAGTTACTTGTTCGTCAAGGGGAATCCACGCAATGCGAGCTAAGGTCATTATTATCGCGCCTCCTTAACTGGGAATGTATTGCGTGAAATGCATGTTAAGTGTTTTATGTACTGTTGGAATGGCTGTGGATGTGTGTGTAGTCTGTATTTTAGCCAATTGGCGACATCGGAAACGAAGGCTTAGGGTGGATCTGTATGGTACCATTCTCACTATAGACGGTACCGTCTCGCCTGAAGGCTTAGGTAGCCATCAGCTTAGGTGAACCATATGATACCCATCTCGCCTTGTACCATTTTTGCCAACCCCAGATGGGACGTCACAACGTCGTCCACTTATTCCAGGTACCTATTTACAGCTAGGTGAACTGAGGCTAACACATGAAAGGAGACAAGCCCAATTTGTCTCCGCCCGGCCGGGGATTGAACCCCCGACCCCTCGTGTGTGAGACGAGAGCTCTACCTACTAGGCTACGGGCTGTGTGTGTGCAACTGTACATGTACAGTCGCGCTAATAAGTCATGTCCCAGCTGTCATTACGTTTGGCTCGCTCTGTGCTGTATCAACGTCTGTCAGATGTTGAATAGGGGGGGTAAGTGTAGGAACATGTTGGTATATCTCACTCAAAAAGAAGAAATCATGTGTAAATATTGTTGATACCAATTATTGATCAAAACATATTGGTGCCGAGACATGACTTATTAGCGCGACTGTACGGTCGCCCTAATATGTGATGTCCCAGCTGTCATTACGTTTGGCTTGCTCTGTGCTGTATTAACGCCTGTCAGATATTGAATAGGGTGGGTAAGTGTAGGAACAGTTTGTATATTTCACTCGATATGAAGAAATGAAGCTTAGATATCGCTGATACCAATTATTGATCAAAACATATTGGTGCCGAGACATCACTTATTGGCGCGACTGTACGTGGTCTTAACCTCTTCGGTACCGGGGCGACTTTTTCATTTTATTGTAGCTATATTTAGACGATTGTTTGAGCAGCTTAAGGGGAGATATCCACTGGAGGGATTTTTTTCTTGACCCCTTTCTCCCTCATGTTTAGCCCCATTGCTTTTGAGATTTTAACCACATTCGCCCCATTAGTTTGGCGATTTTAAGAACTTTCACCCCATTTCTGACAATTTTAAGACCTTTCGTGCCATTTAGGTGTCGATTTCAAATCGATTTCAAATTTATCTTGAAAGGGGGTCAAGGGGGTTTAATTTTTAAGTTTGATGGAGGTTAAGGTAATAAACTAAAAACCTCCCCTTAAGAAGGATCTGTGGTGGTAAAAAGGGTCAAGTGAGATCGTTCTAATTGCTGGAGGCCCTTTTTAAACTTTATATTGTCATCTAATACTAGGCAGAATAAAGTTAAGGGGGGTGACCTGCTTTTTGTTATTTCTGCCCTTTTCTCTCTTTCTCTGGCTTGTATCCATTCGGCCCCATTCAGCCAACTATCTTAAGACGTTTGTCCCCATCTAGGTGTCGATTTCTTCCTGGCGAGCGATAGCGAGCCAGCATTATATGAAGAAATCCGGCTTCGCCGGAGAAATGTTTCTATCGAAAAATGTACAAATTTAGCCTGCTGTCAAACAAAAATAAAAAATATGCTGGCACGCTACCGCTCACCAGTAAAATGTTTACACCTGGATGGGGATAAACGTCTTAAAACAGTAGGCTGAATGGGGCCAAATGGATACAAGCCAGAGAAAGATAGAAAAGGACAGAACAAAAACAGGTCACCCCCCTTAAAAAAAAAAGCCGGTACAGAAGGGGTTAATTGGACAAAGATGGTTAAACAAAATAAACAAAGGCTCATATTAACCCTCTCACATCCTTATGACGCAGAGGTTGCCAGAGTAGCAATAAGAAATAGAGTTCTCTCCCTCTTATAATTACCTCTCCAAAATTAGTTTTCTGGCCACAGCTAACTCAAAAACAACTGCAGAGGTTGAAGTAACTAAACTAAAGGTTTGTAAATACCCCTGATGGTAATAAAGGCTTTAAAGTATCCCTAATAGGCTCAAAATTGCGTCATATATCGGAGAGGGTTAGAACGAGGATAATTCTGGAAGTGGGTTGCAGGAAGAAAAAAATAAATATGGGTGGTTAATAACCCCCCCCCCCTTTTGAGGATAGATAGGAGGAGGGGTAGAGAAGAAGAAAGGGGGTGGGGGAATGGGGGAGGGAAAGAGAAGGGAGGAGAAAGGTAGGTTAAGGGGGATGGGGGGGGGGGGGGGGAGTTTGCCCCTTGCTTTAAAAAACACACTCCCAAGACTCCACTTTGAGATGAATTTGTATATGTTTTCGGTAGAATAATGTCCCGGTCAGAGGGCCTTTTCCTTCTAAATTACAGGCTCGCTATCGCTCGCCAGGACACAGTTGACACCTAAATGTCACGAAATGTCTTAATAGTGACAACACAATGGGGCGAAACTTCTTAAAATCGCCAAACAAATTAGACAAACGTCTTAAATTCTCAAAACTAATGGGACTAAAAATGAGGGAGAAGGGGGTCCAGAAAAAAAAAAAGTCTCCCCTCAAAGGAAATAGGGAACAGAGGATGGAGAGGCGAGGAAAAGATCTTGAAAGAGGCAAAGGAAGGATAGGAACTAGTTAGGGAATTATTTAGGGAATTAGTTAGGGAATTAGAGGTTATTGAAGATTGTGACGGCTTTGGGGTTTGTGTCTGACTATCATTGACGATTTTATACCGCTTAGGAAGGAGCTGTGGGAATGATAAGGGTAAAGACTATCTCAACTAACCCTCTGATTTCCATATACCCTTCCTAATCTGAATAAAATTGTCTAACAATAGCCAGAACACCGAAAAGAAATACGTAATAGGATCTTGAAAGGGCTCAGGGATAGGGAGTACAAAGGAAATCAAGCAACAACAGGTGAGGTGAAGAGCTTGAGGGCGTTGAGCGATATCACACGAGGGCTTTTCCGGCAAGTTTCGACGAGCAAGTGCTTTTTTTTTTTTTTTTTTTTTGGTGTAATGGTTAAGGTGTCTAAAAAAAATTGTGTGTGATAACTCAGGTTCGAATCCCGGTGGATCACATATATGCTTTCATTAATTTCATTGGAGGTGTTTGGTAGTGTGGTGAACTTAATAAAACATAGATTGTGAGGCTCTTTTGGATTGGAATTCGAAACTTTAAAAAAAAAAAAAAAAAAAATGCGTATTGTGAAAAATCTGCGTATTGTGAAAAATCTGCGTATTGTGAAAAATCTGCGTATTGTGAACAAATATGTTATCCTTCGGTAAATTGTAGGGGTGAGTAAATATAACGAGCACAAATAACTTATAGCAACCTAGACTGAAGGTAGATTATGTTACGTTGCTGAATTCTGATTAAATTACATTTCGAAACTGCTAGACTACAATTGCCCGTAAAATATGACCGAAAAAAAAAACGTGTGACATCGCCCAAAGTTTTTTTGTTTTTGTTTGTTTTTGTTTTTTGTTTTTTCCAAAGAGGAGAGGGACTGTGTTAGGGACGTGGATAGGGACATGGCTGGGAGGGGGAGAAAGGTTGAAATAGGCAAGGGAGGGATAGATCATGGATGTGGAAAAGGGGTGGTGGGTGGGTGGGTGAGGGTGGGTAGGGGGAGAAGCGGAGAGGATGACAAGTAGGGATGAGGGGGGTGGGGGGGGGGGGGGGCGGAATCGGGAGAGAGAGGTTCAAATAGGTAGAGAGGGACAGAACATGTAAGTGGAAATAGGGGTGGGTGGGAAGGGGGATGGGGAGGGGGGTAGCGGAGAGGGCCATGGATGACAGCTAGGGGAGGGGGGAGGGAGGACAGAGGCGTTCAAATAGGTAGAAGGGAAAGAACACGTAAGTGGAAGAGGGGTGAGTGGGAAGGGGGTCCGGGTGGAGGGGGGGAACGGAGAGGGCCATGGAAGACAGCTAAGGGGGGGGGGGGGGGAGGTGTAGGGGGCGGCGGGAGAGGGGGGAGGGGCAGAGGCGGGGACAACACGGAGTCTCTCTTGTCCAGACACCATACGAGTGCACCACCGGAAATGGTGTGCGGGGGTGGTCGCTAGGCGGGTACTTGGGAAGCGGGGGGCGGGGGGAGGGGGGGGGGGGAGAGGACCTTTGGGGGAACCTTAGGGGAATTATGGTAGATTGGTCCCCGGGATAGTGAACTATTTTCGTCGCCAACTCAACGCGTAAGCCGCCGAGACTGCCTAAAGGATCCCCCAAACTTTACTCGTCAAGCATAACACATTTAGATAGCTAGATTATTCTCAATGCGGCTGGTCCTGTCCAGAGTGAGGTTTGGCATTCTCTGTCTGCCGTTTTACTGTCCTACTTGTCCTTCTGGGAGTAGAGGGCTAGGGTTCCTCTAGTTAAATTCACCTACTAGACGAGACAGAGTAAGGGGCGAGGGAACGGGAAAGTGGTCCCGGACTCGAAGAATTGCAACTTTAAATGTCGTTTCTGTTCGGGCTCTGGACAGAAGTATGAAGTATGTGCCCGAGAATATACATACATACATATATACATCGCCAACTTATCACCCCCCCCCCCTTTTCTGGTCCCTCTTCCCAATGTTTAGCCCTTTTAGTTTTCAGATTGTTCGTCCCATTTATGTGTGAATATTAAGACTTTTCGTTTAAATTAGATGTCGATTTTTTCCTGGCGAGCAATAGCGAGCCTGCAATTCAAGAGGAACTGGCCTTTTATACACATTTATCACATTTTCATTTCACATCACATTTCATTTCATTTCACATCACATTTGTACACATTTATCTTGAAGGAGAGTGTTGGGGGGGGGGGGGGGGGGCGCGATTTCTTAAGCTTGATGGAGGTCTAGGGAGGAAACTATTTTTTTTTAAAAAGATACATAAATGAGCAACTAAATACGCCCATCCCCCCTTAAGGCTAATCTGTCCCGAATTAGGGTACCCTGGTCGACTGGGTAATTACTATTTTGTCGCCAACTGCCCGCACAGAGAGAAACTACCCATAGCATAAAGTTACTATAGGTAGCGCCAACGAACTTGACAATAATCTTGATCCCTCCCCTCTCTGTAACTCAAAAGGGCCTGGAGCAAATTGGCTGTAAATATCCACACTTATTTCCTGGTGGACTCTTCCTAAATTATAGAAACATCAGCCCGACTATACCCTGTTCTAAATTTGTAGGACAGAAATCGTGAACCCTAACCTCTGTAACTCATAAAGGGCTAAAGGAAATGGGCTGTAAATTTCCACACATATTCCTTGGCTGACCCTTCCCAAATGGTAGAAATATTAGCTCGATTACTCTATTCGTTTGTGAGTTATAGAGGTTAATGTTCCAGAGTTGTGGCCAACATATATAGAACAGGGTATAATACACCTCAACTTGCCTAACCTAATTTATCTGAATCGGGTTTCATTTCAACAACTTATCAGAACATAAACCGGAAATCTGTATAAGGCCGACCAGCCAACACAAGGCAGATCCCATTCACACCCAATCAGCCTTGAATCAGTAGTTGCATTGTCACTGTTCAGGAGGAGAGTTTCTAGCTGAAGGGGTGAACAAATAATTCTATGAGCATCAAGGACTACACTGACGACAATTCTAGCTAGTGTACGGTCGCGCTAATAAGTCATGTTCCAGCTGTCATTACGTTTGGCTTGCTCTGTGCTGTATTAATGTCTGTTAGATGTTGAATAGGGTGGGTAAGTGTAGGAACATGTTTGAATATTTCACTCGATATGAAGAAATGAAGCTTAGATATTGCTGATGCCAATTATTGATCAAAACATACTTGGTGCCGAGATATCACTTATTAGCGCGACTGTACACCCGGATACCATACGTCTCCAGCCCACTCATCATAAATAGTGGACCTCCTCCTGTTTTCTGTGTGCAATTATAAATATCTGGATTGATTTTAGGATAGAACTTTCTTTTCGATAAATAGTATATGCAGTTTTGTAGTTGATGTATAAACAATAATTATATTCATAAAGTTATTTCCAGAAACATACTTCTATAATTAGGAATAGGTGAAATCCACGAATATTTAGGAGTGAGCTAGAGACTATGGTGGCATCCGAGTGTACTTGCCGCCAAAAAACATTAAGGGGAGGTATTTAGTTTGTTCCCTAGACCTCCATCAACCTTAAAATTACACCCCCTCGAGTCCCTTTCAAGATAAATTTATAAATTTTTCGGTAGAAAAATGTCCCGGCCGAAGGCCGATTCCTCATAAATTACAGGCTCGCTATCGCTCGCCAGGATAAAATAGACACCTGAATTGCACGAAAGGTCTTAATATGGGGTGAAAGTTCTTAAAATAGCTAAACTAATGGGGAAAAGGTTTTATAATATCAAAAGCAATGGGGCTAAATATGAGGGAGAAAGGGGTCAAGAAAACAATCCCTCAAGTGGAGACCTCCCCTTAAAACAATGTCGACATAAAAATATATACAGACAACAACAGGATTTACATATATACATACAACAGGCTTTACATATATACAGACAACAGGCTTTACATATATACAGACAACAACAGGCTTTACATATATACAGACAACAGGCTTTACATATATACAGGCAACAGGCTTTACATATATACAGACAACAACAGGCTTTACATATATACAGATAACAACAGGCTTTACATATATACAGACAACAGGCTTTACATATATACAGACAACAACAGGCTTTACATATATACAGACAACAACAGGCTTTACATATATACAGGCAACAGGCTTTACATATATACAGACAACAGGCTTTACATATATACAGATAACAACAGGCTTTACATATATACAGACAACAACAGGCTTTACATATATACAGACAACAACAGGATTTACATATATACAGACAACAACAGGCTTTACATATATACAGACAACAGGCTTTACATATATACAGACAACAACAGGATTTACATATACCTGTATACAGACAACAGGCTTTACATATATACAGACAACAACAGGCTTTACATATATACAGACAACAGGCTTTACATATATACAGACAACAACAGGCTTTACATATATACAGACAACAACAGGCTTTACATATCTGTACATAGGTATTACCAACAGTAACCAAGTCAACAGCCAAGGATATACGAACAGAGGCAGACTTTTCAATCCGTGCATGTGTATTCGCCACAAAAACAGATTCGCCCGCAGATACGAACAGCAATAGTTTGTATATTGTTTTCAGTTCTACGCGCGAATTTGTCATAGCAACAAAATCGGATCTGTTTGAAATTTAACTTTAGGTTTTGAAAGAACATAAGAACATAAGAAAAGAATGAAAGAAAGAAGAATGATTGAGAGTGAGGATATTGTAACGAAGAAAGGAAATGGAGAACAAGGAATATTTTGATGCACTTGAACCCATTCAGTACCGGTGACGTCCTCTTCATTATACTCTGGCAACTATTAGACGATTTTATTCAGCTTCGGAAGGACGTTTACCAATTTAAAAGGCGGCATACTATCCCTATTAATCCCTTTAGCTACCGTACATCCCTCCTGAGCTTCATAAAATAGTCTAAATGTAGCCCCTAATCAAATAACAAAGACCTCACCGCTACTAAAAGGGTTAATCGTAGAAGATCTTTTGTACGATGGCGCTAATAAGTCACGTCTCAGCTGTCATTACGTTGGGTTCGCTCTGGCCTGTATTAATGTCTGTTAGATGTCAAATAGGGTGGGTAAGTGTAGGAACAGGTTTATAATATATTATATCTCACTCGAAATTAAAACTAAAATCAGGTTTAGATATTGCGGATACCAATTAAGGGGAGACTGACTGTTTGTTTGGTCTATTAATTAATTTATTCATATATTTTTTAGTTTCCTCCCTAGACCTCCATCAAGCTTAGAAGAACACACCCTGGACCCCCCTTCAAGATAAATTTGTACATTTATCGGTAGAAAATTGTCCCGGCCGAACCCGGTTCCTCTTAAAATTGCAGGCTCGCTTTCGCTCGCCAGGAAATAATCGACACCTAAATGGCACGAAAGGTCTGAAAATTGACAACGAAATGGGGCGAAAGGTGTTAAAATCGCCAAACTAATGGGCCGAACGTCATATAATCTCAAAAACTAGTGGGGCTAAACATTAGGGAGAAGGGGGTCCAGAAAAAACGGTCTGCCTCCCCTTAATAATGAACAGTATACGTGGTGCCGAGACATGACTTATTTGGCCGACTGAACTGTACGTGTGTGTTACAGGGCCTATACTCCTGATCGTATTTAACCCTTCCAGTACTTTAAGGGGAGAGTTCCACTTGAGGGATTTTTTTCTTGACTCCTTTCTCCCTCATGTTTAGCCTCATTGTTTTTATAATTGTAAGACGTTTGCCCCATTATTATGACGATTTTAAGAACGTTCAACCCATTTCTGTCAATTGTAAGACCTTTCGTGCCATTTAGGTGTCGATTTTATCTTGGCGAGCGATAGCGACTGTATTTTAAGAGGAACCGGCTTTCAGCCGGGAAATTTTTCTACCGAAAAATGTACCAATTTATCTTGAAAGGGGCTCAAGGGGGCGTAATCTTAAGCTTGAAGGATATCTAGGGACCAAACTAAAAACCTCCCCTTAACTATGTATTGGTTCAGGCTAAGGGGGTAGTGCTTCTTTGTTGGTCTATATATTTATCTATTAACATTATTTTTGAGTTTCCTCGCTAGACCTGCATCAAGGTTTAAAAAACACCCCCTAGACACCCCCTTTAAGATAAATTTGTTCATTTTTCGGTAGAAAAAAAGCGACACCTAAATGGCACGAAAGGTCTTAATATTGACAAAGAAATGGGGCAAAAGGTCTCAAAATCGCCAAACTGATGGAACGAATGTCCGAAAATCTCAAAACTAATATGCTGAACACGAGGGAGAAGGGGGTCCCGAAAAAACGACTATCTCTCCCTCCAAGAACGTCTAGAGTCCTAACAATGATTCATGGTTGGGAGGAGAAGTGGACATTCTGGGGAACTTTTTAGGATGGTTATGTAAGTTGAGAAATGCGAGGAGTAGATCATTCTTTTGGGGGGTGGGGGGGGTTGAAGTTGGGGAAGGAATGATGTGTCCGAAGTTTCCTATTATACCAAATATATCCTTTTTTAATGTCATTTATAGTCGTTGGCATACTGAAGAGTTGGCAGATGAACATTTGGTGGTAAACGAGGACTATACCTATACCCTGTTCCAAATAGGTAGGTCAGAAATCGTGAACCCTAACTTCTGTAACTCAAAAGGGGCTAGAGAAAATGGGCTGTAAATTTCCACAGCCATTCCCTGGCCGACCCTTCCCCAATGGTAGAAATAATTGCTCGATTACTCTAGTCATTTGTAAGATATAGAGGTTGATGTTCAAGAGTTTGGCCTACTTATTTGGAACAGGGTATAGTGGAGGCCATTTCATCTAAAGAAAACTTCTAAAATTGATGACAACTGTTCATTCTGCTACTATCTATCTATCTATCTATCTATATGCTCAGGCCCAATCCCCATTTTGGGGGTAGCCGACTCAAGACAGAGCAAGAACAGGGAAAACACAAAAACAACATAAAACAAAAAATAAACACAGATAAAAAACACAAACTCTCACACATCCAGGTGAAGACCCAGAGACCAGGGTTACCAAGGTCGCTCCAGCACTCCCCCGGCCCCTGACCACCAGGAGAGGTTCCGATCTCGGCAGGCAGACATGCAGCGGAGCCAAAGCGACAAGCCCTCCCACCACACTTCCAGGCACACCCTTCATATTAATCGTCTCCCCTGGCCAGGCGCCTGATGGACTATTATCTAGTCCAACTTGCGCCCGACCCCTTACTCAAACGAGACTACCAAACGATTTCTTTGGAGTTAGGAAGGAGACGTTTGTATTCAGCTTGGAAAGATTAGGACATCTTTTAAACACCAATTATATACTTTAAAAACGATGACAACTATTTATTAGGTTGCCACGAGACGATTTGTAATGAGGTTAGGAAGGGTCATCTAGGAAAGAGGTCGAGTTGGTATATAGAACGTATATTAAGCCAGAGGGACATTCAATACCATATGAGAAGGTTAATACATAATATGTTAATCTAAAGGACGTTAATCATATAGTAGCTGATATGAAATGTAGAGTTGATAGCCTTTGTCAGTGTGCGTCTGTATCACTTAGTAGCAGTTTATTAAAGTTTATGCTGAAATGTTTTCCCCTTTCAGAGGGTTCCTATTCGTGAAATGTCAGAGTCTGGAACGTTAAGACCATACATATACTCTGTATGTGGGCAGAAAGGGCCTTGGGCTAGGGAAAGAAGGGGGACTTAGGTGATGAGGGGATTTGGTCTGTCGAGATGGACTATTGGGGTGACGGAGGTGGGAGGGGATTTGGGTTGAGGGGAGGGGGAGGGAAGGGCTGGGGGTCAAGACGTGATCCTTTTCCTCTCACTCACCTCTCCCCTTGCTTTCGCTCAAGGCGCCCACCTCCCCCCTCCCCTCACCCACTACCACCATTCTTCCTACCCCTCGTTGCTGCTATCTCCCCCCCCCCCCCCTCAACACTCGTCACTACTCCCCCCCTCCTCCCTACAGCCCTTTGTCCCTCGGTCGAACCCCCCCCCCCCCTCACCAGCGCCCCTCCTTCCACCCCCCCCCCCCCCCCCTTTCCCTCCCCTTCTCAAGCCGCCGCGGTCACTGTCACTGTCCAAGCTAGAAACCCGCGCTCTGCTCATCTCCTAAAGTAATCAATACCAACGGAGAGAGAGAGAGGTCCACGCTAAAGTTGTACACGCGCACACAAACGCACATGGCGAGGCACACATAAACACACGGGGGAGGTAAACAAGACACGGGGATACATACATACACATACACACACGGCGTCGCTCCCGGAGAAAATGCGAAAAACGGCGAACTTACGGTGAGGTGCGACGGAAGAGCGGAGAGCCAAGCCAGAGCGGTGTGTGTGTGTTTGTCGGAAGGTACGCGATGTGCAATGGTGGCGGCTCTGAGCTAGACTGCTGATGGTGGTGGTAGTGAAGGCAGCCCAGGAGGAGGGGTGGTGGTGGTGGACTAAGCCGAGGGAGGAACACCAGGGCTCTTTCTCTCTTTCTCTCCCTCCTCTCTCTCTACCTCCTCCTCTGCCGCCTTGCCCACCCGCGACCAGTAGTATCCGCAATCGTGGAAATGTTTCCCCCAATGGTTTCGTGATTTGTACTCTGAGAATGTCGCGTTTCCCGCCGTCCTACCTTACGTTAGTGTATTCGTGAGGTAAAATCTGCGTCGGCAATTCTCTAATCCCCCATTGATGATCCCTTGTGAGTGCGGGAGTCATCAACGCCATCTGTCATCACCCGGTCATAAATCAATTACAATTCTAAACTCCATACGAAAACGCGGAAAATTCTCTCGCGCGCGGCCCAGTCACATGGCATAGGGTGGGAGGGAGGGAGGGGAGGGGAGGGACGTGAGCCAGAGCATAGGAGGGGAAGGGGGGGCGGGTGAAGAGCGAGAGCGAGGCATGGACGGAGGGGGAGGTAGGTAGGGAGGGAGGACTCAAGCTTTGAAAAGAGTGAAGCTGGCTGGCTGGCTGGCTGGCGTCCCTCCCAACGTCCCTACTTCAATCACACCAAACAAATACTGCTACAATCACCCAGCAAGGCGGACTCTGAGCGCCTCGGTCCCCCTTCACATTCATTTCTTCAATTCAACTTATTCCCCGCTTGCCATCAGAATCAACCAATTCTGCAAGCATCAAGAGAAGCATAGGATAGCAAACTCGGACATACTCACGGTTGAAACAGTGGTAATTGCACCAAGATCACGAAAATAGACCACTTTGAGCAGAGTGATAAAATCTGTGCGTCCCCTGTCAATTCACAAAGAGGGAAGTTCGATCGTCAGTTATTTAGTGCGCGAGCAAAGGAAGACGCTCGCTGGTTGGCTGTTCCAGAGACCCAAGCCACGCCCCCGCACCGCCCCGCCAAATACGACTCTCTTCCTTCTGCCTCCCCTTCTTCTGCCTCCTCTCCTTCTGCCTCCCCCCTGCCTTCCCCTCCACCTTGGGTCCCTCGCTGTCTATCCTCCCCCTCCCCCTTGCCTATCCTGCCCCTGCTTCTACTCTACCTGTCTTTCAGTATACCCCTCCCTATCCTTATCCAGCCTAACCGTGTATATCCTATCCAACCTATCTATCTCCCTCCCATTGCGTTTTCCCCCCTTCAATCCCCCTCCTATCCACCCACCGTCTCCCCCTTGCCTCCTCTCCTCCTGCCTACCCCTGCCTCTCCTCCTCGTCTCCTTCTGCCTCCCCCACCACCAGCTCTTCAGAGGCGTCAAGGAGAGGGAGGCCTCCACCACCACACTTCACTTCACCGCCCTCACTCTCACCTCACACCCTCTACCACAGAACAACGCGGCTTCTCACCTAACTCACTATACCATGCTATAGAGTCCAGTCATACTAAGGGGAGATTTTCATATAAGGATTTTTTTTTTCTGGACCCCCTTCGCCCTCATAATTAGCTCCATTATTTTGAGATTTTAAGACGTTCGCACCATTAGTTTGGCGATTTTAAGGCCTTTCATCCTATGTTTGTCAATGTTACGACCTTTCGTGCCATTTAAGTGTCGAATTTGTCCTGGCGAGGTCAATGTAAGTTTTTCCTTTATTGGACACATACTGTAGAAACTCTTAATTCGTCAGTTTTTTAGTTCACTACAGTTGCCACACGAAATGTCATTATACTCGTACACTTCCGGTGTTATAGGAGGATAATATACTACAATTTTATTGGAACAAACTATTATGTTACCTTGACCTATTACACTCTACCACTGACAACCACACTACCATGACCTATTACACTACCACTGACTATCATACTACCATGACCTATTACACTACCACTGACAACCACACTACCAGGCGGGTGGGGGTTGAAATAGGGGAGCTATCCCCCCGCCAAAGGCGGCTTTCTAGGGCCTTTCCTAGCTGATGCTGAGAGGATTGGGTTCTAGTCATGTGGTGATGGGCTGGTCTATCCGAGTGAGAACTGAGCAATCTCTGCCATACCCATAGCTTACTTTGACTGTTCCTTTAACTTATATATTTTCTAGATCTCAAGTGACGGTGTCTCTTCCGTGGATTGACCTCCCAATCTACCAAGATTGGAAGCCAAAGCGTCCCATTTTTCCCTTGCCCCTCAACTTTCTCTTCATAATTGCTGAGGGGCACAGGGCCCTGGGTGGGGCTTTGGTTTCCCGGGCGTTTCCGCACCCTCCTCAGCTCCCCGCCATGGAGTGGCTTCGGTCACCCAGGCTTTATTGTGGTCGGCGGGGAGGGTTCTGTGGGGGCACTCGGTTATGGCCTTGGAATTGCTCGGGGCCTTGGGGCTGTTCGGCCAGGCAGCTTGGGGAACAACAACAACAACCACACTACCATGACCTATTACAATACCACTGACTATCATACTACAATGACCTATTACACTACCACTGACAACCACACTACCATGACCTATTACACTACCACTGACTATCATACTACCATGACCTATTACACTACCACTGACTACCACACTACCATGGCCTATTACACTACCACTGACTACCATGACCTATTACACTACTATACTACCATGACCTATTACACTACTATACTACCATGACCTATTACACTACCACTACCATGACCTATTACACTACCACTGACAACCACACTACCACGACCTATTACACTACCAATGACGACCATACTACCACGGCCTATTACACCACCATACTACCATGACCTATTACACTACCACTGACAACCACACTACCATGACCTATTACACTACCAATGACAACCATACTACCATGACCTATTACACTACCACTGACAACCATACTACCATGATCTATTACACCACCATACTACCATGACCTATTACACTACCACTGACAACCACACTACCATGGCCTATTACACTACCACTGACAACCACACTACCATGACCTATTACACTACCACTGACAACCACACTACCATGACCTATTACACCACCATACTACCATGACCTATTACACTACCACTGACAACCACACTACCATGGCCTATTACACCACCACTGACAACCACACTACCATGACCTATTACACCACCATACTACCATGACCTATTACACTACCACTGACAACCACACTACCATGGCCTATTACACCACCACTGACAACCACACTACCATGACCTATTACACCACCATACTACCATGACCTATTACACTACCACTGACAACCACACTACCATGGCCTATTACACCACCACTGACAACCACACTACCATGACCTATTACACCACCATACTACCATGACCTATTACACTACCATACTACCATGACCTATTAAACTACCAATGACAACCATGGCCTATTACGCTACCACTGACAACCATACTACCATGACCTGTTACACTACCACTGACAACCATACTACCATGACCTATTAAACTACCAATGACAACCATACTACCATGACCTATTAAACTACCAATGACAACCATACTACCATGACCTATTAAACTACCAATGACAACCCCACTACCATGGCCTATTACACTACCACTACCATGGCCTATTACACTACCACTACTATGACCTATTACACTACCACTACCATGCCCTATTACACTACCACTACCATGCCCTATTACACTACCACTACCATACTACCATGACCTACTACACTAGCACTGACTACCATACTGCTATGACCTATTACAATACCACACTACCATGACCTATTACACTACCACTGACTACCATGACCTATTACACTACCACTGACTACCATGCCCTATTACACTACCACAACCATACTACCATTACCTATTACACTACCACTGACTATCATACTACCATGACCTATTACACTACCATGACCTATTACACTACCACTGACTACCATGACCTATTACACTACCACTGACTACCATGCCCTATTACACTACCACAACTATACTACCATGACCTATTACACTACCACTGACTATCATACTACCATGACCTATTACACTACCACTGACTACCATGACCTATTACACTAGCACAACCATACTACCATGACCTATTACACTACCACTGACTACCATGCCCTATTACACTACCACAACCATACTACCATGACCTATTACACTACCACTGACTATCATACTACCATGACCTATTACACTACCACTGACAACCATGACCTATTACACTACCACTGACAACCACACTACTATGCCCTATTACACTACCACTGACTACCATGACCTATTACACTACCACTGACTTCCATAACTCCTCATAATATAACTCTTCTACACTACCACAACCTACCATGACGCTTCCTGGCTACCACACTACCACCCAGCTGCTACCACTCTACCATTACATTCTATCAAAGCCTTGTAATACAATCACTTCACAGCATGACTGGTAGAATGTTACGCTACTATACCCCCACCTACCATCACCACCACCACACACCCCAATACCACAAGATAATACCTGGTTTTAAATACAACATTCCCAAAGATGATACCTTGTTTAAAATACCACGTTCGCATTAAATACCACCATCCTAAAGATAATACCTTCCTTTAATACCACAAGATAATACCCGATTTTAAATACCACATTCCCCAATACAATACCTTGTTATAAATACCACATTCCCAAAGTAAACACCTTGTTTTAAATGCCACATTCCCAAAAAATATTACCTCTTATTAAAATACCACATTCCCAATGATAATACCTGACAGACAATGGATATTCACATGTATGAAATAGGTTGGGCGTGGAAGGGTTCTGTCATCGTTCTCGGATAACTTCAATATTTCAAACAGTAGACCTCAATCAATATATACGAGTGTCAATTTAAAGTCCTAACCTAACTTAACCCTAATCTAACCTAGTCTAACTTAACAGTATTATACCCTGTTCATTGTAGGTAGGCATGAAATGTTTACTCTAAAGTTGGTGTAACACGAACGATGTTTCCGTCAATTTTTACGAGCAATTGTAGTCTGGCAGCTTCAAAATATAAGCAGTATCAAAATTAAACCACCTAACAGTCTAGTTTCCAATTCCAAGGCGAAAAAGCCTTAAAATATTACGATAACAAACTTGCTCATCGAAAATTGCCGGAAAAAGCGCTCGTGTGACACCGACTTAAACCTCTATAACTCACAAATGATTAGACTAGAGTAATCAAACTACTATTAGACTAGAGTAATCAAACTACTATTACACTAGAGTAATCAAACTACTATTAGACTAGAGTAATCAAACTACTATTACACTAGAGTAATCAAACTACTATTACACTAGAGTAATCAAACTACTATTAGACTAGAGTAATCAAACTACTATTAGACTAGAGTAATCAAACTACTATTACACTAGAGTAATCAAACTACTATTACACTAGAGTAATCAAACTACTATTACACTAGAGTAATCAAACTACTATTACACTAGAGTAATCAAACTACTATTACACTAGAGTAATCAAACTACTATTACACTAGAGTAATCAAACTACTATTACACTAGAGTAATCAAACTACTCTAGAGTAATCAAACTACTATTACACTAGAGTAATCAAACTACTATTACACTAGAGTAATCAAACTACTATTACACTAGAGTAATCAAACTACTATTACACTAGAGTAATCAAACTACTATTACACTAGAGTAATCAAACTACTATTACACTAGAGTAATCAAACTACTATTAGACTAGAGTAATCAAACTACTATTAGACTAGAGTAATCAAACTACTATTACACTAGAGTAATCAAACTACTATTAGACTAGAGTAATCAAACTACTATTACACTAGAGTAATCAAACTACTATTAGACTAGAGTAATCAAACTACTATTAGACTAGAGTAATCAAACTACTATTACACTAGAGTAATCAAACTACTATTACACTAGAGTAATCAAACTACTATTAGACTAGAGTAATCAAACTACTATTAGACTAGAGTAATCAAACTACTATTACACTAGAGTAATCAAACTACTATTAGACTAGAGTAATCAAACTACTATTAGACTAGAGTAATCAAACTACTATTAGACTAGAGTAATCAAACTACTATTAGACTAGAGTAATCAAACTACTATTACACTAGAGTAATCAAACTACTATTACATTAGAGTAATCAAACTACTATTAGACTAGAGTAATCAAACTACTATTACACTAGAGTAATCAAACTACTATTAGACTAGAGTAATCAAACTACTATTAGACTAGAGTAATCAAACTACTATTACACTAGAGTAATCAAACTACTATTAGACTAGAGTAATCAAACTACTATTACACTAGAGTAATCAAACTACTATTAGACTAGAGTAATCAAACTACTATTACACTAGAGTAATCAAACTACTATTAGACTAGAGTAATCAAACTACTATTAGACTAGAGTAATCAAACTACTATTACACTAGAGTAATCAAACTACTATTACACTAGAGTAATCAAACTACTATTAGACTAGAGTAATCAAACTACTATTAGACTAGAGTAATCAAACTACTATTAGACTAGAGTAATCAAACTACTATTACACTAGAGTAATCAAACTACTATTACACTAGAGTAATCAAACTACTATTAGACTAGAGTAATCAAACTACTATTAGACTAGAGTAATCAAACTACTATTACACTAGAGTAATCAAACTACTATTAGACTAGAGTAATCAAACTACTATTAGACTAGAGTAATCAAACTACTATTAGACTAGAGTGATCAAACTACTATTACACTAGAGTAATCAAACTACTATTACATTAGAGTAATCAAACTACTATTAGACTAGAGTAATCAAACTACTATTACACTAGAGTAATCAAACTACTATTACACTAGAGTAATCAAACTACTATTAGACTAGAGTAATCAAACTACTATTACACTAGAGTAATCAAACTACTATTACACTAGAGTAATCAAACTACTATTACACTAGAGTAATCAAACTACTATTACACTAGAGTAATCAAACTACTATTACACTAGAGTAATCAAACTACTATTAGACTAGAGTAATCAAACTACTATTAGACTAGAGTAATCAAACTACTATTAGACTAGAGTAATCAAACTACTATTACACTAGAGTAATCAAACTACTATTAGACTAGAGTAATCAAACTACTATTACACTAGAGTAATCAAACTACTATTAGACTAGAGTAATCAAACTACTATTACACTAGAGTAATCAAACTACTATTAGACTAGAGTAATCAAACTACTATTACACTAGAGTAATCAAACTACTATTAGACTAGAGTAATCAAACTACTATTAGACTAGAGTAATCAAACTACTATTACACTAGAGTAATCAAACTACTATTACACTAGAGTAATCAAACTACTATTAGACTAGAGTAATCAAACTACTATTAGACTAGAGTAATCAAACTACTATTAGACTAGAGTAATCAAACTACTATTACACTAGAGTAATCAAACTACTATTAGACTAGAGTAATCAAACTACTATTACACTAGAGTAATCAAACTACTATTACACTAGAGTAATCAAACTACTATTACACTAGAGTAATCAAACTACTATTTCTACCAAGGAGGTTCTTGATTTCTACCATTTGAAAAGAGTCAGCCAGGGCATTATGTGTGGACATTTTAGGACCATTTTCTCTAGCCCTTTTTGAGTTGCAGAGGATAGAGGTGACTATTATTGGGCTACCTATAATGGACAGGGTTTAGTTGAGTTGGTACTGGTTAAGGGCTACTGGTTGAAATGGTCTACTGGTTGAAATTTACTGGTTGAAATGGTCTTCTGGTTGAACTGGTCTTCTGGTTGAAATTATCTTCTGGTTGAAATGGTCTATTGGTCGAGTTGTCCAGTTTTCCTATGCAATAATTGGACATGTTGCTTCCCTTGAAGTTTTCGTGTTCTGATGTGTATGGAATTATGATTATACCCCGTTCACTTGAGGTAAACCAAAATCCTGATCCCCCCCCCCCCAATCTCTAACTCAAAAAGGGGTAGAGCAATTGGGCTGTACATTTCCACACCTATTCCCTGGGTGACTCTTCCCAAATGACAGAATTATTATCTCGATTATTGAAGTCGTGTTTGCGTTACGAGAGGCTGGGATAGTGTTTTAGGCTACCTATTAAGAAAAAGGTATAGTTTAGCCACAATACGTCTCATTAACCCTTTGAAGATTATGACGCATCTTGACAGTTTATTCCGGCTATCATTAGACGATTTTATTCAATTTAGGAAAGATCTATGGGAATTATGGGGGTAAAGACTATCTCAACTGACCCTCTGACTTTCATATACCCTTCCAAATACGAATAAAATCGTCTAATAATAGCCAGAAAGCAGAGAAGAATTGCACCATCATATCTTCTAAGGTTAAGAAGACCCTACCTATAAGTTATTACGAAGTCTTTGCCAGCAAGTAACACATAAAGGGAGTAATTATTATTTGCCATGGACTATCTCGCTTGGGTTCAATTGAAGCATCTTGAGTTAGTTAGTTAGTTAGTTAAAATATGACTTCAGAGGCTATCAACCCTATTGGCACACTGTAAGTCAAGAATAGCGTCAGGACCGGGGCCTCTTTTCGAAAATTCCAGTCCAGTTTGACCTTGAGTGTAGCGGCAGCACAAATGAATGAACTCTTCAGCCAGCTTATACCGAAACCGTTAAAATCAATCCATTAAAAAAAAAAAAAAAAAACAAAAAAACGAATAGGCCTACATAAACCAATTATGCCTAACAATGAGGCCCCCTAATCATTGTATATGCTAGTGGAGTATCTGGTATGGGTTCGAAGCATCTTGAGTAAAATAAATAAATCAAAATCAAGAGAGAAAAAAAAAAACTCGAATAATATTATAATTATGAACCCAATATGCCTAACAATGAAACCCCTAATCATTGTATGCCTGTGGAGTATCTCGTTTGGATTCGAAGCATCTTGAGTAAACAAACAAGAATTAAATAACAAATACAAAAGTCAATCAATCAAAATCAAGAAAGAGAAAATTAGACTCGATCATGTGGACCTAAACATGCCTAACAACGAAGCCCCCTAATCATTGTATGCCGGTGGAGTATCTCGTTTGGGTTCGAAGCTTCTTGAGTGTCGTACAAAGGAACTCTTGAGCCCTCCTGTCCCGTATACCTCACCAGCATAGACCCTATAGTAACAGGTAATCGGCCAACCTCCACCATGTTGGTGCCACTTAGTTTTGAAGTTTGACGATTTGAAGACATTTCGCCCCATCTCTGTCAATTTTAAGAGTTTTCGTGCCATTAAAGTGTCAACTTTTTCCTGACGAGCGGACTGCGAGCTTGTGCACTCATTTCTCATTCATTTAAGTTCAGTCAGTCCGTCAGTAGCTAGCCCTTAATTACTCCCACAAGGGGTAGGGAGGATCAGTAAGAAACAAGAGAAAGGAAACAGAGGTGACAGGAGAACACATAACAGTTCGCCCACAAAAAGCAAGCACACAAGCATTCGGAATCACTCAATCACTCAATCAGCCCCCGAAATCAATACCTATTATAAACATTCTGCAATAAGGGTACAGGATATAAACTTTTGTCTTTAGGTCTAAATTCTACCACATCCAAGCTAAAATATCACCCATTCCTTTGATAATTAAGGCACCAAAATGGCGTCCCCCCCCCCCCCCAAGTTGTCCACCCTCTCTTCCTATATGGGCCCTCTATATGCACCTCCCTCACCACCACCACCAATCGGTGTACCCTGTTATGTAATGGATGGAGGGTTTGCGTAATCTGGGCGTAGTGGAGACCCTATAGCGTAACGGAGATCGGTCAACCTCCGCCATATGGGTGTCGCTGGCGTCTTTAGCCTCTCATTACAAGGGACTGGAGCTCTCGAAAAGGGGCTCCAGTCCTGACGTTATTCTTGACTTACAGTGTGCTGGCTTAATAATCCAATAGGGTTGATAGCCTCTGAAGTCTTATTTTTAACTAACTAACTCTCTTTACACGCATATTCACCGTTCATAACGGTTGACTGTACAGGCTCTCAGCCTATGCCCGAGAGGGAGTAGTTGGAAGAAGAAAACAATAATAATAATATACCGGTATAATAATATATATATACCGGTATATATATATATCCATAGCTGCAATAAATAATCGGCAATATTGGCACAGGCTATATTTATTATACCGTAGTTGGGGGATTGAATTTAACTTCTAGAATCTAAACGATCAACAGAAAGAGTGAGTTCTCGACGGGGACCAAAATATATTATTATATAATCATATTACATATATTATTATAGTGGCACCAATAATAGCGTCCAAGGGTAAAGATAGACGTTCTCTCTTACTATATGATCTCAAGTTGGGGAAGGGTAGGGGAAAGGAAGGGGGGGGGGGGGAGGAGGTCACTTTCGAGATGTTGGAGTACACCTTGGAGTACAGTCGCTCATAAAAAAATCGTGGACCTACCCTATTTCTAATTATGGAAGAATATAATTTTCTATACATCAGCTAAATAACTATTATACAATTTAGTGAAAATCAAGTTGCACACAAAAACACCAATTCATATAGTTATATACGCATAAAGAAAACACCAATTCATATAGTTATATACGCATAAAGAAAACACCAATTCATATAGTTATATACGCATAAAGAAAACACCAATTCATATAGTTATATACGCATAAAGAAAACACCAATTCATATAGTTATATACGCATGAAGAAAACACCAATTCATATAGTTATATACGCATAAAGAAAAGCATAGGGAGCCCGGGAACTTTTATAAATCACTGTACGGTCGCGCTAATAAGTCGTGTCCCAGCTGTCATTACGTTTGGCTCGCTCTTTGCTGTATTACTGTCTGTCAGATGTTGAATAGGGTGGGTAAGGGTGGGAACATGTTTGTATATTTCACTCGATATGAAGAAATGAAGCTTAGATATTGCTGATACCAATTATTGATCAAAACATAATTGGTGCCCAAACATGACTTATTAGCGCGACTGTACACCCGGGTTCACACATTCGCCGACCGCCTTAAGGGAGACCACCTCGCTTTTTTTCTCTTTCTCTCTCTCTCTCTCTCTTTGGCTTGTATCCTTTCGGCCCCATTCAGCCTACTGTTTTAAGACGTTTACCCCCATCCAGGTGTCAATATTTTCCTGCCGAGCGGTAGCGAGCCAGCATATATATATATTTTCGTTTTGACAGCAAGCTAAATTTGTAAATTTTTCGATAGAAAAAGTCTCCGGCGAAGCCGGATTTCTCCATACAATGCTGACTCGCTATCGCTCGCCAGGAAGAAATCGACACCTGGATGGGGATAAACGTCTTAAAACAGTTGGCTGAATGGGGCTGAATGGATACAAGCCAGGGAAAGAGAGAAAAGGAGAGAACGATAAAAAAACGCCGGTGACCCCCCTTAACGATGATAATGATGACATACGGTACACAGTCATGATCAAGAGTCACATCCTGCCTCCATAATGTGTACCCTGATTATCTCGCTTATTATAAGTAAACAAAAAAAGAAAAGTCAAATATATAGATAAATAAATATAAATCAAATCTATCTATCCTATCTATCTAATCTATCTAATCTATCTATCTAATCTATCTATCTAGCACCCGTGGTCTACCGCTACCTACTGGACACTAGGAACCTACACTAGCTGGTAGGTAAGGGTTAGTTTTGTATCCTATTTACTGGGTACTAGGAACCCACGCTAGCTGATGGGTAAGGTTTAGTTTTGTATCCCACCTAGGTTAAGGTTAGGTTAGGTTAGGTTGGGTTAGGTTGTTTGGTTAGGTTAATCTCAAGACACTAGGACTCCGAAGCAATAATCATTAATATAATGCTTAGCACACTTTTGGGTGGTCTTTAATGTAAGTGACCCGGTAGACCGCAGGCTAAAGAGTGAATGTCCCGCCAGACCGCAGGCTAAAGCGGCACCTCGAAACCTGTAAATTGCTGGAGGCCCTTTTGAAACTGAATAAAATCGTCTAATAATAACCAGAATAAAGTTAATTACAAGGACAATACCGGTACTCAAAGGGTAAATGAAGTTCCTTGTATACCTGGAGAACCTATACACGGAACATTGTCACTAGGGTGCTAAGCCTCAAATGGTGTTTTTATCCGAAATTAACAAACACAAATTGAATGTAATGTTTTTGCTAATAGGTGCTAAGCACTTTTATATTGTCTTTAGTAGAAATATTCCATACTTTTCATACTTTGGCGAAAACTTCATACTTTCGCGAAAAGTTCATACTTTGGTGAAATTAACAAACACAAATTGAATAAAAGGGTTTGGCAAATAAGTGTTAAGTACTTTTTTAGTGTTTTTTAGTAAAAATATTTCCCACTTTAAAGCTAACGAGGTTGGGCACGTGTTTTGACAGTTTCGTGTACAGTACAATTCACACTTCCCTTAGCAGATACGATGACGCATTTCTTTTTCTGTTTTCTGGCTATTATTTAACTATTTTATTAAGATTAGGAAGGGTATATGGAAGTCTGAGGGTTGATTGAAATAGTTTTTACCCTTATAATTCCCACAGATCCTTACTAAATTGCATATCATGAAGTGATGATAGCCTAAGCTGTCAAAGTGCGTAGTAATCTTCATAGAGCTAACGAATTCGACATTGGTGCAATAATATTGATGGAGTTAGATACTGTAGGAATTTCATGCTTTATTACGATTTTTTTTTTTTTTTTTTTAATTAAAGAAATATTATGTCACCGACAAGGTTCCATGACAGTGAAACTATTGATGATTATTCACCAGTCCATCAAAATATAGAACTAGCCTGGTAAAGCTATACCCCGTTCCAAGTAGGTAGTCCAGAAATCGTGAACCCTAACCTCTGTAACTCAAAAAGGGCTAGAGGAAATGGGATGTAAATTTCCACACTTATTACCTGGCTGATCCTTCTCAAATGGTGGAAATATTAGCTCGATTACTCTAGTCGTTTGTGAGTTATAGAGGTTAATGTTCAAGAGTTTTGGCCTACTTAATTGGAATAAGGTATAGTGACATTCCCCGTAGTAGAGAGGTCTTGGGGTCTTGGTGGTGAGATTATTGGTACATGTAAAACACTTGGGGTTCTGGGAATGTGTGGGGTGTAAGTGTAGGTTGTATACTGGTGTGTGTGTGTGTGTGTGTGTGTGTGTGTGCGTGTAAGTGTAGGGTGTATAGTGGGGTGGCTCCGCGGTGCTGGTGTATGTGTGTGTGTCTGTGGTAAGGTAGATTGCTTTATGTATATTGAATAGACAGACAGATAGGTAGATAAGTAGATGGGTAGAGAGAGAGAGAGAGAACCACTGACCCTTGTATAATATGTATTACAGTGGAAGTACAGTATAGTAATGTAGCACTGAACAGAACTACCGATATCACAGAAATATACGTATCCAGGAAGAGGCTAGCGTATTACATCACTTTGCTGGGCACTCATTCCATTGCTTTACACAGAAACACAAGAGTGGATATCAGGATACAGACAAGGAAGTAAGGGCTTAATAGAGGAAATATCTCCGCCATGCGTGCAATCCTTGGGTATGTAGTTGCTTGCAGTAACTTTAATGAAGATATATATATTGATTAATACATTTTTATTAGCATGACATTTTGTGGGTACCATAGTCGTTATGAGTATGAAACACCGTTTATCAAACATGTTTTGAGCATAAAACGTCTTGTATTTAAATCAGTATATGTTTTATGCGAATAGATTGTTACCATGTAATTATACTGCCGACCATGCATCATAGGTTGATAGCATATATTATCAAATAAATATATATAGATATAAATTATACAGTACATACAGACAAGTTCCTGTGAAGAGGGGACATAAGTGGTTTTCAGAATATTGGCAGTTATTATGGCAGGGAGTAGTTTACCTAGAAGTGACAGCTATGCAGACTAAGAACATTAAGGGGTGGATATACTGGTTAAGCAGAGAGGGAGGGGAGAGACAAGTAGAGCTTTTCAGAACAGCTTACAGTGAGTGATTACAGGACCATTAACCCCTTCTGTACCGGCGACGTCTTTTGCATTTTATTCTAGCTATATTTAGACGATTTGGTGCAGTTTTAGAAGGATCTGTGGTAGTAAAAAGGGTTAAGTGAGATAATTCGCAGCCTGTTAGTTACTGGAGGCACTTTTTAAACTGAATACAATCGTCTAAAGGTAGCCAGAATAAAGTTAAAAGGGCGTCGCCGATACAGAAAGGGGTCAATGTTTCTGAGAAGTGGCAAGCAGCGACTCAAGCCACAACCCAACTAGAGGGTTGTGCTCAAGCACTGTAGAAATGACATGAGAGAGTTCCGAGCATGAGAAGCAACGGGTGGAAAAGAACAGGACATGTACTGTTGGCCACATGAATATGACAAAGAAATTACAAGTATATATACATAAATACATACAAATAAATATCACCTACCCCCTTAATAATGGGGTTGTTGTAGTTGTTCCCCAAGCTGCCTGGCCGAACAGCCCCAAGGCCCCGAGCAAGGCCAAGGCCATAACCAACGCCCCAACAGAACCCACACTGCCGACCACAATATAGCCTGGGTGCCCGAAGCCACTCCATGGCGGGGAGCTGAGGAGGGTGCGGAAACGCCCGGGAAACCAAAGCCCAACCCAGGGCCCTGTGCCCCTCAGCAATTATGAAGAAAAAGTTGAGGGGGCAAAGGAAAAATGTGACGCTTTGGCTTCCAATCTTGGTAGATTGGGAGGTCAATCCACGGAAGAGACGCCGTCACTTGAGATCTAGAAAATATATAAGTAAAAGGAACAGTCAGAGTAAGCTATGGGTATGGCAGAGATCGCTCAGCTCTAACTCTGATAGACCAGCCCATCACCACATGACTAGAACGCAATCCTCTCAGCATCAGCTAAGAAAGGCCCTAGAAAGTCGCCTTTGGCGGGGGGATAGCTCCCCTATTTCAACCCCTTTCGGGGTTGGGCACCCGCCCAAAATGGGGTTTGTCTAGGAGTACGGGCCATAGTGCTAAATTATTAGCAATCACATATAGCCAGATGCAAATATACCGAATGTAACAAGGGATGATTGGTATTAAGCTTTGAAAGGGTCTGTGTGAGTTTATTTATGCAATATATTTGAAATTTTTATTTTCTAAGGTCCACTTTAAGCTGTATACAATCGCCAAACGGTTGCCAGAATATAATAAAAAACAGGGTCTGAATCCTGAAAGGATGTTGAGGCTTGACAAAAGGGTATGATTACTCTCTTTACCGCAGAAAAGCTATGTGACTCAGAGCCGCTTTAAAGCCGCTATCACACGAGAATGTTTTTAGTCAACATTCGATGATCAACATTTTTCTGGCAACATTTCTGGACTATTTTGCACTGGTATCGGAAACTAGACTGTTGCTAGATGAATTTAGGTGACCGAAATATTTTAAATGTTGACCTCATAAGCTGCCAGACCTGTGTTGAGGATAAATGTTAAGTGAAAAAGCGCTCGTGTGATACCGCCTTTATATAGTACAATATTCGGAAATCGCTGGAGAGAAACATTAATCCGAACATTGTAAACAGGGCGTCTAATTAGGGGTACTGTCCAGACTTTAGGAAATGGTGTGACCTTTCTCTTTACTGAACAATGACTGGACAACATTGGACTTTATTCCTAACTCTGAGAAATACCCTGAAGATAATTATGTCAGAAAATGTTTGTGGTATAAATATATATTGAATGCTCATTGTCATCGTTGACAAATTACAATTATTTACAAATTAAGATTGTTAGGATTTAATCATGTATGTATGTATGTATGTATACTCGGGCACATACCCCTAGCTGGGGCTGGACGACTCGAAACGAGAGCCCCCCAACAAACAAATAAATAAATAAATAAATAAATAAATAAATAATAATACAAAAATCATAATGATAATCTACTGTAGGTCACCCAGGAGAAAACTCCTACGTAAATTCAAAATATATTTAAAAATATACAATATAATAGCATAATTTTGGTGTAAAGGTAAATACCAGAACGAAATAAAAACAAAATTGGAAACTATAATAATTAATAATAATAATAATAATTATCATTAATAACTATAACGCCAAACTCCAATGAATATGACTAAGAATGTAATAGTACAATGCTTAGCTAAAACACAACTAGGAATGCAAATAGCATGTACAATTAATGTCACTAGAACATAAATTTTACAATAACGATAAAGTAGACTACCCCAAAGTATTTCCCAGGTAGTAGAGCAGGTTAATTATCACACACACACACACACTTAGGCTTATGGTAGTCCATCGTAGTCCGATGATGACGTTCCCTTCCTGCAAAGCAGGAAGAGAAAACCTGCGCATAGAAGAGTTTAGAGTGCCGAGGGAGGTGCGCAGTTCCAACTTCACTATCTTGGTACTGAACAGGGGTTGCTGATAGCAAGGGGGTGACCCAAGACGACCAGCTCTTGCTCAATACTGCAGGGGACTGCCGGGATTCCAGTTTGTCAGAAACCGCCAGGACGTGACCCCAACGTCTGCTATTCTCTCAGAGTGTGCTCCCCTAGCCTTTGTCTTACTAGACTAAACCACAAGGCAGTGTGTGTGTGCGGTTGTTGGTAGATGACAAGGATGCACATCATAACTCTGGGTGCCACCGCATGCCCCGAGATCCCCTATTGATTTAGCCTGGGGTCGCAAGACACCCAGTTACCGTGTGTGGCCCCGGGGAGGCACAATAGGAGTCTTGGTGATGGAGAGGCTATGTACTGGCAGAGGGAGACTTACGCACTCGGCTCCCCTTTTCACCACAAGGGTTAGCCAGCGGCAGCAGCTGAAAGCGAGAATTGCATGCAAGCAAGCAGCACTACACCAACATGCTACTGCACTAGTCGCATCACATCACCCTGTGTGATAACACCTTCCCCACCTCCCCGTCCTCATTCAGACTCCCCTCCTGCCCTCGCCACTGTCCGCTAACCTTCCCTACCTCCCCGTCCTCATTCAGACTCCCCTCCCGCCCTCGCCACTGCCCGCTAACCTTTCCTACCTCCCCGTCCTCATTCAGACTTCCCTCCTGCCCGCGTCACTGCCCGCTAACCTTTCCTACCTCCCCGTCCTCATTCAGACTTCCCTCCTGCCCTCGTCACTGCCCGCTAACCTTTCCTACCTCCCCGTCCTCATTCAGACTTCCCTCCTGCCCTCGCCACTGCCCGCTAACCTTTCCTACCTCCCCGTCCTCATTCAGACTCCCCGATCCTGCCCGCTAACCTCACACATACACTCCTCTCTCTCCCACTTAAACACACACACACACACACTCACTATCACTTCCTCTCTCTTTCACTCTCACTCTCACACACACACACTCTCTCTCTCTCTCTAGCAGGTTAGAGGGAAGACTGGAGAGGAGGGAAGAGGCCAGGAGGCGGAATGGTAAAGGGTCTTTTCGTTCACTAGTATTTTCCCTCACATCAAGCTTAATAAATTATTCTCAAGATCCACCTACGAGATAAATTTGTGCATTTGCGGTAGAAACATGTCTCGGCCGATGGCTGGTTCCTCCAAAATTACAGGCTCGTTATCGCTCGGCAGGATAAAATCGACACCTGAATGACACAAAAGGTCTTGATATTGACACAGAAGTGGGACGCAAGGTCTACAAATTGACAACCTAATGGGGTGAACGCCTTAAAATATCAAAACTAATGGGGTCAATAAGCATGAGGAAGAAGGGGGTCGAGAAAACCCCAACCTCCCCTTAATCTACCCTAATCCTACGTAATCTGAACTATCAACAAACTAGCCTATTATTACAAACATTAATATATGGATAAATAAACGTGTGTGTGTGTGTGTGGTGAGAGAGAGATAGATAGAGAAAGTGAATGTGTGTGTGAGTAAGTGAGTGAGAATAAGTGAATGTGTGTGTGTGTGTGAGTGTGAGTGCAGACAAAAGATCATACCCACGAAAGCACCCACGTAACTACCAGACTGGGAGGAAAGAGGCGACAGTGGGAGGGTCGAGTAGAGATGGATGGTTGGTCAATGTGGTTGATGGATGGATGGTTAGGTTGGAGGATGGATTGATGGATGGTTAGATTAATGGATGGATGAATGGTTGATTGGTTGGATGGATGGTTAGTTGGTAGAATGGATGGATAGGTGGGAGCTAGAGGGTTGGATAGATGGATGAATGGATAGATGGATGGATGGTTAGGTGGGAAGATGATTGAATGAATGGTTGGATGGAAAGATGGATGGTTAGGTGGGAAGATGGATGGATGGAGAATTAGGTGGGAGGATGGATGTATGGTTGGATGGCAGGAAGGAGGCGACGGGGAGGGTCAACTCGAGATAGATGGTTGGTCACTGTGGTTGCTGGATGAATGGATGAGGGATGTGTGTGTGTGTGTGTGTGTGTGAGAGAGAGAGAGAGAATGTGAGTGCAGACAAAAGAGAGGTACTGTAGGGGTTAAACATAATCCTCCCTATAAAATCCAATTAAACAAAAACAAAAGTTGAGCTGTGCCCCAGGAAGTTTTGGTCAAGTCTGTGGAAGGTTTTAAAAGGAGAGCTGGCAAGACTCTAACTGACACTTGCTTTCCGAGAAGAGCTAAACTTTTGGGAGCGGTAGGGTCTTAGTAGTTATACCTGTTTTACACACACAGACACGCACGCACATCCAGACACACACTCAAACACACACGCACATCCACACACACACACACTCAGACACATACGGGCAAACACACACACACTACACTCACTTATATCTACATTAATGATCTTGACTCAGGCATAAAGAGTAGGATCAGTACATTTGCTGATGATACTAAAATAGGTAGGATAATAGAGTCAGCTAGCGACAGGGAATGTCTTCAAAATGATATCGATCACTTGCACGAGTGGTCCATAAATTGGCAAATGAGTTTCAATGTAGACAAATGTAAGGTATTAAGGATTGGAAATCGTAATTTAGATGCGAAATACAAACTAGACAATGTAGAATTGGATAACTCAGAGTGTGAGAAGGATCGTCTAATAGTTGCCAGAATACGATGAAATAGACGTCCCTGGTACTGTACGGGTTAAACAAGTATTGCTAGATGCATTTAAGTTATAATTAGGAGTACTGTGGAGGCTATAGAGGAAATGGTGTGACCTTTCTCTTTACTGAACAATGACTGGACGATACGGGCCAATATTCCTAACTCTGTCTTGATAGCGTAATGGTTAGTGCGCGGAATTTCGGTGTGAGCATCCTAGGTTCGAATCCTTGGAGTACCACATGTATTCATTAGTTTCATTGATTTCATGAATTAGGTTCATGTGTACGTTAATTGGTGGGTTGGTGATAATATGAATTATATTTTTTATACATAAATAAACAAAACCATGTATATCATTTACTGTGAAGCAAAATTCTTGTATGTATATACTCAGGCACATACCCCATTGCTGGAGGTGGCCGACACGAGACAAAGCCCGAACAGAAACAACATTTAAAGTTCCTATTCTCAGGGTCCGGGACCACTTTCGCGTTCCCTCTCCCATTTCTCTGTCTCGTCGAGGAGGTGAATTATACAATGGAAGGAGGATTCCTAGCCCTCTGCCCCCTTCTTACATAAAAAATCCTAATGGCTGTACTAATTGCACACCGAAAAATATAAGGTGTCCACGGATTTTTATGAGTTACTGTACATAAGAGAAGGAGAGGAGGGGGGGGGGGGGGGGAGGAGAAGTGTCATGTCACCTAGGTCATGTCAGCGAGGTCATAGCATTTTGACACTGTTCACCCTTTCAAGATTCTGTTACGCATTTCTGTTCTGTTTTCTGACTTGTATTAGACGATGTTATTCGGATTAAGGAGGGTCACCGGCTTTTTTTTTATCTTTCTCTCCTTTTCTCTTTTTCCCTGGCTTGTATCCATTCGGCCCCATTCAGCCTACTGTTTTAAAACGTTTATCCCCATCCAGGTGTCGATTTTCTCCAAGCCAGCATTGTGTGGAGAATTCCGGTTTTCTATCGAAAAATTTACAAATTTAGCTTGCTGTCAAAACATATATATATATATGCTGGCTCGCTACCGCTCGCCAGGAAAATATTGACACCTGGATGGGGGTAAACGTCTTAAAACAGTAGGCTGAATGGGGCCGAATTGATACAAGCCAGAGAAAGAGAGAAAAGGCGATACACATTGCAGGTGACCCCCCCTAATATTAAGAAGTGTGTATGGAAGTCCGAGGGTTGGTTGAGATAGTCTTCACCCTTATCATTCCCACAGATCGTTCTTAAGGGGAGATTTCCACTTACGGGATTTTTTTCTTGACTCCTTTCTCCCTCATGTTTAGCCCCATTGCTTTTCTAATTTTAAGCCGTTCGCCCCAATATTTTGACAATTTTAAGAACATTCGACCCATTTCTGTCAATTTTAAGACCTTTCGTGCCATTTACAGTAGGTGTCGATTTTATCCTGGCGAGCGATAGCGAGCCTGTAATTTAAGAGGAACCGGCTTTCAACCGGGACATTTTTCTACCGAAAAATGTACAAATTTATCTTGAAGGAGGTGTAATCTTAAGCTTGGTGGATATCTAGAGACCAAACTAAAAACCTCCCCTTAAATTGTATAACATTGTCTAGGGATAGCCAGAATGAACTGTCAAAATGCGTTGTTGTGCAGGATAGGAAACCAAATTGTCAACATGATACTGTAGTTTTAACCCTTTCAGTACCAGTTCCGTCCCTTTGGCTTTATTCTAGCTACTATTAGACGATTTTATCCAGCACAAGATCAGCACAAGATCAAAAACACATGAAGCCTTTAATTACTTTAGAAACATCAGAAATCATGCCAAAACTGTATTAAACCTAACTAAATCAAACTTTCTCCATAAGCAGGCAAATAAACTTCTAAATAATCCAAATAATAACAAATATCTTGGTCTACTCTTAACTCATTCAAATCCAACTTCACTACTGCTTCATCCATTCCACCATTAAAATCTCCGACTGGCAATCTTGTAAGTGACCCACGAGGTAAAGCTAACCTTCTTGCGGATATTTTCTCCACCAACTCAACCTTAGATGAAATAAATCAAGATGTCCCTGTACTTAATTTTAATTCGCCTGAAATTCCCTCACTTAAGATCCACACCAGACATGTCAAAACTATTTTGCAGAATCTCTCAGTAGATAAGGCTCCTGGTCCAGATGAAATTCCTCCAATAGTACTTAAGAATTGCTCCTTGGTGCTCGCTCCTGTATTGGCAAAAAATTTCCGTCTGTGTACTCATACCTCATGTTTCCCAGTACCCTGGAAAGAAGCAAACATCCATCCAGTTCCTAAAAAAGGTGCCTCTTCAGATCCATCAAACTACAGACCAATAGCTATAACTTCCACTCTTGGCAAAGTCTTTGAAATTATATTAAATAATCACATAATTAAGCATCTGGAGAATAATAAATTAATCAGTGATAGGCAATATGGTTTTAGACGATGTCGATCAACTGCAGACATTCTTTGCCTTCTTACGCATCAAATCAACCAAGGTACAGACCAACATGGTGAAACACATACAATAGCACTGGATATATCAAAGGCATTTGATAGAGTCTGGCATCAATCCTTATTGTCGAAGATGTCACACTACGGCCTTGCATCATTAGTTCCACTAATTTCTTCTTATCTTCATAACAGAAAAATACGTGTAATGGTAGATGGCCTTTATTCTCAATTTCACTCAATAAATGCTGGTGTTCCCCAGGGATCAGTTTTGGCCCCAACTCTGTTCCTCATTCATATCAATGATCTCATATCTACCACTCATAATCCAATACATTCCTACGCAGATGACTCAACACCACAGTTCCTTCACATTTACCAATTCTTTCACCCAACCCGATCTTATAAATTCAAAAATAAACACTGCAATTTCTCTGAACCAGGACCTTTCTAGAATTAATGAATGGGGACAAGAGAATCTAGTTTCCTTTAATGCACAGAAAACCAAGTACATTCAATTTTCTAACCGACAGAATCTCACTGACTCCCATATATTTTTTAATGATGTAAATATTCCCACTTCCCCTAGTATTGACATTCTTGGTGTAACATTAACTACTAACTTGAGCTGGACACATTATGTTAGAAGCATTGCTAAGAATGCCTCTAAAAAACTGGGACTCCTGTACAGAGTTCGAGAATCTTCACTGACGAGCAGTTGGCCGTAATATATAAAAGTCATGTGCGTTGTCAGATGGATTACTGTTCACCTCTGTGGGGTGGAAGTGGAGTGGTTGCATTGAGGCAGTTGGACAAAATTCAAAATAAAGCTATTAGATTAATCAATAACCCTGCAATCACACAGGACCTTCCTACATTATCCATACGAAGAAACGTTGCATCCCTTGCATTATTCTACAGATATTTTCACAGCAATTGTTCCGAGGAACTTGCTTCAATTGTGCCGCCTCTCCACATCTTTCCCCGTAGAACTAGGGCAGCTGAGAGCGCCCATGAATTTACACTTTCTCCTCCACAATGCAGAACTTCTGCTTATCAGAATTAATTTATCCCCAGAGCTACTACTCTTTGGAATTCACTTCCCTCGAATTGCTTTCCACAAACTTACAATCTACAAATTTGTAAATCCAGTTGTTACAAACATTTTATGAATGGAGGATGCCTTTAGGCACATGGACCTTTTTTGTTTTATCTGTGTTTTTCCTTCCTCCGTTCATTGTCTCTTAAAAAAAAAAAAAAAAAAAAAACTAAAAAAAGGGCCTCCAGTAATTAACAGGCTTCGAACTATCTCACTTAAAAGGGGGACCAGAAAAACGACCATCTCCCCTTAAATACGATAAGGCTTGAAGTTGCTGTAAGATACTCACACTATGATGGCTTTTTATTAACCCTTTGAAGCTCTGACGCGTTTTAGCAGTTTATTTTGGCTATCATTAGACGATTTGATGCAGCTTAGGAAGTATCTGTGGGTATTAAAAGGGTAAATACTATCTCAATCAACCCTTGGACTTCCATATACCGTTACTAATCTGAATACAATCGTCTAATAGTAGCCAGAAACAGAACAGAAACGCATATTGGAGCTTGACAGGGTTAACCATTGCAAGATACGATATGACGCGTTACTCTTCTGTTGTCTGGTTGTGATTATGCGATTTTATGGGCGTTAGGATGGGCATATGGAAGTGTGAGGGTTAAATTGCGATAGTCTTTGCTCCTTTAATTCCCACAGATCCTTCCTAAGCTGCATAACATCGTCTAATGACAGCCACAATGCACTGTCAACATGAGGCATGATCTTGAAGGGGCCAACTCAATCCGTGTACCAAGAGGCATTCTTTTTTTGTATGCTGGCTATTATTAGACGATTTTATTAGCTTAGCAAGGATCTGGGGGGGTGGGGGGGTAAAGTGGTTAATTGAGACCGTATTTACCCCGTGAACACTGAAGAGTCTTCCAAAGCATTAATAAAATCGTCTAATGCTAGCCAAAATATATCGATAAAGACGTCACACTGCTGAAATGGTTAACTCCCTCCTAAGAACTGAGACGGAGGGTAATAAAGAAAGAAACTGCAATATATCATCAGTGAAGTTTTTTTTTTTTTTTTTTTTTTTTTTGGCGACGAGAGACAAGCTAGGCCCTGCCCAATCAGGTTGAGTGGTCAGGAGCGGGGAGTTCTGAAATGACTCTTAAATCCGCGGAGCATGCTTGAGTGGGGGGACCAGATCAATGTGTTGGGGGGTGAAGGGGAGTGGGTGGGTGGAGGGAGGGGGAGGGGGATTAGGGGAGTGAGGGGTGGGGGTGAATAGAGGGAGGGTAGGTGGAGGGGGATGAGGATTAGGGGAGGAATAGAGGGCGAGGGAGAGAGAGAGGGGTGGGGGTGAAAGAGGATTGGGGGAGTGAGAGGTGAATGAGAAAGAAGGGTGGGAGTGAAAGACAAGAGGGGTGCAATTGAGGAGTGGGGAAAAGAGGGGTTGAAGGGAAGATAGAGGAGTAGGTGAAAGAGAGGTAGGGAGAAAAGGAGGAGGGGAGAAAGAAGGTTGGGGGAAAGAAAGAAGGTTGAGAGAAAGAGGGTTGGGTGAAAGATGGTTAGGTGGGGGAGAAAGAGGGGTAGGTCGGGAAGAAAGACAGGGGATGGAAGGGATAAGGGGAGAAACAGGGGTGGTGTAGAAGGAATAAGGTAAGATTATTGAGGGGGAGTGTGGGGATTGAAAGTAGAACAAAAACATGAGTGGTAGAGTTGGGAGATGAAGGAAAGGGGATGGGGGGGGGGGGTAGATAGATGGTGAGTAGTGGGTTGGGATTTATGGGTAGGTGAAGCTAGGAGGTGGAGGGATTGTTGACGTTGGGTGAAGGATTGAAGTGAGGATTGAACTGTGCAAGGGGGAAGAAACTGTGCCAAAGTTGAGATGTGGACTAGGATATTATAGAAATCATTAGTCTTGGAGGTGGAGAAATAATGGGGGTGGAGAAATAATGGGGGTGGAGAAATAATGGGGGTGGAGAAAAAATGGGGGTGGATAAATAATGGGGGTGGAGAAATAATGGGGGTGGAGAAATTATGAAGGGGAGGGGGGTTGTGGTTAAGGGGGGATGGGCTGGTTTTCTGGACCACTTTCTCCCTCATGTTCAGCCCCATTAGTTTTCAGATGTTAAGATGTTTGCCCCATTAGTTAGTCGATTTTAAGACTTTTCGCCCCATTTCTTCGTCAATATTTAGACCTTTCGTGCTATTTAGGTGTCGATGTTTTCCCTGGCGAACGATAGTGAGCCTGTAATGTTGGAAGAACCGGCCTTCGGCCGGGAAATGCGGTAGGGGTGGAACCTCACTACACATGTGAACAATACTCGATAGATGGGTGCTCATCAAGAAGCTGTGCTGGGGTGATACTCATAATTTGATTTGCAGGATGAAGTTCGAAATTACCCAACTGATAAAATAGTCATATTATGTTTGTGAGTTGGACCAGTCGGGTAATAGTGATGGGGAATTACCTATACTATCCCTTTCAGTACCGTTTCCGTTCTTTTAACTTTACTCTGGCTACTATTAAACGATTTTATTGTTTAAAAAGGGCCTCCAGCAATGAACAGGCTTTGAACTATCTCATTCAACCATTTTTAATACCACAGATCCTTCTTAAACTGCACACAATCGTATAGCTAGAATCAACTTAAAAGAGGTCGCCTGTACACAAGGCGTTATACAACTTATGTGTTCATATGTAAGACTTGATGCTCATAATATACAAAATCATATGTTCAAGTTCCGATTGTACGAGAGAGAGAGAGAGACGAATGGTGGTAAAGAAGGTGAACAGAGAAGAAAAGAGTAGCTTATATACTTTGTCAAGCTGTGTGTGAGAGAGAGAGAGAGAGAGAGAGAGAGAGAGAGACGAATGGTGGTAAAGAAGGTGAACAGAGAAGAAAAGAGTAGCTTATATACTTTGTCAAGCTGTGAGAGAGAGAGAGAGAGAGAGAGAGAGAGAGAGAGAGAGAGAGAGACGAAAAGAGTAGCTAATATTCTTCGTCAAGCTTTGAGTGTGTGTGTATGTCAGAGAGAGAGAGAGAGAGAGAGAGAGAGAGAGAACGAACGAACGAGAGCGAGATAGAGAACAAGAGACAGACAGTGAGTGAGTGGGTGTTGAATAGAGAAATGTGAAACGAGAAATATTGATCGAACCCACTATATAAATACATTTACGGTCTCACACCCACACCCACACACCCATTGGTCCCCTTCACACCTCTCTCATATCGACCTTACACTTCTCTCCTCATGTCAATCTTTCCTGCATCATTAAGTTTGCACGTATTACAAAATTCTCCTTATATCTAGAAATAATTAAACAATACAATTTAATAGACACATAAATCAATAAATACGTAAAAATAATAATAATAAACTGAATAAATAAATATATATATATATATATATATATATATATACGGTAATAATTAGGTGCTATATTGGAAATCTATATATACAATTTAGTTTGATTAATACGATATCAGTAATTGTCCATAATTACGCCACCATGTCTCTCCTAAGCTAAATACAATGGTTTAACATTAGTAAAGGGAAGTAAGGGAATATTAGAATGCAACCATTTTTGTTTTATAAGCAGAGAGTAAATGTTTTGACCCGAATTTGTGCAGTAGACTTATGACTTGTAATTATGTTCTATATCTGATTTGTTAAAAATATCTGTAATGAGACTGTAAACTACTCTCTTTCTCTCTCTCTCTCTCTCTGCATGTGCGTGTGTGCGTAATAATTGTGTTTGCGTATGTGTATGTGTGTGTAAGTTTGTATCTGTGTGTGTTGTATATTCACGTGCGTGTATTTATATTTGTTTATAGTACACAGGTGTGCGTTTGTTTATAGTACACAGGTGTGCGTTTGTTTATAGTACACAGGTGTGCGTTTGTTTATAGTACACAGGTGTGCGTTTGTTTGCGTAGTTTTAATGATTGAAGAGGGGATGGTTCACTTTTTGGTCGATTTTTTCACGTATTAATTTTTTTTTCTAGTTTCCTACTTAGACCTCCATCAATCTTTAAATAATACCCCCCAATATCCTCCTTCAAGATAAATTTGTACATTTTTCGATAGAAAATTTCCCGGCCAAAGGCCGGTTCCTCTTAAATTACAGGCTCGCTATCGCTCGCCAGGATTTTTTTTATACCTAAATAACACGAACAGTCTTAATATTGACAAATAAATGGGACGAAAGGTCTTAAAATCGACAAACTAATGTGACAAACATCTTAAAATCTGACAACTTATGGGGCCAAACATGAGGAAGAAGGGGGCCAGAATAAGGCCATCATGACGAGGTGAATTAGAACCCGCCAGGCCTTCATAAGAACTTAGTTTTCGTAAGGCTGTACAGTTCTCCAAATATAGACATGTCACACTTGTTTGGTTCACTCTACACTTTAACCCCTTGAGGATTATGACGCGTTTTGACAGTTTATTCTGGCTATAACAAGACGATTTTATTAAGTAAAGGAGGGATCTGCGTGACTCAAAAGGTTAAATGAGGTGGACTTTACCCCTTTGATTGCTAGAAGCCTCTCCTAAGCTGTATACAATCTTCTAATAATAGCCAGAAGAAACTGTTAAAACGCGTCAGGATCCTCAAATGGTTAATGATGTCGGCCGGATGTTGAATAAGAGTGTAAACGTTGTCTGCCAGATGTTGAACAAGGGAGTGTAAATGTAGCAAACGCCATTACAATAACTAACCAAGTCTGATAAGACTTTGAAAATCTCATGACTGAAAACAGAGAGTAACTATATGAGTAACTGGATGTTCTAAAACAGTTGGTACCTCCAGACAATAAGGATCTGACCATCAAAGTATCTCCCCACCCCCACCCTCACACCTACTAACCACATAGGGATCTGAAAATCCACCCAAATACAGTCTTACCCTCACTTCTCTACCCACCTCCCACTCACCCCTAATCCTCCAAGCACATAGGGATCGGAACATTCACCCACATACCTACCCCCCCCCCCCCTTGCCGTGACACCCCCAAACACGTAAGGCTCTGACCATTCCCTACTACCTCCCTTAACACCCCCTCCCACCCACACACCCAGAAACACATAAGGACCCGATCATGGAAGTACCACCCCCTCTACTACCCCCCCCCCCCCCCCCCCCCCCGCTGCCTTCCTTGACAACCCCCTACCTCCATGGTGATGGGCTGGTCTATCAGAGTGAGAACTGAGTGATCTCTGCCATACCCATAGCTTACTCTGACTTTTCCTTTTACTTATATATTTTCTAGATCTCAAGTGACGGCGTCTCTTCCGTGGATTGACCTCCCAATCTACCAAGATTGGAAGCCAAAGCGTCACATTTTTCCTTTGCCCCTCAACTTTCTCTTCATAATTGCTGAGGGGCACAGGGCCCTGGGTAGGGCTTTGGTTTCCCGGGCGTTTCCGCATCCTCTTTAGCTCCCCGCCATGGAGTGGCTTCGGTCACCCAGGCTTTATTGTGGTCGGCAGGGGGGTTCTGTGGGGGTGCTCGGTTATGGCCTTGCTCGGGGCCTTGGGGCTGTTCGGCCAGGCAGCTTGGGGAACCGCAACAACAACAACCCCCTACCTCCCTTGACACCACCCCTACCTCCCTTGACACCCACACCTCCCTCTCTTGACACCACCCCCTACCTCTCTTGACACCACCCCCTACCTCCCTTGACACCACCCCTACCTCCCTTGACACCTCCCCCTACCTCCCTTGACACCACCCCCTACCTCCCTTGACACCACCCCCTACCTCCCTTGACACCACTCCCTACCTCCCTTGACACCACCCCCTACCTCCCTTGACACCTCCCCCTACCTCCCTTGACACCAACCCCTACCTCCCTTGACACCACCCCCTATCTTCCCTAACACCCCCTCCCTACCTCTCTTGACATCCCCTCTCCTACCCACACTCCTACACCCCCCTCCCAACCCCAACCCATACACATAAAGATCTGACCCTACCTCCCTCCACACCCCCTCTCCTCCCCACACTCCTACACCCCCATACACATAAAGATCTGACCATGGAAGTATACCCCCCACCCACCCCTACCTCCCTTGACACCCTCCCCCCCCCCCCATCCCCCCCCCCCCCCTACCCTCACATGCATCCTGTTTCCTGCCTACCCGACAACCTAATACTTATAGGTCGGTTTCCTCTCACTAGGCTTGCTTAGAGCTTCGTGGTATTCTAGCTCTCTCTCTCTCTCGTCTTTAAACAGTATAATACATAGGATACTGGTCAAAGTGAACAGAATACATGACACAATATCACTATCTAAAGATCAGCTTATGTTTAGCTCTCTCTCTCTCTCTCTCTCTCTCTCTCTCTCTCTCTCTCTCTCTCTCTCTCTTCCTACTACTTCCTTTGCCCCTCTTCTTGCTTCGAGGCAGGGAAGTTCCCAGATTTATGGCTTGTCTCTCATTCACATAAGTGTGAGTGCATGGATAGGGCTTTGTTTATTACTTCTCTTTACCTCTCTTTTAGTCTCTCTATCTCTCTCTCTCTCTCTCTCTCTCTCTCTCTTCCTACTACTTCCTTTGCCCCTCTTCTTGCTTCGAGACAGGGAAGTTCCCAGATTTATGGCTTGTCTCTCATTCACATAAGCGTGTGTGTGTATGGATAGGGCTTTGTTTATTACTTCTCTTTACCTCTCTTTCTCTCTATCTCTCTCTCTCTCTCTCTCTGTCGACAAGGAAGTTACCAGATTTATGGCTTGTCTCTCATTCATATAAGTGTGAGTGCATTGATAGGGCTTTGTTTATTACTTCTCTTTACCTCTCGTTTAGTCTCTCTCTCTCTCTCTATCTATCTATCTTCTATCTATCTATCTATCTATCTATAGCATTTTATCTCTTTTGTTTTCTGGCTATTATTTGTACGATTTTATTCGGATTAGGAAGGGTATCTGCAAGTCAGAGGGTTAATTGAGATGGTATTTGACCCTGTTAACTCCCACAGATCCTTCCTAAACTGCGTAAAATCGTCTAATGATAGCCAGGATAAACCTTCAAAAACGTTATAATCTTCAAAGGGTTAAACAAAGGTTTAATTATGTTACCTACCATTGCTTCTCCATACATACATCACATACAGTATCTCCTATTAATTTGTACTGCTATTTATTTTGTATTTTATATTATATTGAATAATGTAATGCCGTAATCTTGTGTTAATCCCTGACCGTGTTGGTGGGGTCAGTGCTCAAGGTATTAGTGAGTTGGGCCTATAATTGGGCCTTGTGATTGGTGTTGGGTGTGACAGGGATCTGCCTTGTGTGGGCCGATCGGCTTTTTGCAGACTCCCATTTTCTTATGTTATGTAAAACCTAGAACCTTGGCCTACTATGTGTGCCTTTGATTTTGTTTTCATTATACACAAAGAAATGTCAATATCAATTTCAGAAAAGCTTATCAAAATACGATCATGTATTTAATAAACCAGGAATCAAATATTTCTTACACTTAATTCCGGTCACTTAGCATTACACAACCCTTTCATCTTCACTGCCTTAAGGAAGCCCACCTCTCTTTTTTTCTCTTTCTCTCCCTCTCTCTTTGGCTTGTATCCATTCGGCTCCATTCAGCCTACTGTTTTAAGAAGTTTACCCCCATCCAGGTGTCAATATTTTCCTGGCGAGCGGTAGCGAGCCAGCATATATATATTTTTGTTGTGACCGCAAGCTATATTTGTACATTTTTCGATAGAAAAATGTCTCCGGCGAAGCTGGATTTCTCCTTACAATGAAGGCTCGCTATCGCTCGCCAGGAAGAAAGCGACACCTGGATGGGAATAAACGTCTTAAAACAGTTGGCTGAATGGGGCCGAATGGATACAAGCCAGGGAAAGTAGAGAGAAAGAGAGAAAGAAAAAAAACGGGAACCCCCTTAATGTAGTGGCATCTTTATAGCGTCTCCATTTGCATAGATCCTCGCATTAACCCTCTCCGACATATGACGCAATGTTGAGCCTATTAGGGATACTTTAAAGCCTTTATTACCATCAGGGGTATTTACAAACCTTTAGTTTAGTTACTTCAACCTCTGCATTGTCTTTGAGTTAGCTGTGGGCAGAAAACTAATTTTGGAGAGGTAATTATAAGAGTGAGAGAACTCTATTTCTTATTGCTAATCTGCCAACCTCTGCGTCATGTGAGTCTGAAGGGGTTAATCTATATATCTCTCCCGCGTGAATAATAAGAATAAGGGGAGTCTATATAGAATCCGTATAGAAAACCCGGCCCTCTCTTTGAAGGGGGGTGACCTGCTGCTTTTTGTTATTTCTGTCCTTTTCTCTCTTTCTCTGGCTTGTATCCATTCGGCCCCATTCAGCCTACTGTTTTAAGACGTTTATCCCCATCCAGGTGTCAATTTTTTACTGGTGAGCGGTAGCGAGCCAGCATATTTTTTATTTTTGTTTGACAGCAGGCTAAATTTGTACATTTTTCGATAGAAAAATTTCTCCGGCGAAGCCGGATTTTTTCATATAATGCTGGCTCGCTATCGCTCGCCAGGAAGAAATCGACACCTAGATGGGGATAAACGTCTTAAAATAGTTGGCTGAATGGGGCCGAATGGATACAAGCCAGAGAAAGAGAGAAAAGGACAGAAATAACAAAAAGCAGATCACGCCCCGCCCCTTAAGGCTGGATCACTTATATATCAACTTCACCGTTTGTATATGCCTATATCTCCGAGGGGTGGTTAGAGCTCATCGAATAAAATGCTTAAATCTCAAATGGATAAGAAGATTATTGAAAACCCTCTTTATTATTATGAATATAAGTAATTACTTGTTTGACACCGGCTTAAGAAGGGAGATCTCCACTTGAGGGATTTTTTTCTTGACTCCTTTCTCCCTCATGTTTAGCCCCATTGCTTTTGATATTATAAAACGTTTGCCCCATTAGTTTAGCGATTTTAAGAACTTTCACCCCATATTAAGACCTTTCGTGCAATTCAGGTGTCGATTTTATCCTGGCGAGCGATAGCGAGCCTGTAATTTAAGAGGAACCGGCTTTCAGCCGGGACATTTTTCTACCGAAAAATGTACAAATTTATCTTGAAAGGGGGTCTAGGGGGTGTAATTTTAAGATTGATGGAATTCTAGGGAATGAACTAAAAACCTCCCCTTAAGAAGGGAGGTCTAGCTTACGATCTAAATGTATGCAGTTTGTGGTCAGACCTGCTCTTTGTTATGTCTGTCCTTTTCTCTCTTTCTCTGGCTTGTATCCATTCGGCCCCATTCAGCCAACTATACATGATATCTTAAGATATTTGCCTCATTCGTTTGTCAATTTTAAGAACAAATTATTCTCGAAGTGGGGTCTAGGGGGTAAGCTTGATGGAGGTCTAGGGAGGAAACTAAGAAAATAATACTAGATTAATAAATATGTGCACAAGTTATTATGTATCTCCCCTTAAAGAAAAATTAAGGTTAGAGAAATAGCTTTCGTGTGATGTACGCTTTATAGTCTTTGTTAGACATGGTATATATAATTTATATAGTCCTTCCGTCATGCACATCTTCCCTGGATAAGAAGAGAGGAGGTCTATAGATATGTATAAAAAGTAAAAAAACAAAACACAAATCTGTTCCGTTATAACTGCCCCAGAGCGATGGAAGCCAGAAGGTCCCCGATGAAATGATGTTGACGAAAAACTGCCCCGATACTAATTTTGTTGGTGTGTGTGTGTGTGTGTGTGTGTGTGAGAGAGAGAGAGAGAGAGAGAGAGAGAGAGAGAGAGAGAGAGAGAGAGAGATATGGAGAGATATGGAGAGAAAGAGAGAGAGAGGTGAGTGTGTGTAATGGTTGGTTTATGGGCACCGTTTTCTATACTAGTGTAGGTTTGTTTACATATGCAAGTAGGATAGAGCTATAATTTGTATATACGCCCCCAAACTATAATAAACAGCCGGATTTAAGTTTAATTAGGTTATGGGTAGGAATACTATACGTTAAGGGGAGATGGGTCGTTTTTCTGGTCCTCCTTCTTCTTCATGTTTAGCTCCATTAGTTTTCAGATTTGTTGACGTTCGGCTCATTAGTTTGGTGAATTTAAAACCTTTCACCCCATTGCTTTGTCAATATTAAGACTGTTCGCGTCATTTAGGTGTCGATTTTTTCCTGGCGAGCGATAGCGAGACTGTAATTTAAGAGGAAACTAAAAGTATTATAAAAATATATATAATTGAGAAAATAAATACGCTCCATTAAGTAAGGTCAGGTTTTAATAGGCAATGGTAGGTTAGGATTATCTGGACGGCTTTATTATATTATGCGAGTGTAGAGAGAGAGAGAGAGAGAGTATGGGGGGGGGGGGGGAGGGGAGGGGGAGGGGGGGTGGGGGGGGGCGCGCTCTGGGACAACCGCTGCCGGGGCTGGGGCGTTGGTTTGTGTTTTTAGCTAGTGGGAGGCTTAGTTGGAGGAGGGAGGGGGGGGAGGGGAGGGGGATGTTCAAGTAGGGGAGGGGAGGTGGTGGGAGGGGCGGGAATAATAGGGCATGGAGGGAAGTAGTGTTTTTTGTTCTATTACTTTATATATATAGTGGGAGGATAGTTGGTGGAGGGGGGGGGGGGGGATTTATAGGGAACGGAGGGAAGTAGGTGTCATATATTTTTCAATTATTTACTTATTTATCTATTTTTAAAGGCATCCGTCTACCTATTGTGAAAATGTTTATCATTGAGGCAAAATTGCAAGGTTAAGGGGACAGTGGCTATTTGTTGGTCTATTAATATACAGTATATACACAATCCAGTATATACACTATCCAGTATATACACTATACAGTATGTACACTATACAGTATATACACTATACAGTATATACACTATACAGTATATACACTATACAGTATATACACTATACAGTATATACACTATACAGTATATACACTATACAGTATATACTGTACTGTATATACACTATACAGTATATACTGTACTGTATATACACTATACAGTATATAATTATTCATTTTGTATTTTCCTCGCAAGACCCCCATTAAGCTTAAACAAACACCTCTTAGACCCCCTTTCAAGATAATTTTGTGAATTTTTCGGTAAAAAATTACGCGGCCGAAGGCCGGTTCCTCTTAAAATTACAGGCTCGATATCGCTCGCCCGAATAAAATAGACACCTAAATGGCACGAAAGATCTTGACATTGAGAACGAAATGGGGTGAAAGTATCGTCAAACTAACGGACCGAACGTCGTATAATCTCAAAACAAATGGGGCTAAACATTAAGGAGAAGGGGTGCCAGAAAAACGACCCATCTCCCCTTAAGTAAGTAAGGTAAGAAGGAGTAATTAGTTATTAGGATGGAAGTAGTGGGATGGATGGATGGATGGATGGATGGATGGATAAGTAGAAGTGCTAGGTAATGATGGGGAGTGGATGGAGGGGGTGGGGTACAGAGGGAGGTATATAGGAAAATGGATGGATAATAGGATGGAAGTGTGGATCGGGGACAGTAATAGAGATAGAAAGGAAGTAAAGGAGGAAGTAGGATTGTGTGTGTGTGTGTGTGTGTGTGTGTAACAAGTGTCCCCCTCAAAGTTGAAACAGTGATAGGGACCGAATTCAAGTTACGTTAAACTCAAAATGTCTGGACATACGGAGTTTGAAGCAGTTTAAGTCGTACAATGAGGGAAAGATGGACAGAGGGAGAGAGTTCCAGAGTTTGCTTGTTGAGTAGAAGAAAGACGGAAAAACGGGTCACTCTTGGGTTAGACGGTTGAATATAAATTGCTTATGTGCTATATATCAACTTACTCTAGATGGATTCAGGCGGTTGGAAGGATAGATGGATGTTTGGAAGGGAAGCAAAGTAATAGATGGAAGGCTAAAATTGTATGGATGGAAAAGAAGGAGAGGGAGGGGGAGGAGGAGAGAGAGAAAAAAACGAGGTGGGCCCCCTTGACGCTTAGTACATCATCATTCTCTCCCTATTTTACCTCCCCCATACCTCGCTCTCACTCACTCTCTCTCGCTCTCTCTCTCTCTCTCTCTCTCTCTCTCTCTCGTGTGTGTGTAGGGGAGAGGAATTGGGAGGGAGAGGGGGGGGGGGGGGGAGAGGAATTGCCGCGTGGTCATTTGAAGAGAAAGAGCGGGAGGGAGGGAGGGAGGGAGGGTAGGAAGGAAGGAAGGTAGTTGGGTTACAGCACTAAGCCATGTGTGTGTGTGTGTGTGTGTGTGTGTGTGTGTGTGTGTCAGTATAAATACATAGAGAGAGAGAGAGAGAGTAAGAGTAAGTGAGTGTGTGTTTGTGTGATGGATAAATACATAGGATGGCAGAAAGAGAGAGAGAGAGAGAGAGTAATGGTGAGTGCATGACAGTGTGTGTGTGTGTGTGTGTGTGTGTGTGTGTTAGGTTGGTCAGTGTGTATAATATGCGAGTAGTAGATTGATAAATACACAAAGTGAGAGCGATTTACACAGAAACATTGACCACACATACCTTACGAGAGAGAGAGTAATAGTATATATGTGTGTATGTATGTGACCCACCCACCCACAACACATGTGGGTTGGTTGCCCTTCCCATAATACTACTCTGCTCTCTCTTTCTTGTCCTGTTCTGTCCTTCCCGTATGTCACCTAACACACACACACACACACAGTAGTTCTCTTTTCCACATAGCTTGTACATTCATTGTCAGAGTGTCCATGCAGTAAGGAAACTAACAAGTATTTGCGTTTCATTCTTTTTAAAACGGGAGGGAATAGTGGGCGGGGGAGAGCGTCCTTGTCGTGGTCTTGCTACAAACACCCTCGTAAGGAGCAATGGATATGTGGTTGCTTGCTTTCCTATGTATAAGAATGTCTTTGTTTTTCTTAATTAAACATTACAATGCCTGCGATACTTAACTATACCCTATTCATTATCGGCAGGCCAGAAATCCTAACTACTAACCTCCATAACTCAATAAACGACTAGAGGAATCGAACTAATGTCTCTACCATTTGGGAAGAGTCAGCCAGGGAATCGGTGTGGAGATTTACAGCCCATTTGCTCTATCCCTTTTCGAGTTACAGAGGTCAGGGTATATGATTTTTGGCCTAATGAACGGGCTGTAGTACCACATAACTACACCTCTCTCTCTCTACTTGAATATTACCTCTTACAGTAAACCCAATGCCAATTAACCCTTTCACGCATTTATGACGCAGAGGTTGCCAGATTACCAATAAGAAATAGAGTTCTCTCACTCTTATAATTACCTCTCCAAAATTAGTTTTCTGCTCACAGCTAACTCAAAGACAAATGCAGAGGTTGAAGTAACTAAACTAAAGGTTTCTAAATACCCCTGATGATAACAAAGGCTTTAAAGTATCCCCAATAGGCTCAACATCGCGTCATATGTCGGAGAGGGTTAAGGGGAGATGGGCGTATTTATTTGCTCATTTATTTATCTATTTATTATTGTATTTATTTTCCTCCCTAGACCTCCATCAAGCTTGAACAAACAACCCCCCAAGACCTTCATTCAAGATAAATTTGTACATTTCACGGTAGAAATTACAGGCTCGCTTTCGCGCGCCAGGAAAAACAAATCGACACCTAAATGGCACGATAGGTCTTAAAATTGGCAACGAAATGGAGCTAAAGGTGTTAAAATTGCCAAACTAATGGGCCGAATGTCTTAAAATCTGAAAACTAATGGGGCTAAACATGAAGAAGAAGGGGGACCAGAAAAACGACCCATCTCCCTTTAAGCATTCTTTCTATCCATTCCTTCCTCTATTTCTATCCTTCCATCCCCTTCCCCTTCCTTTCCTCCCCTCTCCCCCATCTCCATCCCCCTAACGCTTAGTACACCATCATTCCCTCCCTATTTTATACCTCCCTACTCCCCTATACCCCCCCCTCTCTCTCTCTCTCCCTCCCTCTCTCTCTCTCTGGTTTGTCAATGGTAACACTCAAATCCTATACATCTCCTCGTCCTTTCCCTGATTTTTCTGTTATTATACATACTTCCTCCTAACCTTCCTCTCACCCACTCCTTCCTCTCCGTTTTATCGCATCCCTCCTTTTCTCCCTAGCTTTCTTTCTATCCCCCTCTGTCCACTTCTTTCTATCCCCCTCTGTCCACTTCTTTCTATCCCCCTCTGTCCACTTCTTTCTATCCCCCTCTGTTCACTTCTTTCTATCCCCTCTGTCCACTTCTTTCTATCCCCCTCTGTTCACTTCTTTCTATCCCCCTCTGTCCACTTCTTTCTATCCCCCTCTGTTCACTTCTTTCTATCCCCCTCTGTCCACTTCTTTCTATCCCCCTCTGTCCACTTCTTCCTATCCCCCTCTGTTCACTTCTTTCTATCCCCATCTGTCCACTTCTTTCTATCCCCCTCTGTTCACTTCTTTCTATCCCCCTCTGTTCACTTCTTTCTATCCCCCTCTGTCCACTTCTTTCTATCCCCCTCTGTCCACTTCTTTCTATCCCCATCTGTCCACTTCTTTCTATCCCCCTCTGTTCACTTCTTTCTATCCCCCTCTGTCCACTTCTTTCTATCCCCCTCTGTTCACTTCTTTCTATCCCCCTCTGTCCACTTCTTTCTATCCCCCTCTGTTCACTTCTTTCTATCCCCCTCTGTTCACTTCTTTCTATCCCCCTTTGTCCACTTCTTTCTATCCCCTCTGTCCACTTCTTTCTATCCCCCTCTGTCCACTTCTTTCTATCCCCCTCTGTCCACTTCTTTCTATCCCCCTCTGTCCACTTCTTTCTATCCCCCTCTGTCCACTTCTTTATCTTATTCTACTCCACCTCCACCTTCACCTTCCTTCACTCTCCTACCCGATCTTAACGCTTTCATTCCCTCCCCATTCTACTCTCCCCTGTATCCCATCCCTCCTTTTCTCCCAAGCCTTATTTCTATCCCACTCTTCCCATTCCTCCTATATTTCTATCCCTCGCTCCCCTTCCTCTTTCTTTTCCTTTCCTCTCCCACCCCATGTACCCCATCCTTAAGGGGAGGTTTTTAGCATGTTCCCAAGACTTCCATCAAACTTAAAATTACACCCCTTTGACCCCCTTTCAAGATTGATTTGTACATTTTTCGGCAGAAAAATTTCCCGGTCGAAGACCGGTTCCTATTAAATTACAGGCTCGCTATCGCTCACCAGGAACAAATCGACACCCAAATGGCACGAAAGGTCTTAAAATTGACAGAAATGGGGCGAAAGTTCTTAAAATCGCTAAACATGATTGATTTAGGAGTATATTATCTTCGGCAATAGTTAAAAAAAAAAGTGTACAATTGGTCAGGTTAATTTGTATACACTCCATGTTTCTATGTATGAAAGGAAATTTAGGGTGACTGAATTAGGAGTGTGTTTTCTGAGGCAATAGTTAAGCAAAATTATTTACAGTTGGCCACATAAATTTGATTAAACTCAATGTTTGTTATGTAAGGAAGGACATTTAATATGATTGAATCAGAAGACTATTGTCTTAGGCAAGAGTTTAACACTGACCAATTACCGGTTGTATAGACAATTATTCTTGTAAGTCAATCACGTTATGCTTCTTTCCATACATAATATCATGGCGTAAATAAAAAAAAATAAAAAATAAAAATAAGAACTTTGACTATATCTTTGTTTGTAAGGTGACCATAAATCCTGTTACGTGTTAACGACGTACTAATGAGGTCTACCGTAGCTTCAGGCCCTATTGGGGGTGGGGGGGGGGGGGGGGGGTTGTGATGTTTACCTTGGTGCTGCATAATAAACACTCAACAACAAATTCCTCTCCTGTGTTAACCCTTTCAGTATTGGTGACGTCTCTTTGCCTATATTTCAGCTGCATTTAGACGATATTATGCAGTTTAGGAAGGATATATTATATGGTAGCTATAAGGATGAATCGAAATAGTCTGCAGCCTTTAAATTAGTTGACGTCCTTCTTAAGCTGAATAATATCGTCTAATAGTAGCCAGAATACCATGCAAAGGTAGTCACCGGTACTGATTGGGTTAACTTTTCTTTTGCTTTGATTGTTCTCTTCTCAATTATTATTATCTACATTTGGAGTTTTCGCCTATCCTTCCACCTCATTAATGTTTTTATTATTTTATTTATTTGTTGTTCTTCCCAACTACACCACCTTATCTCTCCTTTGATCATCACCTTTATAATTTTCATCCTCATCCTTATCATCATCCTAATCAGTTGACCCACATACTCACCTATCAAAAACCCAAACGACCTATTTACTCACTTATTCATTCACCCACCCCATCTCCACCCGCTTACCTATCACCCACCCACTCACTGATTTCCTACTGACACACCCACCCACCCACATCTTTACCTACCACCCACCCACTCACCTATTTCCTACTAACACACCCACCCACCCACCCTAATCCTTACCTATCCCCCACCCACTCACCGATGTCCTACTAACACACCCACCCACTCACCTACCTACCCTCATCCTTACCTATCACCAACCCACTCACCAATGTTCTACTAACACACCCACCCACCTACCCTCATCCTTACCTATCACCCACCCACTCACCGATGTCCAGTCGGCTTTCTGCAGATTCCCATTTTCTTAAGAAACCGGAAATCTGTATAAGGCCGACCGTCCCACACGAGGCAGATCCCTAATGTTCTTATGTAATCATCCAAAAGATTCCGAACCCATTTTCACACACACCGACACTCCCACGATTCACTCAACCATACCCACTCACATCCATCCACTACAGACCCAAACATATGCCGTACCCACGCCCCTCCTCCCCCTCCACCCCCAACCAACTGTCCGCTCAGCCATCCAGAAAGCCTCCCTTGTCACCCACACCCACACCCACCTTTGCCAAGTCACCCTCTCAACCGCTTCATTAATTGAGAATCACACAAACAATACTTAAAGCCAATTTTGTATATTAATTCTAGTCTGACCGCTTCTACAAGACAAAATTAACTAGAGGGGCACTCGGTAGAGCGCATACCTCCGCCTACGCTGGCAGGTTCTTTACCATTAATATCATAGGCCTAAATAATATTCTGAATCTCGATTGCAGGATATGATCAGGATCGCCTCCTAAGTGAATGTCTTAAAATCTCAAAACTAATAGAGAAAACCATTAGGAAGAAGGGGATCCAGAAAACCCCAAATCTCTCTTTAACCCATACTGTCCCAGCGTCGGTCCTAATCCGTCAGTACAATAGGTTAACACTACTACCAGTGACGAATGTCATCTGTCCCAAGTATTCAACCCTTGTTCCTGTTAATATTGAGCAGGAACCGCTCTACAGCTTAAGAAGGACCTATGTTACTAGGAGGGTTTATTGAGAACGTATTTGCTCATTTGAATCCTAGAGGTAGCTGTGGAAGTCTCTCCCTCACTCTATCTTTCCCTCATCATATAACTTAAAATTCTTTCAAGCTCCTTGTGTCCAGACATTTGGACTGTAACTTACATTGAATTTAGCTCTTAATAATTCTTTCAATTTGGGGGGAAACTTGTTACAGGGAGCTTTGCCTTTTGTCTCCTTCATACAAAACAAAATGTATATATTGCCGGCCTAATCACAGTGGATAGACTACAGTATGGGTCACGTGACGAAGCATACTTAGTTAACCAGACGAATGATTGAAGTTGCTTGACTGATATTTTCGGAGTTTACAGTCTTCCATTACCGGTTCCCACATTAATTAATTAACTGTGGTATGAAGCCCATGACACTTATTTGGGGCTTAAAAGTAGGGTCACACGCGCGCTTGTTTTAGCAATTTTCAAGCGGCAACTTTTCCCTAGCAATACTTCGGGGATACATTGCTTCAGTATAGGCAACATTAAGGGAGTCAGATGATTATAGATGAATGAATGATATTACAGCACTTGCAATCCGACTTTTTTAGATTATAATTGCCTGGAATAATTGATGAAAATGCGATCGTGTGTAACCTTACTAATGAGTGAATGAAGGCAGACAACATATTTTGGGACTCGTTGTGGGTGATTTGCTTCAGTTCTGCTCGATGGGTGTGTGAGAGAGAGAGAGAGAGAGAAAGAGAGAGAGAGAGAGAGAGAGAGAGAGAGAGAGAGAGAGAGAGAGAGAGAGAGAGAGAGTTTCACCAGTATTACGCATTCTATGCAATCTTTTGCGGTAATTCACGTTTTGCAACTTTTAGGTTAAGCTTTTATAATAGTAGCACAATGATTATAATAATATACAAATAATCTCCCCCTGATAATGTAATCCCTACTACTTGTATTAATGCTACACGGATTATTCTTACCAACAAATTATATAAACAATCACAAGCAACTTACAAGATATTGACAAAGACAGAGTCCCACCCCTTCCCCATTCTAAAGTAAGGCATTTTAGAATTGCAGAAGATAGTTAATTAGTTAAAATAAGACTCGAGAGGCTATCAACCTGTCTGGATTATTAAGCCAGTACACTGTAAGTCAAGAATAACGTCAGGACTGGAGCCCCTTTTCGAGAATTCCGGTCCCTTGGGGAGAAGAGAGACCATTACTTACATTACTGTGTGTCCACATACATTTCAATAATGTTAGCACGTTTCCCTCTATTTTTGTTCATTCTATCTGCCCGCACATCACCCTACCTATGAGCACCCAAGCCCCCGGTCACCCTAACCACATCCCCCACCCACCCACCAACCAACCATCCCCTGGCCTCCCGTCACTCTAAGCCTCAACCATAAAAACATCCTCCATAAAAAAACTCTCTCCCCAGCCTTAAAAAACTCCCGTTATATGGTTGGCAGTTCATAATTATGCCCGAGTTCATAGAGCAGGCCGACTTCCACCCCCACACCTTTTTACTTAGGTTTCTTTTTTTGTCTTGTGAGATTTTTAAACCCTTCATTATATAGATTTTTGTGGCAGTGTGATGACCTGGACTGGGAAGGAGAATGGAAGGTCAAACTAGAGGCTCGCTGACGCTGACCAAGTGTTTGTGAATTTTACATCAGTCATGACATGAAATGATTATGACTATAGGAAAGGTGAGACAAGCCATAATTCTGATCACACCGATACCTCGAAGCAAGGATGATTTTGATGTGATTTGACTTTATAATTATTGAGATATCATGAGCACATAAAATTATTCATACAGGTACTATAACTATGTAGTCAAGAGCATAAATGGAAACGAGACACACCTAAACAAAACAATACAATGCTTTATAATAGCCAAAATGCTTCAAAACTTGGCTTTAAGGGGAGATCTCCACTTGAGGGATTTTTTTCTTGACCCCTTTCTCCCTCATGTTTAGCCCCATTGCTTTTGATATTATAAAACGTTTGCCCCATTAGTTTAGCGATTTTAAGAACTTTCACCCCATATTAAGACCTTTCGTGCAATGCAGGTGTCGATTTTATCCTGGCGAGCGATAGCGAGCCTGTAATTTAAGAGGAACCGGCCTTCGGCCGGGACATTTTTCTACCGAAAAATGTACAAATTTATCTTGAAAGGGACTCAAGGGGGTGTAATTTTAAGATTGATGGAGGTCTAGGGAACAAAGTAAATACCTCCCCTTAAAGGTTAATAAATTTGAACTTATTTAACCTTATGGTGAGAACTGTACAGTAAAAAAAAAACATGGTCTCAAGCGAGGAGGACAGAGGAAGTAGTAGGTGGTGAGGAAGAGAACAGCAGGAGGAGAGGAAGGTGTCGGGGCTTGCCAAACATGTGTGAGTTGTATCATTGTCAGTCTCTGCAGGTCAAACACGACTGACACATGTATATAGGAAAGGTTAAGACAGACAAACTAGCTAAATACATAGGTCTGCAGTAGGGTTGTGATCATTTTGCTAACGTACAGTACAAACTATCTCAGTTCCTTCTTAATTAAATGTTGCCAATGATGTGATCCTTCTTGCATTGTGTTTTATACATAGTTGTATTATTTGAGGTGGTACATTTAAGGGCAGGTTTTTAGTTTGTTCCCTAGATATCCACCCCCTTAAGCCCTTTTTAAGATAAATTTGTACATTTTTCGGTAGAAAAATTTCCCGGCTGAAGGCCGGTTCCTCTTAAATTACAGGCTCGCTATCGCTCGCCAGGATAAAATCGACACCTAAATGGCACGAAAGGTCTTAAATTTGACAGAAATGGGTCGAAAGTTCTAAAAATCGTCAAAATAATGGGACGAACGTCTTAAAATTAGTAAAGCAATGGGGCTAAACATGAGGGAGAAAGGGGTCAAGAAAAAAATCCCTGAAGTGGAAATCTCCCCTTAATGTGCTATAGAGTTGGAATAAACGATGACCAGACAATTCAACCAGTACACCTTATACACCAGAGCCAACTCAAGCAGGGCCCTGGGTGGGGCTTTGGTTTCCCGGGCGTTTCCGCACCCTCCTCAGCTCCCCGCCATGGAGTGGCTGTGGTCACCCAGGCTTTATTGTGGTCGGCAGGGAGGGTTCTGTGGGGGTGCTCGGTTATGGCCTTGGCTGTGCTCGGGGCCTTGGGGCTGTTCGGCCAGGCAGCTTGGGGAACAACAACAACAACAACAACAACTCAAGCAGTATTATGTGAAGCTGATGTCACACGAGCGATTTTTCCGTCAATTTGCCAGAAAAATTGCCCATATCCCCTTAAGCAAAAAATGTCTTGCGTGTTCCAAAAGAAAGTATATTATACGTTCTTTGTTGTGTGTGGGAATGTGTGTGAAAGTTAAAGAGGAGAGGTTGTTATGTGTTCTTTTAATGTTCGTTTTATGGTCTGGTTGCCGAAGTGGTGTTGATTGGGGACGAATAGGGCCTTGGGAAAATGGACGAAGGAGGTAAACAAAAGGGTGTGATGGTTGGTTAGATGGTTGGATGGTTGAGTGGATGGATGGTTGGATGGTTTGGTGGATGGTTGGTTGGTTGAATGGATGGTTGGTTGGCTGGATGGTATGGATGTTTGGTTTGGTGGATGGTTGGTTAGTTGGATGGTTGGTTGAATGGATAGTTGGTTGAATGGATGGTTGGTTGGATGGATGGTTTGGTGGATGGATCGTAAGTTGAATGGATGGTTGAGTGGTTGGTTGGGTGGATAGATGAGAAGGTTGGTTGGGTTGATGGATATATTGATGGGTGTTACAATGGCTGGTTGGATAGATTGATGGTTGGTTTGGTTGATGGATATATTGGGTGTTAAAATGGCTGGTTGGATGGTTAGATGGGATGGATGGATGTTTGGTTGGAAGGTTGGGTGGATGGATGGTTGGTTGAATGGATTATTGATTGATTGGCTGGTTGGATGGATAGATGGAATGGTTGGTTGGACGTCTAGATGGAACGGTTGGTTGGTTGGATGGACATTTTTCCATCAATTTCTAAACAAATCAACTCAGTCTATCATTAATTAATACCTTTCTCCGTCAATTAAAAAACAAAAACAATCAACTCATTTTGTCATTTAGCAATATATTTCTCCATCAATTTCAATACCAATCAAATTCTTCTACCATTTAGCAATACATTTCTACACCAATCAATTCATTCTGCCAGTAATCAATATATTTCTCCATCAATTTCTAAGCTAATCAACTCATATACATCCTTCCATTATTCATAATTTGATAAACCAATCAACTCATCCATCCAGCATCCAGCGTCTCACCCATTCACACTTCATCCCCCGACCCCCATTTTCTGTCATTATACAAAAATACCCAAGTCATACCACCCCGCCATTCCATTTTCTTCAATGCCCATTGAGGTAAGTGAGTTTGGCGTTCCAGGTTAGTTAGGTCCTTATTGATGTTGCAGAGTTGATGAAGCAATGGGGAAGGGATGATGGGATGATTGTTGAGATTGTTGTTGTTGTTGATGGTGGTGTTGTTGTTAGTGGTGGTGTTGGTGGTGGAAGTGTTGGTGTTGTTGTTGTTGTTGGTGTTGTTGGTATTGTTGTTGCTGTTGGTGTTGGTGGTGGAAGTGTTGGTGTTGTTGGTGTTGTTGGTGTTGGTGTTGGTGGTGGAAGTGTTGTTGTTGGTGTTGGGAGTGGTTTGATGCTGTTTGTTGTTGTAGTGGTTGTGTTGATGTTGTTGTTATTGTTGTTGTTAGAAGTGAAGGTGTTACTAGTGGTGAAAGTAGATATGGTGCTAAAGTTTGGGATATGATAATAATGTTGAAAATATTGTTGCTATGATCACTCTTACCTCTATTTATATTCGTGTTCAATTGGGAAGCCTGGGTAATCGTGGTTGTCGTTCAAATCTCTCTCTCTCTCTCTCTCTCTCTCTCTCTCTCTCTCTCTCTCTCTCTCTCTCTCTCTCTCTCTCTCCTCTCTCTCTCTCTCCTCTCTCTCTCTCTCTCTCTCTCTCTCTCTCTCTTTCTCTCTCTTTCTCTCTCTGTCTCTCTGTCTCTCTGTCTCTCTGTGTGTGTGTGTGTGTGTGTGTGTGTGTGTGTGTGTGTGTGTGTGTGTGTGTGTGTGTGCTATTAGCTACCACTTCTATCTTGGAGTGCCACATGTATTTGTTGATTTTATTAATTGAGTTTATATGTGAAGTTGGTTGGTGTACAAAACATAATAATTGCAGCTCTGACCATCACAACCACCACACACTATCAACACCATCTACTACCATTGACCATATGCCATCAATTACCAACTATCCCTGCTGCAACACTTATCATTATTTGCAACTTACCCCATCTGACCATAACTACCAGCTACCACCACTACTACACTTATCTATATCACCCCCAACACCCCAATTACCACTACCATAACCGCCACCACTACCACACCAATCAACAGACCCACCACCACCACCACACCATCACTACCACAACCAGCATCCTATATTTATTATGTTGAACCAGTGATCAGCACCACAACTACTACCTCATCAACCACCACAGTACACCAACCACGACCACACCATCCAACACTGCCACCACACCAACCACCACCAGCACACCAACAACAACCACCAGCACACCAACTACCACCACCACCACCCTAAACTTATTGTTGAACCAGTTACCACCACACCAACTACTACCACAACCACAGCTATCACCAACTACCACACCCACCACAACAACCACCAACACCAACCACCAACAGCACCGCACCCACACCCACCACCCTATACTTATTATGTTGAACCAGTTACCACCACAACAACTACTACCACAACCACAACTATCACCAACTACCACACCAACCACCACACCAACCACCACAACTACCACCAGCACCACACCCACACCCACACCCACCACCCTATACTTATTATGTTGAACCAGTTACCACCACAACAACTACTACCACAACCACAACTATCACCAACTACCACAACAACCACCACACCAACCACCACAACTACCACCAGCACTACACCCACACCCACACCCACACCCACCACCCTATACTTATTATGTTGAACCAGTTACCACCACAACAACTACTACCACAACCACAACTATCACCAACTACCACAACAACCACCACACCAACCACCACAACTACCACCCGCACCACCACACCCACACCCACACCCACCACCCTATACTTATTATGTTGAACCAGTTACCACCACAACAACTACTACCACAACCACAACTATCACCAACTACCACAACAACCACCACACCAACCACCACAACTACCACCAGCACTACACCCACACCCACACCCACCACCCTATACTTATTATGTTGAACCAGTTACCACCACAACAACTACTACCACAACCACAACTATCACCAACTACCACAACAACCACCACACCAACCACCACAACTACCACCAGCACCACACCCACACCCACCACCCTATACTTATTATGTTGAACCAGTTACCACCACAACAACTACTACCACAACCACAACTATCACCAACTACCACAACAACCACCACACCAACCACCACAACTACCACCAGCACTACACCCACACCCACCACCCTATACTTATTATGTTGAACCAGTTACCACCACAACAACTACTACCACAACCACAACTATCACCAACTACCACAACAACCACCACACCAACCACCACAACTACCACCAGCACCACACCCACACCCACCACCCTATACTTATTATGTTGAACCAGTTACCACCACAACAACTACTACCACAACCACAACTATCACCAACTACCACAACAACCACCACACCAACCACCACAACTACCACCAGCACCACACCCACACCCACACCCACCACCCTATACTTATTATGTTGAACCAGTTACCACCACAACAACTACTACCACAACCACAACTATCACCAACTACCACAACAACCACCACACCAACCACCACAACTACCACCAGCACCACACCCACACCCACCACCCTATACTTATTATGTTGAACCAGTGACCACCCAAATCAAGAACAATTTATAACTTCCTACCAGGGCCCTTTTTGACCAAACCCCCTCACCTACCTTATGCTAAAAAAAGGCATCCCATGCTCATCCGTTCCGTAGCCTACCCTGAAGCTGCCGTTAAAGGGATATATATATATATATATATATATATATATATATATATATATATATATATATATATATATATATATATATTTATTAATTTACTTATTATCATTATCATGATGTTGAATTCCTCTTTAGACCTCCATCAAGCTTAAAAAATACCTCTAAATCCCCCTTTCGAGATAAATTTGTGCATTTTTCGGTAGAAAAATTCTCCGGCCCTAGACCGGGGCACTAAATTATAATCGCCAAACTAAAGGGGCGAATGTCTTAAAATCCCAAAAACTAATGGGGCTAAACATGAGGGAGAAGGGGATATCCCACGAGAGGAACTTTTACCGTCAACTGTATATAATTATGATCAACATATAATTTTCGGCCATGTCTATAACAACCTCCTTCACCTACCTTATGCTAAAAAAAGGTATCCCATACTCATCCATTCCGTAGCCTACCCTGAAGCCGGCGTTGAAGGGAGACATTTAGTTACTGTAGTCATTATTATTTGTATTTTTTGTTTGTAGTTTCCTCTTTAGACCTCCATCAAGCTTAAACAAATATCCCCAAGACCCCCTTTCGAGATTAATGTGTGAATTATTTGGTAAAAACTTCATAAATTGCAGGCTCGCTATCCCTCGTTAGGAAACAAATTGACATTCAAATGACACGGAAGGTCTTAAATTGCCAAACTAGTAGGGCGAATGTCTTAAAATCTCAACACAAATGGGGCTAAACATAAGGGAGAACGGGATCCAGAGCTCCGCCCCCTACCCCCCCCCCCCCCACCTCTTAAAGGAGGTATCACACGAGAGGAGCTTTTACAGTCAACTTTTTACGATCCATAATTTCCGGCAATTGTTCTGTTATCTATTGTCGGAAACTAGACTTAAAATACATGACAGGGAAAATGGAGGCGATTCATTCGAGGCCACCCCCCCAGGAAAGCCTCTGGTAATACTGGAAGAGCTACGAGAATGAAAATATATTGCATTAATCCTTTCTGTACCGGTGACGTCTGTTTTCTTTGATTCCAGCTACACGTTGAAGCTTTTATATAGCTTAGGAAGGATATAAGGCAGCTAAAATGATTACTTGAGATAGTCTGTAGCCTATTAATGGGTGGCCGTTCTTCCTAAGCTGAATACAATCGTCTAATAGATGCCAGAATATAATGCAAAGGATGTCACTGGTACTGAAAGGGTTAACCAATTCAGTACCAGTGGCGTCCTTTTAACTTTATTCTGGCTACTAGTAGACGATTATATTCAGCTTAACAAGGGCCTCCAGCAATTAGACGATTATATTCAGCTTAACAAGGGCCTCCAGCAATTAGACGATTATATTCAGCTTAACAAGGGCCCCCAGCAATTAGACGATTATATTCAGCTTAACAAGGGCCCCCAGCAATTAGACGATTATATTCAGCTTAACAAGGGCCCCCAGCAATTAGACGATTATATTCAGCTTAACAAGGGCCCCCAGCAATTAGACGATTATATTCAGCTTAACAAGGGCCCCAACAATTAGACGATTATATTCAGCTTAACAACAGAGCCTACAGCAATTAACAGATTATATTCAGCTTAACAAGGGCCCCAACAATTAGACGATTATATTCAGCTTAACAACAGAGCCTACAGCAATTAACAGATTATATTCAGCTTAACAACAGAGCCTACAGCAATTAACAGATTATATTCAGCTTAACAAGGGCCCCAACAATTAGACGATTATATTCAGCTTAACAAGGGCCTCCAGCAATTAGACGATTATATTCAGCTTAACAAGGGCCTCCAGCAATTAGACGATTATATTCAGCTTAACAAGGGCCCCCAGCAATTAGACGATTATATTCAGCTTAACAAGGGCCTCCAGCAATTAGACGATTATATTCAGCTTAACAAGGGCCCCAAGTAATTAACAGGCTTCGAACTATCTCATTTAATCCTGTTGACTCACGCAAACCCTTCGTTAACGGCACCAAACCGTCTAAATATAGCTAGAATGTAACTAAAAAGACGTCGCTGGTACAGAAGGGGTTAAAACGTCTGGCAATAAATAAAGGAGTAGCGAGAATGAAGAATTTGCAATACCGGATGTGGTAAATCATTGGATACTGCAACTCTAGCTACCATTAGACGATTTCTGACAGTTTAGGAAGGATCGGTGGGAATTGTAAGGGTAAAGCCTATTCCCATTAACCCTTCTGACCTCCACACATCCTTCCTAATCTGAATAAAATCGTTTAATAATAGCCAGTAAGAGCAGAAAATAAATGCATAATAGGATCTTGAAAGGGTTAACGGATGTGATAACTCATTGGATACGGTGACTCGGATACTGCCGCCTATTACATAAGTATATTATGGTTAGGAAGGGTATATGACCATCAGAAGGTTAATTGAGATAGTCTTTATCCTTATAATACCCACAGATCCTTCCTAAACTCTAATCAACTAAAATCGTCTAATGATGGCCAGAGTAAACTGTCCACATGCGTCATTAACTTCAAAGGGTTAACATCACTCGTCTAACACCGGATTAACAAATGAATAAAGGTGAATTATTGCCGGATATGGCAGAATATGAGTTATTTCATACTGATAATTACAGATAATAGTTATTATAATTCTGTGGATGGTGAAGAGAGTACATTATAAAATTGTGAATCTTCAGGCATTTTGATAAAATACCTCTCTCTCTCTCTCTCTCTCTATATATATATATATATATATATATATATATATATATATATATATATATATATAGTCAAATCAAACTGTAATTGCGTGAAATCGACTAGAAACCCAACTAGAACTAATAATCATGGTTTTATGGCCAAGGAACCAGATAAGCCGAGGGAAGGGGGGAGCTGGGCCACATTGGGAGAAGGATGCACTCGGGTTAACTGTGGGGCCTTTTATGTGTTAATTTACGTTATGGGGTACCGTACAGTGTGGGGGTGGGGGGGGAGAGTCTTGTGGTAGTGGTAGTGGTGAGGCCTGGTGTATGGAGGAGGGTTGAGGGTATAGCTGGGGTAGAAGGGTAGGTTAGCTTAGGTTAGATTGATATATTAGGTTAAATTCGTAGGGTAACCCTTCATCTCTTAATATTCTTGGTGTCTCCTTTTCTTCTGATCAATCTTGGAAAGATCATATGACCACTCTAGCTAAAACAGCTTCCCAGAAGCTGGGTGTGCTCAACCGCCTCCAATGGTTCTTTACCCCTGCGCAGCTTCTTGCTCTGTACAGGGGCACAGTGTGCCCATGTATTGAGTATTGTTCGCACGTGTGGAGAGGATCCTCTCACACAGCACTTCTAGACAAAGTAGAAAAGAAAGCCTTCCGTCTCATCAACTCACGGCCACTCACCAATTCTCTGCAGTCTCTCTCTCTTCGCCGCAATGTTGCATCTCTCTCACTATTCTACCGCTATCACAATAATCACTGTTCCTCAGAGCTCTCTGTGTATACCACCCCCTCTTCGTAGAGCACGTAGCACCCATCTTGCAACACAATCCCACCCCTACTCTGTGCAACTCTCCAACCCAAGAGTGAAACGTTATTCTCAGTCTTTCTTCTATTCAACAGCTGAGCTCTGGAACTCTCTCCCAGAATCAGTCTTTCCCTCTTCCTATGACTTAAGTTGCTTCAAACTTCGTGTGTCCAGGCATTTTGGCTCGAACTTCCCTTGATTTTGACCCTGTCACTCTTTCAACTCTGGGGGAGGCACTCGATACAGACAGTTCTGCCTTTTGTCTCCCTCACTCATATAGAAAAACAAGTTGAATTAGGTTAGGTAGATTGCTTATGGTAGGATAGGTGAGCTTAGATTGGTAGATAAGGTTAAATTTGTACGGTAATTTAGGGTAAGGAAAGGTTAAGCTGAATTAGGTTAGATTGCTTATGGTAGATCGGTATTTTAGGTTAGTTTAGCTTGGTAGGTTAGGTAAGATTTGAAGGGTTAGTTAGGGTAGGGTAGGTTAGCTTAGATTTGTAGGTTAAGTTAGAGTAAGAAAGGTTACGTTGAGTTAGGTTATATAGATTACTTAGGATAAGTTAGGATAGGATAATATAGGGAAGGGATAGGGCTAGATAGAGGGTATCTAGGTTGGGTATGGTTGGTTAAGGTGGGGTATGGAAGCTTAATTTAGAGTAGCGTAGGGTACAGTAGGGTTAGGTTGGGTATGGTAAGTTAAAGTAGGGTATGGAAGGAAATATAGCTAGGTTACAACACAACATAGTATGGTTTTGTAATGAAATGTAGGGTAAGGTTGGGTAAGGTATGGTATGGAAGGATATAATGCAGGATTACAACTCAACAAAGTATGGTTTTGTAATGAAAGGTAGGGCGGTCAGAAAAGGGCAGGGCAGGGCAGCATTGGAAAGGGTTGGGCAGGTAAGGTAGGTCTTGGGTAGGGTAGGGCAGGGCAGGGTAGGGTAGGAAAGGGTAGGGAAGAGGGTAGGGTAATAATAAGGTCAATAAGTAGACCTGTATATTTACAATGCCATGAATAGTAAAACAAAGAATGATTTAATTTAGTATTACAACTCACACAATTGCAAGGATATATCACTTTCAATCCCTTTTAACCCTTTGAAGATTATAACGTATATTGAAAGTTTATTCTGGCTGTCACCAGACGATTTTATGCAGTTTAGGAAAGATCTGTGGGAATTATGAGGGTAAAGACTATCTCAATTAACCCTTTGACTTCCATATACCATTCCTATCTGAATAAAATCATCTAATAATAGCCAGAAAACAGAAAGTAAATGCGTCATCCGATCTTCCAAGGACTTTTAACCCCTTCTGTACCGACGATGTCATTATCATAATATTCTAGCTATATTTAGACGATTTTATGCAGTTTAAGAATGATCTGAGATTATTGTCTCTCGCCACACCATAACTTAATGCCTTGAGGATTATGACGTGTTTTAACAGTTTATTCTGGTTATCATTAGACGATTTTATCCAGCTTAGTAAGGATATGTGGCGGTCAAGGGGCATGTTTCAGTTGGATTTTATGTCTTTAAATACCTAGCATTTCTTTCTCACTGTGTTTACATCTGAATAATCGAGATATATCTTTTCCTTTTGCAGATTGTAAGGCGCACCCACTCAACAGACAGATCCAGCTGATATAACCAGTAAGGTATGGTAGACTAGTGTATACATTTTAAAGGGGGGATGGGCGTATATTTTAAAGGGGGGATGGGCGTATATTTTAAAGGGGGGATGGGCGTATTCATTTGCTCTTTTATGTATCGTTTTACTACTTTTTTTAGTTTCCTACGTAGACCTCCATCAAGCTTATAAAAACACTCGTCCAAGACCTTCCTTCAAGATATATTTGTACATTTTTCGAAAGAAAAATATCCAGGCCGAAGGCCGGTTTCTCTAAAATATCAGGCTCACTTTCGCTCGCCTGGAAAAACTTGACACCTAATTGACACAAACAGTTTTAATATTGACAAAGAAATGGAACGAAAGGTCTTAGAATCGACAAACTAATGGGTCGAACGTCTTAAAAAAGCAGAAAACTAATGGGGCTAAACACAAGGAAGAAGGGGGATCAGAAAAACGACCCCTCCCCCCTTAACCAACAGCGTCTATATATTATATCTCATATATTATAATTTATAAGCATAGATTATACAGTATGTATTTGAACGCTTTCCTGTTTCCTATACACGCAAGTTCTCCGGGTCGTTTCCTTCCCACACTCTTTACTCCATTGACCACTTGCGAGTTTCAGGCTATAAGGAAGTTGGAGCCGTAAACAACGATATTAAACAAATGCAATAATAATGTAGGTTTTTGGTGGCTAGAACATATGTTGAATTGGATTTTATGTATTTACAGTATATACATTCCAACCATATAACTGGCTAGAGGTATCTGCCTTGTGTGAGCCAATCGGCTTTCTGTAGACTCCCATTTGCTTATGTTCTTATGTAATAATTCTGCTAGGTATTGATGTTTACAGCTCCAACTTTCTTCTAGCCTGAAAGTCGCCTTTATATCTCGCTTTCCTTTTATTATACGATGACGCGTATCTTCTTTTATTCTGGTCATCATGTGGTTATAATAATGGTTAGCATCTGTTTATTATGCAGCTTAGGAAGGACCTCTATGAATTCAAGGGGTTAACACCAAATGACGCATAGGAAGGAAGAGGAATATAGGAAAAACAAGAACACTTAGACTCGTATTCTTAAAAATGTCTTTCCCTTCGCAGCGCCTGGGACTGTACGAATATTGTGGGAATGAGTGATATTTACAGAGATTACATGGATTAGCACTCCCATTTCTCAAGGTAACGTAATTTGTCATGTAATTTCGTCCATTAACAGCGCTCCGAAGGGAAAGAAAAGTTTAAGAATACCATCCTAGGAATGAAACAATTGCTGGGCCAGGAAGAATGCCAGGTAGAGTTCAAGTCTCCTCCATTCGTGCAACCCACAGCGAGTGGAATTTTGATAAACAATAAATTCAGAAACGTTAAATAAATCATATAAACACCACATGAGGAGGAGCACTTCATTGACAACGTTTCGCAGATAGTTTCATCAGGCCCATGAATTAGCTATATGCGAAACGTTGTCATGAATTAGCTATATGTGAAACGTTGTCATGAATTAGCTATATGCGAAACGTTGTCATTAAGGGGGGTCACCGTTTTTGTTTTTTAATCTTGCTCTCCTTCTCTCTCTTTCCCTGGCTTGTATCCATTCGGCCCCATTCAGCCAACTGTTTTAAGACGTTTATCCCCATCCTGGCGAGCGATAGCGAGCTAGCATTGTATAATGGATAATTGTATAATGCATTGTATGCATTGTATAATGGATAAATCCGGCTACGCCGGAGAAATTTTTCTATCGAAAAATGTAAAAATTTAGCTTGCTGGCAAAACAAAAATACATATAAGCTGGCTCGCTACCGCTCGCCAGGAAAATATTGACACCTGGATGGGGGTAAACGTCTTAAAACAGTAGGCTGAATGGGGCCGAATGGATACAAGCCAAAGAGAGAGGGAGAGAAAGAGAAAAAAGCCAGGTGGACTCCCTTAAAGAGTTCCTCCTGGTGTGGTGTTCATGTTCCAGTGTCATTTGGCTTCCTTCTGCCCTGTTTCGAGGATAGTTTAGCTAGAGAGAATGAGTGAATAATAGGACACGATAAGACAGAGGAAAGAAGGAAGAAATTAAGGTAAGAATGAAGGAAAGAAGGAAGGACAGAAGGACGCAAGGGCGGAAGGAGGGAAGGAAGGAGGGATGGATGGAAGGAAGACATGAAGGAAGGAAGGAAGGAAGGAAAGAAGGAAGGAAGAAAGGAAGAAAGGAAGGAAGGAAGGAAGGAAGGAAGGAAAGATGGAAGGAATGAAGGAAGGAAGAAAGAAAGGAAAGGTTGGAAATAGAGAAGTGGCCAAAATAGGTCAAATGGAAAACAAAAACAGTGAGAGGAAGGGACTATCCGATAAAGGGTCATAGAATAAAGGAAAGAACAATGAACAGTGGATAAAAGGGATATATTAGGGCATAGGAAGAATGAAGGAAGGCAGACAAGGATGGGAGGGAGAAAGGAAAGGACGGGAGAAAGGAAAGAAAGGCGAGAAGGAAGGAGAGGAGAGGAAGGAAAGATAGGCAGGCAGGAAGGAAAGGAGAAAGAGGAAGGAAATTAGAAGAAGGAAGGAAGGAGAAGGGAGGGATGAATGGAAGGAAGGAAAGGAAGGAAGGTAACACACATAAATAGCCAAATATTATATAATGAGTAGAAACGACACACTAGGGCATAGCAAGGAAGGAAGGAAGGGAGGGAATGGAAAAGACAAAATTGAATTAATGAGAAAAGAATAATAAGTAGAAGAACATTGCACAGCAAGAGAGACAGGGGGAATATAGGACATAGGGAGGAAGGAAGAACAGGAGGGAGAACATGAGAAAAGGCAGAATAAGCAAATGAGAGAAATATGAATACACAAAACAAATATTGAACAGTGGAAAAGAAAGGGCAGATTGGGGGCATAGGAAAGAAGGAAATAAATTTATAAAACATATAAACAAACGAAACTAGAAAGAAGAAGGAGAAGTAGAATATGGAACAGCTAGAGCGAATGGGCGGCATAGGGCATAGGCAGGAACGGTGGAAATTGATAAGGCAGAATTGGATGAATGAGATAATAAGATAAAATAGAAGAAAATGAATAGCAAGAGGAAAAGGGGAGAATAGGACATATGAAGGGAGAAGAAGATAAATAAGAGAGAGAGAGAGAGAGAGAGAGAGAGAGAGAGAGAGAGAGAGAGAGAGAGAGAGAGAGAGAGAGAGAGAGAGAGAATATATTGAACAGCCAGAGAGAAAGAACATCATAGGAAGGAAGGAAAGGAGGGCGTGGAAAGGGCAGAATAGGGCACATAAGGGAGGAGGGAGGGGGGAGGGGGGGTTGGAGGAGTGGGCTGTTTTGCTGAGCTATGAAGGGTAAGAGGAAGGAAGGGGGGGTAGGTGGGATGGGGAGGGGGGGGGGGGCTGGGTTGCAAAGGGCCTCACGTGGATATGGGCTGGTAAAAAGGAGATCCACTGCAGTATAGCCCTCTATGGTGAGAATCCTGACAACTTCCCTACACTGTAAACAATATCCGGAAACGTTAACAGTAAAAGGCCGGAAATGATCCCTTTACAAAAAACTTCATCAATATTAAAAGTTTTTGGGTTATATTTTTCCTTTAATTACAACAATTAGTCCACAAATAACAAGTCTGTCGAACACGATTTCAGGCAGTTACTAAAATAATATGTTAAATTTAGAGACAACTATTATTATGAAAACAAAGGTGCCGATTCGGAGTTGTAGATACGTGAATTAATAATTTGTACATTTTAACGCATTTTGACAGTTTATTCTGGCTATTGTTAGACGATTTACTACCAGTTAGGAGGGATCTTTGGGAATTAACAGGGTAAAAACTATCTCAATTAACCCCCTGATTTCCATATATCCTTCCTGATCTGAATAAAATCGTCTAATGATAGCCAGAAACCCAAAAAGAAATGCGTAATTGGATGTTGACAGGGTTAAGTTACCAAGCTCTGTGACTCAACTGGATTTGTGTCATCTATAATCGTGAAATACATAGTCCATTCATTATAGGTAAGTCAGAAATCATGACCTCTAACCTCTGTAACTCAAAAAAGTGCTTGAGCAAATCGGCAGTACATTTCCACACCTATTCCCTGGCTGACTCTTCCCAAATGGTAGACACATTAGGTCGATTACTCTAGTCGTGTTTTTAGTTTTAGAGGTTAGTGGTGAAAATGTTTGCCCTACCTATAATGAATAGGGTATGGCTTGGTGTTGGGCGGGGTGCCTAACTTGCAATGGCACCCCTAATCTTTGTTAGTTGCAAGTTTCACTGATTGAGTTCTTATTTTCTTGTTCATTATTTTCCAAAATTCAGTAAGTATTGTTTATCAACAATAGACACAAACGAACACAAAATGAACACAACCCGAAGTCTGCAGCATGGTAATGTCCCTCTTTTAGTATAGACCCCGACATGAGAGCAGGGAAATGTGTGAGAGGAGGTCGTTCTTGAGTTCTAGAGGTTAGCGGTCAACATGTCTGGCCTACCTATAATGAGCAGTGTATAATATAGCATGTTCATCAGCAATATACACAACAGACACACAATGAACACAACCCGGAATATGCAACATGGAGTACACAAAAGCAACACATGTCCCTCTTTTAGTATAGACCCCGACATGAGAGCAGGGAAATGTGTGAGAGGAGGTCGTTTTTTTTAGTTCTAGAGCTTTGCAGTCAACATTTCTGGCCTACCTTTCATGAATTGGATATTATATAATACTTATCATCAATAAACACAAAATACGTACAAAAGAAAAACAAAACAAGAACCCCAAAAGAACACAACCCGAAATATGCAACATGGTGCAACACATGTCACTCTTAGTATACTGTAGACCCCGACATGAGGGCAGGGAAATGTGTGTGAGAAGAGGTCGGGTACTGCTGGTGGAGGAGAGAGAGAGAGAGAGAGAGAGAGAGAGAGAAAGAGAGAAAGGTTAGGGTGAAGAATGTGGGAATGGTCATAGTTGAGGGGCAAGCTAGGGGAAGGAGAAGGGGGTCAGGTCACGGTTATGGGTTTGCAAGAGGGTATATTTCTTCATACCCTTACGTCTGACTTCATTAAGGGAGCCCACCTCGCTTTTTTGTTCTCTTATTCTCCCTCTCTCTCTTTGGCTTGTATCCATTCGGCCCCATTCAGCCTACTGTTTTAAGACGTTTATCCTCATCTAGGTGTCGATTTTTCCTGGCGAGCGATAGCGAGCCAGAATTGTTTGGAGAATTCCGGCTTCGCCGGAGAGATTTTTCTATCGAAAAATGTACAAATTTAGCCAGCTGTCTAAAACATTAAAAACAATATGCTGGCTCGCTACCGCTCGCCAGGAAAAAATCGACACCTGACTGGGGATAAACGTCTTAAAACAATAGGCTGAATGGGTCCGAATGGATACAAGCCAAAGGAGGAGAGAAAAAAACAGGTGACCCCCCCTGAACATAGCACTCTTAGCAATTTTCGATATTTTTGGCATTACACTATTCCCAATTTATCGTAACCAGGCGAAAAACTACCATGTCATATTAAGGGGTCAGGTCATGGTTATAGGTATTTTTTTCTTCATACCATTACGTCTGTCTTCATTAACATAACACTCGTATTAATTCTCGTTATTTTTGGCATTACTATATTTCCAATTTATCGATACCATTACGTCTGTCCTGATTAACATAACTCTCATATCAATTATCATTCTTTTTGGAATTACGATATTCCTAATTTATCATAACCAGGCGAGAAACTGCCATGTCTCATCTGGACCCCTTCAGCACGATGACGTATTTTTCATCTTATTCTGTTCACTACTAGACGATTATCTTTAGCTTATAATATACCGGTCAAATGACGTAACTTCGGACAGAGATATAATTTCGGACATTCTGGAAAAGTATATAATGAACCGCAGTTATGGGATAAATACATGATGTTATGGAAAAGCAAGTATGTCTGCGGTGTTCTTCCATAATGCAGAGCCATTTTTCCATAACTGTAGCTGATATACTTTTATCCAGAAATGTCCGAAGTATATACTCCCTTGACCGAAGTTAGGTCATTTTACGGTACGTCTAGGACTCAAAGGGATAAATATGACCTCAATAAACCTTCTGAATAACATAGGTTCATCATAAACTGCATGAAATCGTCTAACCTTAGCCTGAATAAAGGTTAAGAAGACATTATTATTGTGCAGAAGGAGCTTAACATAGCACTCGCATCAATCCTCATTCTTTTGGGCCTTACAGTATTCCCGATTTATCGTTACCAGTAGAAAAACTGCCATGTAATAGTACACATGTTGAATCTCGTTATCTTTGCCATTACAATATCCCCAATTTATCGTAACATGACGGAAAACTGCCATGTGTTACCGTACTGAGCCATGACTTGATTATGATAATGCAATACAATTAAGGACATCAACTAATAATATGAAACAGAGATAATATAGTAGTTTCTCGTTCTGAAACTTAATATCAGGAAATCGGATGTTCGGGGAGAGAGAGAGAGAGAGAGAGAGAGAGAGAGAGAGAGAGAGAGAGAGAGAGAGAGAGAGAGAGAGAGAGAGAGAGAGAGAGAGAGAGAGAGAGAGAGAGAGAGAGAGAGAGAGAGAGAGAGAGAGAGAGAGAGAGAGAGAGAGAGAGAGAGAGAGAGAGAGAGAGACTGCTGGTGGTGGTGGTTGCAAAAGGGACAGCAACAGCATATATAAGGAAAGGTCTAGGGCAGCACAGGGCAGGCCAGAGAAAAGGGCAGGGTAGGGTAGGGGTGGGGTAGAGCAGAGTAGGGTAGAGTTAGGGTAGGGTAATATGGGGGGGGGGGCCCCCCCGAGGGGCGGGGTACTGGATGACATAAAGCCTCCTGCCCTCTGCCTATGACCCCCCCTCCCCTCTCCCTCCTTGCAATCAAGAGGCTGGGGTGGGCTGCAATGGGTCGGCCTGGGAGGGAGAGAGAGAGAGATAGGATAGAAAAGGGCAAGACAAAGGGAGAAGGGAGAAAAGGGCAAGACAAAGGGAGAAGGGAGAAAAGAGAGAGAGAGAGAGAGAGAGAGAGAGAGAGAGAGAGAGAGAGAGAGAGAGAGAGAGAAGAGGAGAGGAAAAGGCAAGATAAAGGGAGAAGGGAGAAAAGAGAGAGAGAGAGTGTGTGTCAGTGTGTACGTCACGAGATGCCCTCTTTCTTGCTTACAAAAACCCTTATGTGAAAAAAACCCTAAACAAACACTCTAGTCCATACCACTGTCCACCTCTATCACTATCATCTCCTACACTTTCTGTACCCTACCATTGTAAAACAATAAAAAACATGGAATTATTGCTTCTAACTTCCACAATTCATAGCATTAGCCTTTGTAGCATTCCTCGTAGCCCTATTCCTCCTAAGCCTTCAGCAGCCGTATCACGGTCCTCCAATAATCATGTGTCTATTAAATTTCATGTGTTGTGTCTTGTCCATATCCTGAATTAGCTCCGCCTAACTTCTAGATCATACCACTGTTTACTACAGCTATCATTGGGTGAGGACTGATCCTATCCAGAGTGAGGTTTGGCGTCTTCTACTGATGGGGGCATTGGCCCAGGGGTGCAAGCGCATGGGTTGATGATCCCCTCCCCTGCTGTCCTCTCAGAGACAGATCTCATCTCACCCTGGCCCCTTTCAGGCGCCCGAACATCTATAATTTACCGGCGTCGTGTTGTCCATTTCATCTTCTATACCTTATTCATATCCTGACACTGAATTGGTCCCTCCTAACTGCTAGATCATACCAATGTCTACTACAGCTATAATTTACCGGCTTCACCTCCTGTACCTAGCCTCTATCCATCCATTACAGTGGTTCTATCTGGCCCTTAAATCATCCCACCACTATCCACTACCAATATGGTCAGTTTCGCTTCCTGTCCCTCGTCCCTAGCCTCCACTTGGGATCCTAGCAACGGGATATATATACTGTAGATAGATACCGGTATATATATATATATATATATATATATATATATATATATATATATATATATATATATATATATATATATATATAGAGAGAGAGAGAGGAGAGAGAGAGAGAGAGAGAGAGAGAGAGAGGTATCTTAGCAACTGGCCATTACGATTCTCTTCAGATTAACTCTTTGCTTTTCCGATTACGCATTTGTTTCTGCTTTCTGGCTATTATTAGACGATTTTATTCAGATTAGGAAGGGTGTGTGGAAGTCAGGGGTTAATTGAGATAGTCTTTACCCTTACGATTTTCACAGATCCTTCCTTCACTGTATAACATCGTTTAATGACAAGCTTAAAATTACACCCCCTTGAGCCCCTTTCAAGATAAATTTGTACATTTTTCGGTAGAAAAATTTCCCGGCTGAAAGCTGGTTCCTCTTAAATTACAGGCTCGCTATCGCTCGCCAGGATAAAATCGACACCTAAATGGCACGAAAGTTCTTAAAACTGACAGAAATGGGTCGAAAGTTCTTAAAATCGTCAAAATAATGGGGCGAACGTCTTAAAATTAGAAAAGCAATGGGGCTAAACATGAGGGAGAAAGGAGTCAAGAAAAAAATCCCTCAAGTGGAAATCTCCCCTTAACAGATGTTTTCCCGGTGGTATGACCTATTCTTCATGCTTAGTTTTGCCTTGCCTGTGTCGTAAATCAACAATAGCACTCTTAAGGGGGACTTGAGGGACTTTTTTCTGGACCCCTTTCTCTCTCATGTTTAGCCCCATTGCTTTTCTATTTAAGACGTTCGCCCCATTATTTTGACGATTTTAAGAACTTTCGACCCATTTCTGTCAATTTTAAGACCTTTCGTGCCATTTATGTGTCGATTTTATCCTGGCGAGCGATAGCGAGCCTGTAATTTAAGAGGAACCGGCTTTCAGCCGGGAAATTTTTCTACCGAAAAATGTACAAATTTATCTTGAAAGGGGCTCAAGGGGGTGTAATTTCAAGCTTGATGGAAGTCTAGGAAACACACTAAAAACCTGCCCTTAAGGAGGTAGGGGGTACTATTTGGTATATTTATCTATATGTATATTATTTGTTTAGTTTCCTCGCTAGACCTCCATCAAGCTTAAAAGAAATATCCCTTAGATCCCCCTTCGAGATAAATTTGTAAATTTTTCGGTAAAAAAGTGTCCCAGCCGAACGTCGGTTCCTCCTAATATTACAAGCTCTCAATCGCTCGCTAGGAAAGAAATCGACGCCTGAATGGCATAAAAGGTCCTAATATTGACGAACAAATAGGGTAAATGGTCTTAAAATAGGGTAAATGGTCTTAAAATAGGGTAAATGGTCTTAAAATAGGGTAAATGGTCTTAATAAATAGGTCTTAACAAATGGTCTTAATGGTCTTAACAAATGGTTTTAATGGTCTTAACAAATAGGGTAAATGGTCTTAAACTAGGGTAAATGGTGTTAATAAATAGGTCTTAACAAATGATCTTAATGGTCTTAACAAATGGTTTTAATGGTCTTAACAAATAGGGTAAATGGTCTTAAAATAGGGTAAATGGTCTTAATAAATAGGTCTTAACAAATGGTCTTAATGGTCTTAACAAATAGGGTAAATGGTCTTAAAATCACCAAACTAATGGAACGAACATCTTGATATCACGAAAGTAATAGGGCTAAACATGAGGGAGAAGTGGGTCCAGAGAATAAGTAAATATAATTAACATCCCCCCTTAACCCCTTCAATACCGACGATGTATTGTTTATTTGATTTCAGCTACATTTAGACTGTATTCTTCAGCTTCGGAAGGACGAGTACCAATTAAGGGGAGGTATTTAGTTTGTTCCCTAGACCTCCATCAAGCTTAAATTACATCCTCTCGAGTCCCTTTCAAGATAAATTTGTACATTTTTCGGTAGAAAAATGTCCCGGCCGAAGGCCGGTTCCTCTTAAATTACAGGCTCGCTATCGCTCGCCAGGATAAAATAGACACCTGAATTGCACGAAAGGTCTTGATATGGGGTGAAAGTTCTTAAAATCGCTAAATTAATGGGGCGAACGTTTTATAATATCAAAAGCAATGGGGCTAAACATGAGGGAGAAAGGGGTCAAGAAAAAAATCCCTCAAGTGGAGATCTCCCCTTAATAGGCTACAAACTATCCCAATCAATCCCTTTAGCTACCCCGTATCCCTACCTAAGCTTCATAAAATTGTCTAAATGTGGCTGAAATAAAATAAAAAATACGTCGTCGGTAAAGAAGGGGTTAACTCTTCTATGTACAGTCGCGCTAATAAGTGATGGCTCGGCACTAATTATGTTTTGATCAATAATTAGTATCAGCAATATTTACACATGCTTTATTCTTTTGGAGTGAGATATACAACCACGTTCCTTCACTTTCCCACCCTATTCAACATCCGACAGACATTAATACAGCACAGAGCAAGCCAAACGTAATGACAGCTGAGACATGACTTATTAGCGCGACTTTACATATATACCTTGTCTCTGTCCAAGCCCCTGAAGTTGTAGTCCTTTCCTCCTAGCTATCATATTGCTTCACTTTTTTCTCGAGTGGGATGCAATGTGGGGACCTGAGAGTTAAAGAAGTAGAGAGAGAGAGAGAGAGAGAGTGTGAGTGAGTGAGTGAGTGAGTGAGTGGAGAGCGAGCGAGTGAATGGATGAGTGATTAATTTATGTGTTAATGAGAATGTGTGATTGTGCGTTGTCTATGGTTGATTGATTCCTAGCTTGAGAGAGAGAGAGAGAGAGAGAGAGAGAGAGAGAGAGAGAGAGAGAGAGAGAGAGAGAGTATGTATATAAATGCGAGTGATTGTATGACACGTGTCTGTGAGTGATTAATTCCTAGACTGAGATAGAGTTAGAGGGAGAGCGAGAGCGAAAGAGAGAGTGGTAGCGAGGATGTATGAGTGTATGTGTGAGTGAGAATGTGTGTGATGGTGTGTCTGTGAATGATTGATTCCTAGATTGAGTTAGTGAGAGAGAGAGAGAGAGAGAGAGAGTGAGAGGAGAGGAAGGGTCATGTCAGCTCTGCACAATACTCAAAATATAACAGGCTTCACCAGTCTATGACATTCCTTAACCCTTTCAGTACCGCTGACGTCCTTTTTTTTATTGGCGTTTAGCTACACCTAGACGATTTTACGAAGCTTATGTAGGTAAAGGGGTTAATAGAAATAGTTTGTTGGTCAATAAAATCGTCATAACTGCCAAAATATAATTAAAAGAACGTCACCGGTACTGAATAATAATGGGTTATAGATCAGATCCAGACCTCCCATAAAAAGGCAGTTCATTGTCTAGGTCCAAACAATTATGCCTTTCACTCCAACTACTATAACCTATAAGTAGACTCAGCTCTTGTATGCCGTCCTTGAACCCTGAGAGCACTTATCAGATCATTAAACTAGCCCTATGTTCACACAGCTCTTAAAACATTACTCTCCCATGCTAAAGCCTGAATCGAAATTTCCCTTAGCGTTCGATATTTTATGAGTCACTGAATCAAAGTCCTTAACACACGCTAACCGAGCAGAAACTGGTAACGCTGCCTGTCTATACTTTCTATACTGCCTTTCTAAACTACTCGTGTGACGTCGCCTTTTTCTTAAATATTGGTTATACAAATGTATATAAAGGCAGCGTTACCAATTTCTGCCGGGTTAGCTTGAATTCACTTTAATGAATTTTGCTCCTTGCCTACAACCAACCACATTTAACATAACGAATGATTGAATCTTGCACCTGACTATTTTTCAATATCGTGTTTTTGGAGTCACCGAATTAGAACTCAATATATGTTACAGTATAATCTATTACCTGGCAACCTCACCACCATTTGCACCGTATTGTAAACATTGAATCCTATATTTCATGATCATCAGTAGTAATAGTAATATCAAACTACATGTACAGCAAATCCATTATCCTCTTGAAATATTATGACGCATTTTGACAGATTATTGTGTCTATCACTTGACGATTGTATTCAGCTTAGGGGGGATCTGTGGGAATGATAAGGGTAAAGGCAATTTAAAACAAAAATCTGACTTCCATAATTATACCCTTCTTAATCAGAATAAAAACATTGAATAATAGCCAGAAAACAGAAAAAATCTGTCGTAATTGGATCTTGAAAGGGTTAGGAATGTTTCGATAACTCGTAATGCATACTACACTGTAAAATGTGTGTTTGTGCAACTTAGTACACATGTTCTAATAAAGCGGATGCACATTCTAAAATATATGGTGACCGGTCAACTCAACCAGTAGACCATTTCAACCAGTAGCTCTCAACCAGTACCAAATCAACCAATACGGTTTGGTTAGTACTATATTTTGGCTCTGGTTTGGTTGGTCTGGGCTAATTTGGCACTGGTTGAGAGCTACTGGTTGAAATGGTCTACTGGTTGAGATGACATGGAACCTCTAAATATATTTATTTTTCGGTTTCACTAGCTTGGCATTTACAGTAGAACAAACTTTAATAAGAATCATAAATGTATTCTAAAAATCCTGTAAAAGTGTTCATATTGAAACACGCAAACGATTATTGTACACTTATTATGTGTTCTAAAATTAGTCTCATTAAGGGGAGATCTCCACTTGAGGGATTTTTTTCTTGACCCCTTTCTCCCTCATGTTTAGCCCCATTGATTTTGATATTATAAAACGTTCGCCCCATTAATTTAGCGATTTTAAGAACTTTCACCCCATATTAAGACCTTTCGTGCCATTCAGGTGTCGATTTTATCCTGGCGAGCGATAGCGAGCCTGTCATTTAAGAGGAACCGGCCTATGGCCGGGACATTTTTCTACCGAAAAATGTACACATTTATCTTGAAAGGAACTCAAGGGGGTATCATTTTAAGCTTGATGGAGGTCTAGGGAACAAAGTAAATACCTCCCCTTATCCCATTATGTACCAGCGACGTCTTTTTAATTCTATTCTTGCAATATTTAGACAATTTTGTGCCGTTTAAGAAGGATCCGCGGTAGTAAAAAGGGTTAAGTGAGATAGTTCGAAGCTTGGTAATTGCTGGTGGCCCCTTTTAAACCGAATAAAATCGTCTTATATTAGCCGGAATAAAGTGAAAAAGACGGCACCGGTACTGAATGGGTTAAGTATATATGGCAGAGGTTGACCGATCTCTGTTACAGTAGGGTCTCTGGAGGTTCACACAGGTCGGACCTTTTCTTCCATGCATGAAGAGGGTCACACACACACACAGCTCTGGCTACGCCCTATACCTCTCATGCCTAGAACCCTTAAGGGGAGGTATTTAGTTTGTTCCCTAGACCTCCATCAAGCTTAAAATTACACCTCCTTGAGTCCCTTTCAAGATATATTTGTACATTTTTCGGTAGAAAAATGTCCCGGCCAAAGGCCGGTTCCTCTTAAATTACAGGCTCGCTATCGCTCGCCAGGATAAAATTGACTCCTGAATGGCACGAAAGGTCTTTCTATGGGGTGAAAGTTCTTAAAATTGCTAAACTAATGGGACAAACGTTTTATAATATCAAAAGCAATGGGGCTAAACATGAGGGAGAAAGGGGTCAAGAAAAAAATCCCTCAAGTGGAGATCTGCCCTTAATATCATCATATTTTCTGCCAAGCTTCGCCGATATTCAGTGTTTCAACATGTCTCCGGCGGGGTTTATAGAGTCTTACACATTCACAACCCTTCATTCTAATGCCAACATGCCTAAGACTTCATTGGCCTCTATTGAGCTTCTCCCGATAATATTGCACCTGTCTGACTCATTTCATATACGTTGCACACCTTGCAAAGCTCCTTGTACCATCTTGAATAAAGTAGCTTCGTTTAGACCCTTTTATTAATCGCTGCGGACGCAAAAGTACAGTTACGGGGAGATATCGACTTGAGGGATTTTTTTCTGGACCCCTTTCTCCCTCATGTTTAGCCCCATTGCTTTTGAGATTTTAAGACAGTCGTCCCATTAGTTTGGCGATTTTAAAAACTTTCGCCCCATTTTCGTCAATTTTAAGACCTTTCGTGCAATTTAGGTGTCGATTTTATCCTGGCGAGCGATAGCGAGCCTGTAATTTAAGAGGAACCGGCTTTCAGCCGGGACATTTTTCTACCGAAAAATGTACAAATTTATCTTGAAAGGGGCTCAAGGGGGTGTAATATTAAGCTTCATGGATATCTAGAGACCAAACTAAAAACCTCCCCTTAATCCGTTTTAGGCGAAGTATTTAGTTTATTCCCTAGACCTCCATCAAGCTTAAAATTAAACCCCCTTGACCCCCTTTCAAGATATATTTGTACATTTTTCGGTAGAAAAATGTCCCGGCCAAAGGCCGGTTCCTCTTAAATTACAGGCTCACTATCGCTCGCCAGGATAAAATTGACACCTGAATGGCACGAAAGGTCTTAATATGGGGTGAAAGTTCTTAAAATCGCTAAACTAATGGGGCGAACGTCTTAAAATTAGAAAAGCAATGGGGCTAGACATGAGGGAGAAAGAGGTCAAGAAAAAAGTCCCTCAAGTGGATATCTCCCCTTGAGGTAGGGATCCCGCATATGGATGTTAACCTATCGAAGATCCAATACGTTTTTCTTTGTCTGTGTTCCGGCTATTATTAGACGATATTATTCAGACTAGTAAGGCTGTATGGAAGTCAGAGGGTTAATTGAGATATCTTTTAATTTATAATTTAAGACGTTTCACCTAAACCGTATCATGTAGCTGAATGCCAGCGAGAATAAGTGGAAAACATCTTAGTACTGACAGGATTACATAACGTTTCCTGAGAAGCTTTTCCTCCTTGCGAAACTCCATCCTCATCCAGAACAGAATAAATGTTGCTATATTACCCTCTGTTGTATCGACTAAAAATGATACTGTTGGTTCTTCTTACTGTATGTATAGCTTTCCATGGCTTTAACTAGACTACCCCAATGCCTCACAGCTCTCTCTCTCTAAACTGCAACAGCCCACCCTAGGTCTTTGCCATACCCTCTGCAGAGCCTTTTCCAGTAACTCATACGCCCATAATCACAGCTCTCCATATGGGATATTACTGGACCCCCTCCCCCCCCCCCCCTTACACCCTCACAACTCACACTGGTGCACGGATTGCTCAACCTCCAGACCATTTCAACCAGCAGATCTCAGCCAGTGCCAACTTATAAACAGGGCCAGGAGATTGTGGCCATTCTAGTTGCGGCCGTTTGGGAGTGTGGCCCTTTTAACTCAAATGATCACCCTCTTGCTATTTCCTTTAAGTATTCGATTACGCTTTTTGTTTTGTTTTCTGTCTATTGTTAAACGAGTATATTCAGATCAGGCAGGGTATATGAAAGTCAGAGGGTTACGGGAGATAGTCTTAAGGGGAGGTTTTTAGTTTGGTCTCTAGATACCCATCAAGCTTAAGATTACACCCCCTTGAGCCCCTTTCAAGATAAATTTGTACATTTTTCTTTCGGTAGAAAAATGTCCCGGCTGAAAGCCGGTTCCTCTTAAATTACAGGCTCGCTATCGCTCGCCAGGATAAAATCGACACCTAAATTGCACGAAAGGTCTTAAAATTGACGGAAATGGGGCGAAAGTTCTTAAAATCGCCAAACTAATGGGGCGACTGTTTTACAATCTCAAAAGCAATGGGGCTAAACATGAGGGAGAAAGGGGTCCAGAAAAAAATCCCTCAAGTCGATATCTCCCCTGAACTCTTATAACACCCACAGATCGATCCTCGCTAAACGGCATAACATCGTCTTATGATAGCCCGAATTAACTGTCAAAATACTTCCTAATATTCAAAGGGTTAAACTCGGCAGTACCTCATCCCCTCCCCCCCCCCCCCTCCTCAACCCTTTACTGCCATATGTATTACCCATTTGGCACGAAGACCCTGCAAGACCCCCGCAATACATTATCTTGGCCTTAAGGGAAGATGGGCTTATTAATTTGTTCATTTATGAATATTTATATTATTTTATTAGTTTCCTCCCTAGACCTCCATCAAACTTAGAAAAACACCCCCTAAACCCCCCTCAAGATAAATTTGTAAATTTTTCGGTAGACAAATGTCCCGGCCGAAGGCCGGTTCCTCTTAGAATTACAGGCTCGCTTTCGCTCGCCAGGAAAAAATCGACACCTAAATGGCACGATAGGTCTAAATTGACAACGAAATGGAGCTAAAGGTGTTAAAATCGCCAAACTAATGTGCCGAACGTCTTAAAATGTCAAAACTAATGGGGCTAAACACGAGGGAGAAAGGGGTCCAGAAAAACTACCCATTCCCCCTTAATGGTTCCGTAATAAACAACAACAACAACGTCCTGCAATGGTCTGTAATTTGGTCCTGTTAGGTCATTTGTTATATATCTTGGGTGTGTCTCTCTCACTCTCATTCTCTCTCTCTCTCTCTCTCACACTCTCACTCTCACTCTCTCTCTTTCGCTCGCTCTCACTTACTCACTCACTCTCACTCTCTCTGTCTCACACAGACTCTCATTCCCTCTCTCTCTCTATTCTACTTTATTAATCTTGTCTTCAATTCAGCAGCGTTTACTTATATATATATTTAAGAGAGTACTGCCATGTAAAGACTGCATAGTCTGTGTGGTATCTGTATCTCTCTCTCTCTCTCTCTCTGGAAATCGTACAAGCTAGGGCTACAAAGCTTATTCCATCGCTTAGAAGACTGAGCTATGAGGACCGGTTAGGAGCTCTTGACCTCTTTCCGTTGGAGACTACGAGATCAGCGCATTGAAGTTTTTAAAATACATAATGGGTTTGACAACGTGGATTATAGCGAAAAGTTTAGCCTCAATATGCATACAACACACAACCATGGCTGTAAATTAGAATTGAAAAGATTCAGCACTAGTACTTGTGGAAACTTTTTCACATACAAGATACGTTCTACCTGGATCAAACTGCCCTCAGAAATTGTAAACAGTTCTTCAGTAGACAGTTCAAGGAAGAGAATAAAATATAGTATTTTGCACACTCTGCAATGAGTGTAGTGCACTAACAATATCTCTCCTTTCACTTCGAGTATCTCCCCGGAATAGACAGCAAGGTCTCCGAGATACTAACTATTCCTTGTAACACCTTGTAACTCTCTCTCTCCATGGTTGCGTCACTACAGAACCGTTTCCGTCTCCCATGCGTAGTGCAGTTAATAACAAGACTAGTTAGCAGAGCACTTACAGTTACCAACGCACGAACCTGGGTCAAGTGCTGTAAATACTGTAAGTGATAGAATGTATTTAGTTAGTTAGTTAAAATAGGACTTCAGAGGGTTATCAGGATTATTAAGCCAGCATACTGTAAGTCAAGAATAGCGACTGAACTAGAGCCCTTTTTCGAGAACTCCAGTCTCTTGAGAAGTTAATGTACTCACAGGTAAATATATAGTTTGAAGGTCATTGAGTTTCCGCTTTGTATGCATATTGGTTTAAATGGGTAAGACCTTTTAATATATTTAACATTATGTCTTTACCTGTTATGTTGACTGTTATGTCAAGTTAGTAGCTCAATAGGTAGCGTTTGAGAGTGAGAGTTGTCCGAGGTTGCGAGATGAGACAGCAAAACAATGACGGTGTGGCTGCGAGGCGTATGAGCTGCATCGGGCCAGGCAAGGTTTATGGAGGGAGAGGCAACCAGGCACCTACAATGGTGAGGCTTCGAACAAGCCGGTTGCAAAACTCACCGGCATATGGAAGACTAAAATGCTTAGTCATTTCACGAAATGACTACGTTTCACAGTCTGACTGTAACATATAATATGGGTTGGGTGTGAGGGGGATCTACCAGGTGTGTACTCAAGGTATTCGTGAGTTGGGCCTATAATTGGGCCTTGAAATTGGGGTTGGGTGTGACAGGGATCTGCCTTGTATGGGCCGATCGGCTTTTTGCAGACTCCCATTTTCTTATGTTTTTATGCTCTTCTTATGTTCTCTTATGTTTATCTGTCTCTCTTTCTGTCTGCCTTTCATACTGTATACCCGTCTGCATACCTATCTATTTTAGCTTAGGTGTGAGTAAGTACAGTACATTGGTCTGGTAGGTGTCGAGTATGGAATGTAAGCATTAACAGTAATAATATCCCCCCTTCCCCTACCGCCTATTGAGGGTCGAAGTTGTACAGGAAAGGCAAGGTACGGGATTATTATATGTAACCTATATTCTATTATTATATGTAACCTATATTCTATTATTATATGTAACCTATAGTCTATTATTATATGTAACCTATATTCTATTATTATATGTAACCTATAGTCTATTATTATATGTAACCTATAGTCTATTATTATATGTAACCTATATTCTATTATTATATGTAACCTATAGTCTATTATTATGTAACCTATAGTCTATTATTATATGTAACCTATATTCTATTATTATATGTAACCTATATTCTATTATTATATGTAACCTATATTCTATTATTATATGTAACCTATAGTCTATTATTATATGTAACCTATAGTCTATTATTATATGTAACCTATATTCTATTATTATATGTAACCTATATTCTATTATTATATGTAACCTATATTCTATTATTATGTAACCTATATTCTATTATTATATGTAACCTATAGTCTATTATTATATGTAACCTATAGTCTATTATTATATGTAACCTATATTCTATTATTATATGTAACCTATAGTCTATTATTATATGTAACCTATATTCTATTATTATATGTAACCTATAGTCTATTATTATATGTAACCTATATTCTATTATTATGTAACCTATAGTCTATTATTATATGTAACCTATATTCTATTATTATATGTAACCTATATTCTATTATTATATGTAACCTATATTCTATTATTATATGTAACCTATATTCTATTATTATTATATGTAACCTATATTCTATTGTTATATGTAACCTATATTCTATTATTATATGTAACCTATATTCTATTATTATATGTAACCTATATTCTATTATTATATGTAACCTATATTCTATTATTATATGTAACCTATATTCTATTTCTTTCCCGCTGATGGTGAACTGCAATGTCCTCAACCAAATTATTCAGCCTTTACGAAGAAATTGAAGAGGTATATGTTGTTAACTATGAAAGTTATGTATTTATATAGTACAGTGACATAGTTTTGTATTTATATAGTACAGTGACATAGTTTTGTATTTATATAGTACAGTGACATAGTTTTGTATTTATACAGTACAGTGACATAGTTTTGTATTTATACAGTACAGTGACATAGTTTTGTATTTATATAGTACAGTGACATAGTTTTGTATTTATATAGTACAGTGACATAGTTTTGTATTTATACAGTACAGTGACATAGTTTTGTATTTATACAGTACAGTGACATAGTTTTGTATTTATATAGTACAGTGACATAGTTTTGTATTTATATAGTACAGTGACATAGTTTTGTATTTATACAGTACAGTGACATAGTTTTGTATTTATACAGTACAGTGACATAGTTTTGTATTTATATAGTACAGTGACATAGTTATGTATTTATACAGTACAGTGACATAGTTTTGTATTTATATAGTACAGTGACATAGTTATGTATTTATACAGTACAGTGACATAGTTTTGTATTTATATAGTACAGTGACATAGTTTTGTATTTATATAGTACAGTGACATAGTTTTGTATTTATATAGTACAGTGACATAGTTTTGTATTTATATAGTACAGTGACATAGTTTTGTATTTATATAGTACAGTGACATAGTTTTGTATTTATATAGTACAGTGACATAGTTATGTATTTATACAGTACAGTGACATAGTTTTGTATTTATATAGTACAGTGACATAGTTTTGTATTTATATAGTACAGTGACATAGTTTTGTATTTATATAGTACAGTGACATAGTTTTGTATTTATATAGTACAGTGACATAGTTATGTATTTATACAGTACAGTGACATAGTTTTGTATTTATATAGTACAGTGACATAGTTTTGTATTTATATAGTACAGTGACATAGTTTTGTATTTATATAGTACAGTGACATAGTTTTGTATTTATATAGTACAGTGACATAGTTTTGTATTTATATAGTACAGTGACATAGTTTTGTATTTATATAGTACAGTGACATAGTTTTGTATTTATATAGTACAGTGACATAGTTTTGTATTTATATAGTACAGTGACATAGTTTTGTATTTATATAGTACAGTGACATAGTTTTGTATTTATATAGTACAGTGACATAGTTTTGTATTTATATAGTACAGTGACATAGTTTTGTATTTATATAGTACAGTGACATAGTTTTGTATTTATATAGTACAGTGACATAGTTTTGTATTTATACAGTACAGTGACATAGTTTTGTATTTATATAGTACAGTGACATAGTTTTGTATTTATATAGTACAGTGACATAGTTTTGTATTTATATAGTACAGTGACATAGTTTTGTATTTATATAGTACAGTGACATAGTTTTGTATTTATAGTACAGTGACATAGTTTTGTATTTATATAGTACAGTGACATAGTTTTGTATTTATAGTACAGTGACATAGTTTTGTATTTATATAGTACAGTGACATAGTTTTGTATTTATATAGTACAGTGACATAGTTTTGTATTTATATAGTACAGTGACATAGTTTTGTATTTATACAGTACAGTGACATAGTTTTGTATTTATATAGTACAGTGACATAGTTTTGTATTTATATAGTACAGTGACATAGTTTTGTATTTATATAGTACAGTGACATAGTTTTGTATTTATATAGTACAGTGACATAGTTTTGTATTTATACAGTACAGTGACATAGTTTTGTATTTATATAGTACAGTGACATAGTTTTGTATTTATATAGTACAGTGACATAGTTTTGTATTTATATAGTACAGTGACATAGTTTTGTATTTATATAGTACAGTGACATAGTTTTGTATTTATATAGTACAGTGACATAGTTTTGTATTTATATAGTACAGTGACATAGTTTTGTATTTATATAGTACAGTGACATAGTTTTGTATTTATATAGTACAGTGACATAGTTTTGTATTTATATAGTACAGTGACATAGTTTTGTATTTATATAGTACAGTGACATAGTTTTGTATTTATATAGTACAGTGACATAGTTTCCTATTTTTCCAGTAACTATCGAAAAATCAGCTGCTAAGGGATTCAATTTTCCGTAAGCGGAAATAAATCCGACTATATTTCCAATCATGGGTACAATCGCTTGCAAGCTTAGGTGGTACAAATTGTATAGAATATTTCTGTTACGCTGATAATATATTTGATATTATTTCCTTTAAATTCATGTTCGAGTCTTGTTTTCCCTTCATTTAATATTTACTATCTCAAGTATATGATAGAGTTCAGTACCAGATACTAAATGATTAACTTGAGACAGTGGACTCGGCCATGTGTTAAAAGTAAATATTAAAAACAAATATTAATAGATTAAAAACCCTGCTAACCAGAAATTCTCAATGGAAATTGTACCACCTTGCAATGCTATATTTAGCAACATTACACCTAGGCAAACCATTCCTAGTCTAACTTACACCAATCTGTTTCATATCTATGTAACAATAACATTTACGTTTTTATATATTTTATCTGAACATTATTATGTATATAAATAGAGTAATTCATACTCTGAAATGAGATTCTCAAGAAGATAAAACAAATGTACAGTATGTTGGGCCCATGATCTATAATTATACTGTAGAGTGTAGATCTTGGTTGAGCCAAGACCCGACGCCTTCAATTTATCCTCCAGCTCCCTTCTTCACCCCCTACTACATCCTCTTCCCCCTCCCTTGCTTCCAGACATTAATGTGATCAAATGTATTGAACATAAGAACATATCGGCCCACACAAGGCAGATCCCTGTCACACCCAACCCCAACTACATAAGAACATTGCTTGCCTCATCTCTCCTTTTATCGTGTCAATGTGTCATGTCATATCGAGATGCAGAGTTTCCATGTGTATTAATGGCCAGAACTGGGTTGTTTATAATACACTACCACAACAGCATGCCCCAGCTGAACCCCCCCCCCCCCCTCCCCCCTTTCCCCAGCAGGACAGAGGGTCGGGTAGTGAGGGTGACATGGGGACACACACAGGGGACAGATGGTTGCTCCGACCTTAATCTATAGTTGCTGGCTTGGTTGGTACAGCCTATGAAAATACTCACACTTTAAACATAGTCTTGAATTTACATTATATTCATCTATCTAAGTTATCGACCTGTCTCTTTATCTAAGTTATCGACCTGTCTCTTTATCTAAGTTATCGACCAGTATCTTTATCTAAGTTATCGACCTGTGTCTTTATCTAAGTTATCGACCTGTCTCTTTATCTAAGTTATCGACCTGTATCTTTATCTAAGTTATCGACCTGTGTCTTTATCTATATTCGAAAGCTGTGTGCGGTGGATATGTGTGTGTGTGTGTGTGTGCGCGTGTTTGTTTATTTATATCATCACGATTTTTTTTTGTTCCTAACCTCAATATATGCCTATTACGTGTGTCCTTAGCTTACACTGATTACTCATTCACCGTCGGCTTTGTTTCCAGCATTGTGTGGCCTTCAGTGACAACTTTCCCTGAGGTGTTGGGGATTGTGTTAAACCTTTCAGTTCCGGTGACGTCTTTTATATTTGATTTCAAATACATTAAGACGAGATTACGAAGCTTAGGAAGGATATATGGTAGCTAAAAAGGATTAATTGAGATAGTCTTTAGCCTATTTATTGGTATCTATCCTCCCTAAGCTCAATTTAATCGTCTAATAGTTGTCTAATCTCCAGTCCAGATGTTACTAGAGTGTTTTTAACTCCTTTAGGATACTATGCCGCGTTTCTTCATTAAATTCTGGTTATCAGTAGACGATTGTATGCCTTTTATGAAGGTTCTATAGGAATCAAAGGGGTATAACTATTTCAATCAGCTCTCTGACTTCCATATACCCTTCCTAATATGAGTAAACTCGTCTAATAATAGCCAGAAAACAGAAAAGAAATGCGTAATCGGATCTTCTAAGGGTTAACAAGATAATGTTAAACCAAGAACACTTAGTACGGCCCATATCTCCAACAGGTCTGCAATACTTAGGAGCAATGTTTCATGCAAATGGGAATAATTATTTCCAAGTTTAAGAATTTGTGAAGTCCTTGTCTGCCCGTGTGTAATCAGTGCGAGGATCGTGATGTCGAGCTCAAAATTGTCATGGTCATTTTTTTTTTTTTTTTTTTTTTTTTTTAGTGGGGGGGGGGGGGGGGCGTCTGGAGGAAAGGGGAGAACGGTCATCGTATGGTGGGCCAAAAGCTATTCGTTTTTTGTCAATTACTTTTTTATTATTATTTTTTTTTAAATATCTTGCTTCTATACTGACAAGCAGACAGACAGACAATCACTGCCCCAATAAAGCTCATGTAATCTCTTCCGAAGTTCAGGTGTTACAGACTGTTTTATTATTATTATTATCATTATTATTATTATTTGTATTATTATTAGTAATATTGTTATGATTTCATTATTATTCTTACCGGTATTATCATTTATTTTATTATTATTATTATTATTATTATTATTATTAGTAGTAGTAGTAGTAGTAGTGGTGGTGGTTGGTAGCAGTAGTATTGTATTTTACGTTTAAATGAGCCAAGTTTATAAAAAAGCAAGCATGAACATAATCGACAATCATTGCTCTATGCCTCTGTATTCTCTGGGTCAGGGGGATAATTGACCACTTGCGAGTTTCAGGCTATAAGGAAGTTGGAGCTGTGAATATCGATAATAAACAGAAATGCAATAATAATGTACGTTTCTGAGGGATAAATGGTATGTTGAATTGGGTTTTATGTATTTATAAATGTACTACGACCGTTTTTTAGCTGTAGATTCTGTAAAATATCGTTGTCTACAGCTCCAACTTCCTTATAGAACGAAACTCGCAAGTGGTCAATTGGTACCATCTGAGAGGGTTCTTAGTTACAATAACATTCTACAAGACATTTTATTTATTGTTGCGGATGTGTATTTTGATACTGAAACCTTGGTCAATGAGTGTCCACATTCCCGTTCAGTACCAGTGCCGTTCTTTTAACTGTATTTTGGGTACTATTATGCGATTTTAGTCAGTTTAAAAAGGCCTCCAGTAATTAACAGACTTCGAATGATCTTAATTAACCATTTTTAATACCGCTAATCCTTT
>CM064493.1:49324738-49562238 GCA_032716605.1 Paralithodes platypus
ATAAAGTATGCAACAAATCATCTGCCTACTGGAACCTCATTTGCAAACTCCAAGAAATAATATAATTTATTAATTTCACTCCCATTAACAAACACCTCCCAATGAAATTAATGTAAGCATTAGATCCTCCCGGGATTCGAACCTGGGTTACCACATACAGATCTTAAACACTCTAACCATTACACCATCAAGTCAGTTAAAGTGATTGACTACGGTTTTATATCCATTTGTCGAATACTGGATATCAATCTAATCATGTACTCAAACCCAACTGCACACTGAATAGCCTAATGTTTAAGTGAAAGGAAAGAACATTTTATGGGGCAAGAGAGAGAGAGAGAGAGAGAGAGAAAGAGAGATAGAGATTGAGAGTGAGAGAAAGAGTGAGTGTGTGTGTAAGTTAGAGAGGTAGTGCCCATCCCTCACTTAACCCCATCCCGCGTCCCTATCAACTCAAGTGCCGGGTTGATTGCTTGACACTGCACCCCTTCAACTGCTGTCAACTCCCTGTCAGTTCTAGTTCTTTGTCTGTCTGTCTGTCTGTATGTCTGTTATGGCTGTTCCTTTGTGCTTTCTGGCCTCTTGCTGTCAATTATCTTTGTTCTATGTCTGTCTATTTAGCTCTGTCTTGTATACCTCTCTTTTTTATTACATATATATATATATATATATATATATATATATATATATAAGAACATAAGAACATAAGAACATAAGAAAATGGGAGTCTGCAGAAAGCCGATTGGCCTAAGCAAGGCAGATCCCTGTCCCACACAACCCCAATTCATTACAAAGCCCAATTATAGGCTTCACACTCTAATACCCTGAGGATCATCTTACCAAAACGGTTAGAGATTAACGCAGGATTATGGAGGTCTGCAGAGCGCTGATTGGCCCAACCCGGCTGATTCCCCTTCACACCCAACCCTTCTCGTCCATATGCTTATCCAATTTTATCTAAAGCTCCCTACAGTTTTAGATCCCACTATAGCACTTGGTAGTCCATTCCACCCGTCTACAACTCTGTTACCAAACCAATACTTGCCTATATCTTTTCTGAAACGAAATTTATCTAATTTGAAACCATTGGTACGAGTTCTTTCGCTATCACTGAGCTTTAGTACATTTGCCATGTCCCCTTTGTTAATCCCACTAACCCACTTGAACACCTCTATCATATCCCCTCTAACTCTGCGTCTCTCTAACGAATGTAACCTAATTTCTTCAACCTTTCTTCATACGAAAGATTTCTAATATTATGGATCATTTTTGTCATTCTACGCTGTACTCTCTCCAATGAATCTATGTCCATTCTGTAATAAGGACACCAAAATTGGACAGCATAATCCATATGGGGTCTCACTAATGACAAGTAAAGTTTTAAGATAACATCAGCAGTTCTGTTACTCACACTCCTAGAGAACCCGAGAATCCTGTTTGCCTTATTACGAACGCTTATCACTGTTTTCTAGGCTTCAAATCATTGCTAACAACACACCTAGATCTTTCTCGCAGTCTGAATTTTCTAATTCTAAATTAGCTAGTTTATATTTAACATTTGTTTGCATCTTCCCTATCTTTAATACCTTGCATTTGTCAATGTTAAACTTCATCTGCCAATTTACTGACCATTCATGTAAGGTATCTAGATCCCTTTGGAGGCACTCTATATCGCTATCTGAATCAATTGATCTCCCTATTTTAGTATCGTCTGCGAATTTACTTATCCTACTAGTTATACCTAAATCTAGGTCATTTATGTATATAAGAAACAACAGGGACCTAATACCGATCCCTGGGGGACACCACTTTTGACTGCTCCCCATTCTGACTTGGTACCATTTATGCTGACTCTCTGCTTCCTACCAATTAGCCATGACCTAATCCAACAACGCCCCACCTATTCCATGTATATATATATATATATATATATATATATATATATATATATATATATATATATATATATATACTCTCTTTCTCTCATATTACCCCTTTCGTGAATAAAAGATAATTCCAAAACTGTATAAAATCGTCTAATGATAGCCAGAATAAACTGTTAAAATGCGTCATACTCCTCCAGGGTTTAATAGTTCACGAGTAGTAGTATATCATTCACGTCATAGGAACGACAAGTTAAATGCCCTATGTCTAGACTATTCAAAACTTCTCAACAAGGCTTTTAGGCAAACTTTTATATTTCTCTGTTCTCATAGACACAATTTCCTTCTTACTCCAGAAGGAATATGTGTGTAGGTCAGAAAAATTAGGAGGGCAGTAGAGAATAGTAATTTGATTAAGACTGTGTATAGCTTTGGATAGAACGTGTACAGTAGTGAACATGAATATTAAGACTGTGTATAGCTTTGGATAGAACGTGTACAGTAGTGAACATAAGAACATAAGAACATAAGAAAATGGGAGTCTGCAGAAAGCCGATTGGCCTAAGCAAGGCAGATCCCTGTCCCACACAACCCCAATTACAAAGCCCAATTATAGGCTCAACACTCTAATACCCTGAGGATCATCTTACCAAAACGGTTAGAGATTAACACAGGATTACGGGGGTCTTCAGAGCGCTGATTGGCCCAACCCTGCTGATCCCCCTTCACACCCAACCCTTCTCGTCCATATGCTTATCCAATTTTATCTTAAAGCTCCCTATCGTTTTTAATCCCACTATAGCACCTGGTAGTCCATTCCACCCATCTACAACTCTGTTACCAAACCAATATTTGCCTATATCTTTTCTGAAACGAAATTTATCTAATTTGAAACCATTGGTAAGAGTTCTTTCGCTATCACTGAGCTTTAGTACATTTGTCATGTCCCCTTTGTTAATCCCACTAACCCACTTGAACACCTCTATCATATCTCCTCTAACTCTGCGTCTCTCTAACGAATGTAAGCCTAATTTCTTCAACCTTTCTTTATACGGAAGATTTCTAATATTATGGATCATTTTTGTCATTCTACGTTGTACTCTCTCCAATGAATCTATGTCCATTCTGTAATAAGGACACCAAAATTGAACAGCATAATCCATATGGGGTCTCACTAATGACAAGTAAAGTTTTAAGATAACATCAGCAGTTCTGTTACTCACACTCCTAGAGATGAACCCGAGAATCCTGTTTGCCTTGTTTCGAACGCTTATACACTGTTGTCTAGGCTTCAAATCATTGCTAACAAACACACCTAGATGTTTCTCACAATTCGAGTTTTCTAATTCCACATTAGCTAGTTTATATTTAACATTTGTATGCATCTTCCCTATCTTTAATACCTTGCATTTGTCAATGTTAAACTTCATCTGCCAATTTACTGACCATTCGTGTAAGGTATCTAGATCCCTTTGGAGGCACTCTATATCTCTATCTGAATCAATTGTTCTCCCCATTTTGGTATCGTCTGCAAATTTACTTATCCTACTAGTTATACCTAAATCAAGGTCATTTATGTATATAACAAACAACAGAGGACCTAATACAGATCCCTGGGGGACACCACTTTTGACTGCTCCCCATTCTGACTTCGTACCATTTATGCTGACTCTCTGCTTCCTACCAATTAGCCATGACCTAATCCATCCCAACAACGCCCCACCTATTCCATGCGCCTCCCCTTTCTCATCAATCTCTCATGGGGGACTCTGTCGAAAGCTTTACTGAAATCTAAATATATTATATCATATGACTTGTCATTATCTACTGCTTCATATACCTCTGAGAAAAAACTAATCAAATTAGTAAGGCAAGAACGTCCCTGAGTGAATCCATGCTGAGAAGAATTTATTAAATTAAATGTATCTAAGTGGTTTCTAATTTTACTAGCAATAATTGACTCTAGTAGCTTTCCTATGATTGATGTAAGACTAATGGGACGGTAATTGGATGCTATTGATTTGTCACCTTTTTTGAAGATCGGAACTACGTTTGCAAGCTTCCAAGCTTCTGGAACTATACCTGTCTCCAATGACTTGTTAAATAAAATGTTAATGGGTAACTTAACTCATCCCTACATTCTTTTAATACTCTAGCATATACCTCATCAGGACCAGGCGATTTATGAGGTTTCAGTCTGTCAATTTCCTTAAGCACATCATTTCTACTTATAGTAACCGTACTTAACCTATTTTCTATACTATTGCTATATACCTTACGGACTTCTGGAAACTGTGCCAAATTTTCATTAGTGAAAACGGAAAGAAATTGACTATTTAATGTACTGCACATTTCTAAATAATTTTCTGTCATTTCTCCTATCGAAGTTTTAAGGGGACCAATTACATCTCTAACCTTGGATTTATATAGTTGGTAAAAAGCTTTAGGATTATTTTTTGAGTCATTGGCAACCTTGATTTCATAATTTCTTTTTTCTTTCCTAATATCCTTTTTTACCTGTCTTGATAGATTCTGATAGTAAGCAAGTAGGTGAATTTCGCCTTTCCTAATTTTTCTATATATTCCTCTCTTTTGTCCTAGAAGATCTAATAGTCTATTATTCATCCATTTGGGTTGGTTCTGTGTTGATCTAAATTTTCTTTTGGGGATGTATTTATTTTGTGCATTGAATACTGACTTGATAAAATTATCGTATGTATCTACCAAGGTTGACGTCTCAACATGAATATTAAGACTGTGTATAGCTTTGGATAGAACGTGTACAGTAGTGAACATGAATATTAAGACTGTGTATAGCTTTGGATAGAACGTGTACAGTAGTGAACATGAATATTAAGACTGTGTATAGCTTTGGATAGAACGTGTACAGTAGTGAACATGAATATTAAGACTGTGTATAGCTTTGGATAGAACGTGTACAGTAGTGAACATGAATTTTAAAACACCTTCATATAATAATGACCAGCCAGTGAGCATTTCCCATTGAAACCCCCATAATACAATCCTTATGGCTCGATTGCCGACTTGCGAGTTTCGTTCTATAAGGAAGTTGGAGCTGTAGACAACGATATTTAACATAATTTACAGCTAAAATAAGGTCGTAGTACATAATATAAATACATAAAACCCAATTCAACATACCATTTATCCATCAGAAACGTACATTATTATTGCATTTCTGTTTAATATCGATGTTCACGACTCCAACTTCCTTATAGAACGAAACTTGCAAGTGGTCAATTAAACATTCCAGCTACCGCGTCAGGGTACTGTTTCATAATTGACCATTTGTCGGTTTAGGCTATGAGGAAGTTGGAGCTGTAGTTATTGATATTCGGCAATACTTGTGTCGTACACGCAGAAGTACAGTCGTGTTATAGTCACAAATTCCTGAACACTCTTATAACTACAGTACTGGTACCGTCCTTTTACATATATTCTGGCTACTATTAGACGATTTTGCTCACTTTAAAAAGGCCCTCCAGCGATCAACAGGCTTCGAACTATCTCACTTAACCCTTTGCACTACCACAGATTCTTCTTAAACTGCACACAATCGTTTAAATACAGCTAGAATAAAATTAATAAGACGTCGCCGGTACAGTAGGTGATAAACGAGGTGGTAAACATTACCTAAATGTCTGTTTCTCCAGATGATTTTTTAATTCTTAATGGATAAGTATGATACTGCCATATCTCTGCGTCATATCATTGCCAAGTTTTCATAATTAGCAAGATATTTCGCTACAAAATATTGGTAATAGGGGAGTAATCAAGATGAAGACATGACAAATTACCCTCTGCTGAAAATAAACAGACTATAGTGAATCCCAGCAACTTAACCCTTTCAAGATACGATAACGTATTTCTGTTCTGTCTCCTGGCTATTATGAGACGATTTTATTCGGATTAGGAAGGGTATATGCAAGTCAGAGGGTTAATTGAGATAGTCTTTACCCTTAAAATTCCGACAGATCATTCCTAAGCTGTATACGATAGTCTAATGATAGCCAGAATAAACTGTCATAATGCTACATCGTCTTGGAAGGGTTAATAATTGTGGCACTGTTGTTCGCCAGTGTAGTTCCTTGTTCCACCAAATTTGTCCATAAATTTCTGACCCCAACTGTACATATATACTTATGGCAGCATAATGTACAGCCAGTCATAAAATGTGAGGACATCATTAACTGTACTTTGAAAGAATACAGCTCTCTGTATTTATTCCTGAATGTATATTTTTACTTCACAATAAATTATATATATATATATATATATATATATATATATATATACATATATACAGTATATATATAATTAATGTATGCAACATTTAATTCACGCATCACTTTCGACCGTTATTAATGCACTAGCCTATGCATAAGTAATACGGGTCCATTACTTTCTTATAGTGACTGTACAGCGACTTAGCCGTGGTCTTTCCTGACAATTTTAACTTTCCCTTAAATCCAACATGAAACAACAACAACAACAACATTCTCACCTTATGGTAGTTCCGGCTAGCCTTAATCAAAATAATTTAGTAATCCTTTATTCTTATTATAAAATCCACGTAAAAATTAATAACGTGTTCTGTCAATATCTTTCTACGTATGTGTGCAAATTATAAGGTGAGTATATGCTTACATACATGTGTGTATTTGCATATGTGTATGTCCTTGGGTGCGTATGCGTGTGCGTGGCAGGTGTGTGGGTCTGTATGTGTACTTGTATATGTGTGTGTGTGTGTGTGTGTGTGTGTGTGAAAATAATATTAACAATATAAATAATATTGCTAAGTGTGTGTGTGTGTGTGTGTGTGTGTGTGTGTGTGTGTACCCTAATGTATGTATGTATCTCACCAGCCAGTCAGTTCCACACAATATACACATCCTGTCATCCCCTGTGTACCTGTGACCGTCAAACACTAACTGGTGCACACGGTCGTTCGCACATGACTGATTTTATGCACACACAGTCAGTCGGGTGAGAAATGTGCCAGTCAGCGAGAGATCAGTCAACCAGTCAGTGAGTCACAAACAGTCATGCATATCAGTCACTTCATTATTATGCCTGGAATTATGTTGTAATGGTTTGTAATCTGGTCATGCATTCAGTCAGAGAGAGAGAGAGAGAGAGAGAGAGAGGAGAGTTGTCATGCAGTCACTCTAGCAATCAGTCAGTCAGTCTAAGAAACAGTCATGCATTTCAATAACTTCATTAGTCATGATGTTGTGTTGGTAATATAGTCATGCATTAAGTCAGTCAGTCAGGGAAATAGTCATACATTATAAGAACTTCATAAATGACTGTCATTATTATTTTTTTTCTTTGTGAGTGAGGGAGACAAAGGCAGAACTGCCTGTAGCGAGTGCCTCCCCCAGAGTTGAAAGAGTGACAGGGCCAAAATCAAGGGACGTTCGAGCCAAAATGCTTGGGCAGGGAATAAGCTAGTCATGCAGTCAAATACATAGTCTTGCAATCCGTCAGTCAGTCAGTCTGGGAAACAGTAATGCATTCTAAGAACACCATATAAATTGTATTCACGTTGTATTGGTTCATAATCTATTCTAGTCATACATTATGTGAGTTAGTGGGACAGGTAAGCAAGTTAGGCTGTCAATTACTTCGTCTATACTCTAGTTTTGTTTTATAGCATCTCCCTTATCGAAAAACCATTGTGTCTGCAAGTAAATTACAAGGAAAAGTTATATAATTATTTGAAAATATTTAACTATTATTACATTACTGTCGGTTTACGGTTCTTTACCTTGCAATACACAATTCCTCGCTCTCTATCCTAATATATTCAATTCTCCAAGTTCCATGGTACTATTCGAAACATTTTCTGTGTATACATTCCTATCCACAATTTATTCACACAGTGTTTGGCCATATTCAACCAACTATTAAATAACAATCTAGTTCCTATACTAATTTCAATTACCACCATACTTTCTTCAAGCAGTACCTATCTATAGTTAACCAACTACTGAATAATAACCTATTTCGTATTCTATTTTCAATGATTACAAGTTCTCAAAGCAGCCAGTCCCAGCCACCAATCTGTCAAAAGCTAAGACTGTAGAGGTTGCGTGTGGCTTTGATCTTGTAGCTATACCCTGTTCCAAACAAGTAGACCAATTAAAACTCTTGAACATTAACTTTTATAACTTACAAACGCCTCGAGTAATCAAGCTAATATTTTCATTATTTTGTTATGTGTGCATGAAGGAGACACAAATCAAAGCTGCCTGTAACAAGTGTTCCCTCCAAGGTTGACAGAGTGATAGAGAGCCATTTGGGAAGATTCAGCCAGATAATAGGTGTGGAAATTTATAGCCAATTTACTCTAGCCCTTTTTTTATTTATAGAGGTTAGAGTTCACGATTTCTGGCCTAACTATTTGGAAGAGGGTATAGCACTAGACTTTTTTTTTTTTTTACCCCTCGAGGACTATGACGTATTTTGACTTTTTATTCTGGTTAATATTATACGATTTTATTTAGATTAGGAAGTCAGAGGGTATACTGAGACATTCTTTACCCTATTACTTTCTACAGATATTTCCTAAGCTTTCTAAACTCGTCTAATGATAGCCAGAATCCTTAAGGGGGTAACCTGGTGGAAAGTTTAGTGCCCAATCCTTGATATCTCCCTTTCCCAATCAACAATCTCTTCCCTCAAATTACTTCCCTCTTAATCCTGCTCTCGACAGTTTCTTCACGTAATCATGTGTTAAGTCTCGTAACCATTATTCTGTCAAAAAGACTTATTTTTCTATGTCTATTCTACTATCCACAATCATTGTTATCTCCATTTCCCTATCAACAATCTCTTCTGCCAGCAATCCATCTTGTTCTTGTATTTTCTCTCCATTTTCTTCCATCTCTATCCTGCTCACTGTCAATGTTCCACGTATCCCTGTCCTAAGACGCCTAACCATCATTCCCTCAAAAGGAGTTTATGCATTTAAGTCCATTCTATTATCCACAAACTATTCTATTTCCTTTCACTATCAACTTTCTTTTCTCTCCATTTTCTTCCATCTCTCTCCTGCCCACACCATTTTCTCCACGTATCCCTGTCCTAACGCGCCTAACCATAATTCCGTCAAACTTTTCTATCTCTATTTCACCATCAACCTTTTCTTCTCTCCATTTCTTCCATCTCGCCCACTCCAATTTCTCCCAGTAGCCCTGTCCTAACGCGCCTAACCATCATTCTCTTAAAAGGAGTTCATTCTAGTATATTTATTATCCACAAACTTTTCTATTTCCATTTCCCTCTCAAACTTCTCTTCTTCCAAAATGTCTTCCATCTCTCTCCTACCCACTCCAATATTTCCCCGTAGCCCTGTCCTAACGCGCCTAACCATCATTCCGTCAAACTTTTCTATCTCCATTTCCCCATCAACCTTCTCTTCTCACACATTTCTTCCGTTTCCATCTCCTGCTCTCTCCAATTTCTCCCTGTAGTCCTGTCCTAACACGCCTAACCATACTTCCGTCAAACTTTTCTATCTCCATTTCCCCATCAACCTTCGCTCTTCTCTCACATTTCTTCCATCTCTCTCCAATTTCTCCCCGTAGTCCTGTCCTAACACGCCTAACCATAATTCCGTCAAACTTTTCTATCTCCATTTCCCCATCAACCTTCGCTCTTCTCACACATTTCTTCCATCTCTCTCCAATTTTTCCCCGTAGTCCTGTCCTAAGGCGCCTAACCATCATTCCGTCAAAAGCTCAGACTCGGGGGCGTGCGTGTGGCTTTGATCTTATAGCTAATGACTCCGATCTGGAAACTTAATCCTCGCCCCGACCAACCACCACCACCACCTCTACCTCTTCCTCTTTGTCTTCTTCTTCTTCTTCGTCTTCTTCTTCTTCCTTGTCTTCTTCTTCTTCTTGTTATGTGTTTCTTTCTTTCTTCTTCTTCTTCTTCTTCTTCTTCTGCTTCTTCTTCTTCTTCTTTCCAGCTCTCCCTTCCTTCTTTCGTTATTTCTAAGCTGTAGTCGTATTGATGTCTCTGTGCTCCTTGTGCTCTCTCTCTCAATCTCACTCTCTCTTACACACAAACACACACACACACCCTCTCTCTCTCACACACACTCTCCCTCTCTCTCTCTCATCAGTTTTTGCACTACTTTATTTCCTCTTCTGGTCATTTTAGGCTTTTTTTCTTCCTTTTTTTGCTTCTCACCTGACCAGCTTCCTTCCTTACCTTCTCCCTTTTTACCACCCCACATAGGTATATATATTTTTTGTATCCCCCTCTCTTAATAATTCTTTCCACATCCCTTATGATAGTTTCCACCCATCCTCGCCTGAGTTAGTTTAGTGTTTACCTCAGTTATTCATCTTCCTTGATTATTTTTCATTGACACGCTCTATAGCCTAAAAAGGAAATAATTCATATTTGTTTTCACCAACCCGCCAATTAATTTACAAATAATCCTAACTAGTGAAATCAATGAAAGTAATGAATACATGTGGTAGGCTACTACAAGGACTCGAACCTAGGATACTCACACCGAAATTCCGAACACCAAGCTTAGGCCATCTCCCTCTTAACCCCTGATGAAGTAAGGATCATTAGGTATGTTGCTACTTGTTTTCCTTTAGTACAAAACCTTCAGTTTCTTAATTAGGTATCCGAATAATGTAGATTTTTTTCTTCTCAACAATTGATGACACAATTGCTCCCCCACCCCCCACTTCCCCCGATATGAATCTTTCCAAAATGACCGTGACAACTTTTTACTAAATGTTCACGATATTACCTGCGCTACTTGCTGGTTACTTAAGGACTTCCCATGTCAAATTTGAGGATAACTGCTTGAAGCCTTTATGTACTTGATTTGATGTTAGTGTATTTTCCAAAACCCATAACCTACACAGAATAATATGGGATGTTAAAAATACCTTCAACTAGGGTACCTACGTGCGGTATACATAAGCCACTCAGCATAAAGGCACTCTACCTTCCACTAGCATGTATTTAATTAGTTATTTACTTATTTGTATTTGGTATACCTCCTCTCTTACAGAGAGTGGGGTGGCACCCGCCTTTCAACACACTCCCACCCCTATTCTGTCCAATTCTCTAACCCAAGAGTGAACCGATTTTCCCAGTCTTTCTTCTACTCAACAATAAGCTTTGGAACTCTCCCTCAATCTTTATTTCCCTTAACCTATGACTTAAACGATTCTTGAGAAAGGAGGATGACATGTCAAATGAAAAGAGATAAGAGAGAAAGGAAAACGATAACTAGCCTAACTATAATAGGGATAACTAGAATAGACTGAGAAGAGGGGAGAGTAGATAGTTAAAATAGAGAAAATTAGGAAGTACCGTTATAGAAAGAAAGACTACAGAAAAATTAGAGGTAGGCGTACTGAGAGAGACAGAGAGAGAGAGAGAGAGAGAGAGAGAGAGAGAGAGAGCGAGAGCGAGAGCGAGAGAGAGAAAAGTATGCAAAGGGGAATGAAAGTTAAAATGGAAGAAACGAAAGGAAAGAGAAAATGAAAGACAAAGAGTGACAGTGGGAATGGGAGGGGGGGGGAGAGAAGGAGGGAAAGAGCGTGTAAACATGAGGAACAGAAGGGAGGGAGGTGTAATTATGAGTTTATGAGTGGTAAGAAGGAAAGGAAAGGAAGAGGGGGAGTGGCGGGGAGGGAGTGGGAAAGGAAGGAAGCTGCAGGGAGGGATGCGAAAGGATAGGGAGGTGGAAAGGAAGAGAGGGATGGAAGGAAATGAAGGGAGGTAGAGATAGAGAGACAGAGGAAGGGGAATAAGGGGAGAGAGAGGAAAGGATAGGAAGGGAGAAGGAGGGAGGGAGGGAGCTAGGGAGGGGGGAGTAAGGAAGGAGGGAAAGGAAGGTATTAGGAGGGCATGAATTGGGAGAAGAGAGAGAAAGAGGGGGAGAGGGAAAGGAAGGAGAAGGAAGGGAGAGGGAGTGAATGAAAGGAAGGGAGAAGGAGGGAAGGAATTGGGAGAAGAGAGACAGGGAGACGGAAGGGAAGGAAGGGATAAAGGGAGATGGAAAGGCAGCAAGGGAGAGAGAGAGAGAGAGAGAGAGAGAGAGAGAGAGAGAGAGAGAGAGAGAGAGAGAGAGAGAGAGAGAGAGAGAGAGAGAGAGAGAGAGAGAGAAAGTAAGAGAAGGTATAGGGGTAGGTCTGTGGTCAAGGAAATGATGATGAGAGGAAAGGAAAGGTCTTGTGTACGTGTTTGAGTTACACACATAGATTGCACAGACCTTGCTATCTCTATTAGGCAGTTCGGCTTATATTCTAAATTAGTAGCTGTTACAGAGTGGATGGAGACAAGGGCAGTAAATCTGAAGGGTTTCTTTCCACTCTTAAAGTTTGGCATAATCTAATTTATTAATTTCACTCCAAACCCTAAACACCTCCCAATTAAATTAATGAAAGCATGTGATCCTACCAGGATTCGAACCTGGGTTACCACAAAACATAATTAGTGAAGAAGGAGAGAAAATGCTACTTGAATATTCATAGTGCAATCTAAAATGGAGATTACATGTTCTATCTATCTACAGTATCTATTGCCCGACGCCTAACTCCCTCAAGATGAATGTCCAGTCCCCTTGTTTAACATATCGAGTGCATTGCTTTCATTCCCCGAAAATGTGTGTGCTTGCGTGTGAATACAAATAATAATAGTTTCTTTTGTGTTCACATGCATCGGTAATGATGAAAATCTAGTTATTTTGTTCTTAACCTGTTTGTGTATGCATGTATGTGAGAGAGAGAGAGAGAGAGAGAGAGAGAGAGAGAGAGAGAGAGAGAGAGAGAGAGAGAGAGAGATAGAAGAAGAATGAGACAAAGAACAGACAGAGAGAGAGAGAGACCCAAAGAAAAGACAACCGAAGCAAAACATGCCAAATAGACTATGAAAACAAAGTAGCAGAAAGACGAAAATAAAAAAAGATGGTTACAATTGGGATTAACACACAGTCCCCCAAATCGCCCAATTAGCTTTTGGTCGTGTGGCTGCATCTGTAATTTCACTGATTGAAGGTGGGAAAGTCGCAGAATACACACAATAAAGATAATAATCCAATAATTTAAGGTGAGACAGACCGTTTTTATGGACCCCCATTCTCCCTAATGTTTAGCCCCACTAGTTTTGAGATTTTAAGACGTTGGTTCCGTTAGGTTGGGGATTTTATGACCTTTCACCGCATTTCTTTGTCAGTGTTAGGACCCTTCGTGCCATTAGGTATCGATTTTTTCCTGGCAAGCGATAGCGAGCCTGTAATTTTAGGAGGTATCGGCCTCTGGCCGTGAAATTTTTCTACCGAAAACTGTACAAATCTATCTTGAAGGGGGTGTTTTTCTAAGCTTGATGGAGGTCTAGGGAGGAAACTAAACAATTATAGGAATAAATGAATTAATAGACCAAACAAACCGCCACTGTCCCCTTAACCCTTTGAGTATCTAAGACGTGTTTTAAATGTTATTCTGATTATCATTCTGGTTATCAAATGCTTGCTTTTTGTGGGCGAACTGTTATGTGTTCTTCTCCTTTTTTTTTTTTTTTTTTTTTTTTTTTTTTTTTTCTATGATTGAGGGAGGCAAAAGGCATAACTGCCTATAGCGAGTGCCTCCCCCATAGTTGAAAGAGTGACAGGGCCAAAATCAAGGGACGTTCGAGCCAAAATGCCTGGACACACGGAGTTTGAAGCAATTTAAGTCATAGGAAGAGGGAAAGACTGATTCTGGGAGAGAGTTCCAGAGCTCAGCTGTTGAGTAGAAGAAAGTTTGAGAGTAACGTTTCACTCTTGGGTTGGAGAGTTGCACAGAGTAGGGGTGGGATTGAGTTGCAAGACGGGTACCACGTGCCCTACGTAAAGGAGGTGGTATGCACTGGGATAGCTCTGAGGAACACTGATTATTATAGTAGCGATAGAATAGCGAGAGAGATGCAACATTGCGGCGGAGAGAGAGAGATTGCAGAGAGTTGGTGAGTGGACGGGAGTTAATGATACGAAAGGCCTTCCTTTCAACTTTGTCTAGGAGAGCAGTGTGAGAGGAACCTCCCCACACATGTGAACAATACTCAATACAAGGGCGCACTATGCCCCTGTACAGAGCAAGAAGCTGTACAGGGGAAAAGAACCCCCCTAAGGCGGTTGAGCACACCCAGCTTCTGGGAGGCTGCCTTAGCAAGACTGGTAATATGGTCCTTCCAAATGAGAGCAGAAGAAAAAGAGACACCAAGAATATTGAGAGAAGATGAAGGGTTGATTTTTGTATTGTTGAAGAATAAGGGATAGTCCGCTGGGAGATCCTGACGGGTAGATAGATGGAGAAATTGGGTTTTGGAAGCATTAAAGTTAACAAGGTTTTCTCTGCCCCAATTGGAAATAGTATTTAGATCAGAATTTAAGAGTTCTATGGCTTCATTACGTTTGTCGTTGAGGGATTGCTGGCTGGGGCGTTCTGAAAAACTAATGGAGTAGTGCAAGGTTGAGTCGTCTGCGTATGAATGGATGGGAATTAAGGTACAGTTAAGGAGATCATTTATAAAAATTAGAAAGAGAATAGGAGATAGGACAGAGCCCTGTCACCTCCTTTTCCTTTTCACCTTGTTAACACCTAGTAACAATGAAAGGTACAATTTAAGGGGAGCTGATCTATTAAGAATTCCTCTCATGACTTCTAGTCAAGCTCAGACATGTATAAAATATCATGGAGTTAAGGTGTGGAACGGATTACCTCAAAATTTAAGAAATATACAGGAAATATCTCGGTTTAAGAGACAATTAAAAAAAAATCTATTAACACGATATCAACAGTGACTACTAAAATAAGTATATCACCAATTATACTACCAATAATTACAACATCCCTATCACCTAGATCGACAAATGTATAACCTTTAATAATATTTACGCTGGCTGTGTGTGTATATATATGTAGAGTCACGTAAGGGGTTGAATGAGCTTGAATACTATTTTGTAATAAACATGCTTCTATTTTTGTCTGTAAAGGTGTATATAATGTATGTGTAGTTGGCATTTGTAAGCATTTTTTTTGTTTTTTTGTATAGAAAGGGATATATTATAGTCTACAGTAAATTATTTAGCATGTTCTCATATATAGGTCTAAATGAATGGTGTAAGTGTGTATTCCATGCACAACAAAGTTTATGTCCTTTACTAATTAGGCATATACTGTTAGGGAAGCGTATGTGTCTTTGTGTCGAATTGTGGGTATAATTGCGAGTATGGCCTTTGAACATCAAGTCAATAGTTGTACAATGTATGTTATATATATTCAATTTTTGTAAATGGTATTACATGGGTAATTGTGATAATGAACAATCAGCTGTGAGCTCTGGGAAGTGAGTGTGACCTCAGGGTTAATCACCATTAATTTAATTTGTTTTATGTTATTATATTTTGCCTACATTCATCCCTTTTCGAATTTAGAAAAAATCTTTACAACACGTAGTTCCCGGGGCACATAGCTGTGACTAAGTGTATTATATACAATTGCATTTTGATAGATCGAGTTATAGCCAGGTGCCTTTAACCCTTTCACGCATTTATGACGCAGAGGTTGCCAGATTAGCAATAAGAAATTGAGTTCTCTCACTCTTATAATTACCTCTCCAAAATTAGTTTTCTGCCCCCAGCTAACTCAAAGACAACTCCAGAGGTTGAAGTAACTAAACTAAAGGTTTCTAAATAACCCTGATGGTAACAAAGGCTTTAAAGTATCCCCAATAGGCTCAAAGTCGCGTCATATGTCGGAGAGGGTTAAGAGAGACATCTCTCAAAAGGCTCAGCCTTATTTTTTTGTATTATTATTATATATTTTTGTTTTTTAACAAATCATTTGTAAGCAAAATTGTATTGTATACTAAAGGCTAAATAAAAAGATTTCAATTCAATTCAATTCTCGAGTCTTTTGCTGATCCTCCCTACCCCTTGTGGGAGCAAGGGCTGGCTACTGACTGATCATTGGACGATTATTTTGCAGCTTATTAACCCCTTCTGTACCGTCCACATCCTTAGGCATTTATAGTCTGGCTACTACTATTCAATTTTCTTCAGTTTAGGAAGGATCACTAGCCATTGTTAGGCTTCGAACTATCTCGATCAGCCCTTCTAACTACCACAGATCCTCCCTAAGCTGCATAAAATCGTCTAAATACAGATAACATAAAATATAACAGACGTCGCTGGTACAGAAAGGGTTAAGGATCTGTGGGAATTAAATGGGTGAAGACTGGCTCATTTAAAACCTCTGACTTCCATATAATTTTCCTAAACAGACTAAAATTGTTTAATCTAAGGGGAGTCACCGGCTTTTATTTTTGTCTCCCTTTTTCTCTTTCCCTGGCTTGTATCCATTCGGCCCCATTCAGCCAACTGTTTGAAGACGTTTATCCCCATCCAGGTGTCGATTTCTTCCTGGCGAGCGATAGCGAGCCAGCATTGTATGGAGAAATCCAGCTTCGCTGGAGACATTATTCTAAAAATGTACAAATTTAGCTTGCTGTACAAACACAAATATATTTATGCTGGCTCGCTACCGCTCGCCAGGAAAATATTGACACCTGGATGGGGGTCAACGTCTTAAAATAGTAGGCTGAATGGGGCCGAATGGATTCCAGCCAAAGAGAGAGGGAGAGAAAGAGAAAAAATGCGAGGTGGGCTCCCTTAATGAAATGTTAGGTTCGTGAAATACCCTGCCAACAGAGAGAGAGAGTGCTTTCCCTCATGCACTGTCTGAGATGTCCACACCTATTTACTGTTCGACTCTTCCCAAATAGTAGAAATGTCAGCTCGATTGCTTATGGGTAATAATAGGAACAACTTGAGATGGTTCGGCCATATGGAACGTATGGAAAGCGAGAGAATGACTAAGAGGGTGTACCAGAGCGAGGTGGAAGGACAGAGAGGGAGAGGTGCACCGAAGGAGAGGTGGAAGGATGAAGTGAGGAAGTATATGGATGAAGGCAGTGCTGGTTGGGAGGAGGGGCGTCGACTGACTGGGGACAGAGGTGCATGGGAGCGGTTCGTTCGTGGCCACCCCTTCAGGGATCACGGCGTCAGGCAATAGATAGATTGAATAATAGATTCTGGTTCTTCTCGCCTCGTCCTAATGAATAGACTATAGTAGGGTGAGACAGGGAAGGCTAGAAAGGCAAGCGTGCAGGCAGGTAGGCAGGTCGGCTTAAGGGAAGGCAAGAAGGGGCAAAAGGAAGGTCGGGAAGGCAGGACAGGACACAGAGGAAATGGCCAGAAAAAAAAACTATTAGAGGAAAAGGCCGGGGGAGGTGGGGAAAGGTGTTGGTAAAAAACTATAAGAAAAAGAGAGGGTGGCAACGACGAAACTGGAGTGCTAGTGAGAAACACAAACATATATTGTAAGTAAAAGAAGATGAAGACTTGAAGAGAAGAAAAGGATGATTTCTAAAGCATCAAACGTTGCAAAAAGCACCAAAGGAATCCACATAGGCAAAACAAACAAAATAACAACAATATAAACTGTTTAGCACTGACATGAGTTGTGCATATTTGGTATATCACTATTCTTACTGCAAAATATGAAGTTTGATCATTTATAGAACGTTAATATTCAGATCAGTAACTCAATATCAACGTAGAGCATTTAACTATATCGTCTCCAAGAAAGAACAAAAACAACAACAACAACAACAACATCAATAAGAACAACAACAATACCTGGTCCCATTAATTGAAGGTAAACACAAAATTGATCGTGAGTTTGTGCACAAATGTAGAAGTTCGTCGGTACAAGCAAGCGGCCGGAAAGCAAACAAAACAAAGAACAAATAAACCTAACCTTCAAACAAGGTCAGCGAAGAGGAGAAACGAAAGGACAGGGAAGTAAACTGAAAACAAAAGAAGACAGAGAAGCAAAGGGCGCGAACGAGAGGAAAACAAATAAAGCAAGAAAGGAAAGGAAACAAATGTAAACAAAGAGGACGTAAGATAAATGATAAATAATACAATAGAGGAAAATATACAATGAAGGAAAATAAACAATGAAGAAAAGTAAACAATGCAGGAAAATAAACAATGAAGAAAAGTAAACAATGCAGGAAAATAAACAATGAAAAAAATTAAACAATGCAGGAAAATAAACAATGAAGAAAAGTAAACAATGCAGGAAAATAAACTATGAAGAAAAGTAAACAATGCAGGAAAAATAAACAATGAAGAAAAGTAAACAATGCAGGAAAATAAACAATGAAGAAAAGTAAACAATGCAGGAAAATAAACGATAAAGGAAAATAATATATGTAAACAAAGAACACGTAAGATAAATTATAGATAATAAACTGCATGAATGAATGAAATTATGAAAATTGATGAATAAATGAAACATAATGAAGAAGCCTTGGCACCAATTATGTTTTGATCAATAATTGGTATCAGCAATATTTACATATTATTTCTTCTTTTTGAGTGAGATATACCAACATGTTCCTACACTTACATCTGACAGACATTAATACAAACATAATGACAGTCGACACATGACTTATTAGCGCGACTGTACACCCGGAGTCTTTAACCCACTCATAACAATCCGTAGACTACCTATGTTTTTCTTTATGCAATTATAACTATCTGGATAGTTTTTTGGATAGAATGTGCTTTTCACTAAATAGTATAGATCGTTTTGTAGTTGATATATAATAATTTATATCCATAATTTATTTTCCAGAGATATACTACCATAGTTAGAAAAAGGTGAAGTCCAGGAATTTGTATGAGTGGGCTAGAGACTATGGCATCCGAGTGTACAATATAGGTACCGGTAACTTAGATGTTTTGGAATGAAGCATGATGTGCTTGTTAAAGGGACAGTGGCTGTTTGTTTGGTCTATTAATTTATTTATTCATATAATTATGTTTTTGAGTTTCCTCCCTAGACCTCCATCAAGCTTAGAGAAACACCCCCTAGACCCCCTTTAAAGATAGATTTGTAAATTTTTCGGTAGAGAAATGTCCCGGCCAAAGGCCGATTCCTCCTAAAATTACAGGCTCGCTTTCGCTCGCCAGGAAAAATTCGACACCTAAATGGCACGAAGGGTCCTAATATTGACAAAGAAATGGGGTGAAAGGTCATAAAATCCCCAAACTAATGGAACCATCGTCTCAAAATCTCAAAACTAGTGGGGCTAAACATTAGAGAGAAGGGGGTCCAGAAAAAAACGGTCTGCCTCCCTTTATTAAGTGCAGTGAAATCTAGGTGTACAGGATGACATGGAAACTCTATATCAATGTAATCAGCACTCTATCACGTACGCTATAATGGTGTACATGGGCGTACTTCCGGTGTTTGACCTTTGTTTCAGGATAAAGGGTTAATGGGGGAGGGGCGTATTTATATGCTCATTTATGTATATTTTTATTAATTTATTAGTTTCCTCCCTAGACCTCCATCAAGCTTAAAAAAACACCCCCATGAACCTCCTTCAAGATTAATTTGTACATTTTTCGATAGAAAAATGTTCTGGCCGAAGGCCGGTTCCTCTTAAATTACAGGTTCGCAATCGCTCGCCAGGAAAAAAGGACACAACAAATCTAAATATTGACAAACAAATGGAGCCAAAGCTAATAAAATAGCCAAACTAATGGGCCGAACGTCTTAATATCTGAAAACTAATAGGGCTAAACTTGAGGAAGAAGGGGGACCATAAAAACGACCCATCTCCCCTTAATAACATTGAACGAGAATAAAAGAAAGATTTTCGGGTAAGCTGTCCATATATTGAGGAGAGAGAGAGAGAGAGAGAGAGAGAGAGAGAGAGAGAGAGAGAGAGAGAGAGAGGGTGAAGGTGAGTGAGAGGGAGATTGTGTGTGTGTGTAAGAAAGAGAATAGGTGTAAAAAATGTGATAAGGTGAGATGAGAATGGAAGAAGTATAATTGAGAGAGAGAGAGAGGGTGAGAGGGAGATTGTGTGTCTGTGTGTAAGAAAGAGAATAGATTATAGGCACCAATCGAGCAGGACAGTACCCAGGGGAGGCCGCATATGCATATCAAAAGAAGTTGCTGGAACTCCTGTTTCATTTACCTGGCTTCCCCTATTGTTTCTATTTGTGCCTCACGTTCACAGAAAATAATCCAGGTTACTCTAAAAAAACACCTCCTCCTCCTATTAATTTAACAAGCACACCACACTTCTTTCCAACACACCTAAATTACCTCTAACGTACCTTGATATTGGCTCTCTATGACACCTTCAGCCTTTGGGAGACACTTGTTACAGGTAGATTTGCTTTTTTTTCTCCTCCATGCACATAAATACAATCTGAGAGAGAGAGTGGGTGAGAGTGAGTGAGAGGGAAAGTATGTATGTGCGTGTAGGAGAGAGATGGGAATAAAATGAAGAGGAGAGGGAGACTGTTTATGTGTGTGTAAAAGCTAGATGGCAAGAAAAGAGAGTGAAATAAGGAGGGTCAGTGGGTGGGTGGGTGGAGACAAGAGGGTGGATCTGGGTGAGGACAGTGAAGCATGAGTGGGTGTGACTGAGGTTACGGGGTGGGGTGGGGGGGTAGTAGAGATCTTTTACAATTCGGTCAGACACCTTTTTCCATTTCCAGGCTCAAGCTCGAAGGACAGTAACAATTTTAACCAGAAACTTACTCAAATGGTTACTATTAATGCCAGATTAACATCTACAGTACTTTCTCGTTCTGAAAAAAATATATACCTGTATATATATAACAGAAAATCAAAAAATATTGATAACGTAATCAATCAATATATTAAGAATTAAAATAAAATATATTACCTTCCTTTTCTATTATTGGTTTAGTAAAGGTAAGAGGGCAGACATGAGAAAAAATTGTTTTAGGAGGCAAGACTGATGCAAAATAAGAAATATAGAAAGACTCTTGGTTAGAGTGAAGTTATGCAGATAACACATGATTTGAATTGGATGACATATTGGAGTTAAGGAATTAAAGAGCAATGGAAGATTATTCTAAAATACTCGTAGTATTTTATAGCAATACACAAATAACCATAAATTTAGAAATACACTCTTGTGTAATAAAATGTAAACAAAATCCATTGCTGACGCCCGACAAATAATTCAATGTTCTTATTAATAGGTACGATATACAAGCACGTTGGCAAGTATAATGGGAAGCACATAATCATAAATCATAATGCGTATGTTCTTCTGTATTGTTAAATCAATGGGCTTTATTTGGTTAGTGGACATCAGACTTTTCATAGTAACATAATAGTACACTATGACTTAAATTGCTTCAAACTCCGTGTGTCCAGGCATTTTGGCTCGAACGTTCCTTGGTTTTGGCCCTGTCACTCTTTCAACTCTAGGGGAGGCACTCGCTACAGGCAGTTCTGCCTTTTGCCTCCCTCACTCACGTAGAAAAAAAAAAAAATCGGATGCCATGGTATCTAGCCCACTAATAAATATTCGTGGACTTCACCTATTTGTATTTATGGAAGCGTACTTCTGGAAAAAGATTTATGAAAAAAATTGTCTGTACATTAAGTACACAACTACAGTATAATATGTACTATTGATTTAAATGCAAGTTTTATTAAAAAATCAATCCAGACAATTATAATTACAAAAATAAAAACAGAGGATCTACGAATTCATATTAGTGGGCTAGATACTATGGTATCTGCTTACATTATGGACGTATATTTAACTGAAGTTCATAAGAAAAAAAATAAGTTGTCGAGTCCCTCTCTTTACTGTAGGGTCACTGCAGGGGGGGGGGGTGGAGGTGTCTGTAACGGCTCTCTTTACCTCATACACTCGTACAGACATACACACACTCTAGTTTCTGGGGATTTGTGGACACTATGGCGGGTAGTGGGGTAGGTAGAGGTAGAAGTAGAAGGAGGAGGGAGGGGGTGGATGGAGGGAGAGGTGGGAGGAAGGTGAAGGTGGGGGGGGGAGAAGAGTGAAAAGGGACACGATAGGGATACTGGAAGAGCAGCGGAGAGAAGAAGAGAGATGAGGATGGGGATATGGAGTAGTTGAAATGAGAGGATGGGGATGAGGTGCAGGAGAGAGAGAGAGAGAGAGAGAGCTGGAGCTAGCTGGTGACACAGGGGACAGTGGTGGTCTACCCTGGCATCCGGCCATTTCCACCCAAAAAAGGCATCTGTTGGGAGAATGACAAGCATCTTTTTGACAGTACACAGACACGGGGAAAAAAAAGAAAAAAAGAACAGATCCAGTTGTGTCTGGTAGGAAAGACAGAATGGTGTATTATTAGATAAAGACGAAGGGTATATTTTTTTGGTATATTTATTTATGTATTTATTTGTTCTTTATTTTTGTCTCCAAAGGCCTCTGGCAAGCTTAGAAAATACCCCCAAGGACCCCCTTCGAGATGACCTTTTAAAATTTTCTGTAGAAGGATGTCCCGGCCGAAGACCGATTCCTCCCAAATTACAGGCTCGCTATCGCTCGCCAGTAACAAATCGACACCTAAATGGCACAAAAGGTCTTAAAATCCCTGAAGTAATGGAGCGAGCGTCTTAAAATGTCAAAACTTATGGGGCTAAACATTTGTAGAAGGGGTCCAGAAAAAAAACTCCCCTTAAATTCATCTATAAATCTATTGCCAGAAGCCTTGATCAATTGCCTACATTGAATCGTCTCCATGCCCCTCTGATATATGTAGAGTCACTTAAAAAAAATCGTGGTTATCTATATACAAGTCTTACTATCTGGATTGATTTTTGGAGGGAACTTGCATTTTAGTATACTATTTGTTATCGTCGTTATTATCGTTTATCAGACGTTCGGCCCATTAGTTTGGCGATGTTAACACCTTTCGCCCCATTTCGTTGTCAATTTTAAGACCTTTTGTGCCATTTAGGTGTCGATTTTGTCCTGGCGAGCGATAGCGAGCCTGCAATTTTAAGAGGAAACGGCCTTCGGTCGGTGAACGATTGCGAGCCTGTAATATTATGAGTCGGGATATTTTTCTACCGACAATTTTTCAAATCTATCTTTCTTGAAGGGGGGGGGGGGGGGGATCTAGGGGGCATTTTTTACAGCTTGATGGAGGTCTGGGGAGGAAAATAAAAACATAATAATATAATAAAACATTATGCAAATAAATACGCCCATCTCCCATTAAGGGGGGGGGGGGTGTCACCTCCTGTTTTTCCCTTTCTCTCATTTTCTTTCTTTCTCTGGCTAGTATCCATTCGGCCCCATTCAGCCAACTGTTTTAAGACGTTTTTCCCCATCCAGGTGTCAATTTTTTCCTGGCGAGCGATAGCGAGTTTGCATTGTATGGAGAAATCCGGCTTCGCCGGAGACATTTTTCTATCGAAAAATGTACAAAATTAGCTTGCTGTCAAAAACAAATATATACACGATAGCTCGCTACCGCTCGCCAGTAAAATATTGACATATGGGTGGGGGTAAACATCTTAAAACAGTAGGCTGAATGGGGCCGAATAGATACAAGCCAAAGAGAGAGGGAGAGAAAGAGAGAAAAAAGCTAATTAACCGACAGCTAAGAACAAAACAATGTCCATATTTCTATGGGTATCTTGGGTGTAGCGTAGATTATGCAGGGTTATACAGTATGTGATCAATGGTCCGTGTGTGTGTGAGTGTGTGTGTGTACGTGCGTGTGTGTGTGAGTGTATGTGTGTGTGTGTGTGCAGGCAGGAAAGGCTGAGTGGTAGAGGAAGTCATGTCCTTTCTCAGAACACTCCATGGCCCTCACTAACACACAGACTCTTTCTATGCTCTCTCTCTCTCTCTCTCTCTCTCTCTCTCTCTCTCTCTCTACATATATAATATATATATATATATATATATATAAATCCTGGTGATGGCTGAGTATTTAACCCTTTCTGGTCCGATGCCGTCCTTTTAATTTTATGGTGGCTGCTATTAGACTATTAATCTATGGGGCCGAATGTCTTTAAATCCCAAAACTGATGAGGGAGAAGGGGGTCCAGAAAATAACAGCTACCGTACCTCCCCCATATGGACAAGAGATAGTAACATGATTAGTAACAAAGCGTACGAGGAATTAAGGGAGCCCACCTCACTTTTTTTCTCTTTCTTTCCCTCTCTCTTTGGCTTGTATTCGTTCGGCCCCATTCAGCCTACTGTTTTAAGACGTTTACCCCCATCCAGGTGTCAATATTTTCCCGGCGAGTGGTAGCGAGCCAGCATATATATATTTTTGTTTTGACAGCAAGCTAAATTTGCAAATTTTTTGATAGGAAAATGTCTCCGGCGAAGCCGAATTTCTCCATACAATGCTGGCTCGCTATCGCTCGCCAGGAAGATATCGACACCTGGATGGGGATAAACGTCTTAAAACAGTTTGCTGAACAGTGCCGAATGGATATAAGCCAGGGAAAGAGAGAAAGGGAGAGAAATAATAAAGAAGCCGGTGACCCCGCTTAAGGTTGTCGAACTATAAAATGTGACTGTTCATAACCTAGCTCGGATGGTGTTGGCGTGTATGGCTATATTAGGCTTTAGATTAAGGGGGTAGTAGTTATTTTTTGATCTATTTATTAATTTATTTATTTGTATATTTATTTATCTCATAGTTTCCTCGCTAGACCTACTACAGTAAAGAGACTAAAATCACGCTCTCTGCTGATGAAGCGGTTTATAAACTTGTATGTATGTATGTATGTATGTATATACCTCCATCAAGCTTAAAAAATAACATCCTCTAGACCCACCTTCAAAATTTTTACATTTTTCGGTAGAAAAATTTCCTGGCCGATGGCTGGTTCCTCCTAGAATTAAAGGGTCGCTTTCGCTCGCCAGGAAAGTATTGACACCTAAATGGCGCGAAAGGTCTTATTCATATTGACAAGGAAATGGGGCAAAAGGTCTTAAAATCGCCAAACTAATGGAACGCATGTTTTAAAAATTAAAAGCTAATGGGACTAAACATGAGGGGGAAAACACAACTACTTAGGAGTAAGTAAAGGGGGGGGGGGTTTGTGAGTGTGTGTATTTATGTGCGAACGTATAATTGTGTGTGTGTGAGTGTAAGTGTGTGTTTATGTGTGAACGTATAATTGTGTGTGAGCGTGTTATGAAATTGGCAGTGATGAAGAAAAACAAAATAGTTACCCTCAAACCTTCATTTTCTGTAAGAGAACAATAAAAGAAAACATAAATTCGAATAGTAACTAATGTATTTGTCCCTGCTTGAAGACTTACGACAATCCATAGAGTTGATAGGTGCTCATCTGTGTTAGCATGGTCAATTCTGTTGACTTGAAGATGACAATTACTAATTGATAATTACTAATTGACATTTACGCTTCACAATTAGTAGAACCATTATTAGAAACAATTAGAAATTATCAATTCACTATAGGCTACTGTCAAAATTGATCCCGAAACTCATCCTTTGGGATTGACTATATATATATATATATATATATATACTTACTGTATGCATATGTATTTTTTTACCATTAGGCTATAGGTAAACAATTGATGGTAATAAAACTCCAACCAACTCATTGCACATTTATTGAAATGAAATTAAACTTTAACGCATATTGTATATTATTGGAAGTGGCCTATCAGTGTGCCTAGATATTCGATCAATAAGTCAAGATTATAATAGGCACAGCAACTTTAACTCTATAGTATTATACATCAAATATTATTAATTTAATAATATCGTGGGTCCTTAAATTGTATTAAAGGGAGCTATTGGTTTTTTCTGGACCCCCTTCTCCGTCACGTTGAACCCCATTGTTTCTTAGATTTAGAAGACGTTCACCCCATTATTTTGGTGATTTTAAGACCTTTCGCCTAATTTATTTTTTGGTTAGACCTACAGTACAAAAACCTTTTGATTGTTTTTTAGTGCAGTCCATCCCAGTACCTTCATCACCATAAAAATAATACCCTTGATAGGCCGATAAGTTTTAAAAAGCTGTCATTGTTTGATAGAAAAAATAATATTTCGATTGACTCAAGAAAACCAAGATTTGAAACGGTATCTCCTACATATAAGGCGCAGTGTTACGTCCTGGGATATATAAACACTGGGCTCTTTCTATTGGACTAGGTATGCGGCAACAAGCAACAACGGAAAACGCTAGATCCAACCCTTATCTATAAACCCAGGCAACAAACCACCCTAAACCGTCAAGAGTCCTGCCTGGACAACGAGGTATCCTATGACTCGGTTACAGGGTGCATGCACTATAGACAGCTGATAGTCAAGCAGGCTATATAAAAGATCACACAATTAAGTTGACTTAAGGCTTCAAAGAAAAGATAGATAACGGAATTAAATTGCAGAAACAATTTAATAACAAACTAGAAGAAAGTACATTTAACGTTACGTTAATTAATACAACTAATCACCCCTGCGTGAAAGAAGGTGAAAGCAAACAGTCCTCAAAACATCGTACAGGTAGACAAGATGCAGGTTTCTAAACTGTATGCGGCTACTGTAGGATCTGATGCTTAGCAAAGAAAGTACGTTACGGATTTAGAGAACTCTTAACTCATAAGCAGGAATAAATACTAGTGATAGGCCATACAGTGTATAATGGCATAGGTATAATTAAATAAAGGCAGCAACTCGCAACATAACCACATACAGGTGTGCTTCTCACTCTTAGTCAGGCAAGCCTGCTCGGACAGAGTCTCTAAGCCACACCCTGACTCACAATGCTCACAAAAACGGTAAACTGTGGCACAATAACAAGCATACAGAAATAGTAAACCCCTAGCTGTTAATCTGCCAGGTGGCAGAGGTCTAGCTGGAAGGATATAGGCTTCGGATACCCGGGCTGAGCCACCTGCTCTAGCCTAGGGACGTTCCCAAGTCTGTGCGCCAAATTACTCTAATTGAAAGGGTGCTCTCTTGAGAGACTCAGATCGCAAGTATCTGACTCTCTCCTGGCGACCCTAAAACAAAAGCAAGACGTGCTAGCGCAGTGCTGAGTGGACTAGGCAAGGGCCCTCACACAACACAACACTAGACACAGGGACACAGACAAGAAAATGCCCCCAGACTCCCACGGGTATCCTAGTAAAGTCGTGCGGGTCCACAGGACTCGCACCAGCAGACTTTACTTAAAGGATCGCAAAAAGCCTCCCCTCCGGTCTAGCCCCTGCTAACCTGACACAAGAACACACTAGCAAGCATGAAACCACCAAATATGAGACAACAAAAAAGCTTCCTAGGTCTCATTAACAATTACGTCTCTGCATAAGGCCCAAAATCCTATTTAATTATCTGAGAGCTCGTCGTTAATACAATAATAGATATAAGGTCTATCAAGGGGATGGGATAATTAAATAGATTGGTGAAGTAGTGGAAAGAAGGTATACAAAGTAAGAGAGAAAGTTTCTAAGTGGGGTTGAGAGGGATAGATATCAAGGGGGTCCGAAGGGTACGACAGTGAGGTGAGCTCCGAGTCTTGAATCTGTCTGGACCCCGCCCTAGGCATGCAGAATACATCCCAGGCTTGGCAACACTCAACACAGTTGCCGGGTCAAAATCGTCTACCCCGTGCGTGAGTGTCGAAACTAAGCCTAACGTTGCGAACAAATGCATGTGGCACATCAGGCTCGTCCCAAGCTAGACTCCCCGCGCGAAGCAACGTCCCCCAGCCGGTCTCTCTCTCCCGCTCGTCTCCTCCCACTCTCACTAAACTTACATCTTATATATTATAATGAAACAATCAACTATCGAGAATAAAATATACTAAGATGCGTTGGTTAAGAATAAGGGCAGCTACAAGCTGTGAAACAACATAAGAATATCCCAGACATTAGTTACATTGTCGTAGGATATATACTAAGGAAAAGCCGGCCGGCCGGCTGCCGCCAGCCGGTTTCTAAACGGCTGGGCAGCCGACGCGCGCGCATGCCCGCACGTGGCTGCTATGCAGAAGCGTCACATCAGGCTATATGAAAACCCATTGTCAACTCTAACATAACAGATTTCTAAATAAATAGGGTTCTGCCATTGTATTGATGGTGAAGTTATTGATCTCCAAGAATTATGGAATGACTGTTTGTAAGCTCCATAAGGATATATAAAATAGTGAAGGAGGAACAGAAAGCAGTGTCTTTACTTCAGATATATCGTATGTATTTTATTCAGTATTTGCATAGTTGAGTGACAGATGTTATTAGTCGCAAGAACTAAAAGGCTTTACTTTCCATAGCCGTAGCCACCGAAACCTCGGCTGAATCCTCCTCCAAATCCACCACGGAAGCCTCCGAAGCCTCCTCCATGACGGAAACCAGGTTCGGGGTCAGCCTCGGCGCTCCTCTTGCCACGGTACCCACCATAGCCTCCGTGGCCACCGAAGCCTCCACCAAAGCCGAAGCCACGGCCTCCAAATCCTCCTCGGAAACCTGGGTCAGCCTCAGCGCTCCTCTTGCCACGGTAGCCACCGAAACCTCCATGGCCGCCAAAGCCACCAAAGCCTCCACCAAAGCCATTGCCTCCAAATCCTCGTCTGAAGCCTGGGTCAGCCTCGGCGCTCCTCTTGCCACGGTAGCCACCATGGTGGCTACCAAAGCCTCCATGGCCACCAAACCCACCGAAGCCTCCACCAAAGCCGACACCGTGGCCTCCAAATCCTCCACGGAAACCAGGGTCAGCTTCTGGCTGAGGCTCAGCGCTGCAGGTGACGACCAACACCACCACCATCACAGCGGCGTACAGCAGCTGTAGGAAGAATATTTTATAATTCTCATTTTAATTTTGCTTATTTCTTTTAAGTGGATATGATATTTGATGGTAGAGAAACAAAATGTATAGCTGGATAAAGTACAGTAGATGAATAAATGTAACTGGTGTTAGGACACAACCCATCTTCTTCGTTATATCAAGGAACCAAAGATGGGATTTTTCAGATGAAAATTTATTGCAGTGGCCACTGCAGAACAGGGTACATTGCTGTGACCTTTGTCGCCCACCGGACCTGTGTTACCCTGGTGTAGACTCACCATAGACTTCATGGTGTTGGGTGGGGCTGGAAAGTGGGACTGGTGTAGACTGAGGCATCCCGTCACCTTATATACCTGTGGGGCCTCCATGACAGCTGGGGTGGCAAGGTCTTGGTAAAATGTTGGTGTCATGGAGTTACAGTGGAGGTCACCTGGTTGTGTTGTTGTCCTCTTTTATTTCCAGACCTTGTCACTCCCCGCCTCACACATTATACATACAGGTATATAAGGAGAGGCTGGGGAAGTAGTATCGTCACTCACTCGTTCACTATCTCACCATGAAGTCTCTTGTAAGACCGATATTATTGTCTTATAGAAACATTAGTGTTCACAGTTATTAATAGCCATACTCATATTTTCTGTTTTGCTTCAGTTAATTATCTGCATATGAAGCCTAAGTGTGTTCATTCCTTGTTAGAAAATACATAGGTTAAATTAATACAATAATTTAAGACAATTATATCTTGGAAGCCATCAATAATACCTTTATTGAAAGTTTTGTGATGACTCATTTTTCAAAATAATTATTAGTAGCTATACAATATATATTTTACATATTTATGGATCTAATTGTATCTTAATTAAATTACTGATTTAAGACCTTCCTTACTTACGAAGTATGCCTAAGAAAATGAATAGTGCATGCGTCGATAAGTATAGTACACTCATTTAGTCTATTGACTCATATTTCAAATTTAGAGCCTTTCACTTTAAGTTGGTTAAAGGTGGTGGATTGAGAGACTTAAATATTATTAATTACTATTTGAATCTAACACATACAAACTTTGTTTTAGTTCTTCTCAGATAATTATATTAATCATTAAAAAGACCTCTCCAATTCTTTATGTCCTTCTACAGCTGCTATCCGCTGCCGTGGTGGTGGTGGTGTTGGTCGTCACCGGCAGCGCTGAGCCTCAGCCAGAAGCTGAACCTGGTTTCCGTGGAGGATTTGGAGGCCACGGTGTTGGCTTTGGTGGAGGCTTCGGTGGGTTTGGTGGCCATGGAGGCTTTGGTGGCTATGGTGGCTACCGTGGCAAGAGGAGCGCCGAGGCTGACCCAGGCTTCAGACGAGGATTTGGAGGCCATGGCTTCGGCTCTGGTGGAGGCTTCGGTGGGTTTGGTGGCCATGGAGGTTTCGGTGGCTACCGTGGCAAGAGGAGCGCTGAGGCTGACCCAGGTCTCCGAGGAGGATTTGGAGGCCATGGCTCCGGGTTTGGTGGAGGCTTCGGTGGCCACGGAGGCTTCGGAAGCTATGGAGGGTACCGTGGCAAGAGGAGTGCCGATGCTGAACCCGAACCTGGATTCCGTCATGGAGGAGGCTTCGGAGGCTTCCGTGGTGGATTTGGAGGAGGATTCGGCCGAGGATTTGGTGGTTATGGCTACGGAAAGTAAATAGTCATCTCGAATACCAAAATTTGTCTATTCTTCCAGTTTACAATTCAAACATGTACACTCTTTAAATAAAGGATTATTTCTTATTTTATGTGTTTACTTCCTGTTAAGGCTGCTTAATTGTCTATTATTCGCTTATGAAACGTTTTTAAACATTATTTTATGTTCAATAATCAAAATATGAAATACATGGCAAAATCTATATATTAATTTACTAACTGCAATAGGTATTCATTCACATTATCAAAGTGTTTTAATAGGAATTATGGTATCTACATCATACTGAAATTAGATCAAGCCCATGGCGCGAGAAATTAAGGTAGAATATCTTTCTGAAAACTATTTGAGTATAAATTAAGGGGAGACAGACCGTTTTTCTGGACCCCCTTCTCCCTAATCTTTAGCCCTACTAGTTTTGAGATTATAAGACGTTTGGCCCATTAGTTTGGCGATTTTAACACCTTTCGCCCCATTTCATTGTCAATTTTAAGACCTTTCGTGCTATTTAGGTGTCAATTATTTCCTGGCGAGCGGAAGCGAGCCTGCAATTTTAAGAGGAACTGGCCTTCGGCCGGGACATTTTTCCACCGAAAAATGTACAAATTTATCTTGAAGGGGAGTCTAGGGGGTGTTTTTCTAAGCTTGATGGAGGTCTAGGGAGGAAACTAAAAAATATATATAAATAAATGCATATAATTAAACACTCCCAAGAACCCCCTTCGAGATATATTTGTAAATTTTTCGATCCTCCTAAATTACAGGTACGCTATCGCTCTCCAGGAAAAAATCGACACCTAAATGGCACAAAAGGTCTTTATATCGACAAAGATATGGGACAAAATGTCTTAAAATCGCCAAGCTAATGGGTTGAACGTCTTCAATTCTAAAAAATAATGGGGTTAAGCATGAGGGAGAAGGGAGGTCCAGAAAAACAAATATCTCCCTTTAACGATGCAGTAATAATCCATAGTATTATATTTCTATCTGGGCAAGCGAGAGCTAGAAGACCAAGGAACTGGGGTAGTCCTGACGCTATTTTGTACTTACAGTGTGCTGGCTTAATAATCCAATAGGGTTGATAGCCTCTGAAGTCCTATTTTAACTAAACTAAGCTAGAAGTCATTGTCTCAAAGATCGATGAAGTTCAGGAGTTGTGAGCAAAATTTTAACCTCATGAGTATTATGACATTTTTGACAGTTAATTCTGGCTATTTTTAGACGATTTTATGCACATTTGGAAGAGTATATGGAAGTCAGAGGATCAATTAAGATACTTTTTACCCATTGAATTCCCACAGCTCCTTCCTAAACTGTAAAAAATCGTCTAGCGATAGCCAGGATATACAGTCAAAGAGCGTCATAATCCTCAAAGATATAAGGACACAAACACATATTAAATTATGTGTGGAACTTCAATTATAAGGACACAAACACTTATTAAATTATGTGTGGAACTTCAATTATAAGGACACAAACACATATTAAATTATGTGTGGAACTTCAATTATAAGGACACAAACACATATTAAATTATGTGTGGAACTTCAATTATAAGGACACAAACACATATTAAATTATGTGTGGAACTTCAATTATAAGGACACAAACACATATTAAATTATGTGTGGAACTTCAATTTCTCGTTCTTGCCTGTCTGATTCTGATTCCGTTAGAATGAGAAACAAGTGAGGCAGCAACAATTATATACTAGAAAGAGCATATTGTTTTCCCAATCTGTAAACCTCTTCCTCAGTCTGTCTTTCCTTCATCCTACGACTTGAACTCCTCCAAGTTCCGAATGTCCAGACATTTCAACTAAAACGTACAATACATTTTGGCTCACTAACAATCTTTCAAATCGAAGGGACACTGGCTATTATACAGTACACCTTTGACTTTTGTGTCCATCCTACACATATAATATATACCATCAAATACGGAACATTAATGAACAGACTGGCTAAAAGGTATATAACTTGAAGGTGAGTGGAAGTAGCGTGTGAGGTATAGCAAAGAGGAGAGGCAAGCATGGAGTTAAAGCAAGTTTGTGTCTTAGGGACCTGGACATCCGAGAGAGAGAGAGAGAGTGAGAGTGATGGACTGACTTGCAAGGGACCGATAATATTGGATAAGCTATAGTCTGTATTTATTAGGCTGATGAAAAACGGACTTATCCCCATCATATTTAACCTGCTACTACAAAGTCATTATCGCCAAATATGGTGTTACTTGTGAAAACCTGTTTATAATATGATGCGAAGACAATGTCTAGAGTCGCCCTAAGGAATGAACTATAGAAGATGTGTTCTTGGGAAGAGGTTGTAGGTCTAACCAAAATATTAGTGACTTGTAATCACCACGCTTTTGATTATTTTTTAGTGTAGTCCATCCTAGCACCAACCTTGTGAGGATTAGAATTCGCTTGGTAGAAATTTGTTTTTAGATTGAATCAAGAAAACCAAGATTTGAATCCATATTTCCTGTATATATATTTGGAAACCCATTGTCGATTTCAATATAACAGACATCTTAATGAATAGGGTTCTGTCATTAATGGTTAAGTTATTGATCTCCTAAAATTATAGAATTTCTGCTTGTAAGTTCCATAAAGGAAATTAAATAGTTGCCCCTTAATTGTCAAAATCTGCATGTTACCAAAGAATCTTAAATACCAAAATAGTACTTTGACTAAATAAATAAAGCATAAATAATAAAGGAGGAACAGAAAGCACTTTTTTACGTCAGGTATATTGTATGTAATTTATTTGATATTTGCATAATTGAGTGACAGATGTTCTTAGTCACAATAATTAGAAGGCTTTACTTTCCATAGCCGTTGCCACCAAAACCTCGGCCGAATCCGCCTCCAAATCCACCACGGAATCCTCCGAAGCCTCCTCCATGACGGAAACCAGGTTCGGGGTCAGCCTCGGCGCTCCTCTTGCCACGGTACCCACCATGGCCTCCGAAGCCTCCGTGGCCACCGAAGCCTCCACCAAAGCCGAAGCCACGGCCTCCAAATCCTCCTCGGAAACCTGGGTCAGCCTCAGCGCTCCTCTTGCCACGGTAGCCACCGAAACCTCCATGGCCACCAAACCCACCGAAGCCTCCGCCAAAGCCGAAGCCATTGCCTCCAAATCCTCGTCTGAAGCCTGGGTCAGCCTCGGCGCTCCTCTTGCCACGGTAGCCTCCATGGCCACCAAACCCACCGAAGCCTCCACCAAAGCCGACACCATGGCCTCCAAATCCTCCACGGAAACCAGGGTCAGCTTCTGGCTGAGGCTCAGCGCTGCCGGTGACGGCCAACACCACCACCAAAATGGCGGCGGAGATCAGCTGCAAGGAAATAGTTTTAAATAATATTATGTATTTCATTTTCTATCATTAAATTGATAACATATTTGATGCTTGGAAAGCAAAATGAATAGATGGAGAGAGTAGGTGAATAGATGCAACTGGTGTGAGGAGACTGCCTATCTACAGGTAACTCGACCTACCAATGACTTAATGCCAGGCCCAGATGAAAACAAAATGAGGCGACCCATGCCATTTTAACTTGTAAAGCCCTCCAGGTTATACAGGTGTACTTGTGTTACCCCGATTTAGACTCACCATAGACTTCATGGTGTTGGGTGGGGCTGGAGAGTGGGACTGGTGTAGACTGAGGCAGCCCGTCACCTTATATACCTGTGGGGCCGCCATGACAGCTGGGGTGGCAAGGTCTCGGTAACATGTTGGTGTCATGGAGTCACAGTGGAAGTCACTTGGTTGTGTTGTTGTCCTTGTTTATCTCCAGACCTTGTCACTCCCCGCCTCACACATAGAGGTATATAAGGAGAGGCTGGGGAGGTATTATCATCACTCACTTGCTCACTATCTCACCATGAAGTCCCTTGTAAGACTGATATTATTACCTTGTAGATGCTTTAGTGTTCATAGTTATTAATAACTTTCCGCAAATTAATATATTGCTGGTGGTGTTAATCTTTGCTAATATTAATAACATTAAATAAACCATTTAGTAAATTAAAAACATATATCAATGTTGTTTTGTTTTGATGTAATCACATGTACTTATTTTTATCCTGAATGTCGTGTAGCTAAGCTAACTACATTATTATTCAATATTTTTGATATAGTTTATATTTAACTCTGCTATATGAATGTATAATATACATATTGCATCAAATAACATTTGTTAACTCGTTCGTTTTTTATCAAACAAAAGTAGATATTATTTAGTGTAATTTTCAAAGGCTTCATGGATTTAGAGGCATAAATATATAATTCGTAATAATTGTTATCGTTTTTCCACTAATCTTTAAATTTAATTTAGCCCATGTTAGACGATTATACCAATTTCATAAGGACCCCTTTATTCCTTATATCCTTTTGACAGCTGCTGTCCGCCGCCGTCATGGTGGTGACATTGGTTGTCACCGGCAGCGCTGAGCCTCAGCCAGAAGCTGACCCAGGTTTCCGTGGAGGATTTGGAGGCCATGGTGTCGGCTTTGGTGGAGGCTTTGGTGGGTTTGGTGGCCATGGAGGCTTAGGTGGCTATGGTGGCTACCGTGGCAAGAGGAGCGCCGAGGCTGACCCAGGCTTCAGACGAGGATTTGGAGGCCATGGCTTCGGCTTTGGTGGAGGCATCGGTGGGTTTGGTGGCCATGGAGGTTTCGGTGGCTACCGTGGCAAGAGGAGTGCTGAGGCTGACCCAGGTTTCCGAGGAGGATTTGGAGGCCGTGGCTCCGGCTTTGGTGGAGGCTTCGGTGGCCACGGAGGCTTCGGAGGCTATGGTGGGTACCGTGGCAAGAGGAGCGCCGAGGCTGATCCCGAACCTGGTTTCCGTCATGGAGGAGGCTTCGGAGGATTCCGTGGTGGATTTGGAGGAGGATTTGGCCGAGGTTTCGGTGGCCACGGCTACGGAAAGTAATTAGTCTTTCTCGAAATACTGCTATTTTTTTTTCATCTAAGTATTCATTTCGAACATCTGCTAAAATTAAATAAAAATCAATTCTTATTTTATGTGTTTGGATCCTTATAATCTTGGTTGATAATATTATTTTCACCTAAAACTCACTTTTAAAGTGTCCATGTTTTCTTTGTTATTGTGGACTCAAAATATGCAATGCAAAGTTAAATCAGGAATTAATCTCTTGAATGCACTGCATTTATATGGATATTATCGAAATACTATATGCCCCTTCTGTACTGGCGACGTTTTTGTTATTTTATTTTAACTATATTTAAAGATTGTGTGCAGTTTAAGAAAAATCTGTGGTAATAAAAATGGTTAAGTGAGATAGTTCAAAGCTTGTTATTGGCTGGAAACCCTTTTTAAGCTGAATAAAATCGTCTAGTAGTGACCAGAATAAAGCTAAAAGGACGCCACCGGTACTGGAAGTGTTCAGCAGATGTACAAAGGAGTACAAAGGAAATCAAGCAACAACAGGTCTAGTGACCCTTCTAGGTTGCTTGTCCTCCAAAACACTGAGGATCAAGTGACCAAACAGTGGTTTAGAGTGGGTAAGGGAACATTGGAAAGGGAACTACTGCCCTGCCACTAACGTGGCAGGACTAGGAAGTTAGTAGGGGACATATGGGTTAGTAACTGAGGGGAGGATAAAGTTATTCATTTACAAACGCAGTCAGTCGCGGGTTTGATGCGAGATATTTGTCTAGGCGGAATTTAAATGAATCAACGGTGCTGCAGTCTATAACGTCTCGGGGAAGCCCATTCCACAAGTTGACAACTCGATTGAAGAAGAAATTCTTAGATTCGTGTGAGTTAAAAGATTTACCAATAATTTTGCAACCGTTTCCCCGCGTGTAATTAGATTGGTCGATAGTGAAGTACTTACTACAGTTCATATTGTCGATGCCTTTGATGATTTTGAACACTTGAATTAAGTCACCTCTCTCTTAATCTGCGCTGGGTTAAAGGAAATAGATTTAATTCTCTAAGACGCTCTTCGTATGGTTTGTTCTTTAGGCTAGGTATCATTTTGGTAACTCTACGTTGAACTCGTTCTAGCTTGTTTATGTCTTTTTGGTAATAAGGGCACCAGCATTGAACGCAGTATTCCAGAAGAGGGCGGACTAAGGAATTGTAAAGGGTTAGGATAACTTCTTTGGATTTATGCTCAAATGACCTGCCTATAAAGCCAATTATTTTGTTTGCCTTCTTAACAACTTCTGAACATTGTTGACTCGGTTTTAGGTTACTCGATATTGTTACTCCCAGATCAGTTTCTCTGTTTACATTCTTAAGCTGAGTGCCATTCATCGAATAGTTTGCTTTCTCATTTAGGTATCCGACATGTAGTACTTTACATTTATCCGCATTGAAACTCATTTGCCAAATTTGGGCCCAACATGACAATTTATCTAGATTGTGTTGCATATCGTCAACTTTTTCTTTTGAGAGTACGCTATTTGCAATTTTTGTATCGTCAGCAAATTTTGAGATTGTGCAGGTGAGACCCTCATCTATGTCGTTGATGTAAATTAGAAAGATAATTGGTCCTAGTACCGATCCCTGGGGTACCCCGCTACTTACATTGGTCCATTTAGATGCCTTACCGTTTATGACTACCCTTTGCTTTCTGTTGCTGAGCCAATTTTCTATCCATTTCAACACACCGTCTTGTATTCCATGCGCTTTTAGTTTTAGCAGTAAACGTTTGTGGGGAACTTTGTCAAAGGCCTTTTGAAAATCAAGGTATATAATATCTACAGCTTTACTCTCATCGTAGAGGTTGAGGATATCGTGGAAGAAGTCTAAGAGGTTTGTTAAACAGGAACGTTTTTTACGAAAGCCGTGTTGAGTATCTTTAACCCTGGAGAGGTAACGCTCAAAAACGTTTTTTAATAGGTTACGTAGTTGTGAATTTGCAACGTCGACTTTGACCCCAAATATCTCCCAAACCAAAAGACTTAGACATTTTTTGAACATTGCTAAATATAATATAAGGATCCCTTAATGTTATGTTTGAATATGGTGTATATTGAAACATTGTTAGTATTTCTAATGAATTTAATAAAAAAATAAGTATAGTTAAAAAGTAGGTTCTTCATACAAATATAAAAAAAATACTCAAGTTGTCTTGAGGGGACTGGGACTCTGGGGGTGTGGACGGCAATGGTGAGGTAGGTTGGAGTAGGAGTAGCAGCCCTGAAGACCCCATAGGCTGAGAGACTTGCGGAGTTGAAAAAAAGGTTACAAAAAATTTCCAAAAAAAAATCGGTCATTTTAAAATATTCGGCTGGGTACCTAAATATTCTTGGATTCATACCAAATTCAACACAGTGCTTGCCACATGGTCCTAGTATGACCCCAAAGTGTAATAATTGAAATTGGAGCAATGTAAATACTACCAAAAAATCCTTATGTGGAGGTAACTGAAAAAGGGGCACAGAAATTTGGAAAAATTTGGAGGAAAAAAAATCGTGGGGCACTATTTATCAATGAATGTTGCTGATTTTCACCACAGTTATACTCTAGAGCATGCCACACAACATGTAACCATATAAAAGGTGATAACTTGAACGTCGGACCGCCCATCTAGCGAGGGCGCTCCAGGCCAGGTTTGGTTCTGGATCCCGAGAAGTCTCATCTTGGCCTGGTATCACCCCTGGAAGCCTTAAATATTTATGGATTGCAACGAAATTTGAAATCGAGGTTCCTTTATAATGCCTTTCTATGTAGTATGAATAAAAATGAAATCTGAGTATAATTAATGCCAAAAATATGCTGCAAATTAACAACATTGATAATTTTTACCTATAAAAGTTAAAGAAATAAACATATAAGCCTCTGAAATTACACTGTATGTTACCTATTTTACCTGAACTTGTACTAAGGAACCTCATAAACAATATACAACAAATGGGAGGGGTTTCACCTTTAGGAGTGGCATCCGTCACAAGTTGAAATTATGTGGTTGTGGCAGACGGGAAATGAAAAAAGAACCTGATTTAGTAAAATATTTACAGACGCCCAATATGGCAATATCAGACAGGCTAGCGTGTGTGTGAGTCATGGTCCGTTATCTGGCTAAGTTGCCTATTAGTCTTAGATCGATATCTCCAACACATTCGTGAAAAAAGTACATTATGTGCAACTATCAACATTCAAGAAAGTTACGTACCAGGTTATGTAGTAGCTTATTCGCAACGTCGGGTTCTGGTTTGAACCTGTTGGCGAGGACCGAGAGCGTCGCACCTCCGCTCACGGCTGGAGATACCCGTACACTGCCTGACTGCAGGCCGATATCCCTCGTATTGGACGTGTGAGCTGCGCGGCGACCAAATAACGCGTTTTGCACACCTCTCGCGTGCGCATTTGCAACGGGGTTTCCTCTCCAGGGTTAAGTATGTTATTTTCCTCTAAGTGATTTACGAGTCTGTCTCGTATGACCGTTTCTAGCATTTTACATACAACTGAGGTTAAGCTAATTGGACGATAGTTACTGGGTAGGGATTTGCTGCCTTTTTTTAATATCGGTGTTACGTTGGCTAGCTTCCACTGATCAGGCATAGTTCCAGACTGCAAGGATTTATTGAATAGTAATGTCAGTGGTTTGGAGAGCTCATTCTTAGCTTCCTTTAGAACTCTAGGCGAGATTGTATCAGGTCCTGGCGTTTTATTTACCTTGAGTTTATCTAAACAATTCAATACTTCTCTCTCTGTAACGGTGATATTGCTTAGAACATCTGAATTATCAATCTGAATCGGCGATGGTGTAGGGATATCACTGAGGTCTTCTGTTGTAAAAACTGATGCAAAGAAGGTATTGAGGGCATTACTCATTTGTACTTCGTCTTTGGTGTATTCTCCTTTTTCATCGACTAACGGTCCAACAGTTGAAGTAACTACTTTTTTCTTTCTGATATAACTATAGAATTCTTTCGGGTTTGTTTTACTTTGATTCGCAATATGTAACTCTAAGGTCTTTTTACTTTGCTTAATTAACTTTTTGGCTTTGCGTCGTAGCTCTACAAATTTCACCCGTTCTTCGTCATTTTGTGAGGATTTTAATCTATCATTAGCAATTTTTTTAGCAAGCAGGCAGTTTGAAATATCTTTATTCCACCATTTGGGCTTATTATTATGGCCTGGACGCCGTATTTTCGATGGTATGCAGTCTTGCACTGCTTTTAGGTAAGTGGTTTCGAATAACTTCCAAGATGTATTTATGTCGTTATTGTTAATTAAAAAGCTCCAGTCAGTTTCTTTAAACATAGCTCTAAGTTTATGAAAGTTTGCTTTCTTGAAATTAGGGACTTTTTCGATGCTACTATTTGGTTCGTTACTAGTAAACTTTAAAGTGAAAGTTATCGTACGATGGTCGCTGTTACTGAATTCATCACCAACATTCAAATTCTCTATCAATTCTTCTTTTGTTGCAAGTACAATGTCAAGAAGTACAATGTCAAAGAGAGAGAGAGAGAGAGAGAGAGAGAGAGAGAGAGAGAGAGAGAGAGAGAGAGACGAGCTTACATGAAGGTATTTGCTAAGCCTGAGAATAGTACAAAGGAGTACAAAGTAAATCAAGCAACAACAGGTCTAGTGACCCTTCTAGGCTGCTTGTCCTCCAAAACACTGAGGATCAAGTGTCCAAACAGTGGTTTAGAGTGGGTAAGGGAACATTGGAAAGGGAACTACTGCCCTAGAACTAATGTCCGTGGCAGGATTAGGAAGTTAGTAGGGGACAGATGGGTTAGTAACTGAGGGGGGGATAAAATAAAGTTATTAATTTACAAACGCAGTCAGTCGCGGGTTTGATGCAAGATATTTGTCTAAGCGGAGTTTAAATGAATCAACGGTGCTGCAGTCTATAACGTCTCGGGGAAGCCCATTCCACAAGTTGACAACTCGATTGAAGAAGAAATTCTTAGATTCGTGTGAGTTAAAAGATTTACCAATAATTTTGCAACCGTTTCCTCGCGTGTAATTAGATTGGTCGATAGTGAAGTACTTACTACAGTTCATATTGTCGATGCCTTTGATGATTTTGATCACTTGAATTAAGTCACCTCTTAATCTGCGCTGGGTTAAAGGAAATAGATTTAATTCTCTAAGACGCTCTTCGTATGGTTTGTTCTTTAGGCTAGGTATAATTTTGGTAACTCTACGTTGAACTCGTTCTAGCTTGTTTATATCTTTTTGGTAATAAGGGCACCAGGATTGAATGTAGTGCACTAGTAACGCCCTGGGTACTCATCTAAAGTCTGGGGTTCGATTCCCACAGGTAGGCGATGGGTAATACTAATCTGATTGGAGAGGGATGACAATACTTGATCAATTTGGTACTCGATGTTGGGGACTTTATAACCAGAATCCGTAGTCTTTTACCACTTATAAAGTCGTGAGAACTTTAACACTTTTGGTACCGGTGCCGTCCCATTAACTTTATTCTGGCTATTCTTAAACGATTATATTCAGTTTTACTTTATATAGTGCCTCCAGCAATTACGAGGCTTCGAACTATCTCACTTAACCATATTTACTACCACAGATCCTTCTTAAGGGGAGATGGTTCACTTTTTGGCCGATTTTTGCATGTATTCGTTATTTTTCTAGTTTCCTCCCTAGACCTCCATCAAATTAAAAACAAACAAACATCCATTAGATTCCCCTTGTAGATTAATTTGTAAATTTTTCGGTAGAAAAATGTCCAGGCCGAAGGCCGGTTCTTCCAACATTACAGGCTCACTGTCGTTCGCCAGGGAAAACATCGACACCTAAATAGCACGAAAGGTCTAAATATTGACGAAGAAATGGGCCGAAAGGTCTTAAAATCGACTAACTAATGGGGCAAACATCTTAACATCTGAAAACTAATGGGGCTAAACATGAGGGAGAAAGTGGTCCAGAAAACCGGCCAAGTGCACAACATCTTCTAAATATAGCTAGACTAAAATGAATAAGACTCCAGTGGTGCAGAAGGGGTTAATCCAATGTTTAACCCTTGGAAGATCCGATGACGCAATTCTTCTCTGTTTTCTGGTTATTATTAGACGAATTTATTCAGATTAGGAAGGGTATAATTATTTTGGAAGTCTGAGGGTTAATTGAGATAGTCTTTGCCCTAATAATTCCCACAGATCCTGTTTAAATTGTATAACATCGTCTAATGATGGCTAAAATAAATGTGAAAATGCCTCCTAATCTTCAAAGGGTTAAGTAGGTATGTTGGAGTAACTAAAAGAGGCCTAATAATTTCAAAATTAGGAAATTAACAATAAATTATAAAAGCGCCATATGTGATAGAAACAAGGGTTAAGAGAGAGAGAGAGAGAGAGAGAGAGAGAGAGAGAGAGAGAGAGATAATGTATTAGTGCAACATATAAACCGTGAAAAGAGGTCAAGGGGGGATGGGCGTATTTATTTTCTCATTTTTATATTATATTTGGATATATTTTGTCTTAGTTTCCGCCCTAGACCGCCATCAATCTTTAAAAAAAACAAACAACAACAACAACAACAACAACAACAACAACAACAACAACAACAGGCAGACCCTCCTTCCTTCATGATAAAATTGTACGAATTTTGATAGAAAACTGTCCCGGCCTGGTTCCTCTTAAATTATAGGCTCGCTATCGCTCGCCAGAGAAAAATTTACACCTAACTTACATGAAGTCTTAATTCTGACAAAGAAATGGGGCGAAAGGTCTTAAATTCGCCAAACTAATGAGCCGAGCGTCATAAAATCTGAAAACTAATGGGGCTAAACATGAAGAAGATGGGAAACCAGAAAAACGACCCATCTCCCATTAAAAGGGTATAGTTTTGTCCCTAGATCGCCATCAAGCTAAAAACAAAGGAAAATAACACCTCGCCCCAAGACCTTCCTTTGAGATAAATTTGTACATTTTTGGTATGAAAATGTTCCGGCTAAAGGGTGGTTCCTTTGAAATTGCAGTCTCGCTAGCGCTCTCCAGGAACAAAATCGACACCTAAATGGCACGAAAGATCTTATAATTGACAAAGAAATGGGGCGAAAGATCTAAACATCGCCAAACTAATGGGGCGAACGTCTTAAGATCTCAAAACTAATGGGGCTGAACATGAGGGTGAAGAGGGTACAGATAAATGCAATAAACCCCTTCTGTACCAGCGACGTTTTTTTGCCTCTATTCTGGCTACTTTCAGACGATCTTATTCCGGTTAAAAAGGGCCTCCAGCAGATAAGAGGGTTTGAACTATCTCACTTAAGGGAGCCCACCTCCCGTTTTGTCTCTTTCTTCCCCTCTCTCTTTGGCTTGTATATATTCGGCCCCTTTCAGCCTACTGTGTTACGACGTTTACCCTCATCCAGGTGCCAATATTTTCCTGGCGAGCTGTAGCGAGCCAGCATATATATATTTTTGTTTTGACAGCAAGCTAAATTTGTAAATTTTTCGACAGAACAATGCCTCCGGCGAAGCCGGATTTCTCCAAACAATGCTGGCTCGCTTTCGCTCGCCAGGAAGAAATCAACACTTAGATGGGGATAAACGTCTTAAAACAGTTGGCTGAATGGGGCCGAATGGATACAAGCCAGGGAAAGAGAAAAAAGGAATGACTGATACAACAAAACCCCGGTGACCCCCCTTAACACTTTTTACCACCTCAGATCCTTCTTAAACTGCACCAAATTGTCTAAATATAGCAATAATAAAGATAAAAAGACATCACCGGTACAGAAGGGATTAAAAGGGTGCATAAATCGGCGGAGAGAGGAAGAAGAGTGAAAGTGGAGATGGACAAGTGGAGTACGAGAAGTTTAGGCTACTTTATACACTTTAGGAGGGATCTGTAGCGATTAAAATGGTAAAAACCTACTCAATTTACCCCCTGGAGGATCATGACGCGTTTGAAAGTTTATTTGGGTTATCATTAGACGATTTTATACACTTTAGGAAGGATCTGTGGGAACTAAAAGGGTAAAGACTATCTTAATTTCCCTCTGACTTCCAAATACCCTTCTTAATCGGAGTAAAATAGTCTAATGATAGCCAGAACATGCCATCAAAATGCGTCATAATTCCTAATTTCTCGATAATTGTTGTTGTTGTTCCCAAGGCTGTCCGACCGAACAGCTCCAAGGTCCCGAGCAAGGCCAAGGCCATAACTGAGCGCCCCCACAGAACCCTCCCTGCTTTACCACTAAGAATGCTCAGGTGACCGAAGCCGCTCCCAGGCGAGGAGCTGAGGAGGGTGCGGAAACGCCTGGGTCACTGAAGCCCCACCCAAGGCCCTGTGCCCCTTAACAATTATGAAGGGAAAGTTGAGAGGCAAAGGACAAATGTGACGCTTTGGCTCCCAGTCTGCCAACCTCTAGATTGGCAGTAGAGAGGTCAATCCATTGAAGAAATGCCGCCACTTGAGATCTAGAAAATATATAAGTATACGGAACAGCTATGGGTATGGCAGAGAACACTCAACTCTCACTTTGATAGACCAGTCCATCACCACTTTCTCAATAATTATCGGAAGCATATGAAATTATGTCTCTAATTCATGTTAATGCCACATTTCAAGATATCTCGCCTCAACATTTTCGTAATAGCTGAAAGTCAAGACGGGAATACGCTTATATTTAATCAACAAAAAAGGAAAAAGAAAACATAAACAAATAAGTAAACAAACAAATATAAACAAATAAGTAAACAAACAAATATAAACAAATAAGTAAACAAACAAATATAAACAAATAAGTAAACAAACAAATATAAACAAATAAACACACAGAAGGAGAGAGACTTTTATATTGGAGGAATGGAGGGGGGTAATTGTAGGGGGTGTTCTTTCTGGACCCCCTTCTCCCTCATTGATTTTCAAAAGGCCTTTGACAAAGTTCCCCACAAACGTTTACCGCTAAAACTAAAAGCGCATGGAATACAAGACGGTGTGTTGAAATGGATAGAAAATTGGCTCAGCGACAGAAAGCAAAGAGTAGTCATAAACGGTAAGGCATCTAAATGGACCAATGTAAGTAGCGGGGTACCCCAGGGATCGGTACTAGGACCAATTCTCTTTCTAATTTACATCAACGACATAGATGAGGGTCTCACCTGTACAATCTCAAAATTTGCTGACGATACAAAAATTGCAAATAGCGTACTCTCAAAAGATCAAGTTGACGATATGCAACACAATCTAGATAAATTGTCACATTGGGCCCAAATTTGGCAAATGAGTTTCAATGCGGATAAATGTAAAGTACTACATATCGGATACCTAAATGAGAAAGCAAACTATTCGATGAATGGCACTCAGCTTAAGAATGTAAACAGAGAAACCGATCTGGGAGTAACAATATCGAGTAACCTAAAACCGAGTCAACAATGTTCAGAAGTTGTTAAGAAGGCAAACAAAATAATTGGCTTTATAGGCAGGTCATTTGAGCATATATCCAAAGACGTTATCCTAACCCTTTACAATTCCTTAGTCCGCCCTCTTCTGGAATACTGCGTTCAATGCTGGTGCCCTTATTACCAAAAAGACATAAACAAGCTAGAACGAGTTCAACGTAGAGTTACCAAAATGATACCTAGCCTAAAGAACAAACCATACGAAGAGCGTCTTAGAGAATTAAACCTATTTCCTTTAACCCAGCGCAGATTAAGAGGTGACTTAATTCAAGTGTTCAAAATCATCAGAGGCATCGACAATATGAACTGTAGTAAGTACTTCACTATCGACCAATCTAATTACACGCGGGGAAACGGTTGCAAAATTATTGGTAAATCTTTTAACTCACACGAATCTAAGAATTTATTCTTCAATCGAGTTGTCAACTTGTGGAATGGGCTTCCCCGAGACGTTATAGACTGCAGCACCGTTGATTCATTTAAACTCCGCCTAGACAAATATCTCGCATCAAACCCGCGACTGACTGCGTTTGTAAATGAATAACTTTATTTTATCCTCCCCTCAGTTACTAACCCATCTGTCCCCTACTAACTTCCTAGCACTGCCACGGACATTAGTTCCAGGGCAGTAGTTCCCTTTCCAATGTTCCCTTACCCACTCTAAACCACTGTTTGGACACTTTATCCTCAGTGTTTTGGAGGACAAGCAGCCTAGAAGGGTCACTAGATCTGTTGTTGCTTGATTTCCTTTGTACTCCTTTGTATGTTTAGCCCCATTAGTATTGATCATTTATGAGGTTCGCAATCCTTCTTCAACTGCACAAAATCGATTGAATATAGCTTGAATAAGATTTAAAAGACGTCGCTGTTACAGAAGAGGTTATAAATTCCCCCAATATTTACTTAAGGGAGCCCACCTCGCTTTGTTCTATTTCTCTCCCTCTCTCTCTTTGGCTTGTATTCATTCGGCCCCATTCAGCCTACTGTTTTAAGACGTTTACCCCTATCCAGGTGTCAATATTTTCCTGGCGAGCGCTAGCGAGCCAGCATATATATATTTTTTCTTTTGACAGCAAGCTAAATTTGTACATTTTTCGATGGAAAAATGTCTCCGGCGAAGCTGAATTTCTCCATACAATGCTGGCTCGCCAGAAAGAAATCGACACCTGGATGGGGATAAACGTCTTAAAACAGTTGGCTGAATGGGGCTGAATGGATGCAAGCCAAAGAAAGAGAGAAAAGGAGAAAAATATAAAAAAGCCGGTGACCCCCCCTTAATACGGGGAAGCCTAAATCGGACCACATCCACGGGAAGAAGGAGTATTGTGTGTTCACGAGTGGTAGTGAAAGTGGTCAATCTTGTCCAGGTTTGACGTCTCACTTCACCGTGTTTACCAGACTGACGCCACACTTTCTTGAGGTGGGGGGGATGACATATTGTTTTAAGAGACCCGACGCCTAGTTCTCGTTTCTCTGTCTTTTCTCCGCCCTTGGCTTTTTCATTATCTTATTTCTTTTCTTGATTAGGTTAACCCTTTGAGTACCAGAGACTACGTGTGTTATATTTTTGTCTAGCTATATTTAGACGATATCATGCAGCTTAGAAAGGATCTGGGGTAGTTAAACAGTGTTGGTTGAGATAGTTTGAAACCTTATTATTGCTGGAGGTCCTTCCTAAGCTAAATAAAATCGTCTAGAAGTTGCCAGAATATGATGAAAAGGACGTCCATGGTACTGAATGGGTTAATTGATTCTAGCCTTTCACACCTGGAAGTGTGGTGGGAGGGCTTGTCGCTTTGGCTCCGCTGCATGTCTGCCTGCCGAGATCGGAACCTCTCCTGGTGGTCAGGGGCCGGGGGAGTGCTGGAGCGACCTTGGTAACCCTGGTCTCTGGGTCTTCTCCTGGGTGACCTGGATGTGTGAGAGTTTGTGTTTTTTATCTGTGTTTATTTTTTGTTTTATGTTGTTTTTGTGTTTTCCCTGTTCTTGCTCTGTCTTGAGTCGGCTACCTCCAAAATGGGGATTGGGCCTGAGCATATAGATAGATAGATAGATAGCCTTTTTAATTTATACTATGTAGGACACAAAAAGCAAAGCTGGCTGTAACAAGTGTCTCCCCCAAAAGTTGAGAGCGTGATAGAGAGTAATATTCAAGGTTCGTTAGAGTCAAAATGTCTGGACACACGGGATTTGCAGCAGTTTAAGTCACAAGATGAGGGAAAGACAGATTGATGGAGAGAGCTTAGCTATAAGATTAATAAATGTATGATCACTATAGCCGGTATCACAAGAGAGCTTTTAAGGCGGAGTCACACGATCGCTTTTTCCGTCAATTTTTACGAGCAATTGTGTTCTGGCAGCTGTAAAATACCAGTTATATCAGAATTCAGTCACTTTCTGTAGGCTAATCTACCTTCAGTCTGGTTTCCAATTTCAATGCGAATAAGCGTCAAAATGTCAAGAGAAAAAACTTGCTCATCGAAAATTGCCGGAAAAAGCGCTTGTGTGAGACCGGCTTTATCGTCAACTTTCCATGGTCAACACTTTTCTGGCAACATTTTTAGGATCTATTGCACTGGTGTCAGAAACTAGACTGAATGTAAATTAATAGGTGATAAAGTTATATAAAAAGTTGACCTTATAAGCTGCCAGACCAGTGTTGAGGATAAATTTGAAGAAAGAAAAAGCTCGTGTGACATCGGCTTAAGGGGGGGTCCCCGTGTTTTTTATATTTATTTCCTTTTCTCTCTGTCTCTCTTTTCGGGCATAGTAGTTCATAATTATGAAGACCAATATGGGGTTATATATATATATATATATATATACTGTATATATATATGTGTATATGTATATATATATACTGTATATATATATATATATATATATACTGTATATATATATATATATATATATATATATATATATATATATATATATATATATATATACGGTATATATATATTGTTTCCTCCCTAGACCTTCAACAAGCTTGATAACAAAAAATCCCCCACCGTTATTTTTTCTTTTCCGTGAACTGCTAAATACAGGAAGGTCAACATATATATATAAGGGTCACGCAGGTCGGGTAATCAATGACTCTTAGGAACAAGTACCTCGCTGACGTGCAGGTTTTTTTCTCAATGGATTCTTTTTGTAATGTTATGTTTCGTATTTTTGTTTTTTTGGTTCGTTCAAGGGGACAATTCTGCGTGGATTACTTGGTGCTTTGTTTGGCTATTTATCGTCTACCTTTTATCTTATTTTCTCGCTCTCTGCTTTTATTCCATCTTCTTAACCCCTTCTATACCGTACGGCGACGTCTTCTTAGCTATATTATTGCTATATTTGGACGGTTTGTGCAGTTAAAGAAGGATCTGTGGTGGTAAAAAGGGTGAAGTGAGATAGTTCGAAGCCTGTTAATTGCTGGAGGCCCGTTTTAAACTGAATGAACTCGTCTAATTGTAGCCTAAATAAAGTATAAAGACGGCGTCGGTACAGAAGGGGTTAATCTTTCTACTTTGTTTTTGTTTTCTACCTGTAATAAACTTCTTTCAGAAATGATATATAATTCTTCAGTAGAAAGGATGAAGGAAACAGTATATCACATTCTTCACACTGTGCAGTAAGAGTTTTGTTTATGTGTATGAAGGAGACAAAGTGAAAAGGTGCATGTAACAAGTGTCTAACCCAAAGTTGAAAGAGTGAGAGAGCCATATTAGACAAACATGATGTATTGGAGAGAAGAGTGGTGTGCTTGTTTAGAAAAACACCCCCTAGACCCCCATTCAAGATAAATTTCCCGGCCGAAGGCCGGTTCCTCTTAAAATTCCAGGCTCGCTATTGCTCGCTAGAAAATAATCGACACCTAAATGGCACGAAAGGTCTTAAAATTGGCAACGAAATGGGGCGAAATGTGTTAAAATCGCCAAACTAATGGGCCGAACGTCTTATAATCTCAAAATTTGTGGGGCTAAACATTAGGGAGGAGGGGGTCCAGCAAAACGGTCTTCCTCCCCTTAATCTCTGTACAGATGATACACACACAGAAACAGTGAGGGAAGCCAGACAAATGAAGCTGGAATTTCAGTATTTCCTTATCACATGCCCTAGCTGCTCGATTGATGTCAACAACCTCCCTAGTAGTATACTATAGATTCTCTTTCTCACCCATAGTAGTAATTATGGTTTTAGTATAGTGGGTCATTTATTCGGGCTTAAAGGGGGTGACCTGTTTTTGTTCTGTCCTTTTCTACCTTTCTCTGGCTTGTATCCATTTGGCCCCATTCAGCCTACTGTTTTAAGACGTATATCCCCATCCAGGTGTCAATTTTTTACTGGTGAGCGGTAGCGAGCCAGCATATTTTTTATTTTTGTTTGACAGCAGGCTAAATTTGTAAATTTTTCGATAGAAAAATGTCTCCGGCGAAGCCGGCTTTCTTCATATAATGCTGGCTCACTATCGCTCGCCAGGAAGAAATCTACACCTAGATGGGGATAAACGTCTTAAAATAGTTGGCTGAAGGGGGCCGAATGGATACAAGCCAGAGAAAGAGAGAAAAGGACAGAAATAACAAAAAACAGGTCACCCCCCCTAAAGGGAGGTAGTGTGTTTTTCTGGACCCCCCCCTATCTCTCATGCTTAGCCCCATTAGTTCTCTTACCCTCCTCTTATCTTACCTTCTTCTTCTCTTATCTTACTTTCCTCTTCTAATCACTTCACTTTTATCACTTCTCTTTGAGCTATTAGGCTATCTGACCTAATTAATCAGCCAATCGACCAAGCCATATCATTATTTATTAATTTACCAATACACCAATGCCTTCAACTATCCCCCTCCCCTTCCCTATCCATTCTCTCAACCAGTGACATTCTATTCAACATTCAACAACACTGCTCTGTATTGATCATTGTCTCCTCGACGGCCCCCAATTTCTCAGGGCCTACCGGTAGCAGTTTTTTTACAATGATTTCTTTATCCTCCATTCCCCCCTCCTTCACATTGTCACGGATATTGGACCATTGGAGGGAGTTGGATAGAGAGCCTCTAGTCAGAGAGAGCAGCCATCTTCTTCTTAGGCCGCCATTTTGGTACCCTGATTATCAAAGAATAGGGGGGGGGGGGTACTTATACATAAGATTGTTTAGAAATAAGATCCATGTTCCAGACTATATACATGTACAGTCACTCATAAAATGTCGTGGACCTCACCTATTTCTAATTACGAAAGTACTGTATGTCTCTGGAAACGAATTTGTGAATATAATCATCTATACATCAATTACAAAACTATAAATACTATTTGGTTTGATTTTTAAACTAGTTTAATCCAAAAATCAATCCAGATAGTTATAATTGCATAAAGAAAAACATAGGTGTTCACGATTTTGTATAAGGAACTATAGCAGTTTTAATGCCATAATCATTTAACAACTGGGTGATAGTTTTCTTGACCATGGATAATTTATAACCAAAGGCTTAACTATACTAAATCCTTTACCAGTATTGCCGAACGTTTATTATGGGTATGGATATGTATTATAGGATATTGCGTATGTTTACTATGGGTATGAACGTATATTTGAGTGTAAAAAAAAGGTTATGCCGAATAATTATAGTTGGTATGGACATAAGATTATATTTGTGTGTAAATATATATTATACCGAATGTTTATTATGGCTGTGGATATATATTTGAGTGTAAAAAGATACACCGAATGTTTGATATGGGTATGGACATACATTCGTGTCTATAAAAAGATTTTAGCGAATGTTCAATACGGGCATGGGATTATACGAATTGCTGAATGTAAGGAATGAAGCGCCAACAAACATAGTTGGATGGGGTATGGGAGGGAGAAGAAAAGTAGTGGAGGAGGAGGTGAGGATCAGGAGGTCAGAAGTGTGTGAAGCCATGCAAAGAGTGAAGTTGGGGAAAGCACCAGGAATAGATGGAGTGTGTGGGGAAATGCTGAGGCATGGTGGTGAGATAGTGATCGAATGGGTATGGAAAATGTGCAAACTAGCATGGGAGAAGGGGAGTGTACCTGATGACTGGAAGACAGACATAATAGTCCCCCTATATAAGGGTAAAGGGGGTAGATCAGATTTTTACCCTGAAATGTGTTGTGGAGAAATATCTGGAAAAGCAACAAAAGCTGTATGTTACCTTTATGGACTTGGAGAAGGCCTATGGCAGAGTGGACAGAGAAGGTATGTGGAAAGTACTTAGAATATACGGAGTAGATGGCAAGTTGCTGAAAGCAGTGAAGAACATTTATGAGGGTGCAAAGGCGGCAGTACGTGTGAAGAATGAGCAGAGCGAGTTCTTTGATCTGAATGTTTAGTTGAATCAGGGGTGTGTGATGTCCCCGTGTTTTTTTACTGTAAATATGGATGGAGTCATGAAAGAAAAACTAGGAAGAGCAGTGGATATTGGTGTATAGCTGATAAGGGAGGGAAACGAGTGGAAGCTACTTGTATTGCTGTTTACTGATGATACAGTTCTGATGAGCAATAATGAATGGGAGTTGCAGGGTCTGGTAAATATGTTTGAAGCAGTGTGCGAAAAACTGAATCTGAAGGTAAATGCAAGGAAGAGCAAGGCTATGGTCTTCGAAAGGGGTGAAGCCACAGAGTGTGAGGTGAAGTTGAACAGCCAATCTATGGAGATTGTCCGCTCATTTAAGTATCTGGGCAGTGTGCTGAGTAAAGATGGGAGTATGGATGAGGAAGTGCAGGAGAGGGTGCAACAGGGGAAGAGGGTTGTAGGAACGCTGAAAGCAGTAAAAAGAAATAGGATGGTGAGCATGGAAGTGAAAAAGTCTTTACATGACAGTGTGGTAATCCTGTCACTGACTTGACTTACGGAAGCAAAGCATGGAAGTTGGTGGAGAGACTCGATCAGACCAAGAGTGCGAGGGGTGGAAATGAGTTACTTGAGAAGTGCGTGCGGAGTTACATGGAGGGATAGACAGACGAATGAGGAAGTAAGAGGGAGGTGTGGTGTGGAGGTAGATGTGCTGGAAAGTGTGAAAAGGAACACCTTGAGATGGTTCGGCCATATGGAACATATGGGATGCGAGAGAATGACTAAGAGGGTGTAGGAGAGCGAGGTGGAAGGACCGAGAGGGAGAGGTAAACCGAGGGAGAGGTGGAAGGATGGAGTGAAGAAGTATATGGATGAAGGCGGTGCTGGTTGGGAGGAGGGGCGTCGACCGACTGGGGACAGAGGTGCATGGGGGCGTTTCGTTCATGGCCACCCCTTCGGGGATCACGGCGTCAGGCAATAGATCGATAGATAGATAGAATATATGTGTGTGTAAGAAGAGGATATTACGAAAGTTTATTATTGGTTTGGACATCAGTATAGGAATGTAAAAAGAGGATATGCCAAATGTTGTTCATGAGTATTGACATTATGTAACTGGCATGACATCAAATGTTGTTCATGAGTATTGACATTATGTAACTGGCATGACATCAAATGTTGTTCATGAGTATTGACATTATGTAACTGGCATGACATCAAATGTTGTTCATGAGTATTGACATTATGTAACTGGCATGACATCAAATGTTGTTCATGAGTATTGACATTATGTAACTGGCATGACATCAAATGTTGTTCATGAGTATTGACATTATGTAACTGGCATGACATCAAATCCTCAATGTCGCAATACAATTATGTTGTAATGGTTAATGATATTTTTATTTTATATATTTATTATTCTATATATTTCAATTTATTTTATGTTTACAGTATATATATACAGTATATGTATATACTTTTTCCGGCATTGTGCAATTCTGACAATAAAGTCCTTTGCATTTATTTGAATTACAATGAGGTTAAGGACGCCATTGACACCAATATGGCATAGGTTGATCACTATCTGTTACAGGGTTTCCAGTGTGGGGTGATACTGCTATTTCACCATTGTTTACCCAGACACCCCCCTTTGTTGCTATAGCTTTTGTTTACCTTGGGGCCGGCTTCCGTGATCACATAGAACAACCTGATCCCGTTGGTGTAATGGACCAAGGAGTACCACAAGACAAGAAAACAAGAGGGAGGGGGGGGGGGGGGGGGATGGAAAGATCACGAAATATAAATATGTTCATTTTTTTTTTCTGGACCTCCTTCTCCATCATGTTTACCCTCATTACATTTGAAATTTTAAGACGTTCGACACATTAGTTTGGTGAGGTCACTTTAAGACCTTTCGCCCCATTTATTTGTCTATTTTAACACTTTTTCGTGCCATTTAGCTGTCGATTTGTTCATGGCGAGCGATGGCGAGCCTGCAATTTTGGAGGATCCGGCCTTCGGCCGGATTATTCTTAATCTTCATAGAGGTCTACCGAGGACCCCCCCCCCCCCCTACCACCAGAAAATAGTGAATACATCGATATCATTATAATACAAAAATCTCCACTTCCAAGTAAATTCGAACGCACACATGCACCAGTCACGCAATCTCTCTCTCTCTCTCTCTCTCTCTCTCAGGAAATATAATAATGTATGTGTTCGACTGCTCGTGTACACGTGCTATATATCGGTATATCTGTCCATACTCCCTGTCAATACTAGCAAGGACATTTAACACGCTCCAAATTATGTATAAACGCAAACATTGATGTCCCTGGTATGATATTGACTTCATTGTTATTCGCTGTCAGGATGTGTGTGTGTGTGTGTGTGTGTGTGTGTGTGTGTGTGTGTGTGTGTGTGTGTGTGTGTGTGTGTGTGTGTGTGTGTGTGTGTGTGTGTGTGTGTGTGTGTGTCACGCTGCGCTGGAGCTATCGTCCTGACTGGCTGCAGTTCGAGCCTTGGTGGGGATAGAACAAAATATTCATGTCATTCACGTAGGAAAAGGTTAAGTTTCCTTTATTACGCCGTGGTGTAGTGGATTAAAGCATTGATATTCGTCCTGACTGTCGGTTGTTCGTTTCCGGCTTGGAACAATAAACATTTAGAAGCTCTTGTGTATTTGTGAGATATACTTGATATTTATGACTTTCGTGTCGATTATTTCTTGGTTCGCGATAAAATATACACCTCAATGACATGAAAGGCCTTAATATTTACAAAGAAATGAGAAGGAAGGTCTTATAATCGCCAAGCTAATGGGGCGAAAGTCTTAACATCTCAGAACTAATGTGGCTAAACATGAGGGAGAAGGAATTCCATAAATAATATAAAAATCTCCCCTTAGTACCATAGTGAGTTTAGGGACCTGTGTGACCTACTTTTTTTGTTCTATGAGCTTGTTTTAGTCTAGAACTAAAAAAGGGCTCGAGCAAATGGGCTGTAAATTGTCAAACCCATTCCCTGACTGACCCTTCCCTAATGGTAGAAATATTAGCTCGATATCTCTAGTCGTTTGTGAATTATAGAGGTTAATGTTCAAGGGTTTGAGCCGACTTAATAGGAACAGGGTATAGTAAAAACGCCAGAAAAATGCCAGAATCAGTCACCGAATCATATATGTCGGTAAATTGTTTACGGGGGTATCACACGAGAGCATTTATCGTCAACATTCGAGGACCAACATTTTTCTGACAACATGTTTATGATCTTATGCACTGGTATCGGAAACTAGACTGATGATTTTAGGTGACAATGATCGGAAACTAGACTGATGATAGATTGTTTTAGGTGACAATGATCGGAAACTAGATTGATGTTAGATTATTGTAGATGATAATGATCGTAAAGTAGATTGATAATCGATTATTTTAGGATTATAGGTGACAATAATCGAAAACTAGATAGATGATACAATTTTAGGTGACATTTACCTGAAACTAGACTGACGATAGATTATTTTAGGTGATATGGATCTAACCAGTGTTGAGGATAGATTTTGAGGGATAAATCTCTTGTGTGATATCGACTATGGCTTTCATGTGGAAATCAATTATAGATTTCTGTACTATTATCCCTTGAGGATCGTGGTGAGTTTTGACAGTTTGTTCTGGCTGTCATTAGACGATGTTATGCAGCTTAAGGGGACATGGGCCGTTTTTCTGGACCTCTTTCTCCCTCTTGTTTAGCCCCATTAGTTTTCTGATGTTAAGAAGTTTGCCCCATTAATTAGTCGATTTTAAGACCTTTCGCCCCATTTCTTCGGCAATATTTAGACCTTTCGTGCTATTTAGGTGTCAATTTTTTCCCTGGCGAACGATAGTGAGCCTGTAATGTTGGAAGAACCGGCCTTCGGCCGGGAAATTTTTCTACCGATTTTGTTTACAAAATAATCTAGAAGGGGGATCAAATGGATTTTTTTTTTTTTTAATTTGATGGAGGTCTAGGGAGGAAACTAGAAACATAATGAATGCATGCAAAAATCGCCCAAAAAGTGAACCATCCCCCTTTAACCCTTTGCGTACCAGCGACGGGTGTTATATTTTATGCTAGCTATATTTAGACGATATTATGTAGCTTAGGAAGGACCTTTAGCAATAATAAGTCTTCAAACTATCTCTACCCACCCATTTAACCAGCAAAGACCCTTCCTAAGCTGCATAAAAAACGTCTAAATGTAGCTAGCATGAAATATATAACACGTCGCTGGTACTCAAAGGGTTAAGAATGATATGTGGGAATGAAGAGGGTAAAGCCTATCTTATTTAACCCTCTGACTTCCATATAGCCGTCTTAATCTGAATGAAATCGTCTAATAATAGCCAGAATATACTGCCAAAATGCGTCATAATCTTTAAGGGGAGATGGGTCGTTTTATTTTTTTGCTAATTCATGTATCTTTGTATTATTATATTTGTTTCCTCCCTAGACCTCCATCAAGCTTAAAAAACACCCACCCAAGACCCTTCTTCAAGATAAATTTGTAAATTTTTCGCTAGAAAAATATCCTGGCCAAAGGCCAGTTTCTCTTAAATTACAGGCTCGCTATCGCTCGTCAGGAAAAATCGACACCTAAATGACACGAAAAGTCTTAATATTGAAAAAAATAAATGGGGCGAAAGGTCTTAAAATCACCAAACTAATGGGTCAAACGTCTTAAAATCTGGAAAATAATGGGGTTAAACATGAGAAAGAAAGAGGACCAGGAAAACGGCCCATCTCCGCTTAAGGGGTTACACTTCGATGGGGCGGTATGAATAAAGAACAACAGCTTGGTAAAGGCCTTGGTTTTGCAGTTTTTTAAGGCTTGACGTTGGCCATGAAAAAAAAAAATAAAAAAAAAAAAATCACACACACACACACACACACACACTGAACAACCCTTCCTTGTCATAATTAAACAAAGATAAATGTTAGGTTGGTCAAATAAAAGTTGCTCCCCTTTTTCACAGGATATTTTTTGACCAACAATTTATTTTGCAGACTCATGTTTAACCTACAATCTATAACTCTCATAATGACCTTCTTTAATCTTCTACACTTTCACCCTCAACTACAATATTTTGATATTTGTCTTCGTAGCGCAATGGATAAATGCACTGAATTTCGGTGTGTGCATCCTAGGTTCGAATCCCTGGACTGCCACATGTATTTGTTGATTTAATTAATTGAGTTTAGGAGTAAAGTCGGTTGGTGGAGGGAACATAATAATATCTACAGTATATGACCATAAACCATCATATATATTGAACTAGTCTATTCGCTGTAAGTAGGCGAAACATCATGACCTCTATCCTCTATAACTCAAAAAGGGCTAGAGCAAATGAGCTGTAAATTTCCAAACCTATTCCTTGACTGACTCTTCCCAAATGGTAGGAATATTAGCTCGATTACTTTAGTCGTGTTTGAATTACAGAGATTAGAAGTCATGATTTCTCGCCTACTTACAGCGAATAGAGTATAGTGTAGCGTATGGTGGAAGTGTATAAAATTAACCCTTTCTGTACCGGCGACGTCTTTGTTGTTTTATTCTAGCTATATTTAGACGATTTTATGCAGTTTAGGGAGGATCTGTGGTAGTTAAAAGGGTTGACTGAGATAGTTTGAAGCCTTATTATTGCTAGAGATCCTTCCTAAACTGAATATAATCGTCTAATTGCTGTCAGAATATAATGAAAAAGACGTCGCCGGTACGGAAGGGGTTAATGAGGGTAAATAGGGGGGGTTATAGATTCTAGGTCAAATGTGAGTCTGCAAATTAAATCTTGCCACACACTTTGTTTTCATGTCACTATCTTTCTTCTCTCCCCCCTTCCCTTCCTTAGACAGAGTGACTAGGTAGGCAGCAGAATCACCCCAACAAGGTCGATTAGTCACCCCCTCGCCAAAACCAGGCGGGAATTTTATTGTTGAGTCGTGTAGGTCGAGGGAGCGAGGCCTTACGTGTATTTGGGAGATTTGCTAGCCAAGCATAATGGCCGGTAGGGCGAACATTTAACCCTTTGAGTACCAGCGACGTGTGTTATATATATATATATATTTTTTTTTTTTTTTTTTTTAAGAGACAATGAACGGAGGAAGGAAAAACACAGATAACACAAAAAGGTCCATGTGCCTAAAGGCATCCTCCATTCATAAAATGTTTGTTACAACTGGATTTAAACTGTTGTAGATTGTACTCTCCTGGTGGTCAGGGGCCGGGGGAGTGCTGGAGCGACCTTGGTAACCCTGGTCTTTGGGTCTTCTCCTGGGTGACCTGGATGTGTGAGAGTTTGTGTTTTTTATCTGTGTTTATTTTTTGTTTTATGTTGTTTTTGTGTTTTCCCTGTTCTTGCTCTGTCTTGAGTCGGCTACCCCCAAAATGGGGATTGGGCCTGAGCATATAGATAGATAGATAGATAGATTGTAAGTTTGTGGAAAGCAACTCGAGGGAAGTGAATTCCAAAGAGTAGTAGTTCTGGGGATAAATGAATTTTGATAAGCAGAAGTTCTGCATTGTGGAGGAGAAAGTGTAAATTCATGGGCGCTCTCAGCTGCCCCAGTTCTACGGGGAAAGATGTGGAGAGGCGGCACAATTGAAGCAAGTTCTTCGGAACAATTACTGTGAAAATATCTGTAGAATAATGCAAGGGATGCAACGTTTCTTCGTATGGATAATGTAGGAAGGTCCTGTGTGATTGCAGGGTTATTGATAAATCTAATAGCTTTATTTTTAATTTTGTCCAACTGCCTCAATGCAACCACTCCACTTCCACTCCACAGAGGTGAACAGTAATCCATCTGACAACGCACATGACTTTTATATATTACGGCCAACTGCTCGTCAGTGAAGAATTCTCGAACTCTGTACAGGAGTCCCAGTTGTTTAGAGGCATTCTTAGCAATGCTTCTAACATAATGTGTCCAGCTCAAGTTAATAGTTAATGTTACACCGAAAATGTCAATACTAGGGGAAGTGGGAATATTTACATCATTAAAAAATATATGGGAGTCAGTGAGATTCTGTCGGTTAGAAAATTGAATGTACTTAGCTTTCTGTGCATTAAAGGAAACTAGATTCTTTTGTCCTCATTCATTAATTCTAGAAAGGTCCTGGTTCAGAGAAATTGCAGTGTTTATTATTGAATTTATAAGATCGGGTTGGGTGAAAGAATTGGTAAATGTGAAGGAACTGTGGAGTGTTGAGTCATCTGCGTAGGAATGTATTGGATTATGAGTGGTAGATATGAGATCATTGATATGAATGAGGAACATAGTTGGCGCCAAAACTGATCCCTGGGGAACACCAGCATTTATTGAGTGAAATTGAGAATAAAGGCCATCTACCATTACACGTATTTTTCTGTTATGAAGATAAGAAGAAATTAGTGGAACTAATGATGCAAGGCCGTAGTGTGACATCTTCGACAATAAGGATTGATGCCAGACTCAATCAAATGCCTTTGATATATCCAGTGCTATTGTATGTGTTTCACCATGTTGGTCTGTAGCTTGGTTGATTTGATGCGTAAGAAGGCAAAGAATGTCTGCAGTTGATCGACATCGTCTAAAACCATATTGCCTATCACTGATTAATTTATTATTCTTAAGATGCTTAATTATGTAATTATTTAATATAATTTCAAAGACTTTACCAAGAGTGGAAGTTATAGCTATTGGTCTGTAGTTTGATGGATCTGAAGAGGCACCTTTTTTAGGAACTGGATGGATGTTTGCTTCTTTCCAGGATACTGGGAAGCATGAGGTATGAGTACACAGACGGAACACATTTGCCAATACAGGAGCGAGCACCAAGGAGCAATTTTTAAGTACTATTGGAGGAATTTCATCTGGACCAGGAGCCTTATCTACTGAGAGATTCTGCAAAATAGTTTTGACATGTCTGGTTTGGATCTTAAGTGAGGGAATTTCAGGCGAATTAAAATTAAGTACAGGGACATCTTGATTTATTTCATCTAAGGTTGAGTTAGTGTTCTAGCTATGTTTAGACGATACTATGCAGCTTAGGAAGGATCTGTGGTAGTAAAAAGGGTTAAGTGGGATAGTTCGAAGCGTGTTGATTACTGGAGGCCCTTTTTAAAATGAATAAAAGCGTCTAATAGTAGCTAGAATAAAGTTAAAAGAACGGCACGGTAATGAAGGGGTTAAGTTGATATATAAGTGGGAAAAGTCTTACACAAAACAAAATGTATTCATAAATATAATGAAATTTATTCATAAATATAAAATGTATTCATAAATATAATAACATTTATTCATAAATATAATAAAATTTATTCATAAATATAATAATGTATTCATATATATAATAAAATGTATTCATAAATATAATAAAATGTATTCATAAATATAATAAAATGTATTCATAAATATAATAAAATTTATTCATAAATATAATAAAATGTATTCATAAATATAATAAAATGTATTCATAAATATAATAAATTGTATTCATAAATATAATAAAATGTATTCATATATATAATAAAATGTAGACGTGTTGATAGAGAAAAAAATTATAGGTTATAATTTAATCAAGTGAAAATAACATATTAAGACCTTTCGTGTCATTTAGGTGTAGATTGGTTTCCTGGCGAGCGATAGCGAGCCTGTAATTTAGGAGGAATCGGCCTTCGGTTGAGACATTTTCTACCGAAAAATGTACAAATATATCTTGAATGGAGGTCAAGGGGGTGTAATTTCAAGCTTGATGGAAGTCTAGGAAACGCACCAACCACGTCCCCTTAACGTTACCCTTGAGGATCATGACGCGTTTTAGCAGTTTATTTTGGCTATCATTTGACGATTTTATGCAGTTTAGGAAGGATCTCGGGGAATCTAAGGGGTCAAAACCAAATTTACTATGCCTCTGACTCTAAGAGATCCTTCCTAAGCTGCATAAAATCGTCCAATGAAAGCCAGAATGAATTGATAAAGCGCACCATGATCCTCAGAGGGTTAATGTATAACCCGAACCACATGTCTTTTTGGAGCTCCCTGCCTCAGAGTACATTTCCACCAGGTCAGGTCAGGTGAAGGTATTGGGTGATAAGTCTTGACAACGGTACCTCGTATCTACTTTTCGAAGAGTGTTGAGAGGGTAGAAGGGGTGTTGGAGAGAGAGGAAGCCGTTTCAGTGGCGTTGTTATGTTTGTTATTAGTCTGTATCGTCAGGTGAAGGTATTGAGGGATAATCCTTGAGAACGACACCTCGTATCTACTTTTCGAAGAGTGTTGGGAGGGTAGAAGGGGTGTTGGAGAGAGAGAGGGGAAGCTGTTGAAATGGCTTTGTTACCTTTTTTCAATCCACAGCAGCTTAAATCAACCTTTACTAGATTTCCTTGAATGGGAAAACACCATTAGGTGAATGGATTATTCTTTCATGCAATTGCGTTTTTCTCTGTTCTGCAAATGATCAAAATCCGGTAAACAAATGATTAATAAGGAAGGATATAATAAATAATAAGGTGAACATTATACGGTGCAGGGAAATTAGATGTTAAAATGTAGACAAGGATAACCAGTGACCGACAAAAGAACGGAGAAATAGAACAGCTGTAAATAGATAAACAAAAAAATCCGTGTGGTATTGAATGGACCAGACACCAACGAAAGGGCAGTGGTAGTAGGGGGTAAAAGAGTGAAGGCTGAGGCAGAAAGAAAAACATGAGGACAAAAAGTGTATAAGAAAATGGTTTAAGAGCCAAATTGTGTAAAAAGGAGAGAGAGAGAGAGAGAGAGAGAGAGAGAGAGAGAGAGATGGTGGTTAAGGGGAGGGTTTTAGTTTGTTTTCTACTCCTCCAGCAATCTTAAAATTTCACCCCCTTGACCCTCTTTCCAGATAAATTTGTACATTTTTCGGTAGAAAAATGTCCCGGCTGAAAGCCGGTTCCTCTTATATTACAGGCTCGCTATCGCTCGCCAGGATAAAATCGACACCTAAATGGCACGAAAGGTCTTAAAATTGACAGAAATGGGTCGAAAGTTTTTTAAATCGTCAACATAATGGGGCGAACGTCTTAAAATTAGAAAAGCAATGGGGCTAAACATGAGGGAGAAAGGAGTCAAGAAAAAAATCCCTCAAGTGGAAATATCCCCTTAACCCTTCCAAGACCCGACTACGCATTTCTGTTCTGTTTCTGGCTATTATTAGACGATTCTTGTATGGCAGTCGAGGGGGTTAATTGAGATAGTCATTACCCTTATAATTGAGATAGTCATTACCCTTATAATTGAGATAGTCATTACCCTTATAATTGAGATAGTCATTACCCTTATAATTGAGATAGTCATTACCCTTATAATTGAGATAGTCATTACCCTTATAATTGAGATAGTCATTACCCTTATAATTGAGATAGTCATTACCCTTATAATTGATATAGTCATTACCCTTATAATTGAGATAGTCATTACCCTTATTTAATTTTCATAAATCCTTCCTCATCTCTATAACATCGCATAATGATAGCCAGAATAAACTGTCAAAATGCGTCATAATCTTCAAAGCGTTAAATAATCTGCATTACACGAACACCAATTACGGAATTATTGTACAGCACGCTCTTTAACCCGTTCAGTACCGGTGCCATTCTTTAATTATATTCTGGCAATGACTAGACGATTTCATTCAGCCTAGGAAGGACCTCTAGCTAAGACTTCGAATTATCTCACTCAACCCTCTTAGGTACCACAGATCCTTCTTAAGCTGCTTAAAACCATCTAAATACAGCTAGAATAAAGTATAACACTGGTACAGAAAGGGTTAACTATGAACACACAACATGAAAGATAATTTTACAGAATAAAACAGATAACAAAAATTGAAACTAAACTAATTTTCAGAAATATAACAGTTAAGAAAAAATATAAAAAAAAAAATTGCTGAACAAATGTTTTGTCTTAGTTTACTCTCTAGATCTCCCTCAAACGCCCCCAAAATCCTCCCTCGAGATAGATTTTTACATTTTTCGAATAATGCCCCGGTCAGACGGTTCCTCCTAAATAACAGGCTTGAAATAGCTCACTGCGAGCAAATCGACACCTAAATGGCACAAAAGGTCTTAGAAAGTTGGGCGAAAGGTCTTAAAATCGCCAAACTAATGGGGCAAACATCTTAAAATCTAAAATAATAAAGGAGCTAAACGTGAGGGAAAAGGGGGTCCATAAAAGAAGACCCCTGTAAATATGGAATGGAATGGATGTTTATGGTGACGATTCGAAAAAGAAAAAAAAAGCAATACAGCGATCTACATTCATAAAGATATTTCACTTTACACTTTCAAGATCCGATAACCCTTCTTTTCCGTTTTCTGGCTATGATTAGACGATTTTTATCAGGGTAATCTGAATAAAGAAGTACAGTACATGTTGTATATCTTGGGTATATGGAAATCAGAGGGTTAATCGAGATAGTGTTTACCCCCTATAATTCCTACAGATCTTTCGAGAACTGTATAAAATCATATAATGCCAGCTAGAATAAACTGTAAAAATGCGTCATAATCTTCAAAGGGTTAAGAAAAGACCAGAACACTTTGATCTAATTATTAAAGGTCATATGTTTACCTATACTGTACCGGTGACGTCCTTATTATTATATTCTGGCAATTATTAGATGATTATATTAAGCTTAGGAAGGTCCTCTAACAATTAAGAGGCTATACACTATCTCAGTTCATCCTTTGAGCTACCACAGATCCTTCCTAAGCTGAATAAAATCGTCTAATAGTGTCCAGAATATGACAAATAAGGAAGCCACCGGTACTGACGGTACTGACTCCGAAAGGAGTTGAAATAGGGGAGCTATCCCCCCGCCAAAGGCGGCTTTCTAGGGCCTTTCCTAGCTGATGCTGAGAGGATTGGGTTCTAGTCATGTGGTGATGGGCTGGTCTATCAGAGTGAGAGCTGAGCGATCTCTGCCATACCCATAGCTTACTCTGACTGTTCCTTTTACTTATATATCTTCTAGATCTCAAGTGACGGCGTCTTTTCCGTGGATCGACCTCCCTACTGCCAACCTAAAATTTGGCAGATTGGGAGCCAAAGCGTCACAATTTTCCCTTGCCCCTCAACTTTCCCTTTATAATTGCTGAGGGGCACAGGGCCTTGGGTGGGGCTTTGGTTTCCCGGGCGTTTCCGCGCCCTCCTCAGCTCCCTGCCTTAAAGTGGCTTCGGTCACCTGGGTTTTGTTAATGGTAAGCAGGGAGGGTTTTGTGGGGGCGCTCTATGGCCTTGGCCTTGCTTGGGACCTTGGGGCTGTTCGGCCAGGCAGCCTGGGGAACAACAACAACAACAACAACAACCCTTCGAGTACCAGCGACGTGTGTTATCTTTTATTCTAGCTATATGTTGACGATATTATGTAGCTTCGGAAGGATCTGTGGTGGTTGAAAAGGTTGGTTGAAACACATTGAAGCCTTATTATTGCTAGAGGTCCTTCGTAAGCTGAATAAAATGGTCTAATCGTTAACAGAATATGATAAAAAGGATGTCCCTGGTACTGTATGGGTTAATAATTAAATCACAATTCTTCGTCTTTATCAACCCTCTGAAGATTATGACGGCTTTGGACACTTTATTCTGGCCATCATTAGGCGATTTTACGCAGCTGAGGAAGGGTCTGTGGGATATATAGGGGTTAAGGGGGGAGGGGGGAGACCTGCTTTTTTCTCTCTCCTTTTCTCTCTTTCTGTGGCTTGTATCCATTCGGTCCCATTCAGCCAACTGTTATAAGACGTTTATCCCCATCCAGGTGTCGATTTCTTCCTGGCGAGCGATCGCGAGCCAGGCGAAGACATTTTTCTATCGAAAAATGTACAAATTTAGCCTGTTGTCAAAAACGTGTTTAAAAATATGCTGGCTCGCGGGAAAAAAATCTGTATGGGCATAAACGTCTTAAAACAGTAGGCTGAATGGGGCCGAATGGATACAACCCAGAGAGAGATAGAAAAAAACGAGGTGGGCCCCCTTAATGGTCATAATGTTGATACACAATATATACCGAATTAATATCAGCCCACTCATGAACGCAAATACGCTGACAATATTGAAAGTTAATATCGGGCGCACTAAATAAAGGTGAACAAGTTACGATTTTTCATCATCAATATTTACACGTTGAGGGTTAGCGAGAGAGTCAGCGGGATACAGGTCAGTTCATCCATACTTCATTTCGCCTACACTTGCCTGCAATTTTAAGGAGGTTCCGGCTAAATTTTCTTAAGGTGTGATGGTTTGGAGGGGAGGGATTATTTTGCTCCCTAGACATCTATCAAGCATATAAAATACCACCCAAATAAAACTTCGTTCAAGACCTTTCGCCCCATTTATATACAAGTATGAAGACCTTTCCTGCCATTTAGGTGTCGACGTTTTCCTGGCGAACGATAGGACAATTTTCTACCGAAACATGCAAAATTTATCATGAAGGGGGATCGTGTTTATTTTATGTTTTACTTTTTTAAGCTTGATAGAGATCTAGGAAGCAAATTAAAAAAAAAATTAACCTTTTGAAGATTGCGACACATTTTTACATATTTTGTATTCAGTGTACGGAAGAATTTGTAGGAGATAGAGAATACATTATAATAGCTTTGACCCCTTTACTTCCTAAACATCCTTTCAAAATTGCATAAGATCGTCTAATGGTAGCCAGAATAAAATTTTAAAATGCGTACTCAAATACTGGGAATTACAGCCGTATTCTTAGACGTGTCATCCAGCCCATTATGAACGAATATATTGGAACCGAGTGCTATTTAATGGAAGGATACTTGAAATCTCGCAAGTTTTGAAAGCTAACCATTTATTTCGTCTTATTTCGTTCAATAGGGAATACAGTTTCACGGTAGGAAGGTTTAAGAATACGACCGTAAATTCCATCCTTTCTATCTCCTCCTTAGCATACCACACCCTTATGTCTCTTATATCCGATTTATATACCCCCATTTTAACCATTTGAAGATTATGACGCATTTTGAGTTTATTCTGGCTATCATTGAACGATTTAATATAGTTGAGGAAGGATCTGTGGGAATTATAAGGGTAAAGACGATCTCAATTAACCCTCTTACTTCCATAATTCCTTCTTGATCTGAATATAATCGCTCAATAATAGCCAGAAAACAGAAAGAAAGTGCGTCATCGGATCTTCAAAGAGTTTACCACTGATAATACTCCACACTTCATAATCACACATAAATGCTGGTAACTCATTTATATAACACCTGACACCTATCACCACCTCAGAGAATAAGAAAACCTATGGATGTTTACTGTTAAGTTAGACAAATAGGTTGTCACACTATCAAATATCAATTAATAAAAAATAGCAAGGTATTCAGCTTATAAAAGATTAACTTTATCATCTGTCTGTAGAATCAAACTTTTAGATGACTGCTCAGAGCGTTGCGACTGCCCAACGTATTAACACACACACACACACACACACCGCAGTAACTGTTGAATTGACATTTAATCTGCACTAAAATATTTCTTCATATGAATTTTTTTCACTTATATCCGAAATTTACTTTTACTTAGACTTATGCAGGTAATATCCTCCGTATTCATGTGTTTTGAAAATGTGACTGTAAACCTGAAACTAGAAAGTTTTAATTCTGTGCCATATAAATATGTAAAACAGCATTACCAGGATACAAACACATACATTTAGAAAAAGTTATTTATTAAGATTGAATTCAATTTTGAAGTGTAAACTCAAAGCGTAGATGAATAATCACGATCACTATTTACTTTCCGTAGCCGAAGCCACCGAAACCTCTGCCAAAACCTACTCCAACTCCACCACGGAAGCCTCCGAAGCCTCCTCCATGACGGAAACCAGGTTCGGGGTCAGCCTCGGCGCTCGGTGCAAGACTAGATAATAGTCGACAGTGAAGGGCATCAGCCATTCTTCCAACTACTCAGAGAAAAATAACGAGAGAGTTTGAGCCAGAGAAAGATATATATATATTTGATACCTAATTTAAATAACTACATTAATACATTTGTCTTATCTTGCCTTACATAAATATTTCAATTTTATGTACAGTAATAAACAAAACATAGATTTTTTAAGTCAATTACGGGTAAGAACAAAAATCTTAAATAGGATTATCAAGATGTAAACACATGAAATAAGAAAGATTTTGAAATTTTAATTTTAATACATTTTCGAAGTGCATACACAGAGTATTTGTGAAAACATAATATTCCACTTTGCTTCTTTACTTTCCGTAGCCATATCCACCAAAGCCTCGGCCGAATCCTCCTCCAAATCCACCACGGTGGCCTCCGAAGCCTCCTCCATGACGGAAACCAGGTTCGGGGTCAGCCTCGGCGCTCCTCTTGCCACGGTAACCACCATAGCCTCCGAAGCCTCCGTGGCCACCGAAGCCTCCACCAAAGCTGGAGCCATGGCCTCCAAATCCTCGTCTGAAGCCTGGGTCAGCCTCAGCGCTCCTCTTGCCACGGTAGCCACCGAAACCTCCGTGGCCGCCAAACCCACCGAAGCCTCCACCAAAGCCGGAGCCATGGCCTCCAAATCCTCGTCTGAAGCCTGGGTCAGCCTCGGCGCTCCTCTTGCCACGGTAGCCACCATAGCCACCAAAGCCTCCATGGCCACCAAACCCACCGAAGCCTCCACCAATGCCGACACCGTGGCCTCCAAATCCTCCACGGAAACCAGGGTCAGCTTCTGGCTGAGGCTCAGCGCTGCCGGTGACGGCCAACACCACCACCATGACGGCGGCGGACAGCAGCTGTAAGAAAAATAAATCAAATTATATGTTTAATCTTACTTTCTATCGTTAAATTGATAACACATTTGATGCTTGGAAAGCAAAGTGAATATATGGATAGAGTAAGTCAAAAGATGCAATATTGTCTATCTCGTCCTACCAAGGAATCAAAACTATTTATACATTTAAAGTTATATAGAAATAATTAAAAATCCTGAGAAATACACCGAGTAAGAGATGGAAAATCTGTTTGAAAGAGGGTGGAAGACAGGTTGATCTGTATTTGGTGGGAAACTGATAATGGTGGAGAGCGGGATGATGATGATGATTAAAGTGCTCCACAAAATAATTATATTTGTTATGCAGGAATGGCAAACTGGTGAGGTCGCAAGTATTCATTAGAAAGCTGAATATGTAAACATTTTTTTTTTTTTTTTTTTTTAAAGAATAGTGATAATTATTAAGCAAATATCATGCGCAATTAACAAACTAAGTCATTGGCTACAAATAAGTATATTGGAATTTAGGCAGACACCTACTTTAGTTTCATCCCATTCAATAAGTGTATTTTAAATAATTAGGTGACATCTAAATGTGCACTCAAACTTTAACCACTGATATAAACATAATTCTAAGTTTCCTCCGTTCGGTAATAGGCTTTTATAGAAGATATAAAAACAATATTCAAATTTACCGTTTTTTGTTTAGATTTTAGTGTAAACATTATTTATATACGAACATAGACAAAATCCTTAGCATTACAAACATATAACCCCTTCTGTGCCTGTGACGTCTTTTCAATTTCATTCTGGTTACACCTACACGATTTTATGAAGATTGGACAAGGTATATGGTAGCTAACGCGGTTTATAGAGGTAGTCTGTAGCCTTTTAATGAGTAGACGTCCTTCCTAAGCTGAATGCAATTGTTTAATAGTTGCCAGAGTGTAATGAAAAGGATGTTACTGGTACTGACTGGGTTAAGATTCTACATTATTATAATCTCGGTCTTACTAGAGACTTCATGGTGAGTGAGTGAGGGAATGAGTGATGATGATGCCCCTCCAGCCCCTCCTTATATACCTGCAGCCTATCTGTGAGGTGGGGAGTGATAAGGTCTGGAGATAAACGAGGACAACAACACAACCAAGTGACCTCCACTGTGACTCCATGACACCAACATTTTAGCAAGACCTTGCCACCCCCGCTGTCATGGCGGCCCCACAGGTATATAAGGTTCCAGTTCCATTCTCCAGCCTCACCGAACACCATGAAGTCTATGGTGAGTCTACACCAGTGTAACACAGGGCCGGTGGGCTACACAAGTCACAGTAAAGTACACTGTTCTGCAATGTTTACCACATTTGGTATTCATTTGGAAATTCCTGGCTTAGATTACTGGGTAGGACAAGGTAGTGTCCTAGCAACAAATGCATTTATTCACCTACGTTATCTGTCTATTCACTTTGCTTGTCATGCAATAAATGTTTTATCCCCTCGAGGATAGAATTAAGCAAAATAGAAATGAGAATATTAAAACATTTTCCTTACAGCTGCTGTCCGCCGCCGTGGTGGTGGTGGTATTGGCCGTCACCGGCAGCGCTGAGCCTCAGCCAGAAGCTGACCCTGGTTTCCGTGGAGGATTTGGAGGCCACGGTGTCGGCTTTGGTAGAGGCTTCGGTGGGTTTGGTGGCCACGGAGGCTTTGGTGGCTACCGTGGCAAGAGGAGCGCCGAGGCTGACCCAGGCTTCAGACGAGGATTTGGAGGCAATGGCTTCGGCTTTGGTGGAGGCTTCGGTGGGTTTGGTGGCCATGGAGGTTTCGGTGGCTACCGTGGCAAGAGGAGCGCTGAAGCTGACCCAGGTTTCCGAGGAGGATTTGGAGGCCATGGCTCCGGCTTTGGTGGAGGCTTCGGTGGCCACAGAGGCTTCGGAGGACATGGTGGGTACCGTGGCAAGAGGAGCGCCGAGGCTGACCCCGAACCTGGTTTCCGTCATGGAGGAGGCTTCGGAGGCTTCCGTGGTGGATTTGGAGGAGGATTCGGCCGAGGCTTTGGGGGACATGGCTACGGAAAGTAGAGATTAATTGAACCTGTGACTTATAAGCATCTGTCACTGAAGTGTAAACATATTCAATAAATTACATATATGTTTGAAATGAAGAAAGCATTTTCTATACCCCATTCATTACATTTTCTATCCTTCATCAATATTACCAAAATATTATTGTTTCTATTATGATTACTGTGGCATAAAAATTTCGTCAAGTACAAGGCAACCTTATATAATGTTTTAAAAATGTATGTAAACTAATTATGGAACTTACAAACGAAGTTTTAGTTCTTGTAAATACATGACCTCTAAGCCATTCAATACAATGCTATAACTATATTAATTTAGAAGTCGGATGTTTTAAAAATTACGAATGTTACATCTCTAAAGCATTTACCATTCAATACCATTGACGTATTTTGTATTTGATTTCAGCTACATGTAGACGATTTTATGAAGCTTAGGAAGGATTAATTAAGGTAGTCTGTAATCTTTTAACTGGTAGACATCCTTCCTAAGTTGAATAAAACCATATAATAGTTGCCAGAATATAATAAAAAGGAATCTATCGGTACATAATGGGTTAAGATGATACCGAATCTTAACATGGGATTTTTTTTCAATAACAAAACAAAAAAAACATTGCAGAAGAGATAAAAAGCTGCAATAGATTTATGTGCACAAGGATTATTTTTGTATAGTAAGGATGGTGTCGGGATGAACTGCCATGGAGCGATTAACCCCTTCAGCACGATGACATATTTTTCAGCATATTCAAGTTTACATTAGACGATTTTCTTTAGCATATAATCTACCTCCAAGACTCAAAGGGGTAAATACGATCTCAAAAACGCCTCAGAATAACATTGGTCCTTCTTAAACTACATAAAATCGTCTAATTGTAGCCAGAATCAAAGGTAGTCTACCCATACAATTCCCAAAGAACCATCTTAAACTGTAACAAATCGTCTAATGATAGCCAGAATAAACTGTCATAATGCGTCACAATCTTCACAGAGTTAATTTTACCTAAACCAAGTCTCCCTCTCGCCTCAGCTCAGATTACAGTAAAGATATTGTTAAGAACAGCAATCGTTTTCTTTGGACGCTATTTTGGCGCTGTATATGACCACTTGCGAGTTTCGATCTATAAGGAAGTTGGAGCTGTAGACATCGATATTTACCAGAATTACCAGCTACAATACGGTTGTAATACATTCATAAATACATAAAGCTCAATTCAACATACTTTTCATCAATCAGAAACCTACATTACAATTGCATTTCGGTTTGATAGCGATGTTTAAGTCTCCAACTTCCTCATAGCCTGAAACTCGCAAGTAACAATGATATTATATTTTTGATCATGTTGAATTGAGATTTAACCTTTTCTGTACCGGCGACGTCTTTTTATTATTATTCTAGCGATAATTAAACGATTTTGCGCAGTATAACCCTTTCTATAACGGCGACGTATTTTTAATTGTATTCTAGCTTTATTTAGAGGACTTTGTGCAGTTTATGAAGGATCTGTGGTAGTGAAAAAGGTTTGGTGAGATAGGTCAAATCCTATTAATTGCCGGAGGCCCTATTTAAACTCAATAATATCGTCTAATAGTAGCCAGAATAAATATATATAAAGACGCCAGCGGTACAGCAAGGGCTAATAACCACAGTGTATATCCCGTATCAGTATTGCCTAGTGTTTATTATGATTGAATATTTACCATTTCAGTACCAGTGTCATTCTTTTAAATATATTCTGACTACTATTAAACGATTGCATTCAGTTTTTAAAAAGGCCCCCAGCAAATAAGAGGCTTCAAACTAACTCACTTATCCCATTCCACTACCACACATCCTTCTGACGGTACAAACAATCGGCCAAATTAAAAAACGTCGCCGGTACACAAGGGGTTAATCGCCGGTCCAGAAGGGGTTAATTGGCGGTACAGAAGGGGTTAAGATTGATTGCTAAGAGAGTCTAATAACACCAGTGACACCAATATGGCGAAGGTTGGTAGATCTCTGTTACTATGGGGTCTCTCTATCTTATACCACATATCAAAACTTATTTATGAGAAAATTGGCCAAACTTAGGACTCCTATTTTGTTTCCAAGTGTTATATATATATTGTACTTAAATTAATCTTCTTAACCTATTGTACGTATTTCGGGGTCTTATATGATCAGTTCAAAGAGTCAATGGGTCAAAATTTGTGTCGTACAGTGTACTACAGCCACCTTCTCAAGAAAGATGTGTGGATATCAATATCCTTCGAGTCAGGTTTAGAAACTATGGAGATGAAAACGGTACATCAGTTTTGTTTTTGTTTTTCACCTATTTTCTCATAATATTAATTGTGACATGTGACCTTTAGTCACATTAAAACTCAGTCAACCAGGGCATTGAGTTGAGATGCTACAAAATCCGAGCTTTGAGCTCGGAGTGAGCAACAGTCTGCAAAAGCAACTTGTAATTTGTTCCATACATTAATCATACAGATTGATTTTTGTGCTTCATGCAACTTGAAAAAACTTTAACTTTCTTGTTCTATGATTATGAAGGAGACAAAACGCAAAGACAATTTGCAAGACTAGATAATAGTCGACAGTGAAGGGCATCAGCCATTCTTCCAACTACTCAGAGAAAAGTAACGAGAGAGTTTGAGCCAGAGAAAGATATATATTTGATACCTAATTTAAATAACTACATTAATACATTTGTCTTATCTTGCCTTACATTAATATTTCAATTTTATGTACAGTAATAAACAAAACATAGATTTTTTAAGTCAATTAGGGGTAAGAACAAAAATCTTAAATAGGATTATCAAGATGTAAACACATGAAATAAGAAAGATTTTGAAATTTTAATTTTAATACATTTTCGAAGTGCATACACAGAGTATTTGTGAAAACATAATATTCCACTTTGCTTCTTTACTTTCCGTAGCCATATCCACCAAAGCCTCGGCCGAATCCTCCTCCAAATCCACCACGGTGGCCTCCGAAGCCTCCTCCATGACGGAAACCAGGTTCGGGGTCAGCCTCGGCGCTCCTCTTGCCACGGTAACCACCATAGCCTCCGAAGCCTCCGTGGCCACCGAAGCCTCCACCAAAGCCGGAGCCATGGCCTCCAAATCCTCGTCTGAAGCCTGGGTCAGCCTCAGCGCTCCTCTTGCCACGGTAGCCACCGAAACCTCCGTGGCCGCCAAACCCACCGAAGCCTCCACCAAAGCCGGAGCCATGGCCTCCAAATCCTCGTCTGAAGCCTGGGTCAGCCTCGGCGCTCCTCTTGCCACGGTAGCCACCATAGCCACCAAAGCCTCCATGGCCACCAAACCCACCGAAGCCTCCACCAAAGCCGACACCGTGGCCTCCAAATCCTCTATGGAAACCAGGTTCAGCTTCTGGCTGAGGCTCAGCGCTGCCGGTGATAGCCAACACCACCACCACCACGGCGGCGGACAGCAGCTGTAGGAGGACATGAAGGGGTTGCTTTGAAATTTATTTAAGAGTCTAACATGGGCTTCGACATCATTAGACGATGGTGCACTAAGGGTGTACATTATCATGATACATACTGTATGTAATTCAAGTGATACTTGGAAATTAAGCTAAATTTGTGCATAATCATCTAGCTTTATGTCAAGAAAATTTAAATAACAGGGTTAATAACATTTTAAATCATATATATTCCTGATTTTCAAAGAAAAAATATACATAACCACGAATACTTGATGCCCATATGGCTAAACTATAAGTAAGCCGAAAACTAAATGGAAGCTTCATCACATCGAATGCAAACAGAAATATGATATACAGTACGTTATACAAGTATTAAATGGTCTATATTCGAAGTACTTGCTAATGTTTTATATTAGAATATTTTAACAAAATAAGACTGCACAATGTTGTTAGCAAAAGGGTGACACCACAAACAATATAAGCAGTAAATTTGAAGAAAGTTATGAGTAATTATAAACACTACTGTCTCAACTACAAGATAATAATTTTGATCTTACAAGAGACTTCATGGTGAGTCAGTGAACGAGTGAGTGATGATGATGTCCCTGCAGCCTCTCCTTATATACCTGTATGTGTGAGGCTGGGAGTGACAAGTTCTGGAGATAAACGAGAACAACAACACAACCAAGTGACCTCTACTGTGACTCCATGACACCAACATTTTACCAAGACCTTGCCACCCCTGCTGTCACAGGTATATAAGGTGACGGGCTGCCTCAGTCTACACCAGTCCCACTCTACAGCCCCACCCAACACCATGAAGTCTATGGTGAGTCTACACCAGTGTAACACAGGTCCGGTGGGCTACAGAAGTCACAGTAAAGTACACTGTTCTGCAATGTTTACCACATTTGGTATTCATTTGGAAATTCCTGGCTTAGATTACTGGGTAGGACAAGGTAGTGTCCTAGCAACAAATGCATTTATTCACCTTCGTTATCTGTCTATTCACTTTGCTTGTCATGCAATAAATGTTTTATCCCCTCGAGGGTAGAATTAAGCAAAATAGAAATCTATCTATCTATCTATTGCCCGACGCCGTGATCCCCGAAGGGGTGGCCACGAACGAACCGCCCCCATGCACCTCTGTCCCCAGTCAGTCGACGCCCCACCCCCCAACCAGCACCGCCTTCGTTCATGTACTTCCTCACTCCATCCTTCCACCTCATATTCGGTCTACCTCTCCCTCTCTGTCCCTCCACCTCGCTCCACCTCGCAAAATAGAAATGAGAATTTTAAAACATTTTCCTTACAGCTGCTGTCCGCCGCCGTGGTGGTGGTGGTATTGGCCGTCACCGGCAGCGCTGAGCCTCAGCCAGAAGCTGACCCTGGTTTCCGTGGAGGATTTGGAGGCCACGGTGTCGGCTTTGGTAGAGGCTTCGGTGGGTTTGGTGGCCACGGAGGCTTTGGTGGCTACCGTGGCAAGAGGAGCGCCGAGGCTGATCCAGGCTTCAGACGAGGATTTGGAGGCAATGGCTTCGGCTTTGGTGGAGGCTTCGGTGGGTTTGGTGGCCATGGAGGTTTCGGTGGCTACCGTGGCAAGAGGAGCGCTGAAGCTGACCCAGGTTTCCGAGGAGGATTTGGAGGCCATGGCTCCGGCTTTGGTGGAGGCTTCGGTGGCCACAGAGGCTTCGGAGGACATGGTGGGTACCGTGGCAAGAGGAGCGCCGAGGCTGACCCCGAACCTGGTTTTCGTCATGGAGGAGGCTTCGGAGGCTTCCGTGGTGGATTTGGAGGAGGATTCGGCCGAGGCTCTGGTGGATATGGCTACGGAAAGTAGAGATTAATTGAACCTGTGACTTATAAACATCTGTCACTGATGTGTAAACATATTCAATAAATTACATATATGTTTGAAATGAAGAAAGCATTTTCTATACCCCATTCATTACATTTTCTATCCTTCATCAATATTACCAAAATATTATTGTTTCTATTATGATTACTGTGGCATAAAAATTTCGTCAAGTACAAGGCAACCTTATATAATGTTTTAAAAATGTATGTAAACTAATTATGGAACTTACAAACGAAGTTTTAGTTCTTGTAAATACATGACCTCTAAGCCATTCAATACAATGCTATAACTATATTAATTTAGAAGTCGGATGTTTTAAAAATTACGAATGTTACATCTCTAAAGCATTTACCATTCAATACCATTGACGTATTTTGTATTTGATTTCAGCTACATGTAGACGATTTTATGAAGCTTAGGAAGGATTAATTAAGGTAGTCTGTAATCTTTTAACTGGTAGACATCCTTCCTAAGTTGAATAAAACCATATAATAGTTGCCAGAATATAATAAAAAGGAATCTATCGGCACATAATGGGTTAAGATGATACCGAATCTTAGCATGGGATTTTTATTCAATAACAAAACAAAAAAAACCCATTGCAGAAGAGATATAAAGCTGCAATAGATTTATGTGCACAAGGATTATTTTTGTATAGTAAGGATGGTGTCGGGATGAACTGCCATGGAGCGATTAACCCGTTCAGCACGATGACCTATTGTTCAGCATATTCAAGTTTACATTAGACGATTTTCTTTAGCATATAATCTACCTCCAAGACTCAAAGGGGTAAATACGATCTCAAAAAAGCCTCAGAATAACATTGGTCCTTCTTAAACTACATAAAATCGTCTAAATGTAGCCAGAATCAAAGGTAGTCTACCCATACAATTCCCAAAGAACCATCTTTAACTGTAACAAATCGTCTAATGATAGCCAGAATAAACTGTCATAATGCGTCACAATCTTCACAGAGTTAATTTACCTAAACCAAGTCTCCCTCTCGCCTCAGCTCAGATTACAGTAAAGATATTGTTAAGAACAGCAATCGTTTTCTTTGGACGCTATTTTGGCGCTGTATATGACCACTTGCGAGTTTCGATCTATAAGGAAGTTGGAGCTGTAGACATCGATATTTACCAGAATTACCAGCTACAATACGGTTGTAATACATTCATAAATACATAAAGCTCAATTCAACATACTTTTCATCAATCAGAAACCTACATTACAATTGCATTTCGGTTTGATAGCGATGTTTAAGTCTCCAACTTCCTCATAGCCTGAAACTCGCAAGTAACAATGATATTATATTTTTGATCATGTTGAATTGAGATTTAACCTTTTCTGTACCGGCGACGTCTTTTTATTATTATTCTAGCGATAATTAAACGATTTTGCGCAGTATAACCCTTTCTATAACGGCGACGTATTTTTAATTGTATTCTAGCTTTATTTAGAGGACTTTGTGCAGTTTATGAAGGATCTGTGGTAGTGAAAAAGGTTTGGTGAGATAGGTCAAAGCCTATTAATTGCCGGAGGCCCTATTTAAACTCAATAAAATCGTCTAATAGTATCCAGAACAAATATATATAAAGACGCCAGCGGTACAGCAAGGGCTAATAACCACAGTGTATATCCCGTATCAGTATTGCCTAGTGTTTATTATGATTGAATATTTACCATTTCAGTACCAGTGTCATTCTTTTAAATATATTCTGGCTACTATTAAACGATTGCATTCAGTTTTTAAAAAGACCCCCAGCAAATAAGAGGCTTCAAACTAACTCACTTATCCCATTCCACTACCACACATCCTTCTGACGGTACAAACAATCGGCCAAATTAAAAAATGTCGCCGGTACACAAGGGGTTAATCGCCGGTCCAGAAGGGGTTAATTGGCGGTACAGAAGGGGTTAAGACTGAGTGCTAAGAGAGTCTAATAACACCAGTGACACCAATATGGCGAAGGTTGGTAGATCTCTGTTACTATGGGGTCTCTCTATCTTATACCACATAATTATCAAAACTTATTTATGAGAAAATTGGCCAAACTTAGGACTCCTAGTTTGTTTCCAAGTGTTATATATATATATTGTACTTAAATTAATCTTCTTAACCTATTGTACGTATTTCGGGGTCTTATATGATCAGTTCAAAGAGTCAATGGGTAAAAATTTGTGTCGTACAGTGTACTACAGCCACCTTCTCAAGAAAGATGTGTGGATATCAATATCCTTCGAGTCAGGTTTAGAAACTATGGAGATGAAAACGGTACATCAGTTTTGTTTTTGTTTTTCACCTATTTTCTCATAACATTAATTGTGACATGTGATCTTTAGTCACATTAAAACTCAGTCAACCAGGGCATTGAGTTGAGATGCTACAAAATCCGAGCTTTTGAGCTCGGAGTGAGCAACAGTCTGCAAAAGCAACTTGTAATTTGTTCCATACATTAATCATTCAGATTGATTTTTGTGCTTCATGCAACTTGAAAAAACTTTAACTTTCTTGTTCTATGATTATGAAGGAGACAAAACGCAAAGACAATTTGCAAGACTTGATAATAGTCGACAGTGAAGGACATCAGCCATTCTTCCAACTACTCAGAGAAAAATAACGAGAGAGTTTGAGCCAGAGAAAGATATATATATTTGATACCTAATTTAAATAACTACATTAATACATTTGTCTTATCTTGCCTTACATAAATATTTCAATTTTATGTACAGTAATAAACAAAACATAGATTTGTTAAGTCAATTAGGGGTAAGAACAAAAATCTTAAATAGGATTATCAAGATGTAAACACATGAAATAAGAAAGATTTTGAAATTTTAATTTTAATACATTTTCGAAGTGCATACACAGAGTATTTGTGAAAACATAATATTCCACTTTGCTTCTTTACTTTCCGTAGCCATATCCACCAAAGCCTCGGCCGAATCCTCCTCCAAATCCACCACTGTGGCCTCCGAAGCCTCCTCCATGACGGAAACCAGGTTCGGGGTCAGCCTCGGCGCTCCTCTTGCCACGGTAACCACCATAGCCTCCGAAGCCTCCGTGGCCACCGAAGCCTCCACCAAAGCCGGAGCCATGGCCTCCAAATCCTCGTCTGAAGCCTGGGTCAGCCTCAGCGCTCCTCTTGCCACGGTAGCCACCGAAACCTCCGTGGCCGCCAAACCCACCGAAGCCTCCACCAAAGCCGGAGCCATGGCCTCCAAATCCTCGTCTGAAGCCTGGGTCAGCCTCGGCGCTCCTCTTGCCACGGTAGCCACCATAGCCGCCACCAAAGCCTCCATGGCCACCAAACCCACCGAAGCCTCCACCAAAGCCGACACCGTGGCCTCCAAATCCTCTACGGAAACCAGGTTCAGCTTCTGGCTGAGGCTCAGCGCTGCCGGTGATAGCCAACACCACCACCACCACGGCGGCGGACAGCAGCTGTAGGAGGACATGAAGGGGTTGCTTTGAAATTTATTTAAGAGTCTAACATGGGCTTCGACATCATTAGACGATGGTGCACTAAGGGTGTACATTATCAGGATACATACTGTATGTAATTCAAGTGATACTTGGAAATTAAGCTAAATTTGTGCATAATCATCTAGCTTTATGTCAAGAAAATTTAAATAACAGGGTTAATAACATTTTAAATCAAATATATTCCTGATTTTCAAAGAAAAAATATACATAACCACGAATACTTGATGCCCATATGGCTAAACTATAAGTAAGCCGAAACCTAAATGGAAGCTTCATCACATCGAATGCAAACAGAAATATGATATACAGTACGTTATACAAGTATTAAATGGTCTATATTCGAAGTACTTGCCAATGTTTTATATTAGAATATTTTAACAAAATAAGACTGCACAATGTTGTTAGCAAAAGGGTGACACCACAAACAATATAAGCAGTAAATTTGAAGAAAGTTATGAGTAATTATAAACACTACTGTCTCAACTACAAGATAATAATTTTGATCTTACAAGAGACTTCATGGTGAGTCAGTGAACGAGTGAGTGATGATGATGTCCCTGCAGCCTCTCCTTATATACCTGTATGTGTGAGGCTGGGAGTGACAAGTTCTGGAGATAAACGAGAACAACAACACAACCAAGTGACCTCTACTGTGACTCCATGACACCAACATTTTACCAAGACCTTGCCACCCCTGCTGTCACAGGTATATAAGGTGACGGGCTGCCTCAGTCTACACCAGTCCCACTCTACAGCCCCACCCAACACCATGAAGTCTATGGTGAGTCTAAACCAGTGTAAGACAGGTCCGGTGGGCTACAGAAGTCACAGTAAAGTACACTGTTCTGCAATGTTTACCACATTTGGTATTCATTTGGAAATTCCTGGCTTAGATTACTGGGTAGGACAAGGTAGTGTCCTAGCAACAAATGCATTTATTCACCTACGTTATCTGTCTATTCACTTTGCTTGTCATGCAATAAATGTTTTATCCCCTCGAGGGTAGAATTAAGCAAAATAGAAATCTATCTATCTATCTATTGCCCGACGCCGTGATCCCCGAAGGGGTGGCCACGAACGAACCGCCCCCATGCACCTCTGTCCCCAGTCAGTCGACGCCCCACCCCCCAACCAGCACCGCCTTCGTTCATGTACTTCCTCACTCCATCCTTCCACCTCATATTCGGTCTAACTCTCCCTCTCTGTCCCTCCACCTCGCAAAATAGAAATGAGAATTTTAAAACATTTTCCTTACAGCTGCTGTCCGCCGCCGTGGTGGTGGTGGTATTGGCCGTCACCGGCAGCGCTGAGCCTCAGCCAGAAGCTGACCCTGGTTTCCGTGGAGGATTTGGAGGCCACGGTGTCGGCTTTGGTAGAGGCTTCGGTGGGTTTGGTGGCCACGGAGGCTTTGGTGGCTACCGTGGCAAGAGGAGCGCCGAGGCTGACCCAGGCTTCAGACGAGGATTTGGAGGCAATGGCTTCGGCTTTGGTGGAGGCTTCGGTGGGTTTGGTGGCCATGGAGGTTTCGGTGGCTACCGTGGCAAGAGGAGCGCTGAAGCTGACCCAGGTTTCCGAGGAGGATTTGGAGGCCATGGCTCCGGCTTTGGTGGAGGCTTCGGTGGCCACAGAGGCTTCGGAGGACATGGTGGGTACCGTGGCAAGAGGAGCGCCGAGGCTGACCCCGAACCTGGTTTTCGTCATGGAGGAGGCTTCGGAGGCTTCCGTGGTGGATTTGGAGGAGGATTCGGCCGAGGCTCTGGTGGATATGGCTACGGAAAGTAGAGATTAATTGAACCTGTGACTTATAAACATCTGTCACTGATGTGTAAACATATTCAATAAATTACATATATGTTTGAAATGAAGAAAGCATTTTCTATACCCCATTCATTACATTTTCTATCCTTCATCAATATTACCAAAATATTATTGTTTCTATTATGATTACTGTGGCATAAAAATTTCGTCAAGTACAAGGCAACCTTATATAATGGTTTAAATATGTATGTAAACTAATTATGGAACTTACAAACGAAGTTTTAGTTCTTGTAAATACATGACCTCTAAGCCATTCAATACAATGCTATAACTATATTAATTTAGAAGTCGGATGTTTTAAAAATTACGAATGTTACATCTCTAAAGCATTTACCATTCAATACCATTGACGTATTTTGTATTTGATATCAGCTACATGTAGACGATTTTATGAAGCTTAGGAAGGATTAATTAAGGTAGTCTGTAATCTTTTAACTGGTAGACATCCTTCCTAAGTTGAATAAAACCATATAATAGTTGCCTGAATATAATAAAAAGGAATCTATCGGCACATAATGGGTTAAGATGATACCGAATCTTAACATGGGATTTTTGTTCAATAACAAAACAAAAAAAAACATTGCAGAAGATATATAAAGCTGCAATAGATTTATGTGCACAAGGATTATTTTTGTATAGTAAGGATGGTGTCGGGATGAACTGCCATGGAGCGATTAACCCCTTCAGCACGATGCCATATTTTTCAGCATATTCAAGTTTACATTAGACGATTTTCTTTAGCATATAATCTACCTCCAAGACTCAAAGGGGTAAATACGATCTCAAAAAAGCCTCAGAATAACATTGGTCCTTCTTAAACTACATAAAATCGTCTAATTGTAGCCAGAATCAAAGGTAGTCTACCCATACAATTCCCAAAGAACCATCTTAAACTGTAACAAATCGTCTAATGATAGCCAGAATAAACTGTCATAATGCGTCACAATCTTCACAGAGTTAATTTTACCTAAACCAAGTCTCCCTCTCGCCTCAGCTCAGATTACAGTAAAGATATTGTTAAGAACAGCAATCGTTTTCTTTGGACGCTATTTTGGCGCTGTATATGACCACTTGCGAGTTTCGATCTATAAGGAAGTTGGAGCTGTAGACATCGATATTTACCAGAATTACCAGCTACAATACGGTTGTAATACATTCATAAATACATAAAGCTCAATTCAACATACTTTTCATCAATCAGAAACCTACATTACAATTGCATTTCGGTTTGATAGCGATGTTTAAGTCTCCAACTTCCTCATAGCCTGAAACTCGCAAGTAACAATGATATTATATTTTTGATCATGTTGAATTGAGATTTAACCTTTTCTGTACCGGCGACGTCTTTTTATTATTATTCTAGCGATAATTAAACGATTTTGCGCAGTATAACCCTTTCTATAACGGCGACGTATTTTTAATTGTATTCTAGCTTTATTTAGAGGACTTTGTGCAGTTTATGAAGGATCTGTGGTAGTGAAAAAGGTTTGGTGAGATAGGTCAAATCCTATTAATTGCCGGAGGCCCTATTTAAACTCAATAAAATCGTCTAATAGTAGCCAGAATAAATATATATAAAGACGCCAGCGATACAGCAAGGGCTAATAACAACAGTATATCCCGTATCAGTATTGCCTAGTGTTTATTATGATTGAATATTTACCATTTCAGTACCAGTGTCATTCTTTTAAATATAATCTGACTACTATTAAACGATTGCATTCAGTTTTTAAAAAGGCTCCCAGCAAATAAGAGGCTTCAAACTAACTCGCTTATCCCATTCCACTACCACACATCCTTCTGACGGTACAAACAATCGGCCAAATTAAAAAACGTCGCCGGTACACAAGGGGTTAATCGCCGGTCCAGAGGGGGTTAATTGGCGGTACAGAAGGGGTTAAGATTGAGTGCTAAGAGAGTCTAATAACACCAGTGACACCAATATGGCGAAGGTTGGTAGATCTCTGTTACTATGGGGTCTCTCTATCTTATACCACATATCAAAACTTATTTATGAGAAAATTGGCCAAACTTAGGACTCCTATTTTGTTTCCAAGTGTTATATATATATATTGTACTTAAATTAATCTTCTTAACCTATTGTACGTATTTCGGGGTCTTATATGATCAGTTCAAAGAGTCAATGGGTCAAAATTTGTGTCGAACAGTGTACTACAGCCACCTTCTCAAGAAAGATGTGTGGATATCAATATCCTTCGAGTCAGGTTTAGAAACTATGGAGATGAAAACGGTACATCAGTTTTGTTTTTGTTTTTCAGCTATTTTCTCATAATATTAATTGTGACATGTGACCTTTAGTCACATTAAAACTCAGTCAACCAGGGCATTGAGTTGAGATGCTACAAAATCCGAGCTTTTGAGCTCGGAGTGAGCAACAGTCTGCAAAAGCAACTTGTAATTTGTTCCATACATGAATCATTCAGATTGATTTTTGTGCTTCATGCAACTTGAAAAATCTTTAACTTTCTTGTTCTATGATTATGAAGGAGACAAAACGCAAAGACAATTTGCAAGACTAGATAATAGTCGACAGTGAAGGGCATCAGCCATTTTTCCAACTACTCAGAGAAAAGTAACGAGAGTTTGAGCCAGAGAAAGATATATATATTTGATACCTAATTTAAATAACTACATTAATACATTTGTCTTATCTTGCCTTACATAAATATTTCAATTTTATGTACAGTAATAAACAAAACATAGATTTTTTAAGTCAATTAGGGGTAAGAACAAAAATCTTAAATAGGATTATCAAGATGTAAACACATGAAATAAGAAAGATTTTGAAATTTTAATTTTAATACATTTTCGAAGTACATACACAGAGTATTTGTGAAAACATAATATTCCACTTTGCTTCTTTACTTTCCGTAGCCATATCCACCAAAGCCTCGGCCGAATCCTCCTCCAAATCCACCACGGTGGCCTCCGAAGCCTCCTCCATGACGGAAACCAGGTTCGGGGTCAGCCTCGGCGCTCCTCTTGCCACGGTAACCACCATAGCCTCCGAAGCCTCCGTGGCCACCGAAGCCTCCACCAAAGCCGGAGCCATGGCCTCCAAATCCTCGTCTGAAGCCTGGGTCAGCCTCAGCGCTCCTCTTGCCACGGTAGCCACCGAAACCTCCGTGGCCGCCAAACCCACCGAAGCCTCCACCAAAGCCGGAGCCATGGCCTCCAAATCCTCGTCTGAAGCCTGGGTCAGCCTCGGCACTCCTCTTGCCACGGTAGCCACCATAGCCGCCACCAAAGCCTCCATGGCCACCAAACCCACCGAAGCCTCCACCAAAGCCGACACCGTGGCCTCCAAATCCTCCACGGAAACCAGGTTCAGCTTCTGGCTGAGGCTCAGCGCTGCCGGTGATAGCCAACACCACCACCACGGCGGCGGACAGCAGCTGTAGGAGGACATGAAGGGGTTGCTTTGAAATTTATTTAAGAGTCTAACATGGGCTTCGACATCATTAGACGATGGTGCACTAAGGGTGTACATTATCAGGATACATACTGTATGTAATTCAAGTGATACTTGGAAATTAAGCTAAATTTGAGCATAATCATCTAGCTGTATGTCAAGAAAATTTAAATAACAGGGTTAATAACATTTTAAATCATATATATTCCTGATTTTCAAAGAAAAAATATATATAACCACGAACACTTGATGCCCATATGGCTAAACTATAAGTAAGCCGAAAACTAAATGGAAGCTTCATCACATCGAATGCAAACAGAAATATGAGATACAGTACGTTATACAAGTATTAAATGGTCTATATTCGAAGTACTTGCCAATGTTTTATATTAGAATATTTTAACAAAATAAGACTGCACAATGTTGTTAGCAAAAGGGTGACACCACAAACAATATAAGCAGTAAATTTGAAGAAAGTTATGAGTAATTATAAACACTACTGTCTCAACTACAAGATAATAATTTTGATCTTACAAGAGACTTCATGGTGAGTCAGTGAACGAGTGAGTGATGATGATGTCCCTGCAGCCTCTCCTTATATACCTGTATGTGTGAGGCTGGGAGTGACAAGTTCTGGAGATAAACGAGAACAACAACACAACCAAGTGACCTCTACTGTGACTCCATGACACCAACATTTTACCAAGACCTTGCCACCCCTGCTGTCACAGGTATATAAGGTGACGGGCTGCCTCAGTCTACACCAGTCCCACTCTACAGCCCAACCCAACACCATGAAGTCTATGGTGAGTCTACACCAGTGTAACACAGGTCCGGTGGGCTACAGAAGTCACAGTAAAGTACACTGTTCTGCAATGTTTACCACATTTGGTATTCATTTGGAAATTCCTGGCTTAGATTACTGGGTAGGACAAGGTAGTGTCCTAGCAACAAATGCATTTATTCACCTGCGTTATCTGTCTATTCACTTTGCTTGTCATGCAATAAATGTTTTATCCCCTCGAGGGTAGAATTAAGCAAAATAGAAATCTATCTATCTATCTATTGCCCGACGCCGTGATCCCCGAAGGGGTGGCCACGAACGAACCGCCCCCATGCACCTCTGTCCCCAGTCAGTCGACGCCCCACCCCCCAACCAGCACCGCCTTCGTTCATGTACTTCCTCACTCCATCCTTCCACCTCATATTCGGTCTACCTCTCCCTCTCTGTCCCTCCACCTCGCTCCACCTCGCAAAATAGAAATGAGAATTTAAAAACATTTTCCTTACAGCTGCTGTCCGCCGCCGTGGTGGTGGTGGTATTGGCCGTCACCGGCAGCGCTGAGCCTCAGCCAGAAGCTGACCCTGGTTTCCGTGGAGGATTTGGAGGCCACGGTGTCGGCTTTGGTAGAGGCTTCGGTGGGTTTGGTGGCCACGGAGGCTTTGGTGGCTACCGTGGCAAGAGGAGTGCCGAGGCTGACCCAGGCTTCAGACGAGGATTTGGAGGCAATGGCTTCGGCTTTGGTGGAGGCTTCGGTGGGTTTGGTGGCCATGGAGGTTTCGGTGGCTACCGTGGCAAGAGGAGCGCTGAAGCTGACCCAGGTTTCCGAGGAGGATTTGGAGGCCATGGCTCCGGCTTTGGTGGAGGCTTCGGTGGCCACAGAGGCTTCGGAGGACATGGTGGGTACCGTGGCAAGAGGAGCGCCGAGGCTGACCCCGAACCTGGTTTTCGTCATGGAGGAGGCTTCGGAGGCTTCCGTGGTGGATTTGGAGGAGGATTCGGCCGAGGCTCTGGTGGATATGGCTACGGAAAGTAGAGATTAATTGAACCTGTGACTTATAAACATCTGTCACTGATGTGTAAACATATTCAATAAATTACATATATGTTTGAAATGAAGAAAGCATTTTCTATACCCCATTCATTACATTTTCTATCCTTCATCAATATTACCAAAATATTATTGTTTCTATTATGATTACTGTGGCATAAAATTTCGTCAAGTACAAGGCAACCTTATATAATGGTTTAAATATGTATGTAAACTAATTATGGAACTTACAAACGAAGTTTTAGTTCTTGTAAATACATGACCTCTAAGCCATTCAATACAATGCTATAACTATATTAATTTAGAAGTCGGATGTTTTAAAAATTACGAATGTTACATCTCTAAAGCATTTACCATTCAATACCATTGACGTATTTTGTATTTGATTTCAGCTACATGTAGACGATTTTATGAAGCTTAGGAAGGATTAATTAAGGTAGTCTGTAATCTTTTAACTGGTAGACATCCTTCCTAAGTTGAATAAAACCATATAATAGTTGCCAGAATATAATAAAAAGGAATCTATCGGCACATAATGGGTTAAGATGATACCGAATCTTAACATGGGATTTGTGTTCAATAACAAAACAAAAAAAACATTGCAGAAGAGATATACTGTAAAGCTGCAATAGATTTATGTGCACAAGGATTATTTTTGTATAGTAAGGATGGTGTCGGGATGAACTGCCATGGAGCGATTAACCCCTTCAGCACGATGCCATATTTTTCAGCATATTCAAGTTTACATTAGACGATTTTCTTTAGCATATAATCTACCTCCAAGACTCAAAGGGGTAAATACGATCTCAAAAAAGCCTCAGAATAACATTGGTCCTTCTTAACGCCTTACGAGCGGGCCCGTCAGTAACTTCTACTTGTTTCCGTGCTCTTTTCATGCATAAAGAAGAGCCGGAGCGTAATACAATTATGTATCCCTGAGAGGGCGATAATTGAGCTTTCCAATGACACCAGAACCATTCTTCTACGACCACGCGTTCTCTTGCAACGATCGTGCAACTGAAGGGCAAAATCGCTAAAATACGGTAATTTCCTTACATAATTCCCTGTGTAGCGAGGCAGTGAGTGTGGGTGTGTGTGGAGGTGGGCCCAGTGCTGGCACGGGAGCCATGCCGAACGGTCAGAGCCGACCTACGCTCCTCTCACAGCTCGTCTCTCTCTCAGAATTGCACACCGCCTTAAGTTGGTCCCCGCCACATAGTCCTTTCTTCTCTAGACCGACTTAAGTCGGGCCCCGATAGACAAGAGTTAAACTACATAAAATCGTCTAATTGTAGCCAGAATCAAAGGTAGTCTACCCATACAATTCCTAAAGAACCATCTTAAACTGTAACAAATCGTCTAATGATAGCCAGAATAAACTGTCATAATGCGTCACAATCTTCACAGAGTTAATTTTACCTAAACCAAGTCTCCCTCTCGCCTCAGCTCAGATTACAGTAAAGATATTGTTAAGAACAGCAATCGTTTTCTTTGGACGCTATTTTGGCGCTGTATATGACCACTTGCGAGTTTCGATCTATAAGGAAGTTGGAGCTGTAGACATCGATATTTACCAGAATTACCAGCTACAATACGGTTGTAATACATTCATAAATACATAAAGCTCAATTCAACATACTTTTCATCAATCAGAAACCTACATTACAATTGCATTTCGGTTTGATAGCGATGTTTAAGTCTCCAACTTCCTCATAGCCTGAAACTCGCAAGTAACAATGATATTATATTTTTGATCATGTTGAATTGAGATTTAACCTTTTCTGTACCGGCGACGTCTTTTTATTATTATTCTAGCGATAATTAAACGATTTTGCGCAGTATAACCCTTTCTATAACGGCGACGTATTTTTAATTGTATTCTAGCTTTATTTAGAGGACTTTGTGCAGTTTATGAAGGATCTGTGGTAGTGAAAAAGGTTTGGTGAGATAGGTCAAATCCTATTAATTGCCGGAGGCCCTATTTAAACTCAATAAAATCGTCTAATAGTAGCCAGAATAAATATATATAAAGACGCCAGCGGTACAGCAAGGGCTAATAACCACAGTGTATATCCCGTATCAGTATTGCCTAGTGTTTATTATGATTGAATATTTACCATTTCAGTACCAGTGTCATTCTTTTAAATATATTCTGACTACTATTAAACGATTGCATTCAGTTTTAAAAAAGGCTCCCAGCAAATATGAGGCTTCAAACTAACTCACTTATCCCATTCCACTACCACACATCCTTCTGACGGTACAAACAATCGGCCAAATTAAAAAACGTCGCCGGTACACAAGGGGTTAATCGCCGGTCCAGAGGGGGTTAATTGGCGGTACAGAAGGGGTTAAGATTGAGTGCTAAGAGAGTCTAATAACACCAGTGACACCAATATGGCGAAGGTTGGTAGATCTCTGTTACTATGGGGTCTCTCTATCTTATACCACATATCAAAACTTATTTATGAGAAAATTGGCCAAACTTAGGACTCCTATTTTGTTTCCAAGTGTTATATATATATATATTGTACTTAAATTAATCTTCTTAACCTATTGTACGTATTTCGGGGTCCTATATGATCAGTTCAAAGAGTCAATGGGTCAAAATTTGTGTCGAACAGTGTACTACAGCCACCTTCTCAAGAAAGATGTGTGGATATCAATATCCTTCGAGTCAGGTTTAGAAACTATGGAGATGAAAACGGTACATCAGTTTTGTTTTTGTTTTTCAGCTATTTTCTCATAATATTAATTGTGACATGTGATCTTTAGTCACATTAAAACTCAGTCAACCAGGGCATTGAGTTGAGATGCTACAAAATCCGAGCTTTTGAGCTCGGAGTGAGCAACAGTCTGCAAAAGCAACTTGTAATTTGTTCCATACATTAATCATTCAGATTGATTTTTGTGCTTCATGCAACTTGAAAAAACTTTAACTTTCTTGTTCTATGATTATGAAGGAGACAAAACGCAAAGACAATTTGCAAGACTAGATAATAGTCGACAGTGAAGGGCATCAGCCATTCTTCCAACTACTCAGAGAAAAGTAACGAGAGAGTTTGAGCCAGAGAAAGATATATATATTTGATACCTAATTTAAATAACTACATTAATACATTTGTCTTATCTTGCCTTACATAAATATTTCAATTTTATGTACAGTAATAAACAAAACATAGATTTTTTAAGTCAATTAGGGGTAAGAACAAAAATCTTAAATAGGATTATCAAGATGTAAACACATGAAATAAGAAAGATTTTGAAATTTTAATTTTAATACATTTTCGAAGTACATACACAGAGTATTTGTGAAAACATAATATTCCACTTTGCTTCTTTACTTTCCGTAGCCATATCCACCAAAGCCTCGGCCGAATCCTCCTCCAAATCCACCACGGTGGCCTCCGAAGCCTCCTCCATGACGGAAACCAGGTTCGGGGTCAGCCTCGGCGCTCCTCTTGCCACGGTAACCACCATAGCCTCCGAAGCCTCCGTGGCCACCGAAGCCTCCACCAAAGCCGGAGCCATGGCCTCCAAATCCTCGTCTGAAGCCTGGGTCAGCCTCAGCGCTCCTCTTGCCACGGTAGCCACCGAAACCTCCGTGGCCGCCAAACCCACCGAAGCCTCCACCAAAGCCGGAGCCATGGCCTCCAAATCCTCGTCTGAAGCCTGGGTCAGCCTCGGCGCTCCTCTTGCCACGGTAGCCACCATAGCCGCCACCAAAGCCTCCATGGCCACCAAACCCACCGAAGCCTCCACCAAAGCCGACACCGTGGCCTCCAAATCCTCTACGGAAACCAGGTTCAGCTTCTGGCTGAGGCTCAGCGCTGCCGGTGATAGCCAACACCACCACCACCACGGCGGCGGACAGCAGCTGTAGGAGGACATGAAGGGGTTGCTTTGAAATTTATTTAAGAGTCTAACATGGGTTCGACATCATTAGACGATGGTGCACTAAGGGTGTACATTATCAGGATACATACTGTATGTAATTCAAGTAATACTTGGAAATTAAGCTAAATTTGTGCATAATCATCTAGCTTTATGTCAAGAAAATTTAAATAACAGGGTTAATAAAATTTTAAATCATAATTATATATTCCTGATTTTCAAAGAATTTTTTTACATAACCACGAATACTTGATGCCCATATGGCTAAACTATAAGTAAGCCGAAAACTAAATGGAAGCTTCATCACATCGAATGCAAACAGAAATATGATATACAGTACGTTATACAAGTATTAAATGGTCTATATTCGAAGTACTTGCCAATGTTTTATATTAGAATATTTTAACAAAATAAGACTGCACAATGTTGTTAGCAAAAGGGTGACACCACAAACAATATAAGCAGTAAATTTGAAGAAAGTTATGAGTAATTATAAACACTACTGTCTCAACTACAAGATAATAATTTTGATCTTACAAGAGACTTCATGGTGAGTCAGTGAGCGAGTGAGTGATGATGATGTCCCTGCAGCCTCTCCTTATATACCTGTATGTGTGAGGCTGGGAGTGACAAGTTCTGGAGATAAACGAGAACAACAACACAACCATGTGACCTCTACTGTGACTCCATGACACCAACATTTTACCAAGACCTTGCCACCCCTGCTGTCACAGGTATATAAGGTGACGAGCTGCCTCAGTGTACACCAGTCCCACTCTACAGCCCCACCCAACACCATGAAGTCTATGGTGAGTCTACACCAGTGTAACGCAGGTCCGGTGGGCTACACAAGTCACAGTAAAGTACACTGTTCTGCAATGTTTACCACATTTGGTATTCATTTGGAAATTCCTGGCTTAGATTACTGGGTAGGACAAGGTAGTGTCCTAGCAACAAATGCATTTATTCACCTACGTTATCTGTCTATTCACTTTGCTTGTCATGCAATAAATGTTTTATCCCCTCGAGGATAGAATTAAGCAAAATAGAAATGAGAATATTAAAACATTTTCCTTACAGCTGCTGTCCGCCGCCGTGGTGGTGGTGGTATTGGCCGTCACCGGCAGCGCTGAGCCTCAGCCAGAAGCTGACCCTGGTTTCCGTGGAGGATTTGGAGGCCACGGTGTTGGCTTTGGTAGAGGCTTCGGTGGGTTTGGTGGCCACGGAGGCTTTGGTGGCTACCGTGGCAAGAGGAGCGCCGAGGCTGACCCAGGCTTCAGACGAGGATTTGGAGGCAATGGCTTCGGCTTTGGTGGAGGCTTCGGTGGGTTTGGTGGCCATGGAGGTTTCGGTGGCTACCGTGGCAAGAGGAGCGCTGAAGCTGACCCAGGTTTCCGAGGAGGATTTGGAGGCCATGGCTCCGGCTTTGGTGGAGGCTTCGGTGGCCACAGAGGCTTCGGAGGACATGGTGGGTACCGTGGCAAGAGGAGCGCCGAGGCTGACCCCGAACCTGGTTTTCGTCATGGAGGAGGCTTCGGAGGCTTCCGTGGTGGATTTGGAGGAGGATTCGGCCGAGGCTCTGGTGGATATGGCTACGGAAAGTAGAGATTAATTGAACCTGTGACTTATAAACATCTGTCACTGATGTGTAAACATATTCAATAAATTACATATATGTTTGAAATGAAGAAAGCATTTTCTATACCCCATTCATTACATTTTCTATCCTTCATCAATATTACCAAAATATTATTGTTTCTATTATGATTACTGTGGCATAAAAATTTCGTCAAGTACAAGGCAACCTTATATAATGGTTTAAAAATGTATGTAAACTAATTATGGAACTTACAAACGAAGTTTTAGTTCTTGTAAAATTAATACATGACCTCTAAGCCATTCAATACAATGCTATAACTATATTAATTTAGAAGTCGGATGTTTTAAAAATTACGAATGTTACATCTCTAAAGCATTTACCATTCAATACCATTGACGTATTTTGTATTAGATTTCAGCTACATGTAGACGATTTTATGAAGCTTAGCAAGGATTAATTAAGGTAGTCTGTAATCTTTTAACTGGTAGATATCCTTCCTAAGTTGAATAAAACCATATAATAGTTGCCAGAATATAATAAAAAGGAATCTATCGGCACACAATGGGTTAAGATGATACCGAATCTTAACATGGGATTTTTGTTCAATAACAAAAAAAAAAAAAATTGCAGAAGAGATATAAAGCTGCAATAGATTTATGTGCACAAGGATTATTTTTGTATAGTAAGGATGGTGTCGGGATGAACTGCCATGGAGCGATTAACCCCTTCAGCACGATGCCATATTTTTCAGCATATTCAAGTTTACATTAGACGATTTTCTTTAGCATATAATCTACCTCCAAGACTCAAAGGGGTAAATACGATCTCAAAAAAGCCTCAGAATAACATTGGTCCTTCTTAAACTACATAAAATCGTCTAATTGTAGCCAGAATCAAAGGTAGTCTACCCATACAATTCCCAAAGAACCATCTTAAACTGTAACAAATCGTCTAATGATAGCCAGAATAAACTGTCATAATGCGTCACAATCTTCACAGAGTTAATTTTACCTAAACCAAGTCTCCCTCTCGCCTCAGCTCAGATTACAGTAAAGATATTGTTAAGAACAGCAATCGTTTTCTTTGGACGCTATTTTGGCGCTGTATATGACCACTTGCGAGTTTCGATCTATAAGGAAGTTGGAGCTGTAGACATCGATATTTACCAGAATTACCAGCTACAATACGGTTGTAATACATTCATAAATACATAAAGCTCAATTCAACATACTTTTCATCAATCAGAAACCTACATTACAATTGCATTTCGGTTTGATAGCGATGTTTACGTCTCCGACTTCCTCATAGCCTGAAACTCGCAAGTAACAGGATGATATCATATGTTTGATCATGTTGAATTGAGATTTAACCTTTTCTGTACCGGCGACGTCTTTTTATTATTATTCTAGCGATAATTAAACGATTTTGCGCAGTATAACCCTTTCTATAACGGCGACGTATTTTTAATTGTATTCTAGCTTTATTTAGAGGACTTTATGCAGTTTATGAAGGATCTGTGGTAGTGAAAAAGGTTTGGTGAGATAGGTCAAAGCCTATTAATTGCCGGAGGCCCTATTTAAACTCAATAAAATCGTCTAATAGTAGCCAGAACAAATATATATAAAGACGCCAGCGGTACAGCAAGGGCTAATAACCACAGTGTATATCCCGTATCAGTATTGCCTAGTGTTTATTATGATTGAATATTTACCATTTCAGTACCAGTGTCATTCTTTTAAATATATTCTGGCTACTATTAAACGATTGTATTAAGTTTTTAAAAAGGCTCCCAGCAAATAAGAGGCTTCAAACTAACTCACTTATCCCATTCCACTACCACACATCCTTCTGACGGTACAAACAATCGGCCAAATTAAAAAACGTCGCCGGTACAAAAGGGGTTAATCGCCGGTCCAGAAGGGGTTAATTGGCGGTACAGAAGGGGTTAAGATTGAGTGCTAAGAGAGTCTAATAACACCAGTGACACCAATATGGCGAAGGTTGGTAGATCTCTGTTACTATGGGGTCTCTCTATCTTATACAACATATCAAAACTTATTTATGAGAAAATTGGCCAAACTTAGGACTCCTATTTTGTTTCCAAGTGATATATATATATATTGTACTTAAATTAATCTTCTTAACCTATTGTACGTATTTCGGGGTCTTATATGATCAGTTCAAAGAGTCAATGGGTCAAAATTTGTGTCGTACAGTGTACTACAGCCACCTTCTCAAGAAAGATTGTGTGGATATCAATATCCTTCGAGTCAGGTTTAGAAACTATGGAGATGAAAACGGTACATCAGTTTTGTTATTGTTTTTCAGCTATTTTCTCATAACATTAATTGTGGCATGTGATCTTTGGTCACATTAAAACTCAGTCAACCAGGGCATTGAGTTGAGATGCTACAAAATCCGAGCTTTTGAGCTCGGAGTGAGCAACAGTCTGCAAAAGCAACTTGTAATTTGTTCCATACATGAATCATTCAGATTGATTATTGTGCTTCATGCAACTTGAATTTTTGTTTAACTTTCTCTTTTTATGTTTATGAAGGAGACAAAACGCAAAGACAATTTGCAAGACTAGATAATAGTCAACAGTGAAGGGCATCAGCCATTCTTCCGACTACTCAGAGAAAAATAACGAGAGAGTTTGAGCCAGAGAAAGATATATATATATATTTGATACCTAATTTAAATAACTACATTAATACATTTGTCTTATCTTGCCTTACATAAATATTTCACTTTGATGTACAGTAATAAACAAAACATAGATTTTTTAAGTCAATTAAGGGTAAGAACAAAAATCTTAAATAGGATTATCAAGATGTAAACACATGAAATAAGATAGATTTTGTATTTAATTTGAATATATTTTCGAAGTGCATACAAAGATCATATTTTAAAATATAATATTCCGCTTTGCTTCTTTACTTTCCGTAGCCATATCCACCAAAGCCTTGGCCGAATCCTCCTCCAAATCCACCACGGAAGCCACCGAAGCCTCCTCCATGACGGAAACCTGGTTCGGGATCAGCCTCTGCGCTCCTCTTGCCACGGTACCCACCATAGCCTCCGAAGCCTCCGTGGCCTCCGAAGCCTCCACCAAAGCCAAAGCCACGGCCTCCAAATCCTCCTCGGAAACCTGGGTCAGCTTCAGCACTCCTCTTTCCACGGTAGCCACCGAAACCTCCATGGCCGCTAAACCCACCGAAGCCTCCACCAGATCCGAAGCCATGGCCTCCAAATCCTCGTCTGAAGCCTGGGTCAGCCTCAGCGCTCCTCTTGCCACGGTAGCCACCAAAGCCTCCATGGCCACCAAACCCACCGGAGCCTCCACCAAAGCCAACACCGTGGCCTCCAAATCCTCCACGGAAACCAGGGCCAGCTTCTGGCTGAGGCTCAGCGCTGCCGGTGACAGCCAATACCACCACCAGGACGGCGGTGGAGATCAACTGCAGGAGGACATGAGGGGTTCTTTTGAAATGGATAAAAGTGTCTAACATGGGCTTAAACATTATTAGAGAATGGTTCACTAAGGGTGTGCATTATTATGATTTACTGTATATGTCATGCAAGTGATTCTTGGAAATTGAGCTAAGTTTGTGCAGTATTATCTACATTTATGTCAAGAAACTTGAACTGAAAGGGTTAATGATATCTAATATCCTTTTTATTCCTCAGTTTCAATAACAAATATACAAAATCACAAATACATACTACCTATGTGTCTAATTTACAAGTAGGCTGAAAGTAACAAGGAAGTGTCATCGCATCGAGTGTAAACAGAAATTTGACATATGTTATTCAAGTAATAAAAAATAGTTTATATTATTCCAAGCTTTTGCCTATGTTCTATATTAGAATATTAAAACACAATAAGCCTACACATTATTGTTGGTAACTTAAGAAAAGGGTGACACTACCACCAATAAAAACAGTAAATTAGAAGAGAGACATTAGTATTTATAAACACTACTGTCTCTATTACAAGATAATAATTATTTTGGTCTTACAAGAGACTTCATGGTGAGACAGTGAACGAGTGAGTGATGATAATACCTCCCCAGCCTCTCCTTATATACCTGTATGTGTGAGGCAGGGAGTGACAAGGTCTGGAGATAAACGAGGACAACAACACAACCAAGTGACCTCCACTGTGCCTCCATGACACCAATATTTTACCAAGAAATTCTTGGGTTGGAGAGCTGGACAGAATAGGAGTGGAATTGTGTTGAAAGGCAGGAGCCTACCACTCGCTGTAAAGTAGGGGGTATGCACTGAGAGAGCTCTGAAGAACACTGATTGTTGTAATAGCGAGTGAATTGCGGCGTGTAGAAAAATATTGTAGGGAATTAGTAAGAGAAGGTGATTTGATAAGACAGAATGCTTTGGACTCCACCCCTTTCGAGAAGCGTGATAAAGGGAAAACCTCCTCACACATGCGAACAATACTCAATACTTGGTCTTACTGTGCCCCATTAGGCTACAGAGGAAGAAGCTGTGCGAGGGTAAAGAACTCACGGAAACGGTTGAGCACATCCAACCTCTGTGAAGCTGTTTTAACAAGTGTGGTGATACGGTCTTTCCAAGAATGTTTAGAGGAAAAGGAGACACAAAGGATATTGAAAGAAGGTGAGGGGTGGATTTGTGTATTGTTCAAGAATATGCGATAGCCGTGTTGAATATTGTGATGGGTAAACAAATGGAGAAATTGAGCTTTGGAAGCATTGAATGTAACAAGGTTTTCTCTGCTCCAATCAGAAATTCTTGAAATATCATATGATCATGGTATGATTATGTTTCTAATTTACCCAGTAATTTCGATTAACATAAAATTATCGCCATGCACTAAACTTTATTTATTTTTATTTGAGTCATTTTGTTTTAACTCATAAAGTTAATTGAACAATTGCTTTACATCGAATTCAGTAGGTGATACAATATTTAGTGGCGTTAATTCAAGAATGGTTTCCATTCAATAAAATAATATGTCCTCATGTTATTCCACACAAGTATTATCAACCCTGATTATGGAGTAGAATAACCTATTTATATTATGGATTTCTATGATCCACAATGTAGAAGTATATGATTGTGTCTGAGAGATTCAGTTTTGTATAGTTTTGAGAATATTTTACCGTCTTATGCTCTCTCTCTCTCTCTCTCTCTCTCTCTATCTCTCTCTCTCTCTCTCTCTGGATAACAGATCAGCTGTTAATGGAACAAGGGGGTATTATCGAATGACTAGACACCAATGATTGGGAAAAACTCATGGGATAAAAATAGGATGAAAATGTTAGAGAGTGGAATAGTGTTAAACATAATCGAGAGAGAGAGAGAGAGATGGGGGGGGGGGTCATTTGAATTACACCTTGCAATTACAGAACAATTTTATAATACAATATACTGTAAGCTATAATAATACAATATACTGTAAGCTATAATAATACAATATACTGTAAGCTATAATAATACAATATACTGTAAGCTATAATAATACAATATACTGTAAGCTATAATAATACAATATACTGTAAGCTATAATAATACAATATACTGTAAGCTATAATAATACAATATACTGTAAGCTATAATAATACAATATACTGTAAGCTATAATAATACAATATACTGTAAGCTATAATAATACAATATACTGTAAGCTATAATAAGAAAAACAAAACGATAAAAGACTTAATTCGTATGATAATATCGATGATTAGGAAAACTTGGTTGATTAGGAAAGCTTGGTTAACTTAAGAACAGACTGATTTGAACACTGCTGGAAAATTTAAGATTGGTATAACATAATAACATAATAATGGTGAAGTAAGAAATGTTGTAGAAAGGTATTAGATGAACACATTTAATCACTTATATGAACAAAATGCCAATAATAAGTAAAATGTATATCCATTAAACAAGGATAATATAAAGTCTTTTAGTGGCAATGATGATGTATGAAACCATAATTGTAAAGTGTTCATACCTTGCATAGTAAATAGGGGTTAAGATAAATAAGTAATTCACATACGGTAACATCTGAGGTGAAGCCATTGATTTCGGGGCTGATGAGTGATTGGTGCTTCTGAATGTTTGTGTGCTGCAATTTGTGGGCGAACTGTTATATGTATTCTTCTCCTGTTACCTCTTTTTCCGTTCTTGTGTCTTTTGCTGATCCTCCCTACCCCTTGTGCGAGTAAGGGTTGGCTACTAACTGACTGACGTACAGTAGATGATTACTGATGTATAATACTTCACTGATTACGCGACGAAAGAAAGTTGAATCATTAATGGGCCATGTGTTAAGGTGAGATTTTTACTTAGGAGTGTTTTTTCTGGACCTCCTTCTGCCTCATGTTTAGCCCATCTGTTTCGAGATTTTAAGACATTCGCCCCATTAGTTTGACGATTTTAAGACCTGTCGCTCTATTTCTGTCAATTTTAAGACCTTTCGTGCCATTTAGGTGTCGATTTTTCCTGGCGAGTGATAGCGAGCCTGTAATTTAGGAGGAATCGGCCTTCGGCCGGGACATTTTCTATCAACAAATTTACAAATTCATCTTGAATGGGGGTCTTGGAGGTATTTTTGTTAAGCTTGATGGAGATATAGGGAGCAAACTGAAAACCTCCCCTTGACTGGCACTATTGACATAATGAATAGCAGCAACCTCACGAGAACAAATATACTGACGATATTGGTCACACTAAATAAAGGTTAACAAGATATTACTTTTATATAATAAATATTTTTTACACGACAAGGGTTAGTGAAACAGTCAATGGAATCAAAGTTAATTCGTCTGCAAGTCAGTTCGCCTATAAGTTATTTGAGTTTTAACCCATACTACTCTGGGAAATTTGTATGTGTTATTTAGAAAACATGGACTCAGAACTATAGTCTATTCGCTGTAAGTAGGCGAAAATCATAATCTTTAACCTCTGTAACTCAAAACCGACTAGAGTAATTGAGCTAACATTTCTACCATTTGGGAAGAGTCAGTCAAGGAATAGACGGGGAAATTTACAGCCAATTTGCTCCAGCCCTTTTTGAGTTACAGAGGATAGAGGTCATGATGTCTCACCTACTTACAGCGAATAGACTACTGTATAGTAAATATTACAAGACTTAGTGTACGCCAAACGGTTATTAAGGGGAGATGGGATTGTTTATTTATTTAGATTTTGTTATATATATTTTTATTATATATTTAGGTTCCTCCCTAGACCTACATCAAGCTTTAAAAAAAAAAAAACCCAAGACCCCCTTTAAAGATAAATTTGTAGGCTACAATTTTCGATAGAAGGATGTACCGGACGAAGGCCGTTTGCTCTTAAATTACAGGCTCGCTATCGCTCGCCAGGAAAAAAATCGACACCTAAATGACAGGAAAAGTCTTAAAATTGCCAAACTAATGGGCCGAACGTCATATAATCTGAAAACTAATGGGGCTATATATAAGGAAGAAGGGAGACGAGCAATACGGCCCATCTGCCCTTAAGGGGAGGTATTTAGTGTGTTCCCTAGACCTCCATCAAGCTTAAAATTACACCCCCTTGAGTCCCTTTCAAGATAAATTTGTACATTTTTCGGTAGAAAAATGTACCGCCGGTTCCTCTTAAATTACAGGCTCGCTATCGCTCGCCAGGATAACATTGACACCTGAATGGCACGAAAGGTCTTAATATGGGGTGAAAGTTCTTAAAATCGCTAAACTAATGGGGCAATCGTTTTATAATATCAAAAGCATTGGGGCCAAACATGAGGGAGAAAGGGGTCAAGAAAAAAATCCCTCAAGTGGAAACCTCCCCTTAAAGTGGATTGGGATACATTACGTTATGATGAGTTATAGATCATCCTTATAGGCTCGGCTAAATGGGATTGAACGAAATGTGAATGAAATAACTGTAATTATTTATTTATTTTTTATCCTGGCAAGTTTGCAGTTGATCGCTTTGACCTAAGTTATTTAAAATGGGACTTTACAGGCTATCAACTCTATTGGATTATTAAGCCAGCACACTGTAAGTCAAGAATAACGTCAGGACAGGAGCCTCTCTGCGAAAACTCCAGTCCCTTGTTGACCTAAGAGTTACTTTGAGCTACTTTGATCTAGTTGACTGATTGAACAGTGCCTGAATAATATCTTCGTTACAAAATTAAGCACAAGAAATATAGAACATAGTACCATCAGCCAATCAGCTCAAAGGAGAGTTTTCTAGATCGAGATCACCAAGGAGATGGGGTATTTAGTTGCTCATTTATGTATATTTTTACATTTTTTTTAGCTTCCTCCCTAGACTTCCATCAAGCTTAATAAAACACCTGCCCAAGACCCTCCTTTAAGATAAATTTGTACATGTTTCGATATATAAATGTCCCGAGGCCGTTTCCTCTTAAATTACAGGCTCGCTATCGCTCGCCAGGAAAAAATCGATACCTAACTGACACGAAAACTCTTAATAGTGACAAAGAAATGGAGTGAAAGGTCTTAACATCGCCAAACTAATGGGCCGAACGTCTTAAAATCTAAAAATTAATGGGACTCAACATGAGGAAGAAGGGGGACCAGAAAAACGGCCCATCTCCCCTTAAAATAAAGACTATGATGAGTATTTGATCATTCGCTTCGCCATCAACACGAGGAGAAAACTGCGATCACTGTTTAGTCAGGTCTTTCGAGAAATAATAAATTAACCCTTTCACTACCGGGGATGTTTGTTGATGTATCTCAGGTATATTTAGACGATTTTACGTAGATTACGAAGGATCTACGGTAGTTAAAAGGTTTAATTGAGATATTCTGTAGCCTCTTAATTGCTACAAGTCCGTCCTAAGCTGAATAAATTCGTCTAATCCTTGCCAAATATAATGGAAAGGACGTCAACGGTAATGAACGGTTTAAATGTTGTCAGTAAAGTTCACATCGTACAATGCTTATAATGCTTATTCTATTATTCTATTATTATAATATTGACCTATCATAATTACCATGCCTGCATTTATGTCTTCTAAGACAGAAGATTGGCAGCGGAATGCTATTGGAAGATGAATATGATTCCTCAAACTCAAAATATTACTAAGTAAACAATATTCATTCCATGACATATTTGTATGATCACATAAACATGGAGGGGCGAGCAACACATTGCCTATGTTCTCCTGCAGAATAATCTTTGAACCTTTATACAAGCATCAGGCTCTGAATACCTGTCTACCGCTAATGGCATTAAAAACATATCCCAATAACAATTCGATATTACTTAGAATAAAACATATAATTAATAAAAATAAGTATTTTATTACTTTTTCATGTTTCATGTTTTGAAATAGTCATCTTATCAACGTAATAGATATTGCATTATTTTCCATAGCCATATCCGCCAAAGCTTCTGCCGAATCCTCCTCCAAATCCACCACGGAAGCCTCCGAAGCCTCCTCCACGACGGAAACCAGGTTCGGGGTCAGCCCCGGCGCTCCTCTTGCCACGGTACCCACCATTGCCCCCGAAACCTCCTTGACCACCGAAGCCTCCACCAAAGCCAAAGCCACGGCCTCCAAATCCTCCTTGGAAACCTGGATCAGCTTCAGCGCTCCTCTTGCCACGGTAGCCACCGAAACCTCCATGGCCGCCAAACCCACCAAAGCCGAAGCCATGGCCTCCAAATCCTCGTCTGAAGCCTGGGTCAGCCTCGGCGCTCCTCTTACCACGGTAGCCACCATAGCCACTAAAGCCTCCATGGCCACCAAACCCACCGAAGCCTCCACCAAAGCCGACACCGTGGCCTCCAAATCCTCCACGGAAACCAGGGTCAGCTTCTGGTTGAGGCTCAGCGCTGCCGGTGACGGCCAACACCACCACCACCACGGCGGCGGACAGCAACTGTAGAAATACATAAAGCATTAGAGGTCTGTGTAATGATTAATATAATCATCTGAGAAGAACTAAAAACACAATTTGTTTGCGATACATTATATAGTAATTAATAATATATTTAAGTCATTTGATCAGACATCGTTAACCAAATTAAGGTAAAAGGCTCCACATTTGAAATATGAGTCACTAGTGACTAGACTAATTGGGTGTACAATATTAATTAATGCATTCACTATTAATTTTCTAAAGTAAAGTTGAAAGCTAAGAAGCGTATTAAATAAATTGTAATTTAACCAAGAAACAAATAGATAAAAAAAAACATATATATATATATATATATATATATATATATATATATATATATATATATATATATATATATATATATATATATATATATATATATATATATATACAGTATATATATATATATATATATATATATATACTGTATATATATATATTTAAAGCTACTAGTAGTCTATATTGTCATAGACAGTCATAGTGTCTATAAAGTCATAGAAAACTACAGTTATACTTTTGATGGCTTTCACCGAATAATCGTCTTAAATAATTTCATTCAACTTGATCAATATAGTTCTTAGTTAGGTATACAGGCTTCATATGCAGATAATTAACTGAAGCAAAAGTTAAGAACACCACAATTATTCTTAATTAGGTATAAAGGCTTCGTATGCAGATAATTAACTGAAGCAAAAGTTAAAAACACCACAATTATTCTTGAGTATGGCCATTAATAACTGGGAACGCTAATGTTTCTACAAAACAATTTCGGTCTTACTAGAGACTTCATGGTGAGATAGGGAGGGAATGAGTGGTGACGATGTCCCTCCAGCCTCTCCTTATACTGTATACCTGTATGTGTGAGGCAGGGAGTGACAAGTTATGGAGATAAACGAGAACAACAGCACAACCAAAGTGACCTCCACTGTGACTCCATGACACCAATATTTTACCAAGACCTTGCCATCCCATCTGTCATGGCGGCCCCACAGTAATAAGGTGACGGGCTGCCTCAGTCTACACCAGTCCCACTCTCCAGCCCCACCCAACACAATGAAGTCTATGGTGAGTCTACTCCACGTTAGCATAAGTGTATAACCTAGTGGGCTACATAAATCACAGGAGAGTGCCATTTTATGCAGTTGATATCACATTTGTTATTCATCTGTCCTGAAAGTTTCTGGCTTCGTTTCCTTGGTAGGACGAGATAGATAGGTAATCTCCTCACATCCTATCTATCTATTCACCCATGCTATCTATCTATTCATTTTCCTTTCTAGGCATCATATATTTCATCAATTTAACTAATAGGAAAAGGCAAATGAAAAATTATATTTATAAAATAATCTTCCAGCTGCTGTCCGCCGCCGTGGTGGTGGTGGTGGTGTTGACCGTCACCGGCAGCGCTGAGCCTCAGCCAGAAGCTGACCCTGGTTTCCGTGGAGGATTTGGAGGCCACGGTGTCGGCTTTGGTGGGTTTGGTGGCCATAGAGGCTTTGGTAGCTATGGTGGCTACCGTGGCAAGAGGAGCGCCGAGGCTGACCCAGGCTTCAGACGAGGATTTGGAGGCCTTGGTGGAGGCATCGGTGGCCACAGAGGCTTCGGAAGCTATGGTGGGTACCGTGGCAAGAGGAGCGCCGAGGCTGACCCAGAACCTGGTTTCCGTCATGGAGGAGGCTTCCGTGGTGGATTTGGAGGAGGATTCGGCCGAGGCTTTGGTGGCTACGGCTACGGAAAGTAAATAAGCATAATGGAATATTTTGTTTTCAAATATGTTCCATGAATGCACTTCGAAAATGTATTCAAATTAAATACAACATCCTTCTTATTTCATGTGTTTACATTTTGATACTCCTGTTTAAGGATTATTCATACCCCTAATTGACTATATAAACAGTAAGTAAAGCAAAATCCTGCCTTTGTAGGATAGGCCTACATAGATCACTAATAGATTTTCAACAGATAAGTATGCCAATTATTGCCAGAATATAATAAATATCACCGAAACTGAATGGATTAAACTATACTGTCACGGCCAGCCAATAGTGCAAAGTGAAGGAGAGGGTACTCTCGATCCAATGTTGCCCACCTACGCTGCCGCAAAACCCGCCCAATAGCCAGAGAAAATAGCCCTAAAATAACCCCTTTGTTTGTATTCACCGTAGTCTGTCAGCGATTAGCCTTATTGACACGGCGTTTCATGGCCATATACTATTTTATCCCATCATTATGACGATTTTAAGCTGCTGTGCCCCAATCAAGTGTCGATTTGCCTGGCGAGCGATACCAAACCTACGATTTAAGAAAACATAAATAAAAACAAAAATAATCAGTTGGCGGAACATTCGTCGACAGAAAAATCTAAATTTAGTCTTAACTCCTTCACACCCATTACGTAATTTTCATCATATTCTGGTTACCATTAGACGTTTTTCTTTAATTTACATCTAACTGTACGACTCGAATGGGTAAATACGATCTCAATAAACCCTCTTAGTAACATAGGTCCTTCTTAAACTGCATAAGATCATCTAATTTTAGCTAGAATCAAAGGTAAAAAGGCGTAATGGTGCTGAAGGGTTAAAGAGGGGCTGGGGGTATCATTTTTGGCATTAGGTTGTTATTGTAGTATCCAAAAATGTGAACCACATCTTTCGAATTTTTCCGAGAATAGATTCACAAATTTAGCCCAACTTAAAATTTAAAATTGTTCTTTGCGGTCTGTGGTAGATAACTCGGGTGAGTTATCCAGCCAGGTACAGTTGATGTCGCGGCACCAAGTAGGCCTGCCATACAGGTATTTCGATCAATAATTGGTATCAGCACTATTTGAGCTGTAAATCATCTTTCAAAGTGAGATGTGCAACCATGTTCCTATCTTTACACACCCTATTCAACATCTGACAGACATTAATACAGAATACAGCGAGTAAAACGTAATGACAGCGGCGACACGACTTATTTGGCCAACCGTACCCAGAAGCTACTGCATATTTATCCACAGTACCATGATTTACTTACTTGGTTGGGACATCACAAATATCCTCTAACTCCTTGGTTCCTATTTACTGCTAGGTGAACAGAGGCATAGGATGTAAGGAGACTGACCATCCTATTCGCCCTGCCTCTCTCAATAAAGGCTTTAATGCTAAATGGGTTTGACAACATGGATTAAAAAAACAAAAAAAAACAAAAAAAAAAACAATAGCAATACAACACGCAACCATAGCTGACAGTTCGAGCTGAAGAGATTTAACAATAGTAGGCTATATGTCGAAACTAAGTCACATTATAGGCTAAAGCAATGATATGTTTTGCCTGGAACAAACTGCACTCAACAGTTGTAAATACGGTAGTTCGTCATTACAACAGGTTAATTACTAATAATGGTAATAAGAAACATAGATAGTAGCCTACTATATAGAGAGTAGGCTATTTATCTCACTATGCATAGGCCTATCTCTTTTTCACCTATACTATACAGTATATCCCTGGAATGGACCACAAGGTATGCGAGTTACTAACTACAGTATTCCGTACCCCCCCCCCCCTTCTCTCTCTCTCTCTCTCTCTCTCTCTCTCTCTCTCTCTCTCTCTCTCTCTCTCTCTCTCTCTCTCTCTCTCCCTCTCTTTATACTTCAAATGTGGAATAAATGAATGAATCGTAGTGGTTCTACTCAGAGAGTGATGTGGCACCACTGTAAAGTTAAAGATATCAATGAATGAAATTAAAGAGTATGTGAGTAAAATTTAAACCTACGAATGAATGAGTTAAAAGGACAATAGTAAACAAACGGTCCGTCAATGAAAACAAAAACACGGTTTCTTCGCTCTATTTCAGTAGGTATATCAGGTATTCAACTTCTAATGGATGTAATGGTAATGAATATATATTACCCAATACATGTATCCCATAGGTAAACACTACAGCTGTGTAAAATGCTTAAAATAGAATGCTCGCCATTGCGCATGCTCCTTGAATGGCGGGAAAGTTTGCTGTGATGTTACCATAAAACTAGGTTTCCAATTATTTATTTGAGATTTTAAGCTGAGTAGGTGATGTTTTGGCTCTTAAAACATACTTGGCAACAAGCTAATGAAGCACACAACTTAACAGGATTGACTCAACAACTTGTTATGCATTGCATGCATGGCTATAAAAGGTCTTAAATATTTATCCTGTCGCATGTGAAAGAAACCACAACATGCAGGCCTACCAACACCTGCTTATTATCCGTTGACAAGCCCTATCTTTCTACAGAATATATAGGCCTACATTTATCCCATAGATTTGATTAACGAAAATATCAATAATTAAAGAAAGGACATACATTAAGAATCTTGAATGGAAATAAGTGAATCAATTAAAACATCTTAAAGTATTTGGCATTTTCAACCTTAATATCCTCTTACAACTTTTTAAACAATTTCCCTTGTTCATTTTATAAGATAATTGAGCAGTAATAATACGATTATTGTTGTATGAAATATATTTAATAGATCTGAATGAATATTATAGTAAAATGCTATTCTTTAGTATCCTTGTCTTATAATATATAAAGGATTTACCAACGTATTTATATTATCATCGCAACTACGCAGTAATTTGGTATATATAAATAAGAAATATAAAAAAAGGGACAAATTTGTGTTTGTTTTAATTTGTGTATGTTTAGGTATATCGGAAATGGTCGTTAGCTTGTAAACAGACTTGGGCCGAGGGATTGTGAGGCTGGCTGTATTCCTTGGTTGCCACTCAACCCCCATGGTACCACCAGTCCCACCATGGGAATACATCCCACCCACAGTCCAGACAGACCTCATCAACTCAACAACCAAGAAAAACAACTCGGCTGACCTCAAGCAAGAGTTCCTCGAAGTCCTCCACACCCAGCACCAAAATTCCACCCACGTATACACAGATGGATCACGCATCAGTACCAGTAATAACAACAGCAAATCTGTGTCTTCAGCATTATGGATCCCAAAATTTCACCTTACCATGGGATGGAAGCTACCCAAACAAACCACAGTGTTTACAGCAGAGCTCTATGGACTCCTCCGTGCACTTGAGATCATCAACACCCTCCCAGTAAGTGCCTACACCATTTGCTGTGACTCCAAAAGTGCCATACAAGCCATCAACTATAACACCAAGACAAACAAGGAAATAGTATACCCTATGATCCAACTCCTCACCACCCTCCACTCTCAAGGATATACAATATCCCTCCAATGGGTACCCAGCCACATTGACATCCTCCATAATGAAATAGTGGATGGACTAGCCAAAGGGATGCACTCCTTCCACCTAACAACAGTCATACCCTACACCACAACCGACCGGACAAACATCCTCAGAGAAGACGTCCTCCAAGACTTCAAGGAAGAGTGGAAAATAACCATAGCTGGCACACAATACAGTAACATCAAGTCAGAGTGGTCAGTGTGGAAACACTCCATCTACAAGAACAAAGCCTTAAACACCGCGGCTCTCCGCCTCAGAACAGGACACACCAGACTGGGAGGGCATATGTACAGGATGGGACTGCAAGCAAATGAAAATTGCCCGTACTGCCTCACACCTGAGACAGTGGAGCATTATCTACTCCACTGCCACAGACATTACGGTGCCCGCACCCACCTCAGAAGTGTAGTAACCCAACAAGGAGGAACATTCAACATCAAGCATATCCTAGGTGGAGGAGACCTACCACAGCACAGTAAATATGTCATCGCATCAGCCCTAGGAACCTACATCAGAACAACAAACAAAATCACAAGCATATAAAATTACCATCCAACTGAATCTGTACTATACCACCACTGATCATCCCTCACCTTGACTTGCACAGTACACATAGAGCAGTACAGTACTGTACTGTACTGCAACTGATCATCATCATCATCTCTGACCTCACCCTCACCTAGACTTAAATCACCCTGACCTCAAAAGACAACGACAAACTTACCCCTCATATACAGTACAGTAGTATAAAATCCACCTTTACTATCTCTCCTAACCCCTATTATACTAACAATTGTTCTTTTCACCCCTCCTAAAACGCCTGTGCAGTAATCTGGAGACACCACAACCCTCCAAGCAAACTGCACATTTAAACAATAAGAAGAAGAAGAAGAGGCTGGCTGTGGAGCATTATCTACTCCACTGCCACAGACATTACGGTGCCCGCACCCACCTCAGAAGTGTAGTAACCCAACAAGGAGGAACATTCAACATCAAGCATATCCTAGGTGGAGGAGACCTACCACAGCACAGTAAACATGTCATCTCATCAGCCCTAGGAACCTACATCAGAACAACAAACAAAATCACAAGCATATAAAATTACCATCCAACTGAATCTGTACTATACCACCACTGATCATCATCATCATCTCTGACCTCACCCTCACCTTGACTTGAATCACACAGTACACATAGAGCAGTACTGTACTGTACTACAACTGATCATCATCATCTCTGACCTCACCCTCACCTAGACTTAAATCACCCTGACCTCAAAAGACAACGACAAACTTACCCCCCATATACAGTACAGTAGTATAAAATCCACCTTTACTATCTCCTAACCCCTATTATACTAACAATTGTTCTTTTCACCCCTCCTAAAACGCCTGTGCAGTAATCTGGAGACACCACAACCCTCCAAGCAAACTGCACATTTAAACAATAAGAAGAAGAAGAAGAAGAGGCTGGCTGCCTCTATCACACACAAAACATGTCACAAACACGCAAAAGACCAAAATTAGATAGCACATCTCCCAGCATAAGCACCAAATGTATGCCACCAGTCACCCCAGCAGTTGTCAGTCTTAAACAAGCTGACACAATTGAAGTGAAGAACGCCACTATCCTCTTGGTCAAGGAAGGAATTCAGGAGAAGCGCTTTGGTCTCGTTAAGAAATTTGCGGAGAAAAATGGGTTTCAATGTGAGGAGCAGTTTTCTGAGAGGTAAGACTTAAACTGCTTGTACGATAGTGGTGCATAGGCTATAGGCCTAGGACTAAAGGCCTAGGCCTAATCTAATTGATGGAGGATAGGCTAGCCTAGGCCAATAAAATTACCGGTACCAGTACCACAAAATATTTTACTTTAGGGTACTGGTAGGCTAAGTGGGCTAGGCTATTCAGATCAGAACCAGTCCGGTCAAATTGGATTTTCGGTCACGTAGGCCTAGGCCTATGTGTTTTTTGTATTAGCCTAGGCCTATAATCCTTATTTTCATCAGTTCTTTAATTGATTAGTGTGTTTGAAGGTGTTTTTCCTTCTGCAAATTCATTTTTACCCATTTAGCCTCACCATTATTTTGCAATAGGGGCCTAGGCCTAGGCCTATTAAAATATGCCCCCTAAAACCATATTTTGTCATTACCATTACCCTAACCTAACCTAGGGCTGCCGCCCCCGGGCCCAGACCCCCGTAGCCCGCAGGGTTAGCATTGATATAGCCTTGAATATGATAAAATACTAAAAATACGGTAAAAAAAGTGAAAAATATTAGGCTAGTTCTCAGCTGATCCAAGAAGGACCAAGATGGCCGCCACTTTTCCTTCCACCCTTATTTAACCCACAAAGTCTAAGGAAAAATAATTTAATAGGCCTAGCCTATGCAGCGGTAAAGACATGTACGGTATTGTGGTGACTAATACTCTATGACAAAGCTATGCTACACATTTAGAAGTTAGAACATTAGGCCTATATCCCATAGCCTACGTGACCGAAAATCCAATTTGTCCGCCAGTCCCAGACTCCCAGTAAGGTCTAGTTATTTACCTTTTGCAGTTTGTTTGGGGATAGATGTAGTTTTCAAACTTTTCGGGCGTACGGTCGTCATGTGTACATAGGGCGATCGCAGCGGTTTATTTGCGTTTATTTTGACAGCGATTTTTTCGGTTATTTGCCCCCTGCTTGCAATATATATGATGATGACAATAAGTGAGGGGGGGGCAAAGCTCCCCTCAACATATTATTGTATCCAAAGGCAGTCAAAATAGACGGGAACATGATGGCAAGGCTGGCAAGCGTCCGACGCCTCCGCCGCCGCCGTCATGTTTACATTTGCCGATCGCCGTGGTTAAGTTCGCTGCTGTTCGTGTCTATTTTGACGGCGATTTTTTTTTCGGTCATTTGCCCCCTGCTGGCAATATTTATGATGATGACAATATGTCATGGTGGGGGGGTGAGGGGAAACAATTTAGGCAAAGCCCCCCCTCAACATATTATTGTATCCAAAGGCAGTCAAAATAGACGGGAACATGATGGCAAGCGTCCGACGCCGGTCCGCGTAGTGTAAACAAGGCTGGCGGTGCGCCCGAATTCTACATTCTACCCTTTGTTGTGTTGGTTTTACCTTACCCTACTTGGTAAATTTTACTGAAGCACGAACGGGTGTTTTTGTTTTAATTGTTTTATTTACTTCTGTAGCCTAGAAATGCCCATAGCCTAATGCATACATGTATGCGCATCGACGCTCTCGCGGACGAGTATGCCCTCGCTTAGTACGGTGATAGTTGCTGGCAAGGGTGTAGTATTCGGGCGTACCACCCTATTTGTTTACACTACTCGCATGCTCGCGATCATGTTCCCGTCTATTTTGACTGCCGTGGGATACAAAAATGGGTTGACTCATCTTCCCCATGACTTCTTGTCATCATCATATATATTGCCAGCAGGGGGCAAATAGGCCTAACAGAAAAAAAAGTAAAAATAGACGAACATAACCGCGAGCGCACAACGAATGTAAACATGACGACCATTATTATATCGGACCGTACGCCCGGATACTACATCCTTCCCTAGTTGCTCTACACCCGTAGCATACGGTAGGCTATTCTGGAGTCACAGACATAGGCCTCTTCCAGAACGACATTTGTGAGTATCTATGAGGAATAGGCCTAGGTGTGGAAATTTACAATCCATTTGCTCTAGCCCTTTTTGAGTTACATAGGTTAGGGTTTGCAATTTCTGGTCTACCTACCGTACCTTTCGAACAGGGTACTATATAGGCTAGTACGGTGAGTAGTACCGTAGGCTACGGTATGTCCTAGAAATTTGACTTTCGTAAATATTTTGGGAAGGTTGGGCAATCGACCCTCCCCTGAAAAGTAAAAAAAAACAAAAAAACAGGATAGATAATGGTAATTGAATAAATTGCCTCGGAATGTGGATTGTGGAGGACAGGCGATTAATTTGTTTCTATCCTCTCATGAATCAAGGTGTCTGGCAATAAATAGATAGGTGCTTAAAATTAGGCACTAAAAACTAGATACTGTAGACAGATCGACAGAGGTAAGTTTCTTACAGTAATTGTATTATTTCCAGAGTGTCGTATGTAGTGACGGACCTTGGGGACTTTGATCAGATATGTCGCCTCCACCCCCACCTGGCCTCCCTCCCCCTCACACCAGTGGTCTCCTCTCGTTGGCTCTACGCTTCTGTCAGGTAACCAATTTCCTTCCACCAGACAACTCGTTGATACCGGTACCGTACTAGATCTCAACTAGTTTAACCTCAACCAAATTACAGTTTGCTTAGATAGAATATACAGTACCTGTAGTCTATTCATTATGACAGGTCAATACGGAATCTGGTGTTTACTGTTGAAATCCTGATCCCCAACTTCTTATGATGCAAAAAGGACTTGAGCAATTGAACTGATATTCCTGCCATTTGGGGAGAGTCAGTAAGTAAATGTTATGCAAAAATGATTTGGATCCATTCGGGTACCATATGAAGGGACTTACTAAGCCTCTTTAAAATCCATTAATCTGTTTTAGAGATATTTTCCTAATGGACACACACATACACGGGTGAAACAATATCGTGCACTTCCCACCTACAGCGGCAGGCAGAGTAATATTGCCAAAAAAATATAGAAATAGATAAACGAAGTCAAGTGAGTAAGACAGCAGATAAAGGAAGAACATCATTGGTTTGGGAGAACAGTGGAAAAGTATACTGGTATAGAGGAAACTCTTTCACATATCGTAGGCTAGTGAAAAGAGCTTTGTGGCATGATCAAAAGGAATACTTTTGACATGGTTATCCTTTAGCAGGGGTTCCAAGAAGGAAACAAAAGTATCCAAAGTGATGATGATGAATAAACTAAGGTTCATTGTTTGGTAGATAGTGAGTTATTCTTATAGAGTAGTCTTGTTTTCTGTTCATGGATACCTTTGCCATTTCAAGTACCGTACAATACTGATGGGTACATTTTGATACTATAAGTGTTTGAGTCTTGTTAATTATGTTACCAGGGAGAAGAATCAAGTACCTACAGCCTCCTTCTTGGTGCCAGGATATGATGCTTGGCAGGTGGGTGTGAGGCAAACCCCACCACAACAACAACCATTACCAGAACCACAACAACCAACATCGGAACCTCAACAACCAACATCGAAACCACCACAACCAGTAGCCAAGACACTAGAATATTTTAGTGATACCAGTAGTGCACCATTGCCATCACTTATGAAGAATAATACTAGTTATCAATGTCCTGTAACAACAACTTCTTTAGGTAATATCTGATAGCTTATTATACAGTATTTTAAGTTGGTTTTTCATGTTTCTTGAAAATTTAATTACTTTATCTGCATTAGCTTCTCTTTAAATTATTTTTACAAGTGTTTTAATGAGTATAGACATTCTGTATAAAGCATTATAAATACAATACTGTAATGTGAAAATGTTCAAAGCAAATTCATAACTGATATGTGATACAGTACCGTACCCTAGATTATTACGATCAGATTGCTATATACAGTACAGTATACAGTATATAAAGAATGAAGTACTGTACTGTACTTGCATACCATATTCTTATTTTATTTTTGTGTATACTGTATATATTTCAGAAGCGGTGACCTTTGATAAGGAAGCCTTTAATAACAACCCATTGGAAAGAAATGCACCGTTAACTCACCACAATGCAAAACTAGTTGTACGTATACATTTATTTATATTACAAAACAAAATATTTTACAAATCTGTAATATACCTTTAATTATGTTTATGAAGTACTGTATTAATACAATCTATCCACTCTTAAGTTATAAATTGAATTGTCAAAACTTAAATAGATTGTTGTTATCCTTTCCAAACCATTTTAGATTATCTTGCATTAATTAAATTATTTTTCCACAGGCCATGGCATGATCAGTAGCGTGTCTAACTGCTGATCGAAGGGTCTGCAGTTCGATCTCATGCTGTGCCATTGGTAGACGTTTGGGCAGCTCGGTCTAGCGATTTGTGGTTAATGTCCAGTTAAGTCCCTGTATCAATGACACGCCCTAGTCTTATCAATCAAGGGAGTGCACGGCATTAAAAACTGCCTCATCTGCATATGTCATCAGAACTCTTGTACACTATTGTAATTTGTTTGTAGTGTGTCTTTTTTATAATTTTAAGAGTAATGATGTCTCATAATTTATTCTATCTGCCACTATAATATTTTAAGTGCCTTAACCCTCCAGCCCCGGCTACGCATTACATAAATATTCCCCGAAACCCGGGTGTTTTGGCCAAAAAACGTCTAGGCTAGGCTACCGTATATTTGTTATTCTGACTGCTTCCTGCATTCCCACGCATCCCCAAGCGTAGCTGTGTTATTTACCTGTAGAATGGCATTAAGTAGAGCTCTCTAAGTCCACTGGTTGAGTTGTGATGATGATTTCATTGGAGATAACTTTATGGCAAAAACAGCCACTTTACACTACTTTTCGATACTTAACAACAACATACAGGCACACACGAACAAGCGACGCTCTTTCTTGTGGCCGGAGATGCGGGGCGTCGGTCCAGCCGGCTGTTGTTTACATGCGTCGGACAGACGCCTCGCACACCAAGCTCACAGGCTTTGAGCTCATGGGTGTTTAAGAGCCCTTCCGGGCAGCTCGTGTATGCTTTTTTATGGGCGTTCAAGAGCCCTTCCGGGAACAGAGGGTTAAGGACATCTAGTAAATAATATAGTTGGTTGTAGGGATTTCATTTTTACAATCCAACACCTCTTTGTGTTTGTGTTAGGGTAAGAATGTTGATATGAAAATGGTGTATAACTGCATTTACACTCATGGATAAAACTTCCTCTCTATTCAAAACTGTCCAACACTAAACGATTTGCATTTCACTATCCCTTCACTTTCAACCTGTTCTGTCCCACATACCTCTCCCTCTTGCCATAAAAGAGCTAGATTGATGCAGTTTTTAACATTGTGCGCTCCCTTGATTGACAGGGCTAGGGTATGCCCATGGTACAGGTACTTTACTGGACATTTACCACGAATCACTAAACCTGAGTGTCCAAACTCTTAACGTCTACCAATGGCACGGGGTGTGATCGAACTGCCGACCCTTCGATCAGCAGTCAAACGCGCTACTGTCCATGCCAAGACCCGTAGCAAAGCTTTATTTATATACGGTATATAATTAGTTTGACCAGCCCACTGAGTTTCCCAAAAGGACTCCCGCAAGTTTGATGCGAAGGATTAGATTAAGATGAACTATTATTCAAAATGAGGTAGGGAGGGGAAGGAGAGGATCAAATCTTAGTGAAGAGAATTCCTTCTCAAGATGTACCCATGAATTTCGTTGACAGAGGCCATAGTTGTAGAAAGGTATCTTCGAGTCGGGAGGACATTTTGCTCATGAGTATACAGTAATGGATACTCTAGGACATAAATTGTGGGTTTCAGATTTCGTAGCTTGGCTGATCTGAATAGAATCATTTCACTAATTGCCTACTTATTATTTCATTTCAAAGTTTCATGTGTTGTTCGAGGGTTCATATTAGGGTCAGATTTCTGTCTTAGAATGTACACCCAGATTCAGTAGTTTGCCGACACTATTTATTAAACTGTAAATTCAAGATGAAATATTGGTACCGGTATTTTATTATGGTAGTTCTAAGTTGTCTCTAATTATCCTGTAACTTATTTTTACTTTCAACTTTTAAGATTTTCAAATTAATTCGTTTCTATCTGGATTTTAAGTATCGCCAAACTTTTGAATCCGGGTGTACAGCCATATATCAGTAATAATAATAATAATAATAATAGTTCTTAAAGCTAGCGCATGCTAAGCCAGCTAAGGACAGCCCAATAAAGCCGATTAGGCGTATTTCCATTGGGGTCCTGTACTACTACCCCATCCCCTTGCTCATGAGGGACGGTAACGACTCAGTGCTTGTGAAAAACTTTTACTGCGCCGAGCGTGGGCGCAATCCAGGGACCTTCTGGGTGGAAGTCCAAGACGCTAGTCACTACACCAGCAAGCCGCTAAACAGTAATGCTGTCTATATATTTTTGTATTTATCTTGGGCTGAATTGAATCTCCTTAATAATTCTTTCTATCTATCTATTGCCGGATGCCGTGATCCCCGAAGGGGTGGCCACGAACGAAATGCTCCCCTGCACCTCTGTCCCCAGAGATTCATTTCATTAGTTCAGAATTAATGACCGCGACTGTACATTCATATTGTATTTATTTAAGTATATATCATTGATATACATTTATGAAACTCGACAACTTACTGAAATGCATGGCAAACACAGCAAACAAAACATTAACTAAAGTTTCAACACAACATTAACTAAAGTCTCGACATAAAAAATAGCTAAACAGAATCGCAATATGTTAAGAATTACAATTCATTTATCACATAATAAAAGGGTACTGTGTACCCCAGCTTGAGAATAACGATATAATCTTACAATACGGTATATTTCTTTCAGGAGCCACTGACGTTCATGAGCAACTACTGGTCTACACTGGGTGACGAGCAGCGATCCCTGGCGTACACTACCGCTGCCGCTACTCTAAAGTGTCTTCCTTTCACTGCCACAACCACCTCACAGGTTGTTGTTGTTGTTGTTCCCTAAGCTGCCTGGCCGAACAGCCCCGAGTCCCTGAGGAAGGCCATGGCCACGATCGGGCTTTCCCACAGAGCTCTCATTGAGTGTAGATTGTGTTGTTGGCGTAAGTGGTTGTGTGAAATGCAGTCTTCTATGATGTGTTTAATGGTATGGGGTGCTGTGTTACATCCCGGGCAGGCGTCGACAACGACGGCTTCGGTCGCTTCGGTCGGCTTCGGTCGCGCCAGGAATTTCCACCTCACAGGTTATATTATTTACTGGTACCTCTTTTACAACCTGAGGAACATGACTGGGGAGAAGAAACTGTATTCTGTTTGATTTAGCTGACATTATATTTCCATGTCCCCATTTTGATTACTCCGCTATTACAAAGATTTTGTATCAAAATGTGTTGATAATTATGAAAACTTGGTATGCAAAGACATTATAGTTTAATATTTATTACATGTTATACTGTATTTGGTAATTACAGTAATATAGGAAATAATAAAATAATGAAAAGAGGTCAAGAAAGTTAGGGAAGGTAGCAAGGGAAATAGTACGAATAATAAGAATGGGCGAGTGCTAGCCGAGAAGCAAGAGAGAGTTGAAAGATGGAGGGAGTACTTCAACGAATTGCTGAATGTATGGAGTGAAGTGCCAGCAAACATATTGGATAGGGTATGGGAGGGAGAAGAAAAGAAGTAGTGGGGATCAGGAGGTCAGAAGTGTGTGAAGCCATGAAAAGAGTGAAGATGGGGAAAGCACAGGAATAGATGGTGTGTGTGGGGAAATGCTGAGGTATGGTGGTGAGATAGTGATCGAATGGGTATGGAAAATGTATAAACTAGCATGGGAGAAGGGGAGTGCGCCTGATGACTGGAAGACAGGCACAATATTCCCCTTATATAAGGGTAAAGGGGAAAGAGCAGTGTGTCGTAACCACCTGGGAATATGTCTTCTAAGCGTAGTAGGGAAGATATACAGTAGGGTAGTGATTGAGAGAGTGAGAGCAAGAACGGAGAAATGGATAGGTGATGAGCAGGGCGGGTTTAGGAAGGGAAGAGGATGTGTAGATCAGATTTTTACCCTGAAATGTGTTGTGGAGAAGCAACAAAAGCTGTATATTGCCTTTATGGACTTCGAGAAGGCCTATGACAGAGTGGATAGAGAAGGAAAGTACATTAGGGTCTCACATAGAACGATTCTCTTATAGAACGAACGACCTAAAATATTATTCCAAAATTTTGGTTAGGAACGAATGTGATCATATAGAACGATTTTGCCATCAAAGTAGGGCAAATCCAAGGAATTCTCATATACTGTAGAGCGCTGAAATATCGTACAAAACGTCAGGTGACTTGACGTAGGTTGCGCATTGTGACGTCACTGTCATCTGAGACGCTTGGAATGCTGGGCAGGGAGGGAGGAGAGGGAGGCAGTCCGCCATCTTTTTGCCTCAGTGACGAACCCGCACATACGCTCCTGACGGAAATTTACGCTTTCAGTGAACATTGACCATATTGGGCCACCAAAATACCATACCTATTAGATTTAAGGTAAGCAACAATATGCCTATTTCATCATTTCTATGCATAACTTATCATTTATATATGTTTTGGTATGCATGAGTGTGAATGAGTATAAATGTAAGGGTACGTACGGGAGGACCGATCGACCAATATAAATTACAGTATTCCCATAAGGTACGTGTTTCACATAGAGCGAATTCACATAGAACGACCTCGTTTATCGACCAATTTCTCGTTCTATGTGAAACCCTACTGTACTGAGAATATACTCCCGTCCACTCACCAACTCTGTGCAATCTCTCTCTCTCTTCGCCGCAATGTTGCATCTCTTTCGTTATTCTATCACTACTACAATAATCAGTGTTCCTCGGAGCTTTCCCAGTGTATACCACCTCCTTTACATATGACATGTGGTACCCGCCTTGCAACACAATCCCACCCCTACTCTGTGCAACTCTCCAACCCAATAGTGAAACGCTATTCTCAGACTTTCTTCTATTCAACTGCTGAGCTCTGGGACTCTCCCAGAATCAGTCTTTTCCTCTTCCTATGATTTAAATTGCTTCAAACTCCGTGTGTCCAGGCATTTTGGCTCGAATGTCCCTTGATTTCGGCCTTGTCACTCTTTGAAATCTGGGGGAGGCACTCGCTGCAGGCAGTTATGCCTTTTGTCTCCCTCATTCACATAGAAAAACAAAACAAAAAAATAGTAAGTTGCTGAAAGTAGTGAAGAACATGTATGAGGGTGCAAAGGCGTCAGTACGTGTGGTGATTGAGTAGAGCTAGTTCTTTGATCTGAATGTTGGGTTGAAACGGGTGTATGATGTCCCCGTGGTTGTTTGATATATACTGTATATGGATGGAGTCATGAAAGAAATACAAGGAAGAGCAGTGGATGTTGGTGTATCGCTGATAAGGTAGGGAAATGAGTGGAAGCTACCTGTACTGCTGTTTGCTGATGATACAGTTCTGACGAGCGATAGTGAATGGGAGTTGCAGGGTCTGGTAAATATGTTTGGAACAATGTGCGAAAAATGGCATCTGAAGGTAAATGCGGGGAAGAGCAAGGTTATAGTCTTCGAAAGGGGTGAAGCGACAGAGTGTGAGGTGAGGTTGAACGGTCAGGCTATGGAGAATGTCAGCTCATTTAAATATCTGGGCAGTGTGCTGAGTAAAGATGGGAGTATGGATGAAGAAGTGAGGTAGAGGGTGCAACAGGGGAAGAGGGTTGTAGGAACGCTGAAAACAGTAACAAGAAATAGGGTGGTCAGCATGGAAGTAAAGAAGTCCTTGCACGACAGTGGGGTAATCCCGACATTGACTTACGGAAGCGAAGCATGGACGTTGGTGAAGAGACTTGAGTTACTTGAGAAGTGTGTGCGGAGTTACATGGAGGGATAGACAGACGAATGAAGAAATAAGAGAGAGGTGTGGTGTGGATTTAGACGTGCTGGAAAGTGTGAAAAGGAACACCTTGAGATGGTTCGGCGTATGGGAAGTGAGAGAATGACTAAGAGGGTGTACGAGAGCGAGGTGGAAGGACAGAAAGGGAAAGGTAAACCGAATGAGAGGTGGAAGGATGGAGTGAAGAAGTATATGAGTGAAGGCAGTGCTGGTTGGGAGGAGGGGCATTGACTGACTGGGGACATTAGTGCATGGGGGCTTTTCGTTCATGGCCACCCCGTCGGGGATCACGGCGTCAGGCAGTAGATAGATATAATTTTAAGGTAATTTACTTGCAGGGAATTGGTATATTTAGCAGGCAGCTGTACACTAGAGGTTGAATCAATGTCATTCTCCGGGTCTATTATTCCCGTGTCAGATATAGCAACACCTACTCAAGCACTCTTGAGGAAATTTGTACTGTATATGTCTGTGTATATGATTCCATTAGTCTAAAATGAATAGCTTTATTTTCAAGTTAGGGCTTCTTAACCCCTTCAGTCTCATATGACGCAGAGGTTGCCAGATTAGCAATAATAAATAGAGTTCTCTCACTCTTATAATTACCTCTCCAAGATTAGTTTTCTGCCCACAGCTAACTCAAAGACAACTGCAGAGGTTGACGTAACTAAACTAAAGGTTTCTAAATACCCCTGATGGTAACAAAGGCTTTAAAGTATCCCTAATCAGCTCAAAATCGCGTCATATGTCGGAGAGGGTTAAATGTGACTCATGAATATATGAAATAATGTACCCTATTTCTCTTGTTAACCACAGATAGCAGACTTGAAAGGTGTTGGATCTGGACACTGCCTGAAGGTGCTGCGGGAAATACTCGACACCGGGAGCTGTCAGGAAATTATTGTCAAGAGGCAGTCCGAGAAGTATTTGAGAATTAAGGTACAGCCGAATGCCAAAATTTCATCCAATATTTTGTCTAAGTCAAAGCCATGGCTATTAAAAGCTTGAATGCCTGAACATCTGTACGGGTAACCTTCTTCCCTTATTCTTTAGGACGATATCACAAATATTACACTAAACCTTTACTGCTCAACTTTATCATCAACACTGGTCTGCCATCATATGAGGTACCAATGAACTTTAAAAATATTACTGTCACCTCACCGGGTGGATGGGACTCGATAGCCTTGGTGGGCAACCTATCTAGGGGAGAAAACCCTACACAAATTACCGATGGGCGACACGCTAATCGGTGCCACTTACAGGTGGCGAATTTTATAACATACAACAACCTAAATTAATCTGTTTTCAGTGTAGAATTGGCTCCAGTCTTATGAGTGCTTTTGCCCTGTAGGCTTTTGACAAATAGATTATTATTATTTTTATTTTTTTAGTGTAGAATTGGATACCAATGTATAAGATCACAGAAATGTTACTTGAAAAACTTTGAACCAACTAAAATTGAGGACAAAAGCTCTTATGAGTTACCCTCTTGACTCTCCCAATCCAACTCATCCCAATCATTCGCCCACAGTCCCCAAACATTATGTGGCCCTCCGTGGGTACCCCAAGAAGCTGCATTGAAAGATATAAATAAAAGAATGGAGTTATTTTTTATGTCCTATTACAGGTAGTCAATTACAATGTATATTTGCTGACAAACTTCAGATAAAAATATTCAAGGACAACTTCTCAAAGAAGTCAAAAGCATATACTGTATTGCATACATCTTTAACATTATTACTGTAGGGCCTACTATACTTAGTTTATGATACATTTATATATTTATATTTTTACTATCTGTCTCGAGTCGGCCACTCCCAATAACAAAAATAAATACATAAATATAAGTGGGGTATGTGCCAGAGTATAGGCTATACATACTGTATACACTATTTTTTTTAAGTAAAAATATTATATTATTCAGCTCAGGAAAGACATTTCAGAGTTAAAAGATTAATTGGAAGAATATAATGAGATACTCCCAAAGCAGAATAAAATTGTCTAATCTTCATTAGACACTCCTATTAGACAATTCCTGAAAGCCACCAAACTTTATGATGATATCTGACTACTGACTGTTTCATGACTTGACTTTGCACCTCCTCACCGAACACTAGCCTTGTGAGGGCCCAGGCCCAGTGGGCTAGTATAAAATAAACACATCAACATTAGTATACTGTTAACTGTATACTGTACCTGTAATGAACATTTTGCCATCAAATTGAAGCAGTTAATGCAATAACGACGTTTCTATTACAGTATTGATGTTACCGAAGATTAATATACAGTATAGTACTTAACTATTATTTCAGAATCTGACTGGTGTTTATGGGGTCGGTATCAGCCTGGCAGAGAAGCTTCACAACAGCCACGGCATCACAAACGTCACAGATATGGTTGCCCGCTGGGAAGACCTTAACCTCCACGACGAGAGGATTAAATATGGTGAGGCATAGTTCAGTGAACTGGTACTCTAAGTTAACTATTATCAAATAAGGTGTGGTGGATTTAGCTCATGATGGGAGGTATTCTAGGAGAGCTGTAAAATCAAATACGGTGATATCTATCGCCATATTCTTAAACTTTATCGTATTGAACAAGATAAATAGAAAGAACTGTTACCGGATATCTTTAGAAATTTGGGTGATAGCAAGTTGTCTTTCAATAATCAAAACTATTCCTCAGTCTTCATTCGAGGTCGGTAACCAGAACCTTTAAAAATACACCAATTATTTCAGTGTGCTGTAATGGTATTCTAGGGAAGCTTTAAGATTAGGTAAGGTGGGGTAGATCTAGCTCAAGGTGGGAGGGATATTAGTTTAACTATAAGATCATATAATAAGCATTGTGGCATGGGCATAGGGTGCATATCTGGATAAAGTAACGGAGGTATTTTTGCCATGGCCATTCTTTAGCATGAGGTGTTCTCACAAGGAAGCAAGACATTGAAGATTATTTATGATAATAATTTATACAGTATATCCTAGAAATACGCTATATTAGCTATAAGATCAGGTAACATGTGGTGAATCTAGCTCATGGTGGGAGGGTATTCAAGCTAACTGTAAGATCAGCGAAGATATGATTGATCAAGCATTGTTCAACACATTATCGTCTAACTACAGTATAGCTAAAATAGAATAATAAAGACGTTGCCGGTACAGAAGGGGTTAACTAAACTTTCACCAACTTCTGACTTTTGCAACAAAACTATTGAAACTTTTGTACCACCCCCAGCACAGATCATGTATTCCAGGTATCAGAATTAATTATTAGACTTTGGACTCCAGAGATGCATCCCAAATATTGTTTCTTTCCACTCTAGGCTCAGCTTGGCAGTTCCCACTGTATGTATCATAATTATGTAACATCAACCACATTTATTCAGTCTACCTACACATCACTACATCTTTTATGTTGTTGGGTCAGACGATACTTTATGATACAAATTACTTTCTCCAGATTTCTTCCGTTTATTTTTTCCATATACTGTACAGGTCTCCCTCACTATCCGATGCCCAGATTTACTTTATTATTATAGGTTTTTAGGTGTTTGGGTTTGGGTTTTGGCTTGTCCGAGAACGTACCCCCATTTACCCCATTAATTTTAGGGTTTGCTATATGCTTTTTCTATTTAAGATGGGGTTTTCAGGAATGTAATCCAATCGTAAATCGAGGGAGACCTGTAAGCTAATTCCTGCTTCTTAATCAAAGCTGTATTGTAAATGCCTTAAGCATTATATCTCTTGCAGGTGTTGCATACTATGATGACCTTAACACGCCAGTAACACAGGAGATGGCAGATAGGATCCAAGCTATTGTTAGAAAGGAACTGGATGGCATTAGAGAGGGCTGTAGACTGGAGCTGACGGGTGGCTTTAGAAGGTAAGAGATGGATTTGTGCTTATGAATCCTGAATGTATGATTAAGAGGATTTTAGTTTGATGGTTGTGAGGACTATTAGACTTTATAAACACTGCTAAGGAGTATTTGTTTAACTCTTGTTACCAGTGGATTACTGTATACTGAATTGAACATGGCAAAATGCATGAGAGGGAACAACGAAAGCAGAGTTGAGAGAGATACTTTTAATAGAATATATCATGTCGGTGATGTGGATGGGCGCCAGACTGCGGTTGTTTTGCCATCTGGAAAGAATGGATGGGGATGATTGGGTGTGGCACATTAAAAGTATGGAAGTGGTCGGAAGGACAACAGTTGGAAGACCGAGGAAGAACCGGAATGAGGTCCTGGGGAAGGATCTTCAAGGTTAGAGGAATTGACAGGGACGCTGCAGAGGACCATGCAGCTTGGTAAGTGGACATCTGGTGACCAAGGCATACCCGTATTTAACATTGAACTACATTTTTAACTATACTGATATTAAAGAGCATGTCATAGGGGTTAAAACCTACATTAGAGTATTTCTTACAGTTGATTCTTTTCCCTAATTACTATCAGCCCGTGCATTTAACTTAGAGAGGTCACCCAAAGTAAAAGTGTTAATAAGCTAGTACAGAATACAGGGTGGCAAACAAGATACTTTTTATATCCATTCTAAAACTATGGCCCTTATTTTTAGCCATTATTATCATATATGCAAAGTTAAAGTTACGCTTTATAATTCCTGTGATTAAATGGCGAAAACAACAGGACAACATGCACATTTCGCTGTTTTCCCTCTCACACTCAACTTTGTCCCTAAACAACATTTCCACATTTTGCCACCCTGACAGTATAACTTTTTCTTATTTACTTAACTACCCTAACTCAACCTAACCTAACCTAACCCAACCTATATTTGGCTAGAGGTTCTATTGACTGGGTATTGAATGGATTATCTTCTTAACTATCATTATATAATATTTTATTTTTCCTTTCCTGGCTTACAGAGGCAAGCCCAGTGGACATGATGTGGACTTCTTGATTTGTTCTGACTACGATGATACGACAGAGGGAATGAGCAGAAGTGAAGAGAGAAGAAAGAGGAAGTATGCAGAAAATGAACGAGAGGAAAGAAGAGACGAAGATGAAGATAGAAAAGATGACAAGGGTAGCATAAGGATGTATACAGAAGATGAGAGAAGGGAAGGAAGAAATGAAGAGGGAAGTAAGAAGGATGATCTCTTATACCAGCTGTTGTCTCGTCTGCGTCGTTCGGGTTTTATTCTTCAGGCCCGACTAGACCGACCAATGCCGCATCAGGAGGTATTCTTACAGTACTTCTTTATTTGTTTATTTGTTTTAACCCGCTCAGTATGATAATGCCATTTATATGTTTTATTCTGGCTAACATTAGGTGATTATATACAGCTTAAGAATGACCAATGTTATTCAGATGCTTTAGTGAGAGTGTCTACCCCTTTGAGTCCTAGAGGTAAACAATGAGCTAAAGAAAATAGTCTTATGGTTACCAGTATTAGACAAGAATTACGTCATTGTGCTGAAAGGGTTAGTCCTACAATAGTTCCTTGGGTAATGCTATGTGAAGGACCACTGTACATCCATGATGATGGTGTGGCTCAGCTTTTTTGTGTTTTGGCTCCGTCTCGAGTCGGCCACCCCCAATACAAAAAAATGGGTATGTGCCAGAGTATATAGAATCTAGATAGATAGATAGATAGATAGATATATTGTAGTTCTTTAGGGTTAGAGTCACTACACTGAAGGACAGGGTTCCTTCCTGCATGCGGGGAAACTATATACAGTATATTAATTTTGTTTCCTTAGATATTTTACTTGCCAAGACTTACAAATCCCTTTCAGTCACATCTTATGAAAGTTTTGGTTTGTTTATTTTGCAATTTTTACATTATAAATACAAGAATCACACAGGAAATACTCTTTATTTCTGATAAATAGACCCCTTTCCGTTGGTAAATTATAAAGATCAAAGAGAGATAGAGTATAAGTGAGTTTTTTCTCTCACATGTATCTTACATGAGGTATTCAAAATAATGTTATTACAGTAAGATAATTTGTCAATAAAAACAATTGCTGTGTAAAGATGTGATTTTTCTTGTTGTGTTAACTATTGTAACTTACTCTTTCAGGCTGACTTTAAGAAGCAAGCTAATAAAGTTAACACGATGGATAACTTTGAAAAATGTTTCTGTATAATGAGATGCCCCCTTCATGATACCTTGACACCCAACCCAACTCCTGATGTTAGTAAAGGTAAGAAAGAAATTCTCTGTACTTATGTTCTATATTATATTATATATATTTATTAATAATTTGAGGTACAGGACAGAAGAGGTGGTCAAGAAAATAACTCTTTCAACTTAGTTTATTTCTTAACTTCAAAGTACTACTGTACAGTATATACTGTATATCCAATCACACACATATACAACAGACTTACAGTTTGTGTTTTTTGTATATTTTCTGCCTTGACAGAGGAATGCAAGTCACACATTCACATATCTACATACATGAACAGTTAGAACTAGTTATCTTATTTAATTTTGATCTTACAGATTTTGCCAACCTAATCGAAGAAGGACGCAAACAGAACCGAACTTGGCGAGCGACCCGAGTTGACCTGGTGCTGGTGCCACGTCGCTCCCAGTGGCCCTATGCTGTCCTGGGCTGGTCGGGAAGTAAGCTGTTTGAACGCCTCCTACGTCGCCATGCCAACGCTGCCCTGGGTCTTACTCTTACCAGCCACGGACTCTGGAGCAAGGCCCGTGGTTGTCTACTGCCTGCAGAGACTGAAGAGGATATATTTACTCATCTTGGTCTTACTTTTAAGCCCCCTTCACTTAGAAATTTCTGAACATCCATACTGATCTAAGGTTCAAGCACCCCTCACATAGGAACTTCAGAGAAGTGACCTCTTTGTGGTACAGTATTATATTCCTATTTCTAGACTCTGCAGCAAGACCCTAAGGCTGTTGACTACTTGTGGATACCAAAGAGGACATACCGTATGCTCATTTAGGCCTCAATTTCAAATTCCTTCACATAGGTTCTTTGAATATTAGTCTGTTAAATATAGCTTAGTATAACATGGCATATTTTCAGATAATGCAAAGCTAAATAGGCCTATTGAAATCATTTTTTACAGTAATTTGTGTTCTATATTTTATTTCTATTTGTCTCATTTTACATGGATTAATATTTTAATTACCAGTATTATATTTTACAGTACATTGCTGAATACCTGCAATAATTTTTTATTCTCATCCAAAAGCTTCTTTTAATTAAAGCTGTTTATTAGATACTGTATCTTATTTGTTTTACTAGCAATCTATTTAATTGTTAGCAAAATATCTTGTTTATTAAGTGTACATATATTATTTGAATTTGGGATACAATAATAAAATTTTGACAGTTATTTTTTAATGCAGAGATGACATTTTATTTAGGCGATTGCAGTTGCTGGACACTATCATTCTGTACGATAATTGTATACATATGTATTATAAAGACTGACTGATTCATAAGAAGTGTGATATCAGCTGAATTTCCTTATGTACAATCAAGTATTATATAGTAGGCCTACATACATAATTATAGAATGCATACTTATTCTTACGTATATTACTCAACAGTTTATATTATGAATTCTTGCTGCTTATATTATATTTATTATTGTTCTTTATTTTCTATTGATATATACGATATATCGTGTACAAAATATTGAATATTCAGTAGTGCATTGATTACTCTCTCTTATAGTTCATCTTGTTTATGTTTCATGTTTGGCAATGTTCCAAATTGGTAGGTCAGAAATCGTGAACCCAAACCTTTGTAACTCCAAAAGAGCTAGAGCAAATGAGCTTTAAATTTCCATACCTATTCTCTGGTTGACCTTTCCCAAATGGTAGAAATATTTGCTTGATTACTCTAGTCGTTTAAGAGTAATTGTTGTTGTTGTTGAAGTTCCCCAGACTGTCTGGCCAGACAGTCCCGAGTCTGGTAGATCGAAGCCACTCCAGATACTCGGGCCCCTGAAGGGGCCAGGGTGAGATGAGATCTATCTCTGAGAGGGCAACAGGGCAGGGGATCATCAGCCCACGGGCTTGCACCCACAGGCCAATACCCCCACCATCCACAGCCCCCCTTGCAGTGCCACCCAATTGGGCGATCTTGCCAGCACCTAGACGGAAAAGTAGTACAGGATAAGAGACATACAGAAACGACCAAGTTTCTGTCTGTCTCTTTTCCTGTACACGGGTGACAGCTGGTCCTATCCAGAGTGAGGTTTGGCATCCTCTACCTTACCTTAGCCGTTTCTGTCAGTCGTTTGAGAGTTATAGAGATTAATGTTTGAGAGTTTTGGCCTACTTATTTGGAACAGGGTATAGCTATAGGGTTCCCTAGGTCCAACTACCAGGAAGACAGAGATATAATGAGAGATAAGCACAACACACTATGAGAAGTAGGGCATCATTAATTTACTTTCTCATAGGACCAGACTTCCTAAGTTCCAAACATGAATAATATGATATATTCTTGATAGAATACAATAAAAAGGAAGCATTGTGATGTATGTAACCAGTGTAGGCTACATATATATATACCGTTTATTGAAATTAAAATTAAAATGTAAAACTTGCAAACTAAACAAACCAAAACTGGGACGATACAAGATAAAGGTAAAATAACTTATCAAACAACTTACTCCCCAACAGTCTTGATACAATCCCAGCCACAAATGCAATCCCCTCATTTTTTTTTTTTTTTTTTTTTCTATGTGATTGAGGGAGGCAAAAGACATAACTGCCTATAGCGAGTGCCTCCCCCATAGTTGAAAGAGTGACAGGGCCAAAATCAAGGGACGTTCGAGCCAAAATGCCTGGACACACGGAGTTTGAAGCATTTTAAGTCATAGGACGAGGGAAAGACTGATTCTGGGAGAGAGTTCCGGAGCTCAGCTGTTGAGTAGAAGAAAGTTTGAGAGTAACGTTTCACTCTTGGGTTGGAGAGTTGCACAGAGTAGGGGTGGGATTGAGTTGCAAGACGGGTACCACGTGCCCTACGTAAAGGAGGTGGTATGCACATGGTCAAGTTCCAAGGCAAGAGACCACCCCTGAAGTTGACCAGGCGAGGAACACTCTCGAAAAGAGGATCCATGAAAATTCACTAGGAAATATCAATAATATATTTTAAGAGGCCTAGCTACACGCACTCATCACAGACATGCATTCATGTGTGAGCCATGATCACCCAAAGGTGGTTGTGGAAACAGAAAGGGTTATCCCCAACTGCAACACAGCAGTTATGTGGGAGTCTTTCAAAGTATTTGGCTCCAGTACCACATTTCCACCTCCAGGGACTATTTTGAGACTTAGAAGCAGAATACTGCTCTCACTAAAAGGCTGTATGTCCTTACTGACGCCCCGGGCTATATTGTCAGCCACCTTGACGTAATGTTGGAAAGTAACAGGTCAATGACCCGATAGACTTTCCAGCAAAGATTGCAGTTTTTTACCAACACATTGGCCACAGAATGTGGATGATGGGTATCCCCACCTACCAACTACAGTGTATATGCTGAACAGGTACAAGCATTTACACGGGATCGGATTATACGTGCCGATCTCAAATCCCAAAACTTGACAAGTGAAGCAGCCCTTAACAAAATTGCCTGGAACGCCGCCATTAGGACACGAGATTGAAACTGCGTGTATGTGTGGAGCACTCAGTCTTAAAATGTTATGTATGTATGTATTGTAAATGTGACACTGGTCTACTGCACTTCTGATCTCTGCCATTGCAGGGAGGAGTTGGAAGCCATGAGAATGAATGTCAAATAAGCATTCTTCCAGCAAGAGCTCGATCCAGGGCCTCCCAGGTGGCACTGGTAGCTTATACTATAGAGCAACACTTTATTGAATTGAGTGAATGATGAGCATTGAGCACCCTACCAACCATGTGCTTAAAGTCATCTGATTAGTTAAAGGCTCTCATATTCCCCACTGATTATATAAGTGGGATGACTGTCAAGAGATGGTAATTAAAGATAACCACACTTCAGCGAGAACAATCAAGTTGATAATCTTGTTGAATGATCTTGGGGTAAGCAGTTTACATAATGCTACTATCTGAATGTCACGTAGTTATCAGCATTTTGAGATTAACCCCTTCAATTAGATGATGCTACTACTCTATTTGCTTTATTCTAGCTATCTGTCGATGATTTAATTTAACTGGAAAGGCCTGTCAGAGTTTTTGTTTATTCCAGTTGCCTAATGTACAGTAGAGTCTTGGTGTGGCTGGTTTTGTAGTACAGTACTATAAGGCTGGTGCAGTTGCATATGCTGTAGATACTGCACAAACTGGGACTTTGTTGGATCTTGGTAAGGCACAGTTAGCACTATACCAACATCAGCCACAGTGATGACATGGTGGGGCACGGTTGTGGCAGGATGTTTATTTTACTAAAGCGTTATTTCCACATAGCAATTTTGATAAGTTCTTTTGTCTTTTTATTGTGTCGTCCCTGTTTCGGTTTGTTTATTTTGCAAGGTTCACATAATTTCACTCCAACTACTGGAAGGCAACCTGTCTACACCATTTATTTTACTATGTTGGTAAAGGAATATGATGCTAAATCATTGGATGTAATATAAATCTTGCCAGCACACTGTATAAATGAGTGATTGTAAGAGCTTCAACATAAAAGGCCCTCACAACATACTTGTATGATGATTGTCTGAAAATGTTCATGGTGCATAACTATCAAAATGCAAGGTAGGTCTTTTTGGATCCTTCCTGTTTCACTCCATTTGTTTGGCAATTATAAGACACTTCACCCCATTCAGGTGTCATTTTTTTTCTGGGTGAGTGATAGCAAGCCTACAATTTAGGAGAAATCTGCCTTTGGCTTTGAAATTTATAGATTTAGTTTGAAGAGTGGAGCGTTTTATTAGCTTGGAGGGGGTTTGGGGAGTTATTTTTGTTCTTAGTCTAGGGAGCAACCTAAAAACACTTAGTAAGGTTTGGCATCCTCTACCCAACCTCAGCTGTTTCTGTCTGTCTATTTTTACTGTCTTACTTTTTCCTTCTGGGGCAGGAGGCTAGGAATCCTCCCATTATAAATTTGACCTACTACACGAGACAAAGTAAGGGGCGAGGGAATGCGAAAGTGGTCAGGGACTATAAGAACTGGAACTTTAAATTTTGTTTCGGTTCGGGCTCTGTCTCGAGTCGGCCACCCCCAGCTATGGAGTATGTGCCTGAGTATACTATATGCATACATACATACATTGATACATACATACAATAATCTCACAAACATCATGCCAGGGCCTAGGGCCTTTCCTAGCTGTTGCTGAGAGGATTGGGTTCTAGTCATGTGGTGATGGGCTGGTCTATCAGAGTGAGAACTGAGCGATCTCTGCCATACCCATAGCTTACTCTGACTGTGCCTTTTACTTGTATATTTTCTAGATCTCAAGTGACGGCGTCTCTTCCGTGGATTGACCTCCCAATCTACCAAGATTGGAAGCCAAAGCGTCACATTTTTCTTTTGCCCCTCAACTTTCTCTTCATAATTGCTGAGGGGCACAGGGCCTTGGGTGGGGCTTTGGCTTTCCGGGTGTTTCCTCACCCTCCTCAGCTCCCGCCATGGAGTGGCTTCGGTCACCCAGGTTTATTGTGGTCGGCAGGGAGGGTTGTGTGGGAGGCGCTCGGTTATGGCCTTGGCCTTGCTCGGGGCCTTGGGGCTGTTCGGCCAGGCAGCTTGGGGAACAGCAACAACAACAACAACATCATGCCAGATAGTGTTAAGGCAGTCAATAATGGGGTTGAACATAAGTGAAAAGAATATGAGTAGGATTAAATGGATGTATAAAGTGCCATTGATAGATAGGTAATGTAGTGCTGAGGGGGACAGGTTAGGTATGGAGGGTGTTAGTGCTATGCTGCGTAGAGGTAGGCTTAGTCTTATCATTTATCAACAGAATGGAAGGTGTTATTTACTTGTTTAGTAGACTAGAACCTTTTATGGGGATCATGTACAGTCCAAGTTGATATCAGCTAATATTATTATTACAGTATTGTTAAATAGTGTAACTAGACCACCAAATTATGAACTAATGTCTCCTAGAGTTGGCTGCCACACCTGGTAGACAGACACATTGACATCTATGGTATCAGCTTAGCTTTCAGGAGAGGTCAAACTAACCTATAAACTCAGTAGAGAACTGGAATGTATATAGTCCTTGCCTTGGGTTGCATCGTCTACATAAGGTTGAGAAAAGTAAAGAGCTTTAAGTTTAAGTTGAGAGGGGATAGACAGGTTGGGGAGGTGAGAAGTCTCTTAAGAAGTAGAGAGAAGGAAAGGAGGAAAGAAATAGCAAAGTAGAAGAGTAAAAGGTAGAGGGCTGTCCTTGCTATTGTTTAAAGTTTTAGTGTAATGTACAGTATTCCTGCTTTGTAGTTAACATCTGAGGACTTGAAGGTGGTGGTACCATGGGATCTGCACTCATTACAAGTGAAAGGGTGACTAATGTGAAGAGGTAGTACAATGCGCTTAAATATAATTTGGACTGAAGAAGAACCGAGTCCCTCCTTGAGACTGAGAAGAGGTATACTTCCTCTTCATCATAATTAATAATCATCATATCCAGTGCCTTACGTCCTTCCAGGAAGTCTGCATCAAAGTGCATGCATGGTAGAGTGCCTCCAGGCTATTTTGTTTCACCATTGCCACAAATGCTCCTTCAACTATAATTAATGTCAAAAGTCATGTAATGTCTCCACAACTTCAAGCGTCTAATAGAAGCCAGAATAAAGTTAAAACGACGCCGGTACAGAAGTGGTTAAGTAGCACTACTCGAGAGCCAAGAGGTCTTTAAACCATATCAAACATGACAAGCGAATAACTTAGGCCTAAGAAGAGCTTAACTCAGTGGAGTGGTTTATTTAATTAAGTTGTACAATAAGAATATAACGTGAGACAGTATTTTATAAGACACATTATTGATGACTTATAAAAGCAAGTGTTGATATATTGTTGTGTTGTTATTGTAACTGAAAGTCACGTGGTACCAACACTGATAGTAAGTTGACTGATAAGGGAAGGTCTTGGACCAGTGTTATTTTGAGCAACTCTGTACTGACCGTTCAATATACAGTAACTCAATAGTTTGCCAAACTGATGATAATTTGTGTTCAATTTAGAGAGACGCAGTTTTCACTGCAATGGCGGACATTAGAGGTTCGGTAGACCAGTGTCGCATGCGCATGCACAAAAGTATATATGCTATCACCTGATCAGCATGGGCAAGCTGATTACACTGTTACAGACTACATTCACATCCACAGCCATTACAAGTAAAGGATAATATTCCACATGCATATTGCCTCGGAATACATACACACCTTATTTTAAAGACTGAGGTTGCACTGAAGCTGGCTCCATAGAGTCAGAAGTGGCTGGGGGAAGTTTAGAGAGCTGTTGCCACTCCTGACCATGAGAGGACTCCCACTTCACCTTAAAGTGAAGGTATATATCTCATGTGTTAGGGAGTGCGATGACCTATATGCCTCGGAGACGTGGCTGGTTAAAGCGGATGTAGGATGTGGTTTTTACACCATGCCCGAAAGGGAGGTTCTGGAGCTCTGATCTTACTTTCAAATTCCATCTTGACAATTTGACCAACACACCTAAACTTCGTTTGATGCGAAAATAGCCTCCCGGAAATATACCCAGGGCAGGAATCGAACCCGGGACCCTTGAGTACGAGGCAGACACTTACCAGTTAGACCAATAGAGATATCTCACTTGGCCTGGTCGGCTCAATATATTTCCGCATCTTGTTCAGTTTAGGCTAACCTATTTTTACTGACTTTACATGGAGGATATCAATAGAATGGAACAGAATTAAAAGAGAATGGTGAGATGGATATGTGGGGTTAACCTCAGAGACAGGGTATCGAGCGTCTGGGCATTAGGAGTGTCAGTGAAGTGATACACACGAGCCAACTTGGTTGGTTTGGACACGTGGAGAGAATGGATGATCAGAACTGAGTGAAGAAATGCCGGACTGTGAACGTGGGGGGAGCTGCGTATAGGGGTAGACCTAGAATGATGTGGGATCAGGTACTTTGATCTGATCTCAAAATAAGCACTTGACAACAGAGGCAGCCCTTGACAGGGCTGCCTGGAAAGCCACCATTAGGATGTGAGACTGTAACCACATTCTCTGTGGACAAAACGGTTTTTAAAACATGTATGTATGTATGTATGAATGAGTGGTCCACACTAGATATAGTTTCAGCCTCACATCCTAATAGCAGCGTTCCAGGCACCTCCATTCAGCTAGTCTATACCTATAATCTACAGGGCGTAGTCTCAGGCTATTATACGCATGTGAGGACTGCCAATTAAGAGCACAAATTGTAATCAAGTCGAACTATGGATATTGACTATGCGAATGGACAGAACAGAGTTGCAAAAAATAAACTCATGGTGCGGACTTATCATTCGTCACCCGCTTGTTTCCCATTCGTTGTACTGATAAACCACAGATAACAGATATTAAGTTAAGGGGGTAGCACGAACGCTTTTTCCCTCAACATGTATCAGCAACACTGGTCTGGCAGCTTATAAGGTCAACTTTTAGCATTATTCCATACCCCAAATTAATCTATCGTCAGTCTAGCTTCCGATACCAGGGCAAAAATTTCCCGGAAATGTTGCCAGAAAATGTTAAGCAGGGAAAGTTGACGATGAAAGCTTTCGTGTGATAGTCTGATGTGTGTACTCATTAAAGGGGGATGGGCGTATTTATTTGCATATTTATATATATTTTTATATTTTTTGTTTTAGTTTCCTTCCTAGAACTCCATCACACTTTAAAAATAAAACAACCCCAAGACCCTCCTTTAAGATAAATTTGTAAATTTTTCATTAGAAAAATGTTCTGGTCGAAGGCCGATTCCTTTCAAATTACAGGCTCCCTATAGCTCGGCAGGAAAAAAATCGACACCTAAATGACACGAAAAGTCTTAATATTGACAAAGAAATTGGGAAGAAATTCCCTAAAATCGCCAAACTAATGAGCCGAACGTCATAAAATCGGAAAACTATTGGGCTAAACATGAGGAAGAAGAGGGACCAGAAAAACGACCTATTTCCCCTCAGCGGGTGATGAAATATTTACTTATATTGCAAATCTGTCGATGAACATAATTATGTGGTGTTTGTCAATATTGTTTGGGGTGAATTTGATGTGGATGTTTGTTCTTATTTGCTTAACCCCTTCTGTACCGACGACGACGTCCTTTTAACGGTTCCATGTCATCTCAACCAGTAGACCATTTCAACCAGTGCCAAATTAACCCAGACCAACCAAACCAGTGCCAAAATATAGTACTAACCTAACCTAACCTATTCTAACCGTATTGGTTGAGAGCTACTGGTTGAAATGGTATACTGGTTGAGTTGACCGGTCACCCCTTTTAACTTTCTTCTAGCTAGTAATAGATAACTGTATCCAGTAATTTCCAGGCTTCCAACTATCTCACTTAACCCTTATTACTACCACAGATCCTTCTTATGCTGCATAAAATCGTTTAAATAAAGGTAAAATATATTAAAAATTACGTCACCGGTACAGAAGGGATTAATTAGGTACAGTCAATATCAATAGTTCGCTGAAAACCTTGATACATTTGTGAAATCTAGAGAGGATATTAACTGAGTGGCAAAGGGTTTATTTGTGGGTCGATTTATTTATCTATCTATATATTATATCTATATATATCTATATATATGTCTATCTATCTATCTATATGTCTATCTATCTATCTATCTCTATATATCTATCTATCCCAGTATCAGTCTATCTATGTATCTATCTATATATCCCTCTATCTATCTATTTGTCTATCTATCTATCTATCTACCCATCTATTTCCATCTAACCATCAATCACATCTCTCCCTCTCCCCAATAGGCCTACATACACGTATACAAGTGCAGCCTATATACTGTACATATATACAGTAAATACATATACACATATAGGCCTACATACAGCTGTATACATATACATACATTAACCCATTCAGTAGCCTACCGGTGACGTCCTTTTCATTATATTCTGGTAACCATTAGATGATTGTAATCAGCTTAGGAAGGACGTCTACCCATTACAAGGATACAGACCATCTCAATTAACCCTTTTAGCTACCATATATCCTTCCTAAGCTTCACAAAATCGGCTAAATGTAGCTGAAATCAAATAAAATGGACCACCGGTACTGTACGGGTTAAGTATAGGCCTATCTCACAAATACACATGAGCTACTAAATGTTTTTATGACTGTCGGTGGTTCGAGCCCGGCTGAAAGTATAAAAATATGCATACATGTGCCGCACAGAGAGACAGACAGATGATGGATAGGAGGTAAAGTTACTCATTCTAGCCATCAATAAAACAATACAAAAAAAAAATGTCGGATGAGCGGCTTCTGTGAACTCGCCTATTGTTTGAGTTATTGCCTTAAAGGGGGGAAGGTCCGGTTTTCTGGTCCCCCTTCTCCCTCGTGTTTAGCCCCATTAGTTTTCAGAATTTATGAAGTTCGGCTCATTAGTTTGTCGAGCTATCGCTCGCCAGGAAAATATCGACAGCTAAAGTACGAAAGGTCTTTAAAATTTACAACGAAATGGGACAAAAGGTGTTAAAATCGCCAAGCTAATGGGTGGAACGTCAACACATGAAAACTAATGGGGCTAAACATGAGGAAGAAGGTAGACTAGAAAAAACGCCCCATCTCCCCCAGTAGCCAGAAAATAATGAAGAAATGCGCCACCTTATTCTAAAAGGGCTGATATGTCCTGACCCTTCCTTTCCATTCTTATCCTTAACCCTTTGAAGGTTATGACGCATGTTGACACTTTATTCTGGCTATCATTAGACGATTTGACACACTTTAGGAAGGATCCGTGGGAATTACAAGGGTAAATTTGATCTCAATTAACCCTTTGACTGCCATATAGCCTACCCTTCCTAATCTGAATAAAATCGCCAAATTAATAGCAAGAATCAGAACTGAAATGCGTCGTCGGATCTTGAAAGGGTTAAATAGACTACCGTATACCAAACTTTAGGCTTCTTCTTCTTCTATGTGAGTGAGGGAGACAAAAGGCAGAACTGTTTGTAGCGAGTGCCTCCCACAGAGTTGAAAGAGTGACAGGGCCAAAATCAAGGGACGTTCGAGCTAAAATGCCTGGACACACGGAGTTTGAAGCAATTTAAAACATGGAAAGAGGGAAAGACTGATTCTGGGAAAGTTATTTTTATTCTTAACCCATCTCGTGATAAAATGGAGTATTATTTATATTTTATTCGATATGCCTATTTATATATTTTTTGTTATATGTATGAAGGACAGAAAAGTCAGATTTTCCTGTAACAAGTGTCTCCCCCAAAAGTTATTCGGTATGCTAAACATTGTTAGTAATTATCTGATAAAGTCAACTTTCTACAAATGTACGTTATTAAAAACGTGATCCAGCAGCCAAGGCAATGGATAAATGATTGATTTGAGTAATTGCATATGCATTATTTATTATATATATATGTTGTAAGCACAATTTTAGTTAAGATCGATAAACGATAATGCACATTTATCAAATACTGTAAGTGTAGTATTTCACACACACACTTACACACATTCTATTCTCTCTCTCTCTCTCTCTCTCTCTCTCTCTCTCTCTCTCTCTCTCTCTCTCTCTCTCTCTCTCACACACACCCCAAAATATTATTATCATGGGGTGGGGATATGCCTGTACAGGTTGCCGATACCTTGGCTAGTGAGATAATAAAGTAAAATCAAAGTCAAGGAGCACAGTATGTTGTTGTTGTTGTTGTTCCCCAAGCTGCCTTCTATAGATTTATGGCGTCTGGTCCCAACTGCATGTGCACTTGGTTGACTCAGATATTGCCTTCACCACCCACAGTGACCTTATTACGTATCTCATAGACTATACAACTTCTCTCACATCCATATTGTATAAGCATGTACTTACTGTAGTATTTGCATGTCAGTCATATGCATAGGCCTATAGCTAATTATGTTACCTGTAAATATTGAACACACACACACACACACTCTCTCTTTCACACACACACACACACACACACACACACACACACACACACACGGACAAGTGTCCTGATTATCGCTGGTCCGAGCTCGGCTGAGAGTATAAATAAACATATAAATGCATATACTATAGGCCTATAGCATATATATATATATAAATAGGTATGTGTGTGTGTGTGTGTGTATCCTTTATAGGACTCAAATTATGCGTTCTGTTTAACACACCTGGTGAACTATTAATTGGATAAGCTTAATTTATTCAAGTGCTAAAGCCTACCTAGAGAGTTAATTTGCCTGTTTAATAGTCAAAACAGCCACACTCTTAAACGGCCATATTCCTTTAAAAAAACATTACTTAATTTAACCTAAATAATAGGAATCAAACCTAACACGACCTAATATAACCTAATCTAACTAAGCCTTGCATAATCTAACCCAACTTAATAGGCTGTTCAGGACATGACCATTTGGGTTGTGGCCGTTTAGGAGTGTGGCCGTTTTGATCTGCTTCCAAATTTACATAGAACTTGTGAAGGTGTTACCCAAAGCTGGTGTCACACGGGCGGTTGTGTTTCCTTTTAAGGGGAGATGGGTCGTTTTTCTGGTCCCCCTTCCTCATGTTTAACCCTATTATATTTTTCAAATTTTAAGACGTTCGCCCCATTAGTTTGTCTATTCTAAAACCTTTCTCATTTCTATATCAATATCAAGACCTTTCATGCCTTTTAGATGTCACTAATCTTTTCCTGGTGAGCGATACCGAGCCTGTATTTTTACGAGAAATTGGCCTTCGGCATGGACATTTTCTATCGAAAAATAAATAAAAAATAAATACAAATTTATCTTGAAGAAGGGGGGGGGGGGTCTATAGGGAGTATTTTTTAAGCTTGATGAAGGTCTAGCGAGGAAACTAAAAAAACATATTAATATATATAGGCCTTTATATAAAATTAGACCCCCAAAAATAACCACTGTCCCCTAAACAATTTTAATTGACAACTAAGGTCTGGCGCACTTATAGGTTAAAAATTTATATGAATTTTGACGCCTATAGCAATGTATCTTCAGTATATTTTTGCCATGCCAATGCAAAATATCCCAGAAATATTGCTGAGGAAAAATGGCCATAAAAAAATGTTATATAAAAGATCTCGTGTGAAACCCCCTTTATAACATACACATAGTAAATCCAACATTACTAATTATTATTATTTGTTTTTGTCCCTATTCGGGCTCTGTCTCGAGTCGGCCTCCCCTAGTAAAAAACAAAAAACCCAAACAAAACAAAAGTAAAAGAAAAGTAAAATGGGGAATGGGCCTGAGCAAATAGATAGATATAGATGATGATGATTATTATTACTATTATTATCATTATTACTGTCCCATACCACCATAAAAATTCCCCACGTCATAATAGGCCTTTATTATATAAGCAGGTCCAACAGGTGGTTTATAAAACAGCTTGGCAGTGGATACTCTGTAGGCTATATTGCATAGGATATAGTTACTAACAACAATTGTGGAATCTCATATTTGTCATTGTGTATTTCCATAGATACTGGTTTATGAATGTAATTATGCATCTAGGCCTACCGTACATTATAATTCAGTGTAAAGAAAATTATATATTTAAATCACTTCAATTGGCTAAATTTGCTAAAAGATAATCGTTAGGCCTATAAGTTCGCGTTATTTATAAGAGATATCCATAGGCTACTGTATAATACCTATATGAGTTTCGCTTGTCTCACCTGTCCTATATTCATGTCATGTGACTCTCAAAAAGATAAAACTAACACATTTTGGGTTAAGCCCCAATGCCTTCTTCATCCCTTACTACCTCTTTTGTCCCCTTTCTTGATTCAAGACATTAAAGTGCTAAACAAATATTGCTATCTATTCAAATTTAATGCACATTTTTTTTTTTTTTTTCTATATTCCAACTTACTTCCTCTAGGGCATAGGCTGAGAGCCTTAACATTCACCGCTTTACAATGAACAGTGAAGCCCGTGAGGTCTTGTTCCAGTCTAGGGAGTGAGACATGTGAAGCACGTAGAGTACAACGAGCACCTGCCATCTTGCCTTCACATGAGGCACGGTGCTCACTCATGGCCCGAAACGACCCCATCTCTGAAGCCACCTCGTTCCCGTGCTTCACTGTCTCACCCCCTACACTCGGACTCTCACACTTACACACACACAACGCCACCTGTTGAGCAGATAACTCACCAGGCATTGCACCCCTATAGCATATTTTGAATATGGGAATATTCATACAGTGCTATTTAATCAGGGAACAATGAGGGTATTTTATTGACATTTCGGTGGGCTTGTGGTAATGCACTGATACTAGGTACAGCACAAATTCCATCCCAATAATATCTTCCCATTGATACATCGGGATTTGAACCCGGGACCTTTGGATTACCAGGCCAGTGGCAAGACCACTCCACCACACCTCCCCTGAGTATTGTCGCAAGTTTGTCGCAACACTACAGTGCAGCTGTGTTGGATTGTCACATACAGTAACTACACAATAGCCTACATGCCAGATGAACAGTGATAAATATCTTGACGTCAGTGCCCCCAACAGGTAGCCTATCCTCTCCAAGGCTGTCCAAGGCTATAGCTAAATTCCACAACTACGTTTGTCATCCATATAAATGAAGTAAAGCATGAAGGCAGTGCCAACATGTGCCTTAGGTTTATCAGTTCGAAAGTAAATAACATACAATGAACTCTATAGTAAAATTTATGTATAGCATCAACAAAATACATGTTACGTAAAGGTTGCGAGTCACATGTTGATGTTGACGCCGTAGATCAGCTGGCAGGGCGGGGTGAGGTGGCGGTGGTAGTGGCTGGGATGTACGCAGCCGCTTGGGTTATATTACGAAAAAAGTGGCGAGACTACGTGACTCCTTTCCTCTTAATCTTGTTGAACCTAACCTTGGTAGTAGGCTATAAGGAACTCTACAATCTAGAATTCTAGATCATGCACTTCGGTGATTGTCGTTCTTTAGTAGGCTATGTCTATAAAGAATAATTAATCAGCATGGGAGAACAATGCGAGATGCTCTGATGCTTATGCCTATAGGCCTTTATGTTGTCATCGTTGTGCCTGTAAAATAGTATTTCATTGAGGATTTGTGATAATGTGGCCATTATGTAAGTTGTAACTGCAGCACAACCAATAAACACACGTGATAAGACTGACCTAAATCTTTAAGCTGAACTGGCGACAATTTTGTTGTTTTCAGTTTCTTTTGGATTCAGGGCAATACTTATATATAACTATAGGAGTCATCTCATTAAGCAGGTAGCCTACAGGTTGATTTGGCATTGAACTCATTTATAAGTAGCATTTATATAATCGTACCATGCTCACAAGAGACACATCATTACAGTGCAATGAATGCATTACTACGCCTTTAATTAGTATATATATAACTACTGATGACATGACGGTTAAAAATATGTTATAATGGATACTGTATCCGTTAGGCTTATCAACTTACAATGTACAAAACTATGAAAATGGTATATAGTATGTGCAAGTCGTAGCCGTTTGTACTCACTCGCAAATGAGGGTGCAATTCAAAGAGGCGGCGGGGCATTGTTAAAACCCGAGATTTTCGCCTCTGATGTGTGCTGATGCGTAGTGAGGCGGGTTCCAATAATAATGCGCGCGCACTGTCTCATGCTGTTTTGTCAGAATTGCCAATTTAGCCTCTGCATTGCTAGGTTTAGGCATATAATTTTATTTTTATCTAGCAGTAACTTTCGATATCAAGTAATTTGAATGTGTATTTCATAGGTTTATGCTGACAGCCAATAAATCATGTCCATATATAGATAAAGTTGAGATTATTCCCTATTCCTAGCAATGGCATACACCTTTGGCTATTAATAGTAGGCTATTTATCCGTTTTTCTTTAGCTCTAATATTGTTCAGCTTTATATGAGTTTTATAGTGATATATAATGTTAATTAGGAAAACCTGGCATTAAAACTATGCAGAAATATGATAGATTATTTATTCTACCATTTAGTATCAACAAATCAGCTGCTAATGGATGAAATTCTTTGACACGTAAAGAAAGGGAGAGTATAGCAGTCACCCAGCATTTTAGCCAATCTAGCGATATTTGTGACATAGAGAATTTGCAACTCTGCGTGGTGTTGTGGTTGGGGCTGAGCTAGGCGAAGTGACTCGTGCTCCTGTGAGAAGGTCGAATTAACCCGTTACCACGAACTGTTACGCCTTGTGCTGCACATTACCTCTTCACCCGTTGTTAATTCGTCGTTTGCAGTAATTTAATCGATCATGTCTGCTTCACCAGTCGCTCGTCAGGCCGTGGCACAGGCCCAGCCACAATGTATCCCAAGAAGAGTCACGATAAACTCCCCGGCAGAACTCCCAAATGATTACAGTACCACGCCAGGGGGTACCATGTTCTCCACCACCCCGGGAGGTGAGGGGGAAGGCAGGGGTGCATGGCAGGTGTGTGGGGTGCATGGCAGGGTGTGTGGGGCATGGCAGGTGTGGGAGGGGCAAAGGTGTGGGGGTGTTGTGTTTGGCAGGTTGGTTTGTTTACGTCTAGCCTACCCTTCCCGGATTCCATTTGGTACTCACGCATTCCAAGCCACGAGGTGCATGCCAAATAATCTGAAGATGGCAGTACTAAACTTAGGCCTATATGAGTTAGCCAATTTATGTTTTATCCTGCGTCCAAGCATGGCACTTCATTAATGGTAGGCTAGTAGGCTATAGCCTAGTAGCCTACAATCTACATAAGCCTGTAGGCTATGTTTGCGTTCAAGGGCTGTTAACTTTGTGAAGGATGTTAGACCATATAAGCCCTATTAATATCCAAGCATTACCCATACTGTGCCTTTCCCATGGGGTATGAGAACCCTGACAGGTGTTCCAGATGAAGGCTATGGGTGTGAATGTCTAGGTTGGACCAGGACCTCCAGGTTGAGTATTAGCCTAAGTCTAACCTAGCCTATACTTAATCCTGTGCTTCAAGTGGTAGAAGTAAATGGCCATGTTTCAGAGCCCTGTAACATCACCTGTGGAGTACCTCAAGGAAGTATCTTAGGACCACTATTGTTCTTATTCTATATAAATGATATGTCTATCAGTGTCTCGTGCCAGCTACTACTATATGCAGATGACAGCATTATAATTGTTTCGCACAAAGATGCAGGGGTAATTTCTCGTAAACTAGGAAAGGAGCTTGAATCTTGTAATAAATGGATGATAGCCTAGATAATAAGTTGTCTCTTCACTTACGAAAGACTGAAACCATGATAGTAGGCTCGAAGTCAAAGGTAAAGAAAGTAAAAGACTACAATTACATGTAATAAACAATTGATAAAAGGAGTAAAAACAGTTAAGTATTTAGGAACACATTTGGATCAATATGCCACAGGTGAGTGCTCATTTCAAGCAATCATAAAAAAGATAAACAAGATTAAGATTCTTATATAGGCCTAGGCTAGGCAAGCAAATTCATTAATCAGGACGCGCTCCTTGGTGCCGCTAGAAGAGTGGCGAACACATAACAAAAAGAAGGATATAAAAAAAAAAGGAAAAATGTTATTTTAATACCACAAATTTTCCGAGTGTTTCTTATAACAAAATGTTTTCATTTACATCAATATATAGTGTTTGTAATTAATTAGAAATCTCGGGAAAACCTATTTTCCCCATTAGGCCTATTGATGGATGTTGAGACACGGCCCCGATAGTGATTTGAAAAGATATTAGCCTAACCTAACAACCTTACCTAACCTAACCTAGTATTATGGGTGGGGGCTGCTGCCCCCACACCCCCGCTGGTTGAGTACTAATCCCTTAGTAAAAAAAAAAAAAAATTGGCTGTCGATTATACGAAGGTGTAAGAAAAGTCGATGAAGTCTACGGTGTTTACTCTGCAATCTTCAGCTTTGATTGTACATTGATAACGGGAAAGTACCGTATTGACAACCTTGTTACGAAAACTAAATTTTAGTACCATAGGCCTACTTTTATATTATTTTTTTTCGAGGGTTTAACACATTTTCATATGATCCTTAGAACTATCGATAACTGGAAGTACCGTATTGACAACCTTGTTACGAAAAAGACATTTTAGTACCATTCTTTTTTATTAGGTTTTGCCGAGGGTTAAAACAAATTTTCTTATGATCTTTAGAGCATATTGATTCAATATTTATATTCAAATATATCAATAAAATTTGTGGTATTAAAATAACATTGAACCAAAAAAAACGCTATGTTCCGCTCTAATCCAACCACACTTTGATTATAAGAACATAAGAAAATGGGAGTCTGCAGAAAGCCGATTGGCCTAAGCAAGGCAGATCCCTGTCCCACACAACCCCAATTCATTACAAAGCCCAATTATAGGCTTCACACTCTAATACCCTGAGGATCATCTTACCAAAACGGTTAGAGATTAACGCAGGATTATGGAGGTCTGCAGAGCGCTGATTGGCCCAACCCGGCTGATCCCCCTTCACACCCAACCCTTCTCGTCCATATGCTTATCCAATTTTATCTTAAAGCTCCCTACAGTTTTAGATCCCACTATAGCACTTGGTAGTCCATTCCACCCGTCTACAACTCTGTTACCAAACCAATACTTGCCTATATCTTTTCTGAAACGAAATTTATCTAATTTGAAACCATTGGTACGAGTTCTTTCGCTATCACTGAGCTTTAGTACATTTGCCATGTCCCCTTTGTTAATCCCACTAACCCACTTGAACACCTCTATCATATCCCCTCTAACTCTGCGTCTCTCTAACGAATGTAAACCTAATTTCTTCAACCTTTCTTCATACGAAAGATTTCTAATATTATGGATCATTTTTGTCATTCTACGCTGTACTCTCTCCAATGAATCTATGTCCATTCTGTAATAAGGACACCAAAATTGGACAGCATAATCCATATGGGGTCTCACTAATGACAAGTAAAGTTTTAAGATAACATCAGCAGTTCTGTTACTCACACTCCTAGAGATGAACCCGAGAATCCTGTTTGCCTTATTACGAACGCTTATACACTGTTTTCTAGGCTTCAAATCATTGCTAATAAACACACCTAGATCTTTCTCGCAGTCTGAATTTTCTAATTCTAAATTAGCTAGTTTATATTTAACATTTGTTTGCATCTTCCCTATCTTTAATACCTTGCATTTGTCAATGTTAAACTTCATCTGCCAATTTACTGACCATTCATGTAAGGTATCTAGATCCCTTTGGAGGCACTCTATATCGCTATCTGAATCAATTGATCTCCCTATTTTAGTATCGTCTGCGAATTTACTTATCCTACTAGTTATACCTAAATCTAGGTCATTTATGTATATAAGAAACAACAGGGGACCTAATACCGATCCCTGGGGGACACCACTTTTGACTGCTCCCCATTCTGACTTGGTACCATTAATGCTGACTCTGCTTCCTACCAATTAGCCATGACCTAATCCATCCTAACAACGCCCCACCTATTCTATGTGCCTCAACCTTTCTCATCAATCTCTCATGAGGGACTCTCATTATGTCTGCTCTTCATGGTTTTCAGGACTGACCAATAAAGCTAAAAAACAATTACAGACATCACAAAATAGAGTAATCCGTTTTATCGTGGGTCTAGGTCAAAGAATGCACGTTGGGAGGGCAGAACTAGTCTACTAGAACAGAATAACATGCTGAAAGTAGAGGACAGAGTCAAACAACTTAAACTAAATCCTGTACACAATAGGCCTATCTATAATAATGTAGGGCCATCATATCTCACTGAAAATGTTCACAGGACTTCGAATGTACATTCAGTCAGGACGAGATGCAGTGAGCATAATTTCTCTGTACCAGCAATACAAGGGATAGCCACCCACTCCTTCTTTTACACAGCTATAAAGACATGGAATGTACTGCCTAACTATATTCCAAGGTATCCATTCAACCTCAAAGTTAAAAAAATCAATGAAGAGACACCTTGTTGAACAGGATAGGGGTCTAGAAAGTAATGATTTTGTATACTATTAATTAACTTATCAGTACCGTACAGTACTGGTGTTTCAGATGTTGTGCTGTATTGTTGACTACTGTACCGTACCAATTTGGAGATGCCGATACTGGTATTCAAATTGTTGTAAAAAAATTTATTATTAGGCCTAACCTAGTATTTTTATATTTTTAAGTCTTTAGCAAGTAAATTTGAGAGGATAGAGATATACAATGCGGTGAACTTTACTCTATACTGTAGCATGCTTTACTCCCTCACAGACTGTCAGCCTTGCCCCACAAACTTGGACCCTACTGGAAATAAGTTTATTAAACTTTAATAGGTTATCCTTGTGGGAGTGTTATGCAAAACTGGGGTGCTTTTTGCAATCTTGTATATGCTCTGCCTCTTATTATGTATGTAGGCCTAACTCTTACTAAATAAAATCAATCAATCAATCATGCTAGTCAACTACTTGGCAGTTGAGCTATGCTGTCTGTCTGACAGCCTCAGCCTGTCACTTAAATAATGACTGGATATTTGTAAGCTATGGGTCGGACAGGTGTTTAAAGCTGTTATGAAATTAACTAGGCTAATCTAACTGTCTAACATAGCCTAGTCTACCAAATCATACTAGGCCTATATTTTCTACTGTAATTGTATCCTAAATATTTCTAGGGTTGGCAAAGTTATACTTAGGCTAACCTATAGGCCTACTTATTTGGGTAAATATACAGGAGACTATATATAGGCCTAGGTAACAAATTTCTAATGGTAGTTTTGGGTTCCTATCATAGGCCTATGCTTCCTTTCTATATTTTATCCCTGGGAAAAAAAATAATCTTCGGATTTTAAATTGGTAAAATTCAAGACAGCTAGAGCCGCCTTATTTACCAAGTTTCTGTATATATTTTTCAAGGAATATAGTGTTTTATTGTTGTTTTTCATGGTTGGAGTGGAGGATTTGCATTAACTTACCCATTATTCATTAATCTGAAGATACTCCGTCAAATGGCGCCATTTATTGGGTGAATCGCGCTTTTACAGTAGGTAAGGGAAATTGTGTGGAGGCCATGCACGCTTCCAAAATGTACAAATATATTATATGTGGTGATGGGCTGGTCTATCAGAGTGAGACCTGAGTGATCTCTGCCATACCCATAGCTTACTCTGACTGTTCCTTTTACTTATATATTTTCTAGATCTCAAGTGACGGCGTCTCGTCCGTGGATTGACCTCCCAATCTACCAAGATTGGAAGCCAAAGTGTCACATTTTTCCTTTGCCCCTCAACTTTCTCTTCATAATTGCTGAGGGGCACAGGGCCCTGAGTGGGGCTTTGGTTTCCCGGGCGTTTCTGCACCCTCCTCAGCTCCCCGCCATGGAGTGGCTTCGGTCACCCAGGCTTTATTATGGTCGGCAGGGAGGGTTCTATGGGGGCGCTCGGTTATGACCTTGGCCTTGCTCGGGGCCTTTGGGCTGTTCGGCCAGGCAGCTTGGGGAACAACAACAACAACAAATATTAGGTTAGATTAACCTAACCTAACCTAACCCTAATATAATATAATATAATATCGTTTTTGTGAGTAACGTTCAAGCCATTTATTGGTTGAATCGCACTCCCCGCATCTTTCAAAACAAGAAGAGGACCCAGGTCGAAGGATTCATTGGGTGCAATGCTTTGTTTACGTTCGGGACATTCTTTTTGTGTTATTTTTCGGTGTAATCGGGTTTTTTCAAGTGTCGATAACGAAATTCCTCCATGTGGACTATAATGAGAAAAGTATGGCGAGTCTATTGGTCCCTATTTTCCCTAATAAATTATTTCTAATAGGGCGGCGAAAGAGGTCTTGAATATTATCTTTAAATTTTTTTCTTGGGATTTTTTTTTCATTAACCCAACCTAAAAACCTAACCTAACGTCCTAACCTAACCTAAATGTATTTGGGGGCTATTAGGTTAGTAGGTTTTTTGGTTAGGTTAATGACATAAAAGAAAAAAATCCCAAGAAAAAAAAATGAAAAATCCCAAGATTTTTTTTTTCCCCGGGGATAAAAAGTCTATAGAAATGAAGGGTCAATATTTACGAGCTGCACCACAGCTGGGATCTCATTTCTAATGATAGTTTTGGGTTCCTATCATTTTATGCTTCATTGCTACCTAGGCTATATTGTTGCGTATCCTGTATATTGACCCTTATTTGGAATTAGTAGCCTAGCCTAACAAGGTATTTTTGCAAGGCATTTCCTAGAAGAGGCTGACTCGAAGAATATACCCGGTGTAGCCTAGCCTATGTAGCTTACAGTTAAATGGGCAAGAGTTGGGTTATCGGGCGTATCACCTACCTCTGACCGGGTATATCCTAGTGTTTACTACTTACTAGGTTATACCCCTTTGAAAGGACATTAGCCTAACCTAACAACCTTACCTAACCTATCCTATCCTAGTACAGTATTATGGGTGGGGGCTGCCGCCCCGCGGCCCCCACACCCCCGCTGTTTGACATCAACTCGCGTATTTACACGACGTACGCGTGGTAACACAACTCATTCCGTTAAATGTTACTGACTTAGGTAAAAATTTACCAATGGTCCCGTTAAAATATCCTCAAGTAACCTATTAACCCTTAATTAGCGGCTCACCACATAAGTCGTATTTAATAAAGCTGGACTATGTGGCGGCGCTCGACATAGGTCGAGTGGCAATTTCAGCACGTAATGTTGCTGAGAGAGAGAGACAAGTGGTGGCAGGAGACTAGCGAGCGTATGACTGCTCCAGACCACCGCGGCGAACCTACTGACACGAATCTCAGCTCCCTCCTCCCTCTCTCACTCGCTACATACTGAATTATATGGGGAAAGTACCGAATTACATGCTTTTTGCACTCGCGTTGCACGGTTATTGCAAGAAAACTAGCCATCATAAAAGGATCGTTATGGTGTCATTCGAAAGCTCTGTTTATGCCCTTTCAGGGATAGGTACTTGTTTTACGTTCTGGGTCTTATTTAGGCATGAAAATTATCACGTAAACAGCCCTATTTTGGCTAAAAAACCCGCTGGGCGGTACATATAAATAAACCGCATAGGCCGCTCTTAAGGTGTTAAAAACTGTTCAGGGGACTGGTTAGAACTTGTAGGATGTTTAATTGAAGGTCGGAAATCAGTATTTACCGAGAAATAAAAGTCTTAAAATGCGCTATGTTTTACGGGAGGGTCTGTACGCCGCCACATACGCGCGGCCCCGCCCACTGCCCATAATGTACAAATATTATATTAGATTAGATTAACCTAACCTAACCCTAATATAATATAATATAACATAACATTACCTGGGAAAGAGAGGGCAGGGACCCTGGGTGACCCATAGCGCATTTTAAGACTGTTATTTCTCAGTAAATACTGGTTACGACATTCAATTAAACATCCTACAAGTTCTAACCAGTCCCCTGAACAGTTTTTAATAGGTTACTTGAGGATATTTTAACGGGACCATAGGTAAACATTTATCCTGACTTACTGTATTGTTGGAGTGGCTGTGGTTTTGAGTATTATCTGGCCTCACTCCTCTGTAACCAGTGTTATAATCGGCATGCAGCTTAATCAGGCTGATCATCGTATGAGGTGCATTAGGCCTATGTATAGGCTAGTGCAACTTACAAGCATTCACATTGTAAATTTAACAGTCAAGAGTTGGTCTACTGCACCGCAGCACCTCTGATATCTGCAATTGCTGAAAACTGTATTTCTGCAGAATCTTATCGCCTGTTTAGGCTATAACTAATTTTGGTAATTATAGGGAATAGGCTCGCACCCTTATTTTTCATGTTTTTTCTTCGAGATTTTGAGAAATGCGTGTTTTCATGGTCTTAGTTATAATTCCAATGTGGGATACACGATGGGTTGAGGGGGGCATTGCCCCCCCTCACCCCCCTCCCCATGAATTACTGAAATCGTCATCTATGTTGCCAGCAAGGGGTAAATATCGATTATACTGCATAAAGAAGGCATTTGTAAACAGTGAGGATGTCCGAAACAGCTCGGAGATTGATTAGAATGGGCGTTTTTCTATTAAAGTATCCCTAATAGGCTCAAAATCGCGTCATAAGCGTGAAAGGGTTAACATTTTATGTATGTATGTGTACTCAGGAGAGGGATCATTTATGCATTAATAATACCAGTACCGTATTTTAATTTCAACTTTTAGGTTTAAAATGTTTATCTTTAATATTTGTTCATTCAATACTAGTGTAGAATCATTGATTGTGGTAGTTGGAATTATTAGGGAAATTATTTATTAACAGGTGACAGGATTCCGCAGTACAGTAATACAGTATCCAGAATGGGGTTGGGACTCCCGATTCTCCCGCATAAGAGTTTTGGATAATTATAGGGAATAGGCTCGCAGCCTTATTATACATAATTTATTAGGGGCAATGTAGGTCTATGGAATCCTTATACTGTACTCATGTATAATCCACTGTGGAAGAATAATTTTTATCACATAGATTATATAAAACCCGATATTAATAGAAAAAACGCCCATTCTAATCAATCTCGGAGCTCTTTCGGACATCCTCACTGTTTACAAACGCCTTCTTTATACAATATAATCGATATTTACCCCCTGCTGGCAACATAAATGACGATTTCAATAATTCATGGGGGGGTGAGGGAGGGAGGCCCTCAACCCATCGTGTATCCCACATTGGAATTATAACTAAGACCATGAAAACACTAATATCTCAAAATCTGGAGGAAAAAACATGAAAAATAAGGGTGCGAGCCTATTCCCTATAATTACCGAGTTTTGAACACCAATCGTACTGTATTTGCCACAACCTGGTGATTGCTCAGAATGTGCAAAGCTCAATTGTTAAACTGACTGATGCTGGGTATAGATTAGGCCTGATAGGGCCAAGGTAATTTACTATATATTTGACTAGAATTCTAACCTAGAACATTTGTACTAGTAAACAATGTTCCCTTGTCCCCAGAGGTGCATGAGTCATGACAGCCTTGACATATCACAGTTGTGTTGGTATGAATGTGTGTGTGTTACTTGGGAGAGACAGGTGTTTGGGCTGAGTCACAGGTGGGTTTATTGACTCACCCTGATTTTATCCTACTCTACTAAGTGATGTAGGCTTGTAATTTTATTTGGGTCTAACAACTAATATCTTGAATTGTATGATACCAATATTGGACTTAATCAGAGATTTATGTTAACTATTTTTGTTTATTATTGGAGTATGAGAGATTGATAATATTTTCTCCAACTTTATATACCGGTAGCCTACTCTGTACACTGTGAGCTAATGTGTACACCATCAGGAATAAACACTTACAAGTTTATTATTATTATTATTTTATTTGTCTCTACAGTATATATAAAATAGGCAGAGACATAAAGCCTAGATGTGGTTTAGATGTTAGATGTGCTGGAGTGTATGAAGAGGATCACCTTGAGATGGTTCAGGTATGTGGAGAGTGAAAGAATGACTAAAAGAGTGTATGAGAATGAGGTGGAAGGGCAGAGAGGAAGAGGCCAAGAATGAGATGGAAGGATGAAATTGAGAGGTATAGGAGTGAATGTGGGGTGAGGGGATGAGCGCCGGCTGACGGAACATGGGGGCAGTTCATGCATAGCCACCCCCAGGGGAAAAAAATATCTGGCAATAGCGAAATTTAAAAGGATTAAATAACTCAATTATATTCAACTTTTTGCTCCACTCGATCAAAATCAAGAATGGTGGAGAACTTTAAGGTTAAGTGAATCATTTCTGTGAGGGATCTTCCCTGTGTTGGCCAGTTGGCCTTCAAAATCCTATTTTCTCAGGTTCTCTATGGGCTCTGACTGATTGCAGTGTTTGCCATTTGATATACTTTACCGGGTATTTGATAAATCTTACTAATCAGTATACATTTGTGTACAGTACAGTATATGATTGTAATCTATCAACGTATAATTTTCCTAGCTTGAAGACTTATACCGGTACTGTATTTATTTCCAAATAAGTTTGTGACTTGATTTATCATGTTCCATCTTGCATTGAGATTTCTATGATGTGAATTATTTCATACATTAAATTGTGCAAAAGTTTTTTTTATTATAATTTGCAATATTCAATATTTATAGTACAGTACTGTATAATTATACAGTACCGTATACAGTAGATATGATACTGATCATATACTGTAATGCATTAACTAAATCAGTCTGTATCAGTGTAAGCATACAGTATTATTTATCGTATCTATTTCACCAGTATTTGGCTTGCTAGTTTATTTTACAAACATAGTAAGGAGAGGTTTTGCATTAATTACACATTCAGTATTGAGCCGTCTTTGATTTGAGAAGTATTTGGTAAACCATATCCTATGCTGAGAATATTGTGTTTTTGCTTTGTAGATTATGGGCCATCAAAGATTTAAGCAACGTCTGAAATGGACTCTCCTATTTTTATAGTCTATGCTATAATACATATCCTGTTTCACATTAATATTTTATGACAAGCCTGATTTGGTAGCTAAAATACCCCAAAATGTTACCAGAATATTGAAGTAAAATTGTTTTAATAAACCGTTTGTATGAATGTAAGCTACTGTATTATATGCTCAGTCTTAGATGCGTGAAGCAATATAATTTATGTCAATAAGATTGTGGGTTAGGGTGAAAATCAGTATAATCAGAAAAGCTTTTAGCTACTATTATATATGTATAATCTACAAGAATTTTGTTCTTATTTTTGTGGAAAATATAATGTCGACATGATAATCTTAATTAGTAAGTTCCCGTATAATTTAATAGACGTTTATTAGAGATTAAACTATAAATATGACCTTGGTCTCTACTGTGGATTTCGGGATCTGGCTTATCGAATAGACCTCCACAATCTTAGGCTTAGAAGTACGGTACCGGTACATACGGTACTGATTTTTTACGGTACAGTAGTGTGCACATTCTAAAATCCAACCTGTTGACAGGCACACGCATCATCTACGAACGTAACTTCCTGCTACAGATGAGAAATTCCCCCCTGGCCAAGACGCCCCCCAAGAACCTACCAGTCATTCCCGGTGTGACAGCTAAGGACCCCGAAGTTGGACATCGGGAGAACGGCACCATTCTTGAAGAACCAGAGAAGCCTGGTGAGCAATTTGTCATAAAATAATACTGGACAGATCAGTTTGTCCTTTGAGACCTAAAGCTTACCTGAATATGTAAATTAACTATAGATCATTTCTCTAATGCTGGCCTTAATATACTAATTAAATATATTGAAATGGTTCATGAACTTGTATAGTCTACTGGTATAGTCTGTTTTTTATCTGGCAAATTTACACTTGCTTGCTTTGGATTAGATAACTATTTCAAGCAGATTGGATGATTATACTGTGAAATATATGGCTCATGTATTTTGTTTTTGAAACTGGAAGATGTTATTTGAACACAGTACCATCAGGCAGTCACCTCAAAGAAGAGTTCTGAAGCCCAAATTGACTAATTGCAGTATATATTGTCAGATTTAAAAAAAAAAAAAAAAAGGGATAATATACTTGTGAAAATATTGCTTGATTAACAGTGGAGGTAAAATAACTAAATAACTCTTCCAGTTCTATCCTTATTTATTCCTACATAAGTCCCATAAGCTGTACATATCTTATTCTCCTACTCGACTAGACAGAGAAAGGGGCGAGGGAACGCAAAAATGGTCCCTGACCCTAAGAATAGGAACTTTAAATGTTGTTTCTGTTCGGGCTCTGTCTCGTGTCGGCCACCCCCAGCAATGGGGGTATGTGCCTGAGTATATACATTATCCAACAGTAGTACTCAGCGGAATCCTCTAGCCTAAAGATAGATTTACATGAAGCCTTTTTTCAGCAACTTTTTTCAATACTGTATATCTGATTTGACAGCTTCTATGATCAGTCTAGTTCCCTATACCGGGTACCATTACATAATAATCTCAAAAGGAAGCCAGAAAAAGTTGCAGATTAATACTTGCCAGAAAAAATTATCTTGTAAATGTTAACAAACTGAGCTAAGCTAAACTAAACTGTTTCTTTCAGAAAATGGTGATGACCACCAATTTGAGATGGACCTTTAAACCTCATCTACACCCTCCTGGCCCCCCACTAGTATTGAATTCGCTCCTCTAATGCTCGGAGGGCCAATCCATCCTCTCAGATGTGTTGCTGATACAAGGTGTCTACGTGGCTTCCAAGCTCGCCAGTGGTTGTCCAGTTCAGCCCTCTGCAGGTCCCTAATAAACGTGAACATTGGATACGTTTGAAAAGGCTGGTTTACACAATCATTTTCAAGTCACTGTGCCGAAGAATGTGTAAATCAGAGGCTCAAGCCATATCGGTATTATATACTGTAGCTTGTTGAATATCTTCCTAGGGCATTAATGGTAGTTCTTATTACCTTTTTATATTATTATATATTTAGTGACTGAATACACTACTAGGGAATTATTGGTGATTCACATAACCTGTTTACATACGGCAAATTGGGTCAGTATGGTAGTATAAAAATACTTGATATAGTAATTATTTTTGGTAGTTCATAGTACTGATACCTGTTCACATTATAGTACAGTACAATAAAGCCTCTCATTCTGACTGGGATCTGGAAACCCAAGACTTGTAGTTTAGGTGTAAGTCTGAAAGATTGAATTAAATGTGAACAATGGTATTCAATCCAGTATATGTCTGAAAGATATATTATGTCCACACAGTTTGAACAGCCGCCCCAGTCTTGCAGACAAAGTTTGTAAGACTGGGGTTTGTCATACTGCTGAAATAGGTTTTTGCTGTATCAGTATTTGACCATTGTTTATTTACTTTGTTACAAACAGTAAACTTGAATCCACATGTAACTGATGGGGCCTCGTTTAACAGATCCATTTTAACACCACTCCTTCAGTTTGTGTTATACCTTACCTGATCTCACAGCCAATCCAAAGGAGATGACAGATCCCTTTTACACCCAACCCTAAGTTAGAATTTTTATGCCAAACCTGATCGTGTAATCCAGCCTTAAGATCTCCAGTTAGTCTCCCATATTGTGATGGTGATGTTGCGGCTTAGGGGCGCGATCGTAGACTGCGGTGCCCTTGGCTAGTTGGGGTCGTACCGGTTTAACTTGAGCAGTTTTTTGCTCATTTTTCGCTCAATAACTAGCACACGATTGTCAGCCTTAATATTTTACTCTCTCTGAGTGATGAGAACCTTAACCCTTTCATGACCTCATTTTCCTTTTATTCTAACTGATACTAGACGATGTTATGGTAGACTAAATAATTCTTACACGACCACCAATTGGCAAGTGATATTATAATGTAAAACTTGCAAAAATTACAAACCAAAAAAGAGACAACACAATATATAGACAAAAGAACGTATCAAAATCGCTATGTGGAAATAAACGCTTTAGTAAAATACAAATTTGAAATATAAGAACACAAAACCACCACATAGGATGTACATGCGCAAGTGAATCCGTAAAAACACTACCCGCCAAAAGCAGTAGATTAGATTTTAATAGTTAGTTTGATAGGCTATGCAAGAAAGTTACCGTAAGCTACATTTTGACACTTAATCTAACTCGACTAATTTTTTGTTGGTATTTTTTGTATGTAGATTATGTGTACTGTACTAATTGGATTACTTAAAATTGGCTACACTACCGTAGTACCGTACTCGGCTTAGGTAGAACCTCGAGGAGAGACGGGTTCAAACTTTTAATTAACCCTTTGTCTCCCACATAACCTGAATAAAAATGTCTGTTCGTAGTGAAAAGAAAAGGAAGAAGGGCGTCACACGACTGAAGGGGTTAAGCTGTGTTTTTATAAAATTTGACTGAACCGGTGAAGTATGCTATGTCCGTATGCCTAACAAAATTCCCATCATTCTCGGTGGTAATTCCTATAATTTTGCTGTATTCCTAGCCAGTTAAAATTATTATATTTGCAGTAAGAGTACATTGTAATAGTGTTCCAGTAGTTTGTATTGCAATTAGAATGGCCACAGGCCGTAGTGCGGTTGGTAGAGCACTCGCCTGCAAACTGTGAGGTTGATGGTTCGAGTCTCGGCCCAGCCAGTGTGTTATTGGCAGATGCCAGTGTTGTTAGTGAATGGTGCGGTCTAGCAATCTGTGGCAACTGTTCACTGAAGTCCCTGATCATCAGGGCACTCACCCTAGCCCAGCTCTTGAGCATGGAGTACATGGTGGTAAAAATTGCATCATCATCAGTGTATCAGATTAACTAGCTAGTAATATGGCAAAAGCATAGTGATTACCACCAACAGTAATTGGGTTTGTCCAAAACTACGAGCCCATAAGTGGTCTATGGTAGTTTGCATCGAAGGGGGTGCTCTGTTGGGGCGTAGTTTATACGCTAACTTTGATTAGTACTAGTTATTTGGGCTGACAGACATGCTGGTATTATTTTGTAACCTTTTATATGAATACAACAAGAACTAGGTGGACGTCGTGTAGCCATTTTAGTGGTCGTAGTTTAGAGAGCAAGTTAGTCAAGTGCCAAAATTGACTGCACTGAAGTCCAGGTCAATGTTTTTACCTCGATTATTAAAGAAATCAGTCAAGATTTAAAAACTTTTACAGTATACAAGTTACTAATGTTTTAGAAATTTTGTTTTACCTTGATAATTTAATTGGTCAAGAGAGAACTTATGTATTATAGTGCTAAATACCAGTTACTATTTTTGACATACATTGATGGGCATTATGCAAGTAGAATATCAAATATATACCTTATGGTTAATGTGTTACAATATGATTGTTACACATACCGGGTAGGCTCCTAAAACTAAAGTTTTTATGTTTGAATTACAAAACAATACTGCCATATAAGAACTTTGTACATTTCAGTACTAAGTTATTTTTTCTTGTGATAAGTTTAAGGAATGAGTGCAAGTGTGTGTTTTTTATAAATTTTCAAAATTTTGGATGTGTGACTGGTTTCTTTTTTTGATGAAGCAATAATTGCATTGTATTTAATACGTTAAAGATACTTTTTATCAAGCATAGTGTTTATTTATTTAAAAATGTTAGTAGTGCCGTGAGTCCAATACTGGTGGTTTTACCAATACTCTGGATGTGTGTTTGGGGGGTAGACTGACTAATTTGTACAGTGGTTAAGGGGGGATGGTTGTTTTTTGGTCTATTTATTAATAACAGTTTTAGTTTCCTCGCTAGAACTTCAACTTAAAAAATACCCCTTAGACCCCGCTTCAAGATAATATTGTACATTTTACCTGTAGGAAAATGTCCCAGCCAAAGGCTGCTTCCTCCAAAAATAACAGGCTGGCGATAATTGACACCTAAATGGCACGAAAGGTCCTAATATTTACAACAAAAAGGGGTGAAAGGTCTTAAAATTGCTAAACTAACAGAAATAAAATAATGAAATCTCAAAACTAGTGGGTTTAGCATGAGGGAGAAGGGATTCCAGAAAAGCAACCATCCCCCCTTAAAATTTGTATGGAACATTGATGATAATAACCACAATGGAAGGTAGGGTTGAGTAAATGAATTTAGTGGCCAAATGTATGATGACTGTCGTTGATCATGAAGCCAAGTTTATTCATCTAAATCGATTCGTGCTTAAAACGCTACCCAGAAAACGTAAGTAGAGTTAGATTACAGTACCGTACTATATTATGTTTTGAATATGGTACATTGTGATTCGCTATTTATTAACCCTTTGAGTACCAGCGACGTGTTTTATTTTACTCTAGCAATATTTAGACGATATTATGCAGCTCAGGCAGGATATGTGGTAGGTAAAAAGATTGGTTTAGATAGTTTGAAGCCATATTATTGCTAGGGGTTCTTCCTAAGCTGAATAAAATCGTCTAATAGTTGCCAGAATCCCCCCTGATACTACTCTCCTTGACGCGGTTGGGGGGCTTCGGGGCCGGCGACACGAGCTTGATGGGGGATGGTTGTGGTACTTACCCTTCCTATCTCCCCTCGAGCTTTCGTCCTCAGCTTGACTAATTTTGAGTAGTTTTTCATTCCTCATTCTATGTTTTTCCCCTTCTATTCTTATTCTGTCCCATTTGGCTGTCCTCAGGCAGCCTATATCTCATGTCTCCCTGGCCTGGCTAGGTAGCAGACTCCTGACCTGATTTGTCTCTTCGGTTGCTGATGTGGCCGGACTGACTTGATTCCCTTCGGTAATGCATGTTTTGCTTCTCAGTGTGATTTTTTCTACCTTCGACCTGATCTTTCATTCTTCGCCCTGATCACTTCTTGGTTGGTGTTGCGGTGTAGCAGTTCTTGCCTCATCCTTCGGCCCTGCCCTATAAGAGCTCTGATGTGGAGCTCATGTGGTCCGGCTGAACTGATGAAATGGCGAGAAATGTCTGCGTGTCTTCACCTTCCTCGATTTGTTCCCCTACTGCCCTTCCCGATCTATCTTGACTCGTTTAGTTATATATCTTGATCGAATCCTTCGGGCCAGCCCTATGAGAGTTCTTTTGTAGAGCTCAGTGGTCTGGTTAAACTAATATTAAAAAAAAAAAAAAATTGCCAGAATACGATAAAAAAGAAGTCCCTGGTACTGAGTGGGTTAATCTAATTTTACTTATGATCTTTTGTGATTGTGTTATCGGGTTTGTATACCAATAGAACCACCATATAATGTATTAGCTATACAGTAGTCCTTTCATTATAAGTCGGCCAAAAATTGTAACCCCCTAACCTCTGTAACTCAAAAAGGGCTAGAACAAATAGGCTGTAATTTTGAATACCTATTCCTTGGTTGACTCTTTCCAAATAGTTAACCCTTTCAAGTTTTTGTGACGCAGAGGTTGCCAGATTAGCAATAATAAAAGAGTTCTCTCACTCTTATAATTACCTCTCCAAAATTAGTTTTCTGCCCACAGCTAACTCAAAGACAACTGCAGAGGTTGAAGTAACTAAACTAAAGGTTTCTAAATACCCCTGATGGTAACAAAGGCTTTAACCCTTGGAATCCGGGAGGCCTCATATGAGGCAAAATGCGCAGCTAAAAAGTCGCCGATATAATCATCAGAACTCGGCAACCACGCAACGTAGCGATGTCATCTCAACGGCAGTCTACAGACAAGAAAACTTTCTACAATTTGCAAAAAAATTGACTGCTCTAGGTGGTCTCAATCAGTAGCTACTGAATTATGAAGTTTGAAAATACCAAACTTCATATGAGGCCCCCCGGATCCCAAGGGTTAAAGTGTCCCCAATAGGCTCAAAATTGCGTCAAGAACGTGAGAGGGTTAATAATACAACTCAATTACTCGAGTCCTTGCAACTCAAAAAGGGCTGGAACAAATAGGCTGTAATTTTGCATATATACCTATTCCCTGGTTGACTTTCCAAATGATAAAGAAGAACGACTCAATTACTCAAGTCCTTTTCGAGTTGAGATTTGTGGCCTACCTATAATGAACAGGGTATACTAGTCTACCCAATGTGAGGGATACATTTTGAGCTGGGTAACTATAATCTACCAAGTTAACCCCTTGAAGATCCAAGATGCTTTTGTCCAATTTATTTTGGTTATCAGCAGACGATTTTATTCTATTGAGAGATGAATTACGGAGGACTGAGGGTGAATTGATTAAGTTTTACCCTTTTCACACCTAGCGATCTTTCTTAAACTGCATAAAATCGGAAAATGATGACCAGAATAAACTCGAAAGGCATCGTGATCCTCAAGGGGTTAGGCATCTCGTCTTTGAAACTCATAAATGGGCAAAGTTTATTATTATAGTTTCCTTTTTGATAAGATGATAACATTTTATATATTTTAGTACCCCATATAACCCTTCAACTCTATTACATCCTTCTTGAGCTATATGAATATAGTACTGTACATTAAAAGGTAGCTAGAATACATTGAAAGAAGTCATTGTATTGAAGTTGTCATTAACTAATTGATATATAAAATACCGGTACATCTCTATTTATAATTCCCATTTTTTTTTTTTTTAATTTAAGCAGACAATTACTGTAGGTTATATTATTAGCTTTTATCAGATTACATATATTTATTAATTTTTATTCTTTTTATACTTTTTATATCAGTATTGGATTTTATGGAAGGTCTCTCGGTGTCTTATTGGAGAACTGGTGATTGGACCTTTCTAACCTAAATAACATTTTGTTACACATTTGTAATAGAATTTAACCCTCTGAGTATCAATGATGATAGGCCTATTTCATATTTTAGTCTGGTTATCATTAGGTATTTTTTTGCAGCTTAGGATGGATCTATAGGAGTCAAGGGGATACAATGTATCTCAATGCCTAGATTCCAACTGACCCTTTCTAAACTTAATAAAATAATTGACTAACACCCAGAATATTCAGTAAAATAGCATCATTGGTATATATTCAAGGGGTTTAAGAGTTACAGGGGCCATGCTTATTAACATGGGAAGGGGATATCTCTTGCTTTTCCCTTGTTGAAAATTATTCAGGGAAGGTGATTATTAGCCCTTTTTCTAGCCATTTAACCCCTTGCGTAACATGGACGCTACTTCTCATTTTATTTTGGATATCCTAAACGGATTCGAAGCTGTTTAGGAAGGAGCTCTAGGTATCAAAGGGGTAGAATATCTCAATTAACCCAGAGACTCGCATAATTCCTTCCTAATCTGAATAAAACCGCTTACTGATCGCCAGAATAGAATAAAGTAACGTGCTACCAAATAATGAAAGTTAAACTGTGGCTCAAGGTGTGTGGAGTATGTTTACCAAGCCAAAATGTGACCTACAGCCAATTTTTAGCAGGCAAGTTTAACAGAGGATGTGTAGCGAAGTATGGTATATTAAGATGATTTTGAGGAGTAGGCCTTTGTGGTATTGATTTTGGTTCCAATTTGGTCCTAGAAGATTAGTTTTTGGGGTGGATCCATGCTTGCCTGGAACTGGAGACTTATAAGTAACTCCCACCTTCTATCCATCATCATCATGGAGAATATTAGCGATGATACTTAAAACACTGTCATGGCGAAGACTAATGTTGAGGATTTTGTGGTATTCAATCTTGCTAGTAATTTCTCTGCTCAAGATTTTTAGCATCAACATTCAAAACACTACCGTTATCCTGTAGTATGGAAAATCATCAGATTTGTTTTCACCCAAGTAAATTTTGATTATGGATAAGAAGCATGTATGGCTCAAACCATTCAAATATATAAATTTAAGGGAAATGCAAAAATTCACCTCGATAATTTCTCACTACTCTTACGCCCAGATTCCGCTACATATTCTTGGTTAAATTTTCTCGTCTGACATCGGCCTGAAGTGGCTGACCGAACAACGACAACAAAGACAATTGACCTGAGGACAGGGCAGCAGCCACACTTAAACTAATACATGCAAAATGACTAAAAAATACAAAAATAAAAAATTCTCAAAATGAGTGTTTTCTTCCTTCTAATATGCTAAAGGCGGTGTCACACGAACTCTATTTTCCGTCCATTTTTACGAGCATTTGTAGTCTGGCAGCTGTAAAATCTCAGTTATATCAGAATTCAGCCACTTTATGTAATCTACCTTCAGTCTAGTTTCCGATTCCAATGCGAAAAAGCGTCAATATATCAAGAGAAAAACTTGCTCATCGAAATTTGCTGGGAAAAGCGCTTGTGTGACACCGGCTTAAAAGGAGGCGTGACAGCTTTTTCCAGTAAGGTTTTATTGATAGTTTTGCACTTGCATCTCTTTAGTTATAATTTAGCAAGAATTGAGGCTCCTGTTTTGGTTAGTTTTGCAAGTTTTAAATTTTAAATGATATAATCGTTAGGATTCGGTTGTAGTTGTTGGTGTTGTTCCCCAAGCTGCCTGGCCGAACAGCCCCAAGGCCCCGAGCAAGGCCAAGGCAATAACCGAGCGCCCCCACAGTACCCTCCCTGCCGACCACAATAAAGCCTGGGTGACCGAAGCCACTCCATGGCGGGGAGCTGAGGAGGGTGCGGAAACGCCCGGGAAACCAAAGCCCCACCCAGGGCCCTGTGCCCCTCAGCAATTATGAAGAGAAAGTTGAGGGGCAAAGGAAAAATGTGACGCTTTGGCTTCCAATCTTGGTAGATTGGGAGGTCAATCCACGGAAGATGCCGTCACTTGAGATTTAGAAAATATATAAGTAAAAGGAAAAGTCGGAGTAAGCTATGGGTATGGCAGAGATCGCTCAGTTCTCACTCTGATAGACCAGCCCATCACCACATCACTACATCGGTTGTAGTAGAAAACATTAGTCTGCTTGGGTTTTAATTCTGATCCTACCTACTGTACTACTGTATATTTGTCACCAAGTAAACGTCTGGAATAATGTTGCCTAATTGTTTTCGCTGTTACCAAGGCATACACACTCGTTAATTTTGTTGGAACAAAGTTACAGTACTGAGTAATAGCACCCGTGGACTCTTCCATAACTCAAGGTACAGCACTGTATATATTAGTGTTAAGGGGACACTGACTGCTTTTTTGGCGTATTAATTAATTTATTCATAAATTCTTAGTTTCCTCGCTAGACATCCCTCAGACTTAGAAAAACATGCCCTAGAACCCCCCCCCTCCCCCATCAAGATTTGTAAATTTTTCGATAGAAAAATATCTCTGCCGAAGGCCGGTTCCTCTTGAGCCCCTTCTACACGATCGAGCAGTGTCCGGCGGGCTGTGCCCCTTCACCGGGCAAAGTCTGTTAAACACGCTTGCGGTGTTGTCCGCACGGCAGCCGGGCAGTGATTGGCCAGTCAAAGTCTGCCAGTGGTCAGAGTAGGAGCTCGGCAGGGCTGGGTCAGTGGGTCCGGTATAATCACCATGGTCCCCAACAACAATAATCACAGGACAGTTATATAACATATATATCCAAGCAGATGCCAACAGGAGGGAGTGTATATCGGCAGAAGCTCGACTGGAGGCAACACCTCATGTTTGTTTCAAATGGATGCAGCTACACTTATTTGCAGTATACTAAAAGATTATCTAAGCATAGTTTGTCTCCCATTATTCCTGAAACTTGTCGAGCAATATACGAAGTACTCAATCAAGGGGTGCTTGCAGGTGAGATTTATAGTGAGACGATCCAACCTAAGTTTACATAAAATTTATTAAATAATGCAATTGCGGATGGTATATTTGAAATCGTCTCGTCGTTACGATTCCTACGGTATATACATATTCTAATTTTGACCAATTTTTAGGCTCGATAAGACCCGAGCTTGCCCTCGAGTTATAGACCAATATCCCTCACCAGTTGTCTTTGTAAATTAATGGAGAAATTGGTCAATACTAGACTCGCTTGGTTCCTCCGTCAAAACACTATTCTCACTCCGACCCAATTTGGCTCTCAGAAAGATCGATCTACTCTGGACTCGCTTACGTTATTAGAATCTCATATCAAGCGTGGCTTTGAAAGTAAGTCCATCACCGTCGCCGTTTTCTTTGACATCCAGAAGGCATATGATACCACGTGGCGGCGTCCCATCCTGCAACTACTTCATGATAGTGGTGCCCGTGGCCATCTACCTTTTTTTATTTCCAACTTTCTTTCTGATCGAACATTCCAGACTCGAGTGGAGGGAATTCTTTCTAATGTCTTTCCACTCGTCAATGGTGTTCCCCAGGGCAGCGTTCTCAGCAGCAAACTTTTTTTCCGCGGCCATAAATAAAGTAATTCAACAATTGCTGCCGGAAGTCCATGGCAGCCTGTACGTTGATGATTTTACCATCTATTGCACTGCCCGTACCCTCAGACATGCTCAACGTATACTCAACATCTCCATCCAACGGTTGATCGCCTGGGCATCTTCAGTTGGCTTTCAGTTTTCGGCTGAGAAAACTAAGGCAATAGTCTTCTATCGAGACAAACGCTGGCTCCGTGGCCAGTCAATATCGCTTCGAATGGGACCCTCTCAGATTTCTTTCTATCCCAGTGTTAAATTCTTAGGCGTAATCTTTGACCAACATCTCGACTGGAGAGACCATATTCAGTATACTAAAGGTAAAGGCCTTCGTGCTCTCAACCTCCTCAGAAAACTATCCCATACCACTTGGGGTGCCAGACGTACCACTATGTTGATGCTCTACAAGGCGGTGGTTCTTTCCATCCTCGACTACGGCTGCCCCATTTATGGGTCTGCCTCTGCTTCCGTTTTGAAGATGTTGGACCCTGTTCATACGCAGGGTATGCGTCTCTGTACTGGAGCTTTCCGTTCCTCCACAAATACCTCCGTCTTAGCTGAGAGTGGCGAGCCCCCGCTCTCCCTCCATCGCGATTTAGTTACTATGCGCCGTGCATTAAAAATTAAACATAGTGACTCCCACTAATTCCCTTTTCAGTGATATCTTCATTCCCGATCCGTGTCCATCTTCCCCCTCCTTTCCGATTCGTGCTACAATTCTCCTCAACTCTCTTGACTTTCACATTGCTGTTTCACCGCCTGTTGTCTCCCCTTCCCCCCCATGGGTTATCTCTCTCCCCAATGTTTGCACTCACCTCTCCTTCCTCTCTAAGAGATATCCTTTTGTCCCTAGCCATCACTGCCAACACGCACTCGAACACATACGTCGTAAAGGCCCCCATTTTGCCATCTTCCCTGACGGGTCTAAGACTGACTCTGGGGAGGGCCTCGCTGCTGTGTCCTCTACTAAGCTCCTTCAGTTTTCTCTCCCGCCCCAAGCCTCTATCTTTACTGCTGAACTTTTAGCTATCCAATCTGCTATTGACATTATACGTGACACCCCTCAACAGCCCTTTATAATTTACAGTGACTCTCGTAGTGCCCTCGAAGCGCTCCGTGCTTATTCGTCCTCCCACGTAATAGTTTTAGCCATAAAACACGCTCTCCACGAGATGAGCCTACGTGGATTCCAGGTCCAGTTATTTGGGATTCCTGCTCACATCGGTGTCCGTGGCAATGAAGACGCCGATGCTGCGGCTAAGAATGCTATTTTAATGATCCCTCGCCAGCCCCACCTTCCGTTAGGTGATTGGCTGTCCTTACTCAAGCCTTCTATTCTTTGCACGTGGCAATCTCATTGGGATGCTCTACCCTGCAATAATAAACTCCGTGCAATCAAACCTTCTGTCCGTCCTTGGCCCTCGTCTTCCAGGTCTCACAGGTGAGGAAGTTTTACTAACTAGACTTAGGATAGGCCATTCCCGGCTGACTCACGGTTATTTGATGTCCACTCCCCGCACTCCGCCCCTACCTGCTCCTGTCATTCCCCTCTAACTGTTCGCCACGTCTTTGACTGCCCAGATACTGCCCGTGTGCGTACGGTTTGTTTTGGTACTAAATCATTCACTGACCTTTTATCCGATTCTCCGTCATTTTCCTTCCCCCCTATCGTCCGTTTTTTGCGTCGCCTTAAGCTCCTTTCAGTAATCTGATCCAATCCTTCGGGCCAGACCTATGAGAGTTCCGTATGGAGCTCAGTGGTATGGTTAATCTGCTCTACATAACTAACTAACTTTAGGCTCGATAGGCCTATTTTAAAGTTAAAAAACTCCGTAGACAAGTTATCTATTTATGGATTTTTTTTCAAATTTCTACCACAAGTACACTTTGACAGGCTGAATCGAATGGCGCAAACATAATTGAAATCGGACTATTAGTTTAGGATTTCGATTTTGACTTGGCCTTCCTGGAGGGCCCAGGGGACCATTGTTTGGACTTTAAAAGTCCTCTGTAGCCCAAATTATAAGTCCTAGGGAATTGTACTTGGTGCCATTCGATTTTTCTCGACGAGCTGCTTCTATACATGCTCGTAGATTGAAATTTCGCCCAGCCATTCGCTCAGAATCTAAAATATTTTTTTCCAAAATCCCTGGCTTTAATTTTAAGCCCAGGCAAATTTTTGCACTTGGCGGGCGACTTTCGAATTTCGAGTTTGCATGGGTATATAATATGGATTCGTCTCGTCATTGCAATTCCAACGGTATATGATTTTTTTAATTTTGGCAATTTTTTAGGCCCAATAGGCCTAGGCCTATTTTATAGGTTAATAAACACTGTCCCCTACATGATGGCTGTCTAAGTCAGAGAAGAAGCTGTTGGAGTGGCTTTGTTGAGTGTGTTATTAGTTAGAGAAGGGTATATAATTAAAGCTCTTTCCTGTGTCTTCCTTCCACCCAATCTACCCACTTGTTATAATGGAGCAGCCACGTAAGTGATATGTTATGTTCAAATAGTATAGTTAGCCATACAATATTTAAGAAGGGACAGTTTTCTTTCAATAATCTTTACAGAAAACGATAGTTTGAATGGGTAACTAATATATTTTATTATAACGAGGTACAGTATCAGTACTTTCCGTAGTTATCTATATAAGGATATTGTTCAAATTTATACCACAAGTACACTTTGACACGCTGAATCGAATGGCGTAAATAGAATTGAAGTAGGACCATTAGTTTAGGATTTCGAATTTGACTTGGCCTCCCAGAACAGCCCAAATGACCAGTTTTTGGACTTTAAAAGACCTCTGTAGCCCAAACTATAATTCCTAAGGAATTCTACTTGGTGCCATTCGATTTTTCTCGACGAGCTGCTTCTATCCATGGCCTTATATTTCATTTTCGCCCAGCCATTCGCCCAGAAACGGATATATTATGGTCCAAAATCCCTGCGTTTTATTTTAGCCCAGGAAAATGTTTGCACTTGGCGGGCGACTTTCGAATTTCGAGTTTTCATGGGTATATATGGATTCGTCTCATCATTACAATTCCAACGGTATATGAATTTTTTAATTTTGACAAATTTTTAGGCCCAATAGGCCTATTTTAAAGCTTAAAAACTCCATAGACGAGTTATCTATGTATGGATTTTGTTAAAATTGTAACCATAAGTTCACTTTGACACGCTGAGTCGAATGGCGCAAACATAATTGAAATCGGACCATTAGTTTAGAATTTCGAATTTGACTTGGCCTCCCAGAACGGCCCAAATGACAAGTTGTTGGACTTTAAAAAGTCCTCTGTAGCCCAAACTATAAGTCCTAGGGAATTCTACCTGGTGTCATTCGATTTCTCTCGACAGACAGCTTCCATACATGGTCGTAGATTTCATTTTCGACCAGCCATTCTCCCATAATCGAAACAAATTGTTCAAAAATGCCTGGGTTTAATTAACCCCAGGAAAATCGATGATTTTGGTCTGATTTTGACTATTCAAGATTATGGTATATTTGGAACCGTCTCGTCGTTGCGATTCCAACGTTTTTTTTTTAAGATAAATATATTTCATCATACTTATAGGAATAATCTTAATAAAATATTCATAATATTGTTAATAATAACTTATCAATATAAATGGGGACGCTCCCCATACTTTATTCTGAAGCTAACATTAAAATCATACCATCAGTGACATTTAATAAGTGATTGCACACATTACATCCTGTTTACCTTCCACCAAATTTTCCTGATTGATACCCGTATAATAGAAGGATAAAATATATATATATTTATTAACCCCTTCTGTACCGGCGAAGTATTTTTGTATTTGTTTTGAGCTACATTTAGACGATTGCATTAAGATTAAAAGGATATATGATAGCTAAAGGGATTAATTGAGATCGTCTGTAGCCTTTTAATGGGTAGACGTCCTTCCTAAGCCGTGTAAAGACTTATTATAATTGCCAGACTATAATAAAATGGATGTTACCGGTATTGAATGGATTAAAGATCAAGCTACACATTTATTTCCCTCCTTCCACGGGCCCCTTTATCCCCATTCCCCCCGGCAAACTGCCGGGCAGTTCGACTGGTGATTTCGCTCAACTGCGTGCACGGGCATATCCCTGGTTTGCCCGCTGAATTTGCCCCATATCGAACATTTCCCTTGTGCCCGACGGGCAGTGCTCGATCGTGTGGACGGGGCTTTACCCTTATCATTCTCACAGATCCTTTCTAAGCTGTATAAAATCGTCTAATGACATAGCCAGCATAAGCTGTCAAAATTGTCATAATCCTCAAGGGGTCTATTAACCCTTTCAAGATCCGAAAACGCATTTTTTTTCTGCTGGCTATTGTTGGACGATTTTATTCAGATTATTAGGAAGGGTACGTATATAGAAGTCAGTCACGGAATAAATGATGTGGATAACTGTAGCCTACACTCTTGGATATGAACACAAAATCTCAAAAATTAATGGACCTAACATGAGGGAGAAGGGGGTCCAGAAAAAAAACCTCCCGAGGGCCCTTCAGGTATTGTATTGAGAATACATTTTTGGAAAGTCGACAAGAACAAAGCGTTAAGATTACTTTACCATTGAAATTAGAGTTATTCTGAGTACGAATCAATAAACCGAGACAAGAAGTGAAGCAATCAACCCCCTTATGAACTTTCAGCTTGGATACAAATTTTTCTCTATTTAGCGTCCGCATTCTTATGTCTTAAACATGTGGGAAGGGCATAGTCTATTCCATATTGAACGAAGACTAAGGATCTGATTGCAAATTTAGGAGAGCGAGCTTGATACCATTGAGTTTCCTAATAGCGATTCATGTATTTTTACTTCACCCATCGAAACAAAATATTTCACTTTGACTAAGATGGCACTTTCTCTTCAATTTCATGTTGCCTTTCATAAAGCGATCTTATTCAGCTAAAGAAGGATTTATGAGAATGAAAGGGTGAATCTGGAGTATATCATAGCCCTTTGATTCCCAGATATCTCTCCGAAACTGAATAAGTGTCGGGGATATGCCTATAGCCGTACAGTAGATGCCAACTGCCTAATTGATTCATTTGATCGTCTTGTTAAGAGGGGGCAAGGACAAAGGGCCCGTGTTTTGCTGTGTGCGTGTGTATGGATGTTTTTCTTTAGCAGCCAGTCATTTAGTGGAAGGTGCAGTGTGCGGGTGTGTTCCTCGTGTATTATAATTCAGCAAGGGACTGGAGTTCTCGAAAAGGGGCTCCAGTCCTGACGCGATTCTTAACTTACAGTGTGCTGGTTTAATGATCCTCTGAAGTCCTATTTTACCTAACTAAAATTTCAGAATGAATTGTCGTACTTGTGTTTGCTATTGTTTTATAGTGAGCTGCAGGATCCTTACACTCCAGTGGTGAGATGCCATTCTTAAAGGGGACATTTATCTCACCTGGTTAACTCACCTGGTTGGGCCGCCAATCGGTAGCGCATGACAGGCCAAGGATTAGGCAGCCCAGGAGATAGCATGACACGCCAGTCAGATGCAACATTTGAATGTACTGAGGATGCTTGACAATGGGGTGACTGGTAGTGTGTGTCAGACCAATAATATGATTGGGTAGTTTATCAGGGGTTGAGATGTTGCTAAAAAATGGGAAGGGGGATTTTATGGGTTGAAGAGTGAGTTGTGGAGGTGTTGGGTCAATTTAGATTTGAATTGAGCAAGGGAGGGGGAATTAACTATTTCAGCTGGTAGGGAGTTCCACTGATGGATTGTACGACAGGAGAAAAACCTTTGGTAATTCTGCATAACTACTACTCCTGCTATTTTATGTTTAATTTATTTTATTTGTGTATGTTAATGCTTCGTAAGTGTGTATTTTCGGTTTAATTCTAGTTTCGCTTTCACAGCATACTCATAAATTTCTATGGCTACTTTAGAGTTGTCATATACCATACTTAATTCCTATATATGTCCAAAGCGGCGGAAATGCATTATAAGGAATTATACCTACTGTAAACAAATATATATATTTTCTCCCCATATGCGGCACCATAGCTATTACATAATACTAGGTTAGGTTAGGTAAGGTTGTTAGGTTAGGCTAATGTCGTTAATGTAGTTTATTATCATTATATTACGTCTTTTACCCAGCAATTTCCCTGATCTTCATAGTTGGTCGGGAAGCTATGCCTTTACAACGGCGCCTCCCTTTTGTCGCTGTGTACGTGAAACTAGAATTTTACCGTATTTTCTATTTAGAAAGTGAGGAAAGCCCAATTTATTAGCATTTGTATTATTAATTGTAATTCCGATACCTCAACAATCTAGGGGAGAGTTTGGGAATGCGGGGTTTTGGGTGGGGTAAAAATAGGGGTATTATGGGAATAACTCTAAAAATGTAATAAATACAATTGAAAAAACTCCAAAATGTTGAAATCCGAGCCAAGTTTTGGCAAAAGTTGGCTCGGATTTGGCCAATTTTCAGAGTCCAAAAAGGGCAAAATTGGAAAACAAAATTGGCTCGGATTTCACCCTTTTTCAGCTGAAGAAAACCCCAAAGTGTTGACCAAACTTGGCTGGTGTTTGTCGAATTTTCAGAGTCCAAAATCACAGTAACCTCATTTTGAAAGTTGGCTGGGGTTTTCTTGTTTTTCACTGTTGAAAAACTCAGTAAGGATGTGGTTAACATTAGCCTAACCTAACCTAGTATTATGGGTGGGGGCTGCCACCCCCGCTAAATCCATGAAATCCGAGCCAAGTTTTGTCATTAACCTAACCAAATAACCTAACCTAACCTAACTTAGTATTATGGGGTTAACATTAGCCTAACCTAACTTAACCTAACCTAACCTAGTATTATGGGTGGGGGCTGCCGCCCCCACACCCCCGCTAAATCCATGAAATCCGAGCCAAGTTTTGTCATTAACCTAACCAAATAACCTAACCTAACCTAACCTAGTATTATGGGGTTAACATTAACCTAACCTAACCTAACCTAGTATTATGGGTTTTGCCCTTTTTGGACTCTAAAAATTGGCCAAAACTTGGCTCGGATTTCAACATTTTGGGGTTTTTTCAATTGTATTTATTACATTTTTAGAGTTAGGCTATTCCCACTGTCCACAATACCCCTATTTATACCCCACCCGAAACCCTGCATTCCCAAACTCTCCCCTAGATTGTTGAGGTATCGGAATTACAATTAATAATACAAATGCTAATAAATAGGGCTTTCCTCACTTTCTAAATAGAAAATACACACTTACAAAGCCTTAACATACGTGAGTGTGGGTGGGGGGGAGGGGGCCTGAGGATATGTCCCTATATAATGGGCGAAATTGGCCTTTTTGACATGGAAAAGACCCTGTAATGCAAGCCCTAAGGGTCTACTTACGGTTATATATTGAAGAAAAATAGCCATACTCGAGAAATACCGCCAAAATACCCCTAAATGTGAGGAAAACTAACCTGGCATGAGGCCTTCCAGGATGTTGTGTTTGAAACTGACGTCACACTTCACAGGCGAAGTGCATTGTGGGTACAAGTTAAAATGTATTGTTACAAATCGATATCCCAAAAACTAAATGTAGAAAAATTAGAAAGTAATAAATTTAGACAGTATGTAATACACTGGAAGAGACAATTGTAAAAGATAATAATAATTTGTTGGGAAAATAAATCACTAGGTGAAGCTCGACTCTCATTGGCTAATGAACATCCGGGAACTTCTGGGAGGAGCCTAGCATGTAAACAAAGTGTTGTGAACTGGACTGGACTGGCTGGACAAAACTAGGACTTATCTCTGAAAATTGTATAGGGGGGTGACAATGAAATTGACAAAATAAGAAAAGTATCCCTTATCCGCGCATCTGTAGGGTCCCTTGAGTAAGGTAAGATCAACAACAAATAATTACCTAAGACAGGAATTCCGTAATCGAGGAGTAGTAGTGGTGCAGTTAACCCGGGGTGACATAGTGAACAGGTAATGGGGTTTAATGGGCGAGAGATTATGGAATATTTTGTAACCCTGAATAAGGTCGGTCCTCAAAAATCTGCCTTTAATTGAAACCAGGTTTAAGGTAGAGAGACGATCATGATAAGTGAGACTTGAGTGGTTGGTTACTTGTTTCGACCATCGACGTTGAACAGACTCTAGAAGATTAAGATCGCCTTGAAATCCAGTATTCCAAACAGAAACAAATTCAAGCAAGGGTCTGATGTCGGAGATGAGGAGGGAGATCATAAAGGAAGGTGACCAGCATATGGTAGATTTTAGTAGGTTTGTAGCTACTCCTCCAGCTTTAGCCACAGTTTCTCGAATGTGTGAATGGAATCTTAATTTAGTGTCTATGGTAACCCCTAGGTCTTTGTGTGAAGATACTGTACTTAAAACATTTCCATCTAGATTATAGATAGCATTGTTTTGTAGCGCGAGTCCACGCTTAAATCGGAGATGGACACACTTGTTGGGTGCGAACTTTAGACCCCAAGAGGAGGCGGTAGATGCTAGAATGTTGATATTTTGTTGGAGATCTTGAGAGCTTGATTGTGGTGACTTGCTTGGATGCTGGATGTAGAGTTTGAGGTCGTCAGCAAACAACTTGTAGTAACGGGTGAGGAGGGCTCCAAGGTAATTAACAAATAGGAGAAACAACAGTGGTCCAAGGACTGAACCCTGTGGAACACCACTTGTAACAGGTAGGGCTCTGCTATGGATGCCACTGATGGACACACTCATCGTTCGGCTGGTAAGGAAACTCTTAATCCACAAAAACAAATTGCCTGAGATGCCGATGGAGGACAGCTTGGTCAGTAGGGTCTTGTGATGAACTCTGTCAAAGGCTTTGACAAAGTCAAAAAGGATCAGATCAACAGTGAGACCAGAGTCATACCATTTTGTGATTTTGTCATATGAGAGCAGCAGTTGATCAGTCACTGACCTGTTGGCACGGAACCCAAACTGCGCATCATCAAGGAGCAGATGTTCATCGAGAAAGCCATACAGAGTTTTGGTTATGATGCGCTCAAGGGACTTGCATGGAACAGGGGTAAGGCTGATTGGCCTGTAATTGAGAGGGTCAGTACGGGAGCCTTTCTTAAAAAATAGGAGTGACATGGGAGTGTTTCCAGATATCAGGTACGACGCCAGAGTCAAGTGATTTTTTTAACAAGTCATAAAATGGACGGGCAAGAGTTGGGGCGCATTGTCTTAGGAGAACAGGATGGAGGTTGTCTGGACCCATAGCACTATCGGGGTTTAGAGATTTGAGTTGACATTCAACGTCTTCTACTGAGAAGTTTACATGAGAGATATTGGCCAGGCTCTGTTGGTGGGGGCTAGGATTGTCTAGGACTTCACTAACATAAACCGAGGCAAAAGCGCTAACAAACTTGTTCGACATGTCTTGTGGGTCGTCCGAAAGTTGATTGTTTATGAGAAGAGGGCCAACAGAAGGGCGGGCGATCTTCTTGTATCTGATATAGGAGTGGAATAGCTTTGGCTTGACTTTTTGTTGTGAGATGAGGTATTGCTCATATTCACGCTGCTGGGAAATAACGGATTGTCTTAGGGTTATATTGGCAGATTGGAAGAGAAAAAGCTTCTGGAGAGTCAAATGAGATCTACGACCAAATGTCTGTCTAAATCAACTTTCGATGGTTAATATTTCTTCGGCAACAACTCTGGAATATTTTGCAGTGGTATCGGAAAATAGACTGAACATCGGTTACATTAAGGAAGAGAGTAATTGAAAAAGATGACCTCATAATCTACCTGACAAGTGTTGAGGTTGTGTTGGGGGAAAGGGTGGAAAAACTAAATAAGATGGTCACCAATTTTCCCATTAATTTTTTTATTTTTCCCTGTTAGTTTTCATCAATATATAGTGTTTGGAAATAATTGCAACCCTCGGCGAAACCGTTTTCCCCATTATACAACGATCTTAACCCGTGGAGCCCCGGCTAGTTTTGTAATGTTTGTTCACCAGAACCCGGCCGGTTTTCAAAAAATTGTTTTATTCCAGAAACAATAGCGAATGGGTTGGGAATGAAGGAAAAACCACGAAAAACCGCTCAAAAAGCTTAAAGAATGGTCCTACAGAGCCCCCGAAAACGTATTTTACAAGAGTAAAAAATTGAAGGCAATTACCCCAAAAAAACAGGTTATTGCGCGCTCACGCGCACGCACGCGCACGCACGTGGACTTTGAGAGTTTTCAACCATCGGCACGTGCCAGTTGCGTGGGATACGTACACTGTTCCCATACAAATCTGAGCCCTCTCGAGTGGCTACACCTGAGGTTACGGTCGGAGCAATTAGGGTGACTCGTCAGACGCGTCACTGGGGCTGTGCGTTACATACATCGCCGACGCGTCAGACGCGTCGCTGGGGCTGTACGGGTTAAGACACGCCGCCCGATAGTGGGGAGGGCTATGAAGTACAGGGAAAATGAGGGGTTAAATGCGTAAAACGGCGATTAAAACTTATTTTAGCAAAACTTGGCTCGGGTTTTAAGGTATTTCTAAGGCCTAAAACCCAATATTTCGAAAACCCGAGCCAAGTTTTGGCCAAAGCTGGCTCGGATTTTGAGAGTTTGTAGACAACAAAATGACAGTAACCTCATTTACAAATTTGGCTCAGGTTTCCCGAAATTGCAAAGGCATAAAACCCGAATTTTGGAAAACCCGAGCCAAGTTTTGGCAAAACTTGGCTCGGATTTTGCGAATTTTAAGAGTAAACAAATTACAGTAACCTAATTTAGAAATTTGGCTCATGTTTCCCTAAATTGCAAACCCCAAAAAGCATAATTTTGGAAAACCCGAACCAATTTTTGGCAAAACTTGGATCGTATTTTGAGAATCGAAAAAGACTAACTAAATGTCGGAAATCGGCTCATGATTTCCCTAATTGCAAAGCCATATAACCAGATTTATCGAAAACGTAGCACTTATTTAAATCATAAATATCCAGTAACATAGACCTAGTACATTGGATACAAGCCTAATCCACACCTAACGCCTACAATGTGTCCGTAGTACCTAGTAGGCCTACGTGGGATACAACATGGCGGTTGGGCAGGCGGCCATTTAGTAGCCTACCGGTATTCGGCCGTATCTGTAAATACGAATGCGAGTCACTTCGAGCGAATTCCTGATCGAGCGGATGCACAATCCAACCTAATTAACCTAACCTAACCTAACCTAAATGCGTCTCCGCTCGAATATGAATTCGCTCGAAGTGTCCAGATACCGTAAATACTACTGCAACTACGAATCTTGTTTCTGAAACCTAGTATATTAACCTAACCAAACAACCCAACCTATCGACAGAGATGGGCAGGTGGAGTGGACTAAAAAGCTGGTGGACAGACCTCGGGATACAGGTGAAAATGGCGTGCGTATGAATCGGTGCCGTCTATAGGAAGGCATTGACAACCATGTTTCGACAAAATTCCATTTTAGTACCATATATTTTTATTAGGTTTTGCCGAGGCTTAAAACACATTTTCCTATTATGTTTAGAGCATATAAAATCCATATTTGTTTTCAAATATTGCAAAATAATTGGTGACCAACTTATTTAGTTATACTGAAAGGGTTTGTGTGATACCGACTTCAACCTGATTTAACCACGGAGGACAACTCTGGACTGCAATGCGTATGATGTCATAAAGTTAAGGTAAGATCTAATTGTTATTATTATTATGTGCTATATACTTATCATTATGTTGTACAGGTATGGGCAGGAATTTCTGGACAATTTTTGGAAGTGCAAATATTATGGCATCCGAGGACCACTTCTTCACTGGATTAAGACTTTCTTGACCAATCAGGATCAACGCGGTGTTCTCGAGGGTTCTCATTCTTCCACGGTGTCTGTAACTTCTGGGGTCCCACAAGGCACTGTCCTGGGTCCTCTACTTTTCCTTTCTTACATAAATGACCTCCTACTATCGCTTACTTCTACTACTAGACTTTTCGCAGATGATAGCTTAGTTTATAGACCAATACTACTAATAGGGACGATTGCCTTCGACTACAGGACGACTTAACTGCACTTGGAGAGTGGGAAGCCAAGTGACAGATGACATTTAGACCGGACAAATGTCACCATATCTGTTTCACAAGTTCAAACAAAACCATCCCATTCTCTTACAAACTCCATAACACTTTTCTGGATACTGTTCCCTCCCACAAATATTTGGGGGTTCACATCTCAGCGGACATGAGGTGGACCACTCACGTTAGCAGCATCAGAGCAAAGGCTAATAAGGCCCTGGGCTTCCTGCGGAGGAATCTGCATAAGTGTAAGGCAAACTTCAAAATTCTAGCATTTAAAACACTTGTTCGGCCACACTTAGAATACTGCGACACCGTCTGGGATCCACACACTCACAACCATATAAGGTATAGGTCTATAATTGCACCTATACGAGCTAAACAAATTATTATTGTATTTAACAGGAAGTTATGATGAGGTAAGTGATGTGGTATAGGTGGCAATATGCGGAAATGGATTATTAGCCCCCCCCCCCCCCTTTACCCCTTTACGTTAGGCTAGGTTAGGTTAGGTAAGGTTGTTAGGTTAGGTTAGGTTAGGTTAGGTTAGGTTAGGTTAAGTTAATGTCTCTGAAACAATGTAAAATCCGTGTCACATCTAGATTGATAGACTTTTGTCAGAGGGGGCGGAATGCCCTTATAATCCATTTCCGCATATTGCCACCTATACCACATCACTTACCTCGTCGTACCTTCCTGTTAAATACGATAATATATTTTTTAGCTCGTATAGGTGCAATTCTAGAAATTTACCACATAGAAAAAGATATATATTTACACCCTACAAGGATACGATTTACGAGACGCAGCCACAACCTAAAATACCACATGTATCAGGCAAGCACGGACATATTTAGACAATAATTTTTTCCCCGCAGCATCCAAGAGTGGAATCACCTCCCATCTCATGTAGTTAATAGCCCCACCCTTGATTCATTTAGAACTAGGTTCACCAATCATTACATCCCTAATCCTGATCCTGTCCCCAACCATTAGTCCTAAAAAGCACAACCCCCGCATATCATGCCACCCGAGAGCGGCCCTCTGCGGGTCCCTCAACGTAAACGTAAACGATGAGAGCAGCGAGGGTGAATTATTCTGATAAACCGTGGCCAACCGTCTAGATTAAGTTTGTACTATAATGGAAGTACCTCGATAATTATGTCGTCATATATACAATCTTTGTGGCCCGTACATAAAGACTGTATATATGAAATAATTACCGAGGTGCCTGAACTGGAGGATAAACGTATCCTTGTCTCAAGGGATTTTGGGACTGAGTATAAACAGTCTCCATTAAGATCTATCTATCTATCTATATACAGTATAATGTTTGATATTATATTTTTACTAGTGAGAGACTATGGCCTGTATTCTTGAACAAACCCCATCATAGTTTGTCTGTAAACAGGATATCACATAGTTATGAACCGATTTTCGCGAAATTTGGTGGACAGACAGGATATGCGCCAAGATAAATGTGTTTTATGTAAGCATCTATTCAGTGGGATTTATCCAAAATTACTTAGAGAATAGGCCTAGTGGAAGTCGAAGGATAATATAATAGGTGTCATTGGGCCTATCATGGCTTCTTGAGAGTTTATATAATTTAGAATGGTGTTTATAGGCTCGGTCTCTGATTTGTAACATTTATTCAGAATATTTGTTTTGTTTTTTTCTATGTGAATGAGGGAGACAAAAGGCATAACTGCCTGCAGCGAGTGCCTCCCCCAGATTTCAAAGAGTGACAGGGCCGAAATCAAGGGACGTTCGAGCTAAAATGCCTGGACACACGGAGTTTGAAGCAATTTAAGTCATAGGAAGAGGGAAAGACTGATTCTGGTAGAGAGTTCCAGAGCTCAGCAGTTGAATAGAAGAAAGCCTGAGAATAACGTTTCACTCTTGGGTTGGAGAGTTGCACAGAGTAGGGGTGGGATTGTGTTGCAAGGCGGGTACTACGTACCCTACGTAGAGGAGGTGGTATACACTGGGAGAGCTCTGAGGAGCACTGATTATTGTAGTAGCGATAGAATAGCGAGAGAGATGCAACATTGTGGCAAAGAGAGAGAGTTTGCAGAGAGTTGGTGAGTGGGTGGGAATTAATGATACGAAAGGCCTTCCTTTCTACTTTGTCTAGGATGGCGGTGTGAGAGGATCCTCCCCACACATGTGAACAATACTCAATACAAGGACTCACTGTGCCCCTGTACAGAGCAAGAAGCTGCGCAGGGGTAAAGAACCCCTTGAGGCGGTTGAGCACACCCAGCTTCTGGACGGCTGCCTTAGCGAGACTGGTAATATGGTCTTTCCAAGTGAGAGCAGAAGAAAAAGAGACACCGAGAACATTGAGGGAAGATGAAGGGTTGATTTTTATATTGTTGAAGAATAAGGGATAGTCCTCTGGAGGTTCCTGATGGGTAGTAAGATGGATAAATTGAGTTTTGGAAGCATTAAATGCAACAAGGTTTTCTCTACCCCAATTGGAAATAGTAGCTAGATCAGAAGATAAGCATTTTATGGCTTCGTTACGTTTACTTTTGAGGGATTGCTGGCTGGGGCGTTCTGGAAAACTAATTGAGTGGTGTAAAGTAGAGTCGTCTGCGTATGAATGGATGGGACTGGATGTACAGTTGAGAAGATCATTTATGAAAATTAGAAAGAGAATAGGAGATAGGACAGAACCCTGAGGAACACCGGAGTTGGTAGGATGAGGAAATGAGCGATGGCGTCCACAACTACAGCTATGGAACGACCGGAAAGGAAATTAGAGACAAAGGCACAGATGGAGGGACAGAAACCGAAGGAGGGCAGTTTGGAAATTAAAGTTTTATGCCAGACTCTATCGAAGGCCTTCGATATGTCTAGTGCAACAGAAAAAGTCTCACCGAAGTTCCGAAAGTTGGATGACCAAGAGTTAGTAAGATATGAAAGAAGATCACCAGTAGAGCGACCCTTAAGGAAGCCATACTGGCGATCTGAGAGCAGATTATGAGAAGAGAAATGCTTAAGAAATGTGGAAGCAAGAATAGTTTCAAAAACTTTAGAGATACGAGAGATGAGAGCAATTGGACGATAGTTGGAGGGTTGAGAGCGGTCACCCTTCTTTGGGACAGGTTGAATGAGAGCAAACTTCCAGCAAGAAGGAAAGACGTTAGAGGAAAGACAGAGACGAAAGAGTTTGCCTAGGCAGGGGGTCAGCACGGAAGCATAGTTTTTAAGTACAACAGGAGGAACACCGTCTGGACCGTACACCTTCTTAGTACCGGGTATTAAGCCCAGAGAGGGTAGAAAGTACATCTTTAGAAGAGCTTGTTGTCTTGTTTATTGTTGTCTCATTATATATATATATATATATATATATATATATATATATATATATATATATATATATATATATATATATATATATATATATATATGCCATATTCATATTGATTTAAATTTGCTTTCCCTTAAACAGGGCTGAAGGGGAGACTTTTATATATAGCCTATGTTCGGTCCTCCCTAGACCTCCATCAAGCTTAAATAGAGTACCCCAAAGCCCCCCTTCAAGATACATTTGTGCAATTTTTGGTAGAAAAATACCGTGGCAGAAGGCAGGTTCCTCCTATATTGTAAGCTCGTTATTGATGTAGTTTTCACTGTGTTTTGAAAGAGTCATATTTTTGGTGGTATTTTCACACCAGGGATGGGTCCAATCAAATCTATTTTTGAATTCCATAGGTTAATTCTATCCTTGTAAATGTTTGTCATGTTAAAAGGAAGTTATACATACTGGCATACATATTATGCATTCATTTTTCAATTTATCTATATCTTAAATTATCTGTCTACATACATTATTGACTTAATATATATAACAAATAGTTGTAAATCGTTTTTGGGTAAATGATAAGCCAACTCCTTAGCCTAAGTTTATTATTAATACATACATATATAATAAGTTAATAACTTAAATAAATAAAAGCGAGAACCTGCTCGCTGTGGGCTGTGTTGATCTTAAAATTAAACAGAGGCAAGAGACAATGTATATATCCGTATCACTGTATCGTCAAGCGGTTTTTCTAGTAGATGGCAGACCGAGGCGTCAAAATCCGTTCGTGAATCCGACTCGTTTTTTCTAGCGTTCCTCGAGTGCATCAAATCTCCCTTTTGTTTTTAGACCAATAATGCAAAGAATATATTTTTATCTGCAACAAATTAGCTAGCAATAATGAGTAGCAATCAAACATTATGTACAAATTAACACATATATGTTAGATTACTACTGCTTACTGTACATCGACGTTGTTACTTAAACAACAATTTGCAATGAAACGCATACTAATTAAGTTAGATATTTAGAGTTAGACATATCTAAACAATAGCTTCCAAAAGGGGAGTCCATTAGCCAACATAGATACATTTTTGAGTGCAAGGAGGTTTGAATTTTGGAGGATTGCCGGAAAAAACGAACACGGAATTCACAAGAGTTGTTCGTTTGCAGAATCCGGGTTCGTTTCCAAGATGGCCGTCGTTCGTGGTGAATCCGTGGCAAGTCGGGTGTTATTCAGACGTGCACTTCTGAACGGCTCCCGACTTGATTTTTTTTTTTTTTGTATTTTACTTCATTTTATACAAGAAATTTAGAGGGAAATAATTTTCATATCAATAAGAGATCATGCTAAAGTGGTAAAGAGTTAAACGTAAATATTTTGTCTAAGGAAATTCTGTGGTTGCCATTTATAGATCAGAAATTGGCAACCTGCAAATAGAGATATCTATACTGTTGATAGATAGATAGGTAGATAGACAGTGCGAGAGAGAGAGAGAAATAGCTCAGACTTTTGGCTGAAGCAAATGCCAAGAGAGAGAGAGTGTGAGAGAACCCTGAGAATTGATCAATTGCATTTAGTTGAGTCTGTGACAAAACCATATTCATCTTCATTGCAATAATTCGTCAACAATAACAACAACAACAACAACTGTATTAAAATAACAACAATTATATAAAAACTATATAAAAATAACAAAATAACCAATAAACGATAACAAACAACGAAATAACTAATTAACTAATGAACGATAACAAATAGAATATTTAAAATCTTAGCAAAAACAATCATTTTAACAACATCAATGTAAAAATATCACCTAAATTATATAAATAATCATACTGGCAGGAAAAACAATATAAAAATAACAATGAATAATAACATCATCAAAAATAATTCAACAGAAAAGTAACACTTTTTATAAGTAAAATGAATAAAATGTTTTTATAAGCAAATATAATAACGGATATATATTTCTTTTGTATCCCCATAGGCCTAGGTGATCTGCAAATGATTACGATTGTTTAAGAACCTGTATTAAAATGTTTTAATTGATTATGCTCGTGAAGGGAAATGCTGAATTGTTTATTGTAATACTGTTTATTTTTTAGTGCGTTCTTGGGGATTATAGGTGGGATGAGCTTGGTAAAATATAGTAATTTTAAGTTGAATCAGGATTTCGAAATAATCTTTTAATGTGCACAACTGCATATGTGGGAGGCGAAAATATACAGAGAGAGAGAGAGAGAGAGAGAGAGAGAGAGAGAGAGAGAGAGAGAGAGAGAGAGAGAGAGAGAGAGAGAGAGAGAGAGATTAAGTGAGTAATTGGGAGAACAAGGTATTTGGAGGAAACTTACTTTTCCCTGCAGTAGGAAAAAAAACTTGCTTGTAGGTGGACAACTTTTCCTTGAAAGATCTTATTACCTCAAGCAATAATGGCAAAGAAGCCCCTTTTTAAGATTGAGATAATACTCCAACAGTGAAAAATCCCCCAAGAGAGTTCCCTTGCTGATCTTGAAACCACCAATGCTTCTTTTCATCCGCCTCACTCACGCTTTGCTCTTCACTTTTCTCTAACATCGTCTTCTACCCTCCGCTTCAATAATCAACTTTCCTCTTTATCTTCCTCATTGCCTCTCTCCATTATCATCTCTTTCCTCCTTTCCTCTCTTTAGTTCTTGGTCTGGCTGGAAGAGAGGACCTCCCTGGCAGCGATCTTGAGTTTCTTGGCGGCGATGGGGGTGGCGCGGTGGAGGGACTTGTTCATCTGGGTGTTCTTACTGGTGCCATCCTTGCTGTCCTTCCGCAATGTTCCATCAACCTGCAATCATAGAAAACGTACGGGATGAGTTAGCATCATAGAAAATCGTTCATTCCGTTCTTCTTGGCTTCATGGATTTCTATCTCTATTTGTTTTGTCCCATACTAAAGTCGCTATTTTTCCAGCTGATGGGAAATTGAATCCATTAGCATCACATTTCTTGATTCTCAATGTAAAATTATTCTTAATGAAAAGATGAATATACAAGCATAGATGCCTGTACTCACCCTGACAATAGAAGGCCTGGTGATGGAGAGCCGAGTGACCTTAGCCTTGCCCTGGGGAGACACGTGGATGTGCAGCTTGCCGGTCAGCTCGGGGGACGTGGCGTGGGCGTCGCGGGTCTCGGATTTCTTGCCCTTGCCGTACTGCGGGTAGAGAGGAGATATTATATAATTATCTTAACCTTATTTGGTGCAAGGTGGGTCTATTTGGATCCTCCCTGTTTTACTCCGTTAGTTTGGAGATTTTAAAACGTGTCTACTTATTCGTTTAGCGATTATGAGACGCTTCAACCAAATAATGTGTCAATATTTCCAGCGAAAGCGACCTTGCAATTTGGGATAATTTTTCTACCGAAAAATTTACATATTTAGCTTGAAGGGGGTCTGGGGGAGGTATTCTTAGTTTGAAGGGGGTCTGGGATGTGTTTCTCTAAGACTAGGGAGTAAACTAAAAATACATTGTTTCAACTCATTTGTTTACGATTATGAGACCAAAAAACAAGTACCATCCCCTTAATGTACTCTCCTCACCTTCCTAGACACATTAAGCTCAACGGGTCCGAGAGCAATGGACGTCTTGATCTCCTTGCCTCCCTTCTTGTTGGTTACCTTAACCGGGCCCTCGCGGCGGATGGTAGCGATGCCCACGACTGAGGCACGAGAGGTACGGGGCTGGAACGAGTGGAAAAGGGGTAAATAAAATCGTTTGGTGGGTAGCTAAAGTGAAATCTTAAACCCTTGCTGTACTGGCGACGTCTTTTTAACTTTATTTTGGCTACTATTATATGATTCTATTGTTTATGAAGGGCCTCCAGCAATGAACAGGCTTCGAACTATCTCACCTGACCCTTTTTACTACCACAGATCCTTCGTAAACTGCATAAAACCGTAAATATATAACTAGAATATGATTACATAGACGTTGCCGGTACAGAATGGGTTAACATTTCAGTATTATGGTGTCTTTCAGAGAGTGTCTCGTTGTTATCATTGGAAGTCCCTACTTGCTATTTAATATACTGATTTTGAAATATGTCTTTGCTTACAACAAATTTGTCTTGATTTCTCAAAAATATTATGTAGATGGCATAGAACCGTAACTCAGGTAAGACGTGTAGTTAATTATAACTTATGATAGACAAGATTCAAATGAGCTAAAATTATCAGTAACTTCTAAAAGGAAAGCATAAGATAGCAATAATTTCAAGAAATGGGTACAGTAACTTTAACTTCTCCAGTTCCAATCCACGAAACAAGATACAGTAAATTTAACTTTTCCAGTTCCAATCCTTCTCACACAATATCTACACAATACTGCTCGAGAACAGCCCTCTGTAGGTCTCCCAACAAGCGGAATGTACTTACCTCCTTATTAGACTTGTTCTTCTTACCGCCCTTCTTTCCTCCCTTCTTTCCTCCCTTCTTTCCACCCTTCTTTCCACCCTTCTTTCCTCCCTTCTTCCCCTTCTTACTGCTCCCCTTCTTCCCTTCCTTCTTGGCGGCCTTGTTTCCTCCCTGGCGGTTGCCCTTCTTCTTCTTGCGTGCCTGTTCGCTGGTTTCCAGGCCCTCCACATTTTCGATGTCGCGCCCTTCACGATAAAGTCCCTCCTGAAAGATTAACATAGAAAACGGTTACTCTATTACATCGAGGTTTGCCTCAAAATCTATTATAACGACTGTGTGAACCTATGAGCATTTTACTGGTACACAGGTCTTCAGTAATGGACTGTAAGGTGTTTTATTGTATATTTTTATCTTTTAATTTATTTTTTTAATTTGCTCGTGCATTGATGTAATTTATTTTTATATGATTCTTAATATATGACAAATACTGATCTCCTTCGACCAAAGTTTACTGCATGAGGGTGAGATACGATGGACAAATTGGAGATGATTGTCTAATTTCCCCCTCTTGAAACTATTCATTCATATTTGTATGTATATAAATCTGCCCCTTACCTCTTCCTCCTCTTCTTCTACTCCTTCTTCTTCCTCCTCCTCCACTAATTCCTCCACATCTCTCTTGACACGGTCCTCTCCCTCCTGGTGTTCTACAGGCACAACATGCTCCTCCCCCTCCGCATGAGCCTCGTCTTCCACACCCTCGACCGCCACTTCCTCCAGGTTAAGGTCCTTGGGGTGCCTGTTGCCGCCTCGCTTTTTGTTGTTGTTATTGTTGTTGTTGTTGTTCTTCTTCTTGCCCTTCTTGTTCTTCTTGTTGCCCCGCTGGTTCTTGTTGCGCTTCCTGTAAAATAAATATCGATGTGTTTTAAGGGGGGTCACTGGCTTTTTTTAAATCTTTCTCTCCTTTTCTCTCTTTCCCTGGCTTGTATCAATTCGGCCCCATTCAGCCAATTGTTTTAAGACGTTTATCCCTATTAGGTGTCGATTTCTTCCTGGCGAGCGATAGCGAGCCAGCATTGTATGGAGAAATCCGGCTTCGCCGGAGACGTCTTTCTATCGAAAAATGTACAAATTTAGCTTGCTGTCAAAACAAATATATATACATATATATATATATATGCTAGCTCGCTACCGCTCGCCAGGAAAATATTGCACCTGGATGGGGTAAAAGTCTTAAAACAGTAGGCTGAATGGGGCCGAATGGATACAGGCCAAAGAGAGAGGGAGAGAAAGAGAAAATAAGGGAGGTGGGCTCCCTTAACCCATTGAGTACCAACGACGTGTGTTATATTACATTTTAGCTATATTTAGACGCTATTATGCAGCTTAGGAAGGATCTGTGCTAGTTAAAAGGCTTGGCTGAGATAATTTGAAGCCTTATTATTGATAGAGGTCTTTCCTAAGCTGAATAAAATTGTCTAATCATTGCCAGAATAAAATTAAATGGACGTCACCGGTACAGTATGGGTTAAGCCGTATCACACGAGAGCTTTTATAGTCAACATTGGATGGTCAACATTTTTCGGGCAACATTTCTGGAATATTTTGCACTGGTATCGGAAACTAGATTGACAGTAGATGAATTTAGGTACCGGTAACAAATATTTTTAATGTTTGCCTCATAAGCTGCCAAACCAGTGTTGAGGATAAATGTTGAGGGAAAAAGCGGTCGTGTGAAACCGGCTTAAGGAAAAACTCAGGGTGGGGGGTTCAACTTCATGGTCAAAGATTGTGAGGAATTAAGGGGAGACGGACCGTTTTCCTGGAGCCCTTTCTCCATAATGTTTAGCCCCACTAGTTTTGAGATTTTAAGACGTTAGTTCCATTAGTTTGGGAATTTTATGACCTTTCACCCCATTTCTTTGTCAACATTAGAACCCTTTGTGCCATTTAGGTGTCGATTTTTTCCTGTCGAGCGATAGCGAGCCTGTAATTTTCGAAGGAATCGGCCTTTGGCCGGGACATTATTCCACCGAAAAATTTACAAATCTATCTTGTCTAGGGGGTGTTTTTCTAAGCTTGATGGAGGTCTAGGGAGGAAACTAAAAAAATATATGAATACATGAATTAATAGACCAAACAAACAGCCACTGTCCCCTTAAATGTATCAGTCAATAATCAAATGGAAGGAAGATGAATATGAATATTACTTGACTAATAATATACATTCTAAATTCAATTGTCAAAACGCGTCACGATCCTCTCAATAGGTTATAAGGTTCCGGGAGGACCATATGCTTTCATTAGTTTATTAAAGTACATTGTAATTGACCACTGGCGAGTTTCAGGCTATAAGGAAGTTGGAGGTTTTTACATTTATATTTAGCAGAATTACCAGCTAAAATGCGGTTGTAGTACATTTGTAAATGCATACAACTAAATTCAACATACATTTTATCCATTAGACATCTACTTTATTATTGTATTTCTGTTTAATACCAATGTTTACGGCACCAACTTCCTTATAGCCAGAAACTCGCAAGGGGTCAATTGATGATTAATGTTAAGAACGGGGTGTTACTTATAGCTTTCCAACTAGAACGGGGTGTTACTTATAGCTTTCCAACTAGAACGGGGTGTTACTTATACCTTTCCAACTAGAACGGGGTGTTACTTATAGCTTTCCAACTAGAACGGGGTGTTACTTATAGCTTTCCAACTAGAACGGGGTGTTACTTATAGCTTTCCAACTAGAACGGGGTGTTACTTATAGCTTTCCAACTAGAACGGGGTGTTGCTTATAGCTTTCCAACTAGAACGGGGTGTTACTATTATAGCTTTCCAACTAGAACGGGGTGTTACTATTATAGCTTTCCAACTAGAACGGGGTGTTACTTATAGCTTTCCAACTAGAACGGGATGTTACTTATAGCTTGCCAACTTACCCCTTTCCTGCCTTGCCCTTGGTGCCAGCTGGTTCCTCACGCCGGCCCTCCTTCTTGCCTTCCTTGCCTTCCTTGCCCTCCTTATTCTTCACCCCCTTCTTCGCCCCCTTCTTGTTGTCCTTCTTGCTCAGGCCGAAGGTGAGGGGGTCGAAGCGGGCGCGGGTGTAGGAGTTGATGCGGCGGATTACGGTGTCGATGAAGTTGTTGTAGCGACTCAGGTCCTCCTCGCTGGTCACCTTTTCTTCGTCATCGTCGGCGCCTGGAGGAGAGAGAGAGAGAGAGCAAAGATAAGTTTGAGTTTGTGGAGAATTGAGTTCCAGTTGTTGATAATTGAGTTGTAAATCATTGAGTGGTATATTATTGAATGGTAGATCATTGAGTGGTAGATCATTGAGTGGTAGATCATTGAGTGGTAAATCATTGAGTGGTAGATCATTGAGTGGTAGATCATTGAGTGGTAGATCATTGAGTGGTAGATCATTGAGTGGTAGATCATTGAGTGGTAGATCATTGAGTGGTAGATCATTGAGTGGTAGATCATTGAGTGGTAGATCATTGAGTGGTAGATCATTGAGTGGTAGATCATTGAGTGGTAGATCATTGAGTGGTAGATCATTGAGTGGTAGATCATTGAGTGGTAGATCATTGAGTGGTAGATCATTGAGTGGTAGATCATTGAGTGGTAGATCATTGAGTGGTAGATCATTGAGTGGTAGATCATTGAGTGGTAGATCATTGAGTGGTAGATCATTGAGTGGTAGATCATTGAGTGGTAGATCATTGAGTGGTAGATCATTGAGTGGTAGATCATTGAGTGGTAGATCATTGAGTGGTAGATCATTGAGAGCGGAAATATAGGCTTGAGTTTGTGGATAATTGAGTTCCAGTTGTAGATAAATGAGTTGTAGATCATTGAGTTGTAGATCATTGAGTTGTAGATCATTGAGTGGTAGATCATTGAGTGGTAGATCATTGAGTGGTAGATCATTGAGTGGTAGATCATTGAGTGGTAGATCATTGAGTGGTAGATCATTGAGTGGTAGATCATTGAGTGGTAGATCATTGAGTGGTAGATCATTGAGTGGTAGATCATTGAGTAGTAAGGGAAGATAGTAAATGTCAATGAAGTTGGTTTGATGTTGAGCAAATTGTTTGAGATCTAAATTGTTATACAGTAATTAAGGTTCTGGGTTAGCTGTAAGACCAGGTAAGGTATAATAGCTCTAAATTGTGATAGGTAGGGTTCTGGACTAGCTATAAGATCAGGTAAGGTATACAGTAATATCTTTGAATTCTGATAGGTAGGGTTGTGGGTTAGCTATAAGATCAGGTGACATATAATAGCTCTAAACTGTGACAAGTAGTGTTCTGAGTCATCTAAGAAATCAGATGGTGGTTGTAAGAATGTGGGTTGCGATGAACTGCTGTGAATTTGTAGCTGTTATCGGTATGTTGGCGTCTTATGTACATTAAGAACATTCGAAACAAGCTCAAATACAAATAGAAAAAAGAAACTTACGTCCTTCCCGATCTGCGCCCTCAATTCCAGTTTCTGTAAATAAGAGAAAACACGATTACTAACTTACAACGAAGATATGCTTTATAGTATTCATATAGGGTAGACTGAACGAATTGTACGCCATATTCCAATTAAAACGAAATCTCGCTAATTAACAAAACTAAATAATATGATGAATAGGGTAGGAGAGGTCAATGAAGCTCCAAGTTTATCCTTAGTTATGTTGCGTTCCAGCTTGATACTAAGTTTATTAACCCTTTCAAGATCCAATACTAATTTTGTTCTGCTTGCTGGTAATTATTAGACGATTTTATTCAGATTTGGAAGGGTATATGGAAGTCAGAGGGTTGATTGAGATAGTCTTTACCCTTTTAATACCCATAGATCCTTCCTAAGCTACATAAAATCGTTCAATAATAGCCAAAATAAACTGCTAAAACGCGTGAGAGCTTCAAAGGGTTAACTCAATTATGATTAGGACGCGTTTTAGCAGTTTATTTTGGCTATCATTGGACGATTATATACCTTTTAGGAAGGATCTGTGGAATATATATGGGTAAAGGCTATCTTAATTTACCCTCTGGCTTTCAAATACCCTTCCTAATCTGAATAAAATCGTCTAATAATAGCCAGAAAACAGGAAAGCAATGAGTCATCATATCTACTAAAGATTTAAAAAATAAAATAAAATCCGGCTTACCTTCATTGGCGTCTTCTTCGTCTTCATTGTCTGGAAAAATAAAAGAAACATTGAAAACAAAATAATACGCAAATACGCAAATCTAAAAAACACGAAAGCAATATATTTCACAGCAGTTGTTATATAGTTGAAATATTTAGACTAGAAGAGAGAGAGAGAGAGAGAGAGAGAGAGAGAGAGAGAGAGAGAGAGAGAGAGAGAGAGAGAGAGAGAGCAGCAAAGATAGATAGATAGAGGGAGAGAGAGAGAGAGAGAGAGAAAGAGCTAAAGAAAGCTAGCACGTCTGACCTCCAAACCTTATACATGACTGGTTGTGCAGGTACCAGTCACCAACAGTCACTCGGTCAAACGGTCATGCACAAACCAGTCAGTAAGTTGGTCAGCCAGTCAGTCCCACTTTGGCCTCACTCTTATACTCTGTTTATTGTAAGTAGGCATTTTTGTTCTCTGTCTATAAAGTGGAAATTTTTTAAGTAGGCCAGTCAGTCAGTCAGTCAATCCCACTTGGGTTTCACAACTATACTCTGTTTATTGTAAGTAGGCATTTTTTTGTCTATGTCTATAAAGTGGATATTTGGTAAGTAGGCAAGTCAGTCAGTCAGTCCTATTTTGGCCTCACAACTATACTCTGTCCATTGTAAGTAGGCATTTTTTTTGGTTCTGTGTGTGTGAGGGGGACATTTGGTTTGTTGATGTTGATAGACAAGTGGATATAGATAGTCCATTTGGTATTTTTGTATCGTAATTGCTAAGAAATCAACATGGGGAAATTACATTAGTTAAGTCTAAGTCTAAGCTTACAATCCTCTCTCTCTCTACTAGAATTAAGTCCTGACCACCTCGTTTAGATCGTAAGGTCTGTGTGGCCAGTTTATCTACGTAAATCTATGTAAATCTCTCTCTCTCTCTCCTCCCTAAAAAAACCAAACTCACCAAAGATTTCTTCTAGCATTTTTCCAAGGTCGGCGCCATCATCGAACTCAATTTCGTCAATCTCGTCAGTCTTCTCGATCTCCTCGTCAGCCCTCGTCCCCGCCGACAGCAGGGCGAGAACACCCACTAAGGCGAATAGTATATGCCGCATCTGTAGGTAGAGAATTAAAGCATTAGGTAGAGTTATGGCAGGTCCAATGATTTACGCCTTAAGCACCAGGACGCCTTTTTACCTTTGATTCTGGCTAAAATTATATTATATTATTTATTTGTAGGTTATATATAATGATTGTTTTTTTTTTGGGGGGGGGGAAAGTGGGGAGTGGGCCTGATCAGATAGATAGATATAATGCATGATAACCAAGCCCAAACACATACAATGACATTGAAACCGAATTTCGTTCCACACAGAGGACCAAATAGTATTTTGCGTATAAAAATCAAAGACGAACAGTAAGTAAATTATCACCAGCTCGAATTAGTTTACTATATAACAAAAACAGGTGTGTGTGTTTGTGTGTGTCTGTGTGTGTGTGTTAGTGTGCGTGTGTATGTGTTAGTGTATGTGATTGTCTTTGTCTTTTTATCACTGCGACCTATTAGACATAACACTTAAGCTCCAACACATATCTAACTCAATCGGTAAACGTCGTTTTTAGGGCTCGTTGATATGCATCCCAGTCGGGATTCGAACCTTGGTCACTCAGGATGCGCAGCACGTATTGGGAACAATACCGGTCAGGTCCCCTTGTATGGCATGTTAGTCAAGGAATACTAGTTATAGATACATAGATAGATAGATATATAGGTACAGTAGATAGAAAGGTAGATAGATGGATAGCTAGACAATTAGACACAGTATATATATATATATATATATATATATATATATATATATATATATATAAGTAAATAAATATATAAAGATGGATTAGCATACATAGATTGGGTTAAAGGAGAGTTATTATCCCACAATCATTGTGGTCCATTTCAGTGACATATTTAATTATTGAGATGGAAAAGTGCAAAAACCCTCTATTAGATTTTTGATTTGATTGTTTAATTAATTTAAAACCGTAATATTTTTATTAAATGTATTCATTCAATTATTATTACATGGTTCTTATATTTGTTTTTGACAACAGACTACTGAGGGCACAGGTAGAGAGAGAGAGAGAGAGAGATGGAATACGATTTTCTGCATGGCTGGCTTGTTTAATTGTTAAAGCATGAAATAACGGACTTTATTATGGTCGACTGAAACCTCACTGGCATTTCTTCCTTTTGGTAAATTTTACTATTATTTCCGTGTAAGGGTTAATACTTTCAGCTCGTCTTTGTTACCTCTTTCTGGGATTGTTATTATCTCTTTGAGTACCAGCGACGTGTGCTATATTATATTCTAGCTATATTTAGACGATATCATGCAGCTTAGGAAGGATCTGTGGTAGTTACAAGGGTTGGTTGAGATAGACTGAAGCCTTATTTTTGCTAGAGGTCCTTCCTGAGCTGAATAAAATATTCTAATAGTTGCCAGAATATGATAAAAACTACGTCCCTGGTACAGTATGGGTTAACATCCGTTGTGATAATGAGATGTGGCTTTGATTGTCCGTAGAATTCCATGCAGGAACGACGCACTGATTTATCATTATTTTCCTCGTATTTTGTTGTACAATTCAATTTGATGCGATTTGGTGTTTAAATTTCCTTATTATATTTATTTATGCAAATGTCAGTTCGTGAATTCCTGTATTAGAGTTCAAAACTTAAATATTAGCTATTGTTATGGAAAAAACAAACTCAAACAAAAACAAAAAACAACTAAATTAACCACTACTGCTCGTCTCTCTGATGAAATAATGCACCCAAATTGTATTAACATTTATTTACCGTAATGGATAATATGAATGACAACTTTATGTATACTTGGTAGAATAAGTATTTATTGATTGTGTATAGTATCATATGCATAGTAGGCTTTACAGTACCGGCATATGTTTTAATATTTTTGGGGAATGTTATAAACTTCCATCACTATTAACTATCCAATTAAGAGGTCATAGATATAATTGGTCAGCGTAAGTTGTATATATGTTGCCATATACTTTGGGTAAACTAGCACATACAGAGAGAGAGAGAGAGAGAGAGAGAGAGAGAGAGAGAGAGAGAGAGAGAGAGAGAGAGAGAGAGAGAGAGAGAGAGAGAGAGAGGAGATAATATTTATTAGCGAAATAGAGAAATTAGCAAGACTGGAAGATGAACGAGATATATACGGTAAATAGATATAAATAGATAGACATAGATTGATAGAAAGATACATAGAGAGATAGATAGAGAGAGAGAGATAGAGAGAGAGAGAGAGAGAGAGAGAGAGAGAGATAGAGAGAGAGAGAGAGAGAGCGAGAGCGAGAGAGAGATAATGAAGAATATAACCAGACTTTAAGAGGACGGGTTTTTATAAGAACAGGAAGTGGAGGCTCCTCTTTCACTGAGAGGGTCATGGCTGGTGTGTGTGTGTGTGTGTGTGTGTGAACCTGTTGCTCATCCTCTCTCTCTATCTCTCTCTCTCTTTCTCGTTTTAGTTTTTAATAATTTGTGATACTAATTCGTTGTTATAATTGTAACCTCGCATTTTCTCTCGTAAATATAACTACACAATTATATTAAATTCTAATGCCTGAGGCGCTCACTCTAACTTGCTTTCTCTATTAGTTAGTTAAGATAGGACTTCAGAGGCTATCAACCCTATTGGATTATTAAGCCAGCACACTGTAAGTCGACAATAACGTCAGGACAGGAGCCTCTCTGCGAAAACTCCAGTCCTTTGTTTCTCTATCTGTAAGCTATTGTTATGGGACTTTCCTTCTTGAACTACTCTACTGAAGAACTGCTTACAACTTCTGAGGGAAGTTTGTTCCAGGTAGAACATATCTTGTATGAGATAATAGGTTCCACTTATACCAAGAGAGAGAGAAAACACAAGTATTAAATGAGAGAGAGAGAGAGAGAGAGAGAGAGAGAGAGAGAGAGAGAGAGAGAGAGAGAGAGAGAGAGAGAGAAACAAGATGGCGCGGCGTGGCAACACAGGAATAAAAAAAGCTTCTAAATGCTACTACCAAAAAAAAACTGGAACATGACAAATTCAAGAAGAAAAACTATGTTATTCGATAGGCTGTCTGGATAGTTAGGGTGGTGTCATGCAGAGAGAGAGAGAGAGAGAGAGAGAGAGAGAGAGAGAGAGAGAGAGAGAGAGAGAGAGAGAGAGAGAGAGAGAGAGAGAGAGAGAGAGAGAGAGAGAGAGAGAGAGAGAGAGAGAGAGAGAGCAAATAATTGAGATTTTAACTGATGATCACATGAATTAACCGTCTTGATTACGAGAGATCTTTCCTAAGACAATAATTTCAGCACAGGGCAAAATGTACACTAGCGGAAAACAAAGCAAACCAATTTTTACACTGGTGAGCTATAATGTGTGTGAACTAAATAAATCGAGTGAAGCACACGTCTATATTATCACAACATTTCATCCAACGTCCATAATGTTTAGGGCGTTAGTGTAAATATTGTGTGTGAGTGCGTGTGTGTGTGTGTGTGTGTGTGTGTGTGTGTGTGTGTGTGTGTGTGTGTGTGTGTGTGTACAAGCTAGCCACAAGTACCCTCCCCCAATGAGGTACTAGGCACTTATTCACGTCACGTATAAATGGGAGGAAGTGCAGGTGGTGTGTGTTGTGCTGTGTGGAGGTGTGTGTGTGTGTGGAGGTGTGTGTGTGTGTGTGTGTGTGTGTGTGTGTGTGGAGGTGTGTGTGTGTGTGTCATTAACCCTGCACCCCTTGCATCTTAAATAATAGTCTTGCCCTTATTAGTGTGTGTGGCAACTGTTCTTATCATAGTTACGCCTTGAATGCTGAAGTATAATCATATATTATACCCTGTTTCTTTTCAACTGACGGTAAATTGCAAAGTTCCCATCAAGATTTATCAGTTATTTTGAAGATTTTGTAGTGAAACTTGGTCTTAATATGATGCAGAGACATAGTAGTTAAATAGTTTTCCATTAATTATCGATAAATTAGCTGTTAAGGGATTCAATTTACCGTCAGATGAAATGAAACTGAGTATAGTTACCAGAATATAATGAAAAGGACGTCACCGGTACTGAATAGGTTAACCCTTTGAAGCTCTGATGCGTTTTAGCATTTATTTTGGCTATCATTAGACGATATTATGCAGCTTAGGAAGTATCTGTGGGTATTAAAAGGGTAAATACTATCTCAATAAACCCTTTGACTTCCATATACCGTTACTAATCTGAATAAAATCGTCTAATGGTATCCAGAAACAGAACACAAACGCGTGTTGGAGCTTGAAAGGGTTAATACAATGCGAAGGTATAGCAGGGTCTTTTTCGGTTATTAATTGTTAGGACATACATTTTTGAGATATGGAATTCTGTCAAAACAAGTAAAAAACAAAACAAAACAAACAAACAAACGGTATATATAGTCATTCGATTACCCTATAATAACCTATTTCATCAGCATGGCTATACATTTGGGGTGTGAATACTGTATAGGCTATCCTAAGCCCTCTCATATATAGCAAAACTATGCCCCCCCCCCCTCACTCTCACTCTCTCTCTCTCTCTCTCTCTCTCTCTCTCTCTCTCTCTCTCTCTTTCTTATATCCTAAACCCTCTCATATTTAGCAAGATAAAAAAACTCCTCTACCATTATGTTCTAACTCTCTCTGTCTCTCTCTCTCTCTCCTACCCTCCCTCCCAATATCCTAAACCTGTTCATATTTGGCCACAACAAGACTCCTCCTCTCCCCCTATTTGTCGTTAAGTGGGAGTTCGGTACATCTAGGGGGGTCAGAGGTCATACGAGAGGTCGCAGCGCCTGGGAATATGGGTCAGGTCAGGTACCACATAATAATTCTCCTTGGCGGTCGATGCAAAGTCACATGTAAAAGTTTGTGTCCCTCACGTTTTTCGTCATGCAAGTATGGAAGTTAATTTACGAAAGCGATTACATAACTATTAAGGGGGCTAGGGTCGTTTTATATGTTTATATTTCTATATTTATGTATTAATGTATTTAGTATTAATTTAATTTACTCCTTTGACCTCCATCAAGCTTAAAACAAAATACAAATAAAACATCTCCAAAATCCTCTTTTGAGATAAATTTGTACATTTTTCGGTAGAAAATTGTCCCGGGCGAAGACCGATTCATCTATAATTGCAGGCTTGCTATTGCTCTATTGTCCCTATATTATAAGGACTATCCGGGTGGATGGGACTCGTCAGTCTTGGTTGGCAACCTGTCTAGGGGAGTAAACCTGATACAAATCCGTACTGCTTACCTAAGGGTAAGGCAGGTTAGTGGATGGATTAGCCGAACACCACTGTAGAAAAATAGTGCTAACAAGATACACAGATGGCCTCCGAGTCGGACGGATCCTAAATTGAGTGGTCAATCCTGGAAGTCCTTTACTAAACTGGCTCGGGTTGTCCCTCTCACAGGGAATAGGTCCGCTTGGGGGCATTCTGTGTATGGCCACCCTCGTAAGGGGAGTAAGGCGTCCGGCAATAGATAGATAGATAGATAGCTATTGCTCGTCTGGACAAATATCGACACCTAAATGACACGAAAGATCTTAAAATTGACAAAGAAAAGGGGCGACAGGTCTTAATATCGAGAAAGTGATCTGGCGAACTTGATTGCAAAGGCTATATCCGTGACTGCTAAATCATTATAATTTCCTACATCTTTTCATAGGAGAAATCACCAAAGATGATATTATGTAGCTATGACCCGAATTTTGAGCCTTACTGTATTGGTAAATGTAATCTAACTTCCTGCATGCACTGTACAGGAAGCGCTTGCAAGAATACAATGACTGCAGGAAGCCAAACTTGTTCAGAATGTTCCTTCCTGTTGAACGATAGAATGAGAACGAATGGTTAACTATTTTGTTAATTGGACGTTTTTTTCAATATAGATCGGTTTACACTAGACCATTTTATATAGTTTACACTGTCAAAACTGAATGCTTCAATATAGCAAAAATGATACACACAAAAATGGTAAGCTATATATATATATTAATTTGAAGATATATTATCGTAGCAATTTTAATGTATATATTTGAACGCACGATTTTGATAACGTAGTAAGGATATCGATATCAATTATCCCTTTGACTCTCATTGGTCCTTCTTAAACTTAAAATAATTGTCTAATAGTATCGTAGTTAGAATAAGATGTGCGAGTGCGTCATCGTACTGATAGGGTTAACGGCATTCGTGAGAGTACAACAAAAACGTTATTTAGTCAAGCGAAGCCCATTAATCGATTCGCTGACTGATATTGTTTGGTCATGCTTTCTAACATTAATTGTCGAGGTTTTGTAATTAGCAGTTTGTTAATAGTTATATGATTTGGTGAACACTGAATATATATATATATATATATATATATATATATATATATATATATATATATATATATAGGCCTACTGTATGTATAATATTGTAATGCAAAATTGATATTTGATATCTTAGGATAACTGAACTTGAAACTATAGTGGTACCATTACTGGAAAGTCATATTTTACTGCACGGTGTAGAACAGGTAAATAACCAGTTTTTATACCTACAGTACGAATCATGAGCTAAGGACTATTATCTACAAGCGTGAATCATGAGCTAAGGACTATTATCTACAAGCGTGAATCATGAGCTAAGGACTATTTTCTACAAGCGTGAATCTTTTCCGTGCACTACCTTGTATAACCGGATGAGGGGTTCGAATCCCACCGAGTTATCGCTACTATTAAACGGGAATTTATGCATATAGGGGTCCGCCAAACTAGTGTAAATGATAAGTCTAAGTTGATTAAATTACACCTCGTCTCTGTAGCTTCAGGCAGAGGAATAACTAGTTTTAACTCTTTCAATATACGGTCACGCATTCTTTACTATACTTATATACTGCCTGTTATTAGACGATTTTATTCAGCTTAGGGAGTATCTGTGGGAGTAAAAGAGTTAATCGAGATCGAACATAGCCATTTGATTCTTAGAGACCCTTTCTAAACTGCATAACATCATCTATTGTTAGCCAGAATATGTATAAGAAGCGCGTCGCGGCGTACTGAGAGGGTTACATGGGTACTTAGAGCTATCCGGGTCCGCCAAATGAGTCGAGATGATGATAAGCTTGAGTCCACAGAATAATTTACTCACCCATTAGGGGACATGGGCCGGTTTTTTGGATCACTTTCTCCCTCATGTTTAGCCCCATTAGTTTTCAGATGTTAACTTGTTTGCCCCATTAGTTAGTCGATTTTAAGACTTTTCGCCCCATTTCTTCGTCAATATTTAAACCTTTCGTGCTTTTTAGGTGTCGATTTTTTCCCTGGCGAACGATAGTGAGCCTGTAATGTTGGAAGAATCGGTCTTCGGCCGGGAAATTTTTCTACCGAAAAATGTACAAATTAATCTAGAAGGGGGATCTAATGGATGTTTCTTTTAAATTTGATGGAGGTCTAGGGAGGAAACTAAAAAAATAACGACTACATGCAAAAATCGCCCAAAAAGTGAACCATCCCCCCTTAACTGCAAACCCCTGTGGAGAAATAAGTACAGTAGTTGGTAATAATGTGCTTCACCTCCCTCGATCTCGTTTCCTCATGACGGTGTGTTATTCGCAATCTCAACCCCTTCTGTACCACTGCAGTTCTTTTCGTTTGATTCTGGCGGCTATTAGACGATTTTCTTCAGCTTAATAAGGGCCTACGACAATTATCTTCCTTCGAACAATCTCATCTAGCCTTTTTTACTACCACAGATCCTTCTTAATTAAACTGCACTAAATCTTCTAAATATAGCTAGAACAATATAAAAAAAAGACGGCGCCGATACAGGAGTTAATGCTGTGTACTGTAAGATTGTGTAACGGCAATAAATTGGGGATACGTGGTAAACTGCGCTTTGACGAAGGGCTTATTTCCGTGTCTTCACCCTTTGGAATCTGTGATGGATGAACTACTAAGGCGGTACATGTGAGCTATACAATGTCCCAAATAAGTCTGCCAAAGCCCTTGAACATTAAGCCCTATAACTCACAAACGACTGGAGTAATCGAGCTAATAATTCTACCATATGGGAAGGGCCAGTCAGGGAATAGGTGTGGACATTTGCAGTCCATTTACTCTAGTCCTTTTTTATTACAGAGGTTATAGGGTTCTTGATTTCTGGACATCCTATTTGGAATGGGGTATAGTGCAAACAAACGGGGAATAATCTAATGTGTTCAATTTAACCCTTTCAAGATCCGACTGCGCTTTTCTCTTCATCTTTCTGGCTATTATTACACGATTTTATTCAGATTAGGAGGGGTATGTGGAAATCCGAGGGTTGATTGATATAGTCTTTACCCCTATATTACCCGCAAATCCTTCCTGAGCTTATGAAGGACATCTAGCAATCTGACTGGCCCACTTGTATCTAGCATGAATAATAACGTCTAATGCTAACCAAAATTTGTTGAGCTCTTTAACCATTTCAGTTACTAAGGGGCTATTTCACAGTATATTCTGGTTATCATTAGGCGTTGTTATACAGTTTAGGAAGGATTTCTAGGAATACAGGAGTCATATGTATCTCAATTAACCCCCATACTCCCATAATGTATTCCGAAACTGAATAAAATCGTCTAGTAATAGCCAGAATAAAATGAAAACAAAACAAAACACACGTCACCGAATAATGAAAGAGTTATCGGTACCGACTTCTGACCTCGAATTTACTCCCGTGTTCTTTGCATGTTTTCCGATTTTTCGCTACTATCGAAAAATAATGTGGGCGAATTTGACTTTTCCGGTGGAGTAGAATCGGTTCCTGGTATCGGACTTACAGGTTTTTATTTGTATTTATTCGTTTTTTATTTTGATGCTAATTTGCTTTTTGATTTGTGTTGTTCTGCCCACGTATTAATGTATTTATGTGTTCGTATGTGTGTATGCGTTTGTTATCGTGTGTTCGTTATCGTATCTTTGTCTATATAATCTTGTGTTTAGATTATCGTGTATATTTATGTGCTATGTTATCGTGTGTTAATGTTATCGTGTGCTTATGAAGTTGAATTGGCTTGGAAGATAATTTGTTTTTTACTTTTAGCGGGTCAGAATTTAACATAAACTAATGCCGTACGGTATTCTAAAGTGTATGTGTATATCTTATCATATTGAATCATTGTTAATTATTTTATATTTGTGTGGCCAGCATTTAATTATTCTGTATGTTTCTTAAGCAAACTGTTGGATTATATAATTGACCAGCAATGGAATAGGAAAATACGAATCATTTGTATAATATTGAATGCCTAATTGTATTTAAGTTAATTATTGTTTTATGAACAAAATGACTCGTCACGTAATATGCAAACTTTCTATGTAATGAGATTTGTAATTTCTTTGAGATGTGTGTGTACATGTGCTTTATGTCCAAATACGAACAATCTCCACTTGTGTTCACAGAGTTTTCGAAGGCATATCGATTATTGACTGACGATCATATGCACTAAAATCCACGTATACTGTATGTTCGGTTTTCGGCCCTCGACCCATCCGATCATATGCACGAGCGGCCGTCACACAGTTTACCGAGTTTCAGATCCTATAAACGGGACAATATCCATCAACATATCCTCTGCGGGGCGCTGTGACCATATCCACCACCGATTCATAATATCCACCATAGTGCTTGAGCAAGAAATTCGCTTCTCGTGTTTATCGTGGAAAGGCCGTTTCACCAACCTTTCCTCTCCTTCTTTGCTTTCTCTCCTCCTCTCTCTAATGGGAACTTGATAGCACGGGCGTACACACCTCTGTCTCACTCCTAGTCGTGGTAGCAACTGAGGAGTTCCAACCCAGCCTTGCCCTTTTTATACTTGACCCAGTGAACAAGGGCTTCGGGAACCTCAGAACCAGAAATTTCCAACACAAGAGAAACTCGGTGGCGGCCGCAAAACCTGTTCGTAATCAGGTCAGTCTCGGCTCTCTGGGGGAAGCCGATGAGGAGGAGCTAAGGAGGAGGAGGAGGAGGGGGAAGACGAGTAGCCCAAGGAGGAGTGGAGAGGAGAGGAACAGTTAGGTTGGGAGGGAAGTTGGTAGTCTTGCGTGGCGACTTCGTTCTGTTTGTTTTTCCGTTGCACACACCTCATCAGCCCGCGGAATCCTCCAACAACAAACCCTCCTACTAGGCCTTCCCTGCCAAGCCCTTCGTCTCAAGTATCTCAGCTAAGATGATATCCAGCAGAAAAAACTACGATGATAGGAAGGAAAGCTGGGGAATATGATCGCGCGGTTTGGCTTGCAAGGGGAAGGGGAAGGGGGGATGGGAGGGAAAAGAGGTAGGGGGGATAGAAAGAGGGAGGTGGAGAGACTTTTTTGCGGTCATGTGGGTGTGTTGTGTGTGCGTGTGTTCTGTGTGTGTGCGTGTGTCGGTCATTGTGGGTTAGTGGACATGGTCACTGGCAGAGAATGTGGAGAGGGCGCAGACTGAGGTTCTGGTGCCGGATGTCGTGTTGTATTTCTGGAGTTATGATGGATTGGTTGTAGTCACGGTAGTTCTAATTGTGTTTCGTAATATTGAGTATGGTTGTAGTGGTCGAAGGTGTGATAGTGGTTGTTGTTGTAGTGATTGTAATTATGGTTGTGGTTAGGGTCGTGGTTGTGGTTGTAGTTAGGGTTGTGGTTGGTAATATTGGTAATGGTTGTAGTGGTAGAAGGTGTGATTGTGGTTGTGGTTGTAATTCTGGTTGTGGTTTGGTAACATTGATATGGTTGTAGTGGTAGAAAGTGAGGTTGTAGTTCTGGATGTGGTTTGTAACATTGAATTTGGTTGTTGTGGTCGAAGGTGTGGATGTAGTTTTAGTTAGGGTTGTGGTTGAGGTTGTAGTTAGGGTTGTGGTTTGTAACATTAGATATGGTTGTAGTGGTAGAAGGTGTGGTTGTAGTGGTAGATCTGGTTGTGGTTTGTAACATTGGCTATGGTTGTAGTGGTCGAAGGTGTGGTTGTAGCTAGAGTTGTGGTTTGTAACATTGGATATGGTTGTTGTAGTGGTCGAAGGTGTGGTTGTGGTTGTAGTTAGGGTTGTGGTTTGTAACATTGGATATGGTTGTTGTAGTGGTCTAAGGTGTGGTTGTGGTTGTAGCTAGAGTTGTGGTTTGTAACATTGGGTATGGTTTAAGTGGTCGAAGGTGTGGTTGTGGTTGTAGTTAGGGTTGTGGTTTGTAGCATTGGGTATGGTTGTAGTGGTCGAAGGTGTGGTTGTGGTTGTAGCTAGAGTTGTGGTTTGTAACATTGGATATGGTTGTTGTAGTGGTCGAAGGTGTAGTTGTAGTTGTGGTTGTAGTTGTAGTTGTGGTTGTAGTTGTGGTTGTAGTTGTAGTTGTAGTTGTGGTTGTAGTGATTGTATATCTTGTTCATTATAGGTAGGCCAGAAATTTTGACTCTTAAGGGGAGATAGGCCGTTTTTTGGACCCCTTTCTCCCTCGTGTTTAGCCCCTTTAGTTTTAACATTTTAAGACGTTCGGCCCATTAGTTTGGCGATTTTTATACCTTTAGCTCTATTTCATTGTCAATTTTAAGACCTATCGTGCCATTTAGATGCTGATTTTTTCCTGGCGAGCTATAGCTAGCCTGCAATTATATGAGGAAGCGGCCTTCGGCCGGGATATTTTTCTACCGAAAAATGTACAAATTTATCTTGAAGGGGTTTCTAGGGCGTGTTTTTCTAAGTTTGAGGGAGGTCTAGCGAGGAAACTAAACAATACATGAATTCATAAATAAATAGAAAAAAAAACTAGCCCCTTAAGGGGAGGTTTTTAGTTGATTCCCTAGACTTCCATCAAGCTTAAAATTACTCCCCCTAGACCCCCTTTCAAGATAAATTTGTAAATTTTTCGGTAGAAAAATTTCCCGGCCAAAGGCCGGTTCCCCTTAAATTACAGGCTCGCTATCGCTCGCCAGGAAAAAATCGACACCTAAATGTCACGAATGGTCTTAAAATTGACAGAAATGGGGCGAGGGTTCTTAAAATCACCAAACTAATGGGGCGAACGTCTTAAAATCTCAAAAACAATGGGGCTAAACATGAGGGAGAAAGGGGTCCAGAAAAAATTCCTCCAGGTGGAAATCTCCCCTTAACCACTGTAACACAAAAAGGGATGTGAATGATCGAGTACATTTGCTCCAGCCCCTATTGAGTTACAGAGGCTAGAGGTGGTTATGCTGGTGGCCTACCTTATATGGACAGGGTATAGTTATGGTTGTGGAGGGGAGGAGGGGGGCTTGTAGTATCGTTGGTATAGTTACCGGCATTAAGCGCATATCACACGAGAGCTTTTATAGTCAACATTCGATAATCAACGCTTTTCTGGCAACATTTGTGGAATAATTTGCACTGGTATCGGAAACTAGACTGATAATATATGAATTTAGGCATCCAAAATATTTTAAATGTCGCCTAACTATTATTATTATTATTATTAGTAGTAGTAGTAGTAGTAGTAGTAGTAGTAGTAGTAGCATAGCTACAGCGAGCTGTCTCTGGATGCTGCACACAAGAGGAACGAGCAAGAAAAGGTCAGGGCATATGGGGAAAGGATCTTAAATATCGAACAAGGCAGCTTTACCCCACTAGTATTCACCACATCTGGAGGGATGGGACCCAGGGCCCAGTGCTTCTATTCAAGGCTTGCAGAGATCATCGCAGAAAAGAAGCAACAGCCTAGGAGCCACGTCGTAGCCTGGATGAGGTGCCGTCTATCTTTCTCATTGCTCAGATCAGCACTACTATGAACAAGACTGTCTGCACCACAACCAGCGACGGTGGCAGAAGTGGACTACGAGGCAGCAGTGGCAGAGGGTCGCATAGGGAGGCGACTGGATTGAAGTTGCATGGTGTAGAATAGTAATATCTGATGCTTGTAAAATATAATATATAATATATATACAATATTAAATACAAATCAAAGTAGTAGTAGTAAAACAAAAAGTAGTAGTAGTAGTAGTAGTATCATTATTTTTGCTATTATTATTTATATTATCGTCGATGTCATTAATAATTTACACGATAATAAGGGTATTAACATTGAAAAAGTACTAGGTTAAGTTAAGCGAACAGGAACATTGACATATTATTGTACACCCTTAACATTAATTTCCTTTATATATATATATATATATATATATATATATATATATATATACAGTATATATAAACATATATATATACATTCAATGTACGGTTGAATGTACAGGCTCTCAGCCTATGCCCGAGAGGGAGTAGTTGGAATATAGAAAAAAGAAAAAAAAAATAGGCCCAGAATAGAGCTGCCTGCAAAACAAGACCAAACTCCTGTCCTGAATCCTTTACTTCACCATAGTAGTAGTAATATCATTGATACTGTGTAGAAATAATTAAATCTACCGGTATTAATCTTCTAGTTATTTTGTAATACATAGCAGAGAGAGAGAGAGAGAGAGAGAGAGAGGTGCCCTGATAAACAAATGAGGAGGTTCGACCTGCTGACCCTCATACTCTCTCTCTCTTTCTACCACCTCCCTCCACATGTTACACGTCTCGTTAATCACAGTCTTCTAATATACAAATCACATTTCCTTACCCCCTGACATTCTTGAAATAACCACTAAGTATATTCAATTAGATACCAACCATGCAGACTATAATAAGTTCGTTGTGTATAGGTACGAGGCGATCTCAAGACACCTTAGCTCCCAGTGCACAACGAACCGGATCATGATTATGTCCGCCTGTATTAAATTATGTATTATGTTGATTTATACCATTGCCTATTTTTGTAATAATTGTATTCAGCTATGATCTCAATAACCATTGATGTAATGAAAATATGAACAGTCTCCTCATACGATTGCACTAGTTCTGTAGTGCTATTATTTACAACCTGTCAATTAATAATTCAGTCACCACAAGTTTTTTTTTTTTTTTTGTTTTTTAATGAGATACGCATATACAGACCATGTGACAATTAAATGAGGAAACTATAATAACACATCTGAATAATGCCAACCTGATTTATAAACACAAATATGAATGTAACCAGACGACGATGCTGTTGTTTCAGTGGAATAATGGCTCTTTGAACAGTAATGTATCGCCTTACTAGTGGTTGTCCCCTCACAGGATGGGGGGCGCTGCTCAATAAACTCGCCCCTCGGGGCAAAATCAAATCAAATCTCTCCCTCTCTCTCAAACAATCCCCCCCCAGACCTCTCATGATAATTAACTTGGTTCCCACAGTCAACAACGATAATAACAGGACCACCTGGTTTGTTGTATCTTCGCCACAGCCTTGGATTTATTCTGGACCCAACCCCCTTTGTCCCTCATGTTTAGCCCTGTTAGTTTGGAGATTTTAAGATGTTTGTCCTTTAAGTTCGGCTGTTTCAATACCCCTTGCCCTATTATTTCTTTGTCAATTTTAAGACCTATCCTGCCATTTAGGTGTCGATTTCTTTGTCAATTTTAAGACCTATCCTGCCATTTAGGTGTCGATTTTTTCCCTAGCAACCGATAGCGAGCCTGTGATTTAGTAGGAATCAGCCTTCGGTTGGGTCAGTTTTCAACCGAGAAATTCACAAATGTATCTTGAAGGGGGGGGGGGGGGGGGCGGGGGGGTATTACAATTCTCTGACCAGATGGTTCGCATATTCGCCACAACCTTGATTATTTTTTAAGCTTTTCAAAATACGATGACGCATTTGTTTTCTGTGTACTGGCTTTTATTAGACGATTATATTCAGATTAGGAAAGGTATATGGATCTCACCTCAAGACGGTGTTCTCAGAAAACACAGTACTAGACTGGAACGAGACCTCACGGGCTTCGCCGTTCAATGTACGGTTGAATGTACAGGCTCTCAGCCTATGCCCGAGAGGGAGTAGTTGGAATATAGAAAAAACAAACAAAAAACAACAACAACAACAACAACCTAGGCCCAGAATAGATCTGCCTGCAAAACAAGACCAAATTCCTCTCCTGAATCCGAGGGTGTCCGAAAATTAGCTAGTTAAAATAGGACTTCAGAGGCTATCAACCCTTCTGGATTATTTAGCCAGCACACTGTATGTCAAAAATATCGTCAGTCTCTTGTCAGAAAGTTCAACTCCCGTCAATTTATAGTCGAGAGCACAAACGACCTTTCGCCACATTTCCTTGTAAATATTAAGACCTTTCGTGCCTTTTCCCTGGCGAACTATAGCCAGCTTGTATTTTAAGAGGAACCGGACTTCGGCCGGGAAATTTTCCTACCGATAAATGTACAGATATATTTGGAAGGGGGTCTTTGAGGATGTTTTTTTAAAGCTTGATGGAGGTCTATCGAGGAAACTAGAATATATATTCAAAATATATACTGTAAATAGACCAACAACTTAACCCTACCCCTTTAACATACCTTGTAACCTTCCGTACCGTTGATAGAGGGGACGTCTACCTTCCTCTTCCGAATTATGTCGAAAATGGTGTTAACTCTCATCTACAGTATATGCCTGTACCTGTACCAGGGTGCAGATAATATACTCCTTTAACCCTGACCTGTACAGTGCAATTAATTGTTCAACACAAACACACACACACCTCTATCTATCTATCTATCTATATCTTTTTATGTATGTATGTATGTATGTATGTATGTATGTATGTATTCATTCTGTGTAGGGCGTTGGAGGACTAGCCCTTGCATCACTTGGTCTGAAGAACGTGTTCAGAAAGGATTATAACTCTCTCTCTCTCTCTCTCTCTCTCTCTCTCTCTCTCTCTCTCTCTCTCTCTCTCTCTGTCTATTTTATATACGGTATATATATATATATATATATATATATATATATATATATATATATATATATATATATACTGTATATACATATATGTATATATATACTGTATGTATATATATATATATATATATATATATAACCGTTTCAATCTTCCACAAGACATATCAATTATACCTCAACAATACACACATCAACCCTTCATCTTCTCTCAATATTTTTGGTGTATCTTTTTCATCCAAACTTTTATGGAAAGATCATATTACTACTCTTGCTTAGACGGCTTCCCAGAAGTTGGGTGTGCTCAACCGTCTCCATGGTTTCCTCACCCTTGCACAATTTTTGCTCTTTATAGGGGGCACACATAATCATATCGAATATTGTTCGCATGTGTGGGGAGGTTACACCCGTACCTCATTTTTCGAAAGAGTTGAGTCTAAAGCTTTTTGCCTCCTCAACTCCCGTACTCTTACTATTTCCCTACAATCTCTTTCTGCACGCCGCAATGTTGCATCTCTTTCACTCTTCTATCGCTATTACAACAATCTGTGTTCTTCACAGCTTTCTCAGTGCATACCCCCTCCCTTGCGGTGAGTGCGAGGCACCCGCCTTTCAACGCAGTCTCACACCTATTCTGTCCAGCTCTCCAACCCAAGAATTGGCAAATTTTCTGTTCAACAAGTGAACTCTGGAACTCTCTCCCTCAATCAATCTTTTCTTCATCCTATGACTTAGACTGCTTTAAACTTCGTGTGTTCAGGCATTTTGACGCCAACGTCCCTTGAATTTGGCTCTCTGTCACTCTCTTGGCTTTGGGGGGAACACTCGTTACAGTCAGCCTGCCTTTTGTCTCCTTCATACGCATAGAAAATAAAAAAAAATATATATATACAGTATATAATATACAGTATATATATATATATATATATATATATATATATATATATATACAGTATATATACAGTATATATATCATTACTTATTATTACCCATGACAAAAATAAGGTGATAGATAGATATTTTAAGAGAGACCAATAAAGACACGAGACCAAACCTCACATGAAACCAAATGACACACGAGACCAAACAAGTCCAGAGATCAAACTAGATAAGAGACCAAACGAGAGCGAGAGACAAGAAAGAGAAAGCTAGCCTCTCTCTGTCTGACCGGAAGTGGACTAGCAAGACATTAAACAGTCTTCCCAGATAGATGACTTCCCGTTTTCTACGATAAACGGAGGGCCACTACAGTATGTTGTCGCGCCTGCCTATTTAGAGATCTTGGAGTAAAAGAGACCGGCCATCTGTTGCCCTTGGCAGCCATTTTGTTGCCCAAACAATCAAACAAAAGAGGTGATACTATATTTTTGATTGCGTAGAATTTAGATCCCAAGACTAAACTATCTATCCTGCATCAAAATTCCCGAATGTTTTTTTGTTCTATGTGAGCGATGAAGATAAAAGGCAGAACTGCCTTTATCGAGTGCCTCTCCCAGAGTTGAAAGAGTGACAGGGCCAAAATCAAGGGACGTTCGAACAAAAATGCCTGGACACGCGGAGTTTGAAGCAATTTAAGTCAGAGCTCAGCTGTTGAATAGAAGAAGGATTGGGAGTATCGTTTAACTCTTGGGTTGGAGAGTAATGGGTATGGTCATATTAGAGTGTCAAGAAAGGCTATAATGACTCCAGTGGCACCAATATGGCGGAGGTTGGCCGATCTCTGTTACTATTGGGTCTCGAATCTGGCCTACAAGAAAACTCGACTACCACTTTTACGATTCCCAGGAGCGATAAGGAGGCGGTGGGTATGGAGATAGGATGTGGCGTAGATAACCAGAACGACAGTAGCTTTTTGTGGAGCGTGTGGAATAATTATGCGGGTGGAAGTGCTTTGTTAGTGTGTGACAATGAAGAATGTTATAGTTTAGATGGAAACCGGGGGGGGGGGGGGGGGGGGGGGCGAGGGGGGAGGCGAATTGGTGGTGTTGTTTGTTAAGATTTGGTGATCGATGTTCATTTAGTTTTTAGTAATTTAGTTCTCTCTCTCTCTCTCTCTCTCTCTCTCTCTCTCTCTCTCTCTCTCTCTCTCTCTCTCTCAAATTGCCGGTGATACGGTTTCCGCCGGAGGTGGCGCTGAAGCTGGCTCCATTGCTAGAGTTAGAAGTGGCTGGGGAAAGTTTAGAGAGCTGTTGCCACTCCTGACCATGAGAGGGCTCCCACCTCACCTTAAAGGGAAGGTGTATACCTCGAGTGTTAGGAGTGCGATGATCTATGACTCAAAGACGTGGCCGGTTAAAGCGGAGGATATCGATAGAATAGAACGGAATGAGAAGACAATGGTGAGAAGGATGTGTGGGGTTAATCTCAGGGACGGGGTATCGAGTGAGGAATTAAGAAGGCGTCTGGGCATTAAGAGTGTCAGTGAAGTGATACGCACGAGCCAACTTTGTTGGTTTGGACATCTGGAGAGAATGGATGATCAGAACTGGGTTAGGAAATGCCAGGCTGTGAACGTGGGGGGGGGGGGGAGCTGCGCGTAGGAGTAGACCTAGAATTACATGGGATCAGGTACTCCGGTCCGATCTCAAAATAAAGAACTTGACAAAAAAGGAAGCCCTGGAAAGCCGCCATTTAGGACGTGAGACTGTAACCACATTCCCTGTGGACATAACGGTTTTTAAACTTGTATGTATGTAAAGTATATATATATATATATATGCAAGATTATAATTATGACCTTGTAAGGAGGTGTTAAGATTGTATTATGTAGTGTGAGTAGGTAAATATAATTCTTGGTTTATTGAAGACTGATCGATTCTGGTAGATTCTCGTAGAATCTGGTTTACCCTCCTTAATGATTTAACTAGTGATAATGCTGCCACTGTATCACAAATTACCATAAATATAATATGTTGATACTTAGAGGTAAATGGGTCATTAATAAGATATTATATACCAGCCACAGGATCTTTATTCAGAAACAAAACTTGATATGCAGGAACAGTGTTTATTTGCAAGAACTTGATGACTAACTTGATAATGTATCTTGAATGAAGTAGAATATTAACGGGGAGCATATCCCATATTGGGAGATTAACTCAATCCTGTATTATTCGTTCCAAGCCCCGTGTCTAAGTGTAAGTTAAATGTTCAAATCACCTCAAACCACCTCAAACCTCACTTTAGCTTCCGGTCAAACTTTCCCATAGTGATAGCAACAGGACACACATCAACACATTATTATGTTACCTCCACCAACCGATTTTACTCCTAAACTCAATTAATGAAATCAACAATATGACACAGCACTGAACTCAGTGAAAGCTAGCGATGATCTCATAATGTGCTGTACAGGCGCTTCCCAACAATCATCTTATTTTTTAAGTCACTGCAAGTAATTACCATATAACAATATAAGAGGTGTAATATTGTTTCTTATATAAAATCCCATATATATATATATATAATATTATATTATATTATATTAAGAAATATGTCACCTGAAGTAATTTACCTTTATTTTGTTCAATTAGCTACGGTACAAATAAGGTGAACACGGTACATTAAAACACAGTTTAAATCATACTTCTTCTTATAAGTATGCATAGTCTATTCACTATAATTAGATCAAGCTATCATGAGCCCCTATTACCCTAACCCCTGTAACTAAAATAGGGCTAGAGCAAATGAGCTTCAAATGTCCACACCTCTTCCCCGGTTGACTCTTCCCAAAATGGTAGACATATCAGCTAGATTACTCTAGTCCTATTAAGTTATAGAGGTTATTTTTCAAAATGTTTGGCCTACCTATAATAAATAAACTATAATACCACTAAGGGATCTGCCTCGTGTGGGCCAGTAGGCTTTTGAAACTTTCCATTTTTGTTATATTATAGTAAATATTTATTAGAGCAATCCTCTGTTCGAAGAAGTAAGGGTTTTTCTGTATCGTATTATATTCTGATTGTTTTTTGTTTACTTTTGTCTTTATTTCATTTGGCTGCCTTGTGTTTCATTATGTGTTTTTGTTTTAAACTTATTCTCGGGTTCTGTGAAATATATTCTTTTCTACAAGCACTAGCGAATGTCTTTGAAATAACGTGGTGCTTGTCACAATTAATTGTTGTTGTTGCTTTGCTAGGTGTGGTTGTGGTTGTTGTGGTAGTTGTGGTTGTTGTGGTGGTGGTGGTAGTTGGAGTGGTGGTTATGGGGGTTGCGTTTGTTGTGTTGTTGTTGTTGTCAGAATACCCAACGAGGAGTTAAAAACAGGAATTAGGGTGATGAAGCTATTGAATTAAAGTCAGGATAGTGATTAGAAAACTAGTACCGTATGCAAAACACCCAAATAACAATAGTATTACGTATTAGCATTATAACTAGAACATGATAGCTAACTAGAAAATGATGCCAGCTAACTATATACTATTTACCAAATTATAAAGGCAACAATGAAGTAGAGGTCTATAATTTAGATAATTCATATACATTTGTACGACGAATGATGAACTCTCTCGTTATCCTGTGAATCTTTTATTATATAATTTTATTCCAAATATTTTACTATTTTGTCCCTTATAATGGAATGAAGGAGCGAGTTTCGAAGTTTAGTCTCGATCATTTATTTTACGCTAATAATATCATCTACTGGGATCAAATACCGAGGGTTATAGGACATCTCAAGTTATGATGATATTATTTAATTTTCACAAATTAATTTTCGGTTTTTGTACTCTCTCTCTCTCTATATATATATATATATATACCCGGTATATATATATATATATATATATATATATATATATATATATATATATATATATATATATATATATATGAATAGTATATATATATATATATATATATGAATAGTATATATATATATATATATATATGAATAGTATATATATATATATATATATATATATATATATATATATATATATATATAACAGTTTTAGTAACTACACTGTACATAGATTATCCCTTTGAGGATCATGACGCATTTTAAAATTTTATACTGGGTATCATTAGAAATGTTTATATAACTTTAGGAAAGATCTGTGGGAATTAAAAGGGTGCAGACTATCTCATTTAATCCTTTGACTTCCATATACCCATTTTAATATGCACGGAATCGTCTTCTAATAGCCAGAATATACTGTAAAATTGCGTCATAATCCTCAAGGGGTTAACAAACAAAAATCATAAAAACACACACACACACACACACACGATTAGAGTAAATAAAGAAAATACAAAAGACACATACAAGCTTATGATCTACTTTCCAATACCCTTAGAGGTTGTATAATAGATTAACACTAAGAACAGGTATTATAGAAGGAATATCTCTCGCCAATGGTACACTTTCTAAGGGGCCCTGATAATAGAAGTAGTGTGATCCACTTAATTTATATCCTTAGTCTGGCAAGGGGTCATTAGAGCGAGAGAGAGAGAGAGAGAGAGAGAGAGAGAGAGAGAGAGAGAGAGAGAGAGAGAGAGAGAGAGAGCGAGAGAGAGGGGGAGAGATACGAATGACATAGAAAAGTATGCATAGAAAAGAATGAGGTAATGCTTGAGAGAGAGAGAGAGAGAGAGAGAGAGAGAGAGAGAGAGAGAGACAGAGAGAGAGAGAGAGACCGAGAGAGAGGGTGGGGGTTGATGGATAGACAAACAGACTGGCTTATATCAATAGTACGAGTAATTTCTAAATAATAGACTTGGATAACTTGCTACTGTACTGTTGACATTCCTGATAATCACGTACTGCCTTCATATATTTCGTTTGAGGGTTATTGGTGTTAAGAACGATGTTAAGAATAATTTTTAGTGATTTTAAAACGACTTGCATTAAAAATAGAGTAATTTGAGAGAGAGAGAGAGAGAGAGAGAGAGAGAGAGAGAGAGAGAGAGAGAGCGAGAGCGAGAGAGATGGCCAATCTAAATTGCCTCTCCCTGGTATTCTAACCCAGTACTTGCAGCGTCCAAGGAAGTAGTGGTGCTGATTCATGCCAGGATAAAAATGAGAGAGAGAGAGAGAGAGAGATAAAGTTACAAGAGGTTACAAGGAATAGTTAGTATGTCAAAGATCTCATGGCCCATTCTAGTGAGATACTGGAAGCGGAAGGAGATACATTGTTGTAGTGCACTACACTCATTACAGAGTGTACCGTACACAATACTGTCTATACTCTCTTCTTGAACTGCTCTACTGAAAAACTGAGAGAGAGAGAGAGAGAGTTGTGACTGTGGTGGTGTAGGAACTGAGGTAATTTTAACCATAGGGTCAGTATGTAGGTCACTGACCCCTTCCTCCCTGCCTAATATGGGGGGAGAGTGTGTGTGTGTGTGTGCTTGTATCTACGCTTGCAGATACGCACGTAAATGTCTGATTGTGATTAATATGTGCCTGTTGGCAGAGGGTATATAACATATTTGATTTATGGTTGCTTATTAATCATTATGTATTATTCATGTACCGGTATTCATGTCTGTATTATCTGTATTGGTGTGGGTGATTTATATGGGAGAGGGTATAAAATATGGTGACAGTCTATTTAATAGTATTTATGCTTGGCTGTATATCATACGCAGTGTTCTTTTTAAATATATATTTAAATACATATATTTGTTTTAACAACAGCTGATTTATATACAGTATATGTGTGTGTGTTCGTGTGTGAGTAAGTACGTGTGTTCGCTCGCTTGTATGTGTGTATTTGTGTATGTCTGTGTGTGTGTCCTCATGAGTGATACAATACCGTATAATATGTCTCGTTTACTAAAGCTGAAACTAATTCAGCATAGTTCTACATAATATGTATTTTTAGAACAGGTCTCCTTGATGACGTCATTCATTCAAGATGACCTACATATGTTATTAGAGCATGACAGAGAGAGAGAGAGAGAGAGAGAGAGAGAGAGAGAGAGAGAGAGAGAGAGAGAGAGCAAAAAATGGACAGACAAACGTAGACCAATAGTTTAAGTAATTTCCAAATAATACGCTTGGATAACTAGCTACTGGCCTGTTGAAATTCCTACTACTTTGCCTATATACTTATTTTCTAACTTCTTACATAACTTCTTACATAAATCCTTATATGAGAAAGCGAAACAGAAACAGACAGATATAGAGACCAAAAGTAGACATATGGACAGAGAGGCTTAATATGTCAAGTACCAGAGAGAAATATCCAACATACCTGATACGCAAGCTGAGTGGTTTGATTTGGCCTACTTACGAAAATGTTTAAGAGGGAGAGGGAGAAGATTGTGTGTGAGAGAGAGAGAGAGAGAGAGAGAGAGAGAGAGAGAGAGAGAGAGAGAGAGAGAGAGAAAGAGAGAGAGAGAGAGAGAGAGAGATAATAGAACGTTGGGGCGAAACCTGAATTTTAGGGAGGCTATAGTTATCTGACCCTTCTCTTCAGGTTCTGTTGGTCCTCAATCTCACGCCCTCAATTTTACCTCTCTCTCTTTTTCCTTGTAACTCTCTCTCGCTCTCTCTTTCTCTCTCTCTCTCTCTCTCTCTCTCTCTCTCTCTCTCTCTCTTTCCAGTACCCTTAAACTTTTCTCTCATTCCAGTACCCTTTACCGCTTCAGACTCATATGACGCAGAGGTTGCCAGATTAGCAATAAGAAATAGTTCTCTCACTCTTATAATTACCTCTCCAAAATTAGTTTTCTGCCCACAGCTAACTCAAAGACAACTGCAGAGGTTGAAGTAACTAAACTAAAGGTTTCTAAATACCCCTGATGGTAACAAAGGCTTTAAAGTATCCCTAATAGGCTCAAAATCGTTTCATATGTCGGAGAGGGTTAAACTTTTCTCTCATTCCAGTACCCTTAAACTTTTCTCTCATTCCAGTACCCTTAAACTTTTCTCTCATTCCAGTACCCTTAATCTTTTCTCTCATTCCAGTACCCTTAAACTTTTCTCATATAATCTTTAAGTCAGAAATTGCTAATGACTTTATCGCTACTCTCTCGATACTTCTGCTGTTCAAATTGGCTGATCAAAACCTAGACATTGAACCCTCAAGGGGAAAAAACGAGGCATTGTTCTTTTTAAATTGAGTTGAGTTTGAGAGGGAATGATGGAAAATGTGCCTGAAGTTGTATTATTTTGTCCTTCTTATCAGTTCCAGGAGCTATTTATATCTTTCTCTCCTTTTCTCTGTTTCCCTGGCTTGAATCCATTCGGCCCCATTCAGCCAACTGTTTTAAGACGTTTATCCCCATCCAGGAGTCGATTTCTTCATGGCGAGAGAAAGCGAGTCAGCAATGTATGGAGAAATCCGGCTTCGCCGGAGAAATTTTTCTACCGAAAAAATTACAAATTTAGCTTGCTGTCAAAACAAATATATATTAATATGCTGGCTCGCTACCGCTCGCCAGGAAAATATTGACACCTGGATGGAGGTAAACGTCTTAAAACAGTAGGCTGAATATGGCCGAATGGATACAAGCCAAAGAGAGAGGGAGAGAAAGAGAAAAAATGCGAGGTGGGCTCCCTTAACCCTTTCACGCTCATATGACGCAGTGGTTGCCAGATTAGCAATAAGAAATAGAGTTATCTCACTCTTATTATTTTTTCTCGTCTATTTATATACTCCCAACCTACCAATTCCCTGTTCATTATAGATAGGTCACAAATCGTGATCCCTAACCTCTGTAACTCAAAAAAAGGGCTAGATAAAATGGGTTGAAAATATCCACACTTATACCCTGTCTGACTCCTCCCAAATGGCAGAAATATTAGCTCGTTTGCTCTATTAATTTTTGAGTTATAGAGGTTAAAAGTTCCGAGTTATGGCCTACCTATAATCAACATAATATAGTCAGGTTCAACAGTTACTGACAACTTACATGCCAATTTTTGTAACATCTAGAAACAGACTTTTTCTTGTCAGTCCCTAGTACGTTCCTATTAAAAGTGAAGTATTGAATTTATTATCGTCATTTATTATGTCAGATTTAATTTGTTTACATTTAATTTGATGTGTTTCACCACAAAACATTTGTGCATTATTTCACTCGGAGGTTATATTTCCATAATAATTTTTTGTATCTGTCTAATTACAAAAAACAACAGCAACATGAACAACAGCGACAACAACAATAATAATTAAGTCCATAATTAGCATGAACAATACTTATACTTTCAAATATATTCAGTTGGGTTGGGATTTGCAATTTTGTTAGTAATATGCCAAGAATATAAAATATATATTGAAGTTGCATAGGTGGGCCACGAATTTTGAACGTGACTGTACTTTCCCAACTGGTTCCTGGCGTGTGAACGGGGATGTAGTGACCGCATGTTTCCCACCTCACCTCTGACCCAGGGAGGTTCTTAATGTTTTTTTTCTGTCTCATGTTCACGCTTTCTCTCTTTCTTTTCCACCCGCACCCATGTCTTCTTCCCTCCCACTTCTCTCTCTCTCTCTCTCTCTCTCTCTCTCTCTCTCTCTCTCTCTCTCTCTCTCTCTTTCTGTCTCGCTCTCACTCGCTCGTGTTCTCTCTCTCTCACTCTCTCTCTGATGAAACTGATGAAATATAACAAAATCGTCTATAAAAGTATCTCGCTCTTAACTCCTGATTAACTACGTTTACAGATGAATGGTACCACTCGTGACTGTGCTACCGTTACTATTTGTCACATAGGTTAGGTAGTTTCAGTTACAAGCAGCCTCTAATGGATCAATAGATATGTTGTTGCTTGTTTTCCTGTGTAGTCTCCAGCACCCCCCTCCCCCACCCACCCACGCACTCACCTTTCCACCTATATTCTCTCTCCTTCGTAAACTCTCTCTCGTAAAAACAGGATTTATGCATTCTCAGCATCTTCCATGAACTCTTCTTACTTTGAGTTGCTATCTGCTGCTTTAAAAAAATATCTTCTTATTATTTATATATACATAAACACTATATATATATATATATATATATATATATATATAATATATATATATATATATATATACTGTATATATATACCGTTATATAATTTTACATGCGTATTATGCATTACATAAGTGGACTCTTTGCAAGCTGTAATTAGTATCTTCTGAATCCCTGTTGGGAACCCGTAATTAAGTTATGGGCTTCCAGACAGTCAACGATCGTACCTAATATAATGTGTTTTTATTATTATTCATTATCATATAAGTCAGGCTAATGGACCAGTAATTTGTAGGACACTCTCGATCGCTTTCCTTGATGATTATGCTAAAACTAGACAGTTTCCAGACTTCATGTACCCTTCAAATATACAATACCTTATTATAGATTTCCCTTATTAGGGCGCCACATGACAACACACTTCTCGCATATATCTGAGGAAGTCATCTGGGTTTAGTATAAAAAAAAATCTATGCCTTGTCTATGTTTAAACTGAGCTAAGCTTTCACAAAACACCTCTACAGATAACTCGAGAAAGGTCAAGCTAACTCCCTGTCCCTAATTACGGGAAGACCTTACCCACCCACCGCCAAAACACACACACACCCACACACACACACACACACACAGACACAGACACAGACACAGACACAGACACACCCACACCCACCCACCCACCCACACACACGGTGAATCATCCTATGACCTGGAAGGAATCGGCCTTCGGTCGGGAAATTTTTCTACCGAAAAATGTACACATTTATCTTGAAAGGGGGTCTAGGGGGTCTAGGGGGTATTTTTCTAAGCTTGATGGAGGTCTAGCATGGAAACTAAAACAATAATTAAATATGTATAAATATATAGCCCAAAAACCAAGTAGTACCCCCTTAAGGGCGTCTCTTGGCGTGTATGTGTGTGAGGAGGATGGTGATGGCATGTTTGAAGATGCGGAAAGGATAGGGAAGAGGGTGGTAGATAGTTTTATTGTGTATGGATTAGAGGGATTTTAAGTATCTCTCTCTCTCTCTCTCTCTCTCTCTCTCTCTCTCTCTCTCTCTCTCTCTCTCTCTTCTTCTTCTTCAGTAGTTCTTCAGTAGAGCAGAGAAAGAAGGCAGAAGTGAATTATGGGCTATTAAGGTGAAGGATCCTGATGTAAATGAATGTTTTATATAAATGGAGGGAGGCAAAGAGAGAGAGAGAGAGAGAGAGAGAGAGAGAGAGAGAGAGAGAGAGAGAGAGAGAGAGAGAGAGAGATTGAAAGAATAGATAGATGGAGAAATAACATCAAAGTTCCTCAGATCTCTCTCAAATGCTCTCAGTAAATTTCCCCTTTTGGATTGGTATTTATTCCCGCATTAAAATCTCCAGAGTATACGGCTGGTGTTACTTGGAATTGCAAAGGCGTTATATTTGATGTATTAATTCCTTTTGATTATCCAAAGGGAGAGGTAGGTAGATGGTAGGAGTTCTAAGACACGGTTTGTATCTCAGAGGCCTTGCGGAGCCATTCTAAGGAGATAATAGGATGAATGATAAAAAGAGAAACGGTATCATTATGTATCCCGTTGATAATTACGCTTTCTTGTCGACCTCGATGCATTACTTGTCGAACTTAACCCTTTCAAAATCCGATTACGCGTTTCTTTTCTGTTTTTTGGCTATTATTAGACAGTTTTATTTAGATTAGGAAGGGTATATTGCAGTCAGAGGGATAATTGAGATAGTCGTTATAATTCCCACAGAACATTCCTAAGCTGTATAAAATCGTCTAATTATAGCCAGAATACGTCATAATCTTGCAGAGGGTTAAAGTAATTTCCAATATTGTTCATTAGAAACAAGAAAATCAGTATGAACAACGATAAAACAAGTTCAGTATATACATTTGTTCAAAAAGTATCATATAATTGCCTAAAAAAGTTGATTACAGCAGCGGGCAACTAAGAAAATAATGTTAAAAAGCAAACATATGGTGTGCTCTGTGAACGCAACAACAAGAACAGCATCTAAAGCATCTTAGTCACAGCTGTCGTTCCAACAAGAGTTTTTTAAAGAATAATAATAATAATACTACTAATAATAATAATACTAATAATACTAATAATACTACTACTACTACTAATAATAATAGTAATGATAATACTGATATAAATAAAACACATAATACAATAATGTTTGTTTACTCCGTTATGCACAAAACGAATGTGTGTGCTTGTGTGTGTGTGTGTGTGTGTGTGTGTGTGTGTGTGTGTGTGTATGAGAGAGAGAGAGAGAGAGAGAGAGAGAGAGAGAGAGAGAGAGAGAGAGAGAGAGAGAGAGAGCAGCAGCAGCACATAATCTTTACGATATGCAGCAATTGCATCCATTCGTTGGTGGGTCAGTGTGCCGTTATGGAGAGAGAGAGAGAGAGAGTACAATGTACAAAGGAGTACAAAGGAGTACAAAGGAAATCAAGCAACAATAGGTCTAGTGACCCTTCTAGGCTGCTTGTCCTCCAAAACACTGAGGATCAAGTGTCCAAACAGTGGTTTAGATTGGGTAAGGGAACGTTGGAAAGGGAACTACTGCCCTGGAACTAATGTCCGTGGCAGGATTAGAAAGTTAGTAGGGGACAGATTGGTTAGTCACTGAGGGGGGAATAAAATAAAGTTATTAATTTACAAACTCAGTCAGTCGCAGGTTTGATGCAAGATATTTGTCTAGGCAAAGTTTAAATAAATCAACGGTGCTGCAGTCCATAACGTCCCAAGAGAGAGAGAGAGAGAGAGAGAGAGGGAGAGGTTATATATATATATATATATATATATATATGTATATATAATTATATATGTATATATATAATTTCGGTGGCAGGTTGACTCCTGGGGTAGCGGATCTTCAGCAGGAAAAGTAGGATGAGAGCAACATACGTCTTCATTTTGAAGGCTTTATTAATATTTCGGACTTGTTAGTCCATCTTCAGAATAACCGCACGGTCCTATGAACAGAAAAAACCCCAGTTCTTTTGTTAATAATTAACAAAAGAACTGTTTTTTCTGTTCATAGGACCATGCGGTTATTCTGAAGATGGAGTAAGAAGTCCGAAATATTAATAAAGCCTTCAAAATGATGACGTGTGTTGCTCTCATCCTACTTTTCCTGCTATATATATACATATATATATACAGTATATACATATATATAGTGTTCATTCGGCTGATGGTAAATTTGCCGTGTCGCCGCTGTCATTACGTTTTGCTCGCTGTGCTGTATTAATGTCTGTCAAATGTTGAATAGGGTGAGAAAAGATAGAAATATGTGTGCATATCTCACTCGAAACTATTAATCAAACCTTAGATAGTGCTGACACCAATTATTGATCGAAATATACTTGGTGCCACGACATCACTTATACTTGGTGCCACGACATCACTTATGTGGGCAACTGTACCGTAACCCCGCGCTAAAAAACTAAAACTAAAATAGGTTTGTTACACCAGTTTAAAGAGGCAGTATTTTCAGTGAACTAGCAGCACGAATCTTCTGAGGGACCGACCTAGCACCCATGTAGATAGCCTGCCTAATAAGGGAAGCGTTGCAATAGTAACAGTGCTTCTTTTGCATTCTAATGGTCCTCGGTTCGGTCTCAATAGCTTATGGGATTTATAGCCTAGTTAGGTTGGGTACTTCGTTTGGTATGCAAATAGGTATAAAGCTTTTTTTCCCTGTCATATAACTCTTCCAGTAAGGCGTACTAAAGGTCAGAATGAGGGTGAACAATTGTAATACAGAAAATAAGTAGTAGTGAACATAGCCATACATTTGATAACAGGATTTGCTAAGAAAAATTAACACTGACAGTCAACAAATAGTCTATATAATTTAGGTAGTTCGTATGTACTGAAGAATCAGACAATTATTTCTACGTTTATGAATGACACAAAAGGCAAAAATGCTTGTAACAAGTGGTTCCCCCAATGTTGATAGAGAGTAAAATTCAGGGTACGTTAGAGTCAATTACTAGTAGACACATAGTGATGTAAGTAGCTGAATAGGTTAGGTCGATAGTAGACAATCAAACATATAATAGCAAGCATACTGGAAGACGGAACATGGTTAAACTACAATAGATAGTTTAGGTATTTGGTATTTAGGGATGCGAGGTAAAAGGGGAAGTGTTTTTTTCTGGACCCCCTTCTCCCTTATGCTCAGCCCCATTAGTTTTGAGATTATAAGACTTTCGCCCCATTAGTTTGGCGATTTTAAGACCTTTTTCGCTCCATTTATTTGTCAATATTAACACCTTTCGTCCCATTTAGGTGTCTATTTATTCCTGGCGAGCGATTGCGAGTCTGTGATTTAGCAGGAGAATATTTCTACCGAAAAATGTATACATAGATCTCGAAGGTGTGTCTTTGGAGTGTTTTTGAGCTTGATAAAGGTTGAGGGAGCAAACTAAGAAATACATATACAGTATAATAATAAATAAATGAAAATAAAAACAAATGAAATACCTCCCTCCCCCAATTAAGGTATACTAGGTAGTAATTAAATAAGAGAACAAATAGTGGAATACAAGTCCAACATACATATATAATTGTTAACAAATGAGTAGTTGGTTATTAAGGGGAGGTTTTAAGTTTGTTCCCTACACCTCCATCAAGTGTAAAATTACACCCCATAGACGCCATTTTTCAGTAAAAAAAAAAACCCGGCCAAAGGATGGTTCCTCTTAAATTACAGGCTCGCTATTGCTCGCCAGGAAATAATCGACACCTAAGTGGCACGAAAGGTCTTAAAATGTCTTAAAATCTCAAAAGTATTGGGGTTAAACATGAAGGAAAAAGGGGTCCAGAAAAAAAATCCCTCAAGTGGAAATCTCCCCTTAAGAAGAACAAGCATATTTGATATTCGATACAGACTTGTAGACAGGTAATTGTGTAAGTAGTTATATGACTCAGTTGCCTTATGAAGAACAAACCTATTCGATATTCGATACAGACTTGTAGACAGGTAATTGTGTAAGTAGTTATATGACTCAGTTGCCTTATGAAGAACAAATCTATTCGATATTCGATACAGACTTGTAGACAGGTAGTTTTGTAAGTAGCTATATGACACAGTTGTCAAGTAGACTAGAACTAAACTAACCAGTAGATGTCGAGTAGCGTAGGACGTTATCTAGCCTCGGTAATTGACAGGTAAGTAAGGTGACACCCACACAGGTACAGGTAATCTGATAGTGTGACTGCTTAAATAGATTTATAGGTCAGAGGGGTACTAAATTGGAGGACACACACTTGTAAACAGACTGGGTACTGTAGGTAGGAAAGTGATAGGGTTTAGTGTGTGTGTGTGTTTTTGTTTTCTTTTTAATTGATTGACAAACATTATTTGATCAATTTGTATATATAAGTTTTTATGTTAAGTTAACTTTGAAAAGTTAACAGAGGGAATATAAACACCATAATTATGAGGAGGAGCACTTTATTGAAAACGTTTCGCAGATAGCTAATTCAGGTCACTATCTGCGAAACGTTGTCAATAAAGTGCTCCTCCTCATATGGTGTTTATGTTTATACATTACTATATTTGATATCAATTCAACATTTCTGACCCAGCTTCTTGATGCACAGTCATCTTGTAAGAGCTGAATAAGCAAATATAATTATATTTTATATTATTTTTAACAGCACTAAGGCTAATATAGCATACTGATAAGTAAAACGGATACATATTGTATTAAGGGGAGATTTCCACTTGAGGGACTTTTTGCTTGACCCCATCCTCCCTCATGGTTAGCCCAATTGCTTTTGATATTTTGACAAATATCTTGCATCAAACCCGCGACTGACTGCTTTGTAAATAAATAACTTTATTTTATTCCCCCTCAGTTACTAACCCATCTGTCCCCTACTAACTTCCTAATCCTGCCACGGACATTAGTTCCAGGGCAGTAGTTCCCTTTCCAATGTTCCCTTACCCACTCCAAACCACTGTTTGGACAATTGATCCTCAGTGTTTTGGAGGACAAGCAGCCTAGAAGGGTCACTAGACCTGTTGTTGCTTGATTTCCTTTGTACTCCTTTGTACTTTGTACTCTCTCTCTCTCACACACACACACACACACACACACACACACACACACACACACACTATAATCCCCCCTAACATAAGAACATAAGAAAATGGGAGTCTGCAGAAAGCCGATTGGCCTAAGCAAGGCAGATCCTGTCCCACACAACCCCAATTACAAAGCCCAATTATAGGCTCAACACTCTAATACCCTGAGGATCATCTTACCAAAACGGTTAGAGATTAACGCAGGATTACGGGGGTCTGCAGATCGCTGATTAGCCCAACCCGGCTGATCCCCCTTCACACCCAACCCTTCTCGTCCATATGCTTATCCAATTTTATCTTAAAGCTCCCTACCGTTTTTAATCCCACTATAGCACTAACTTGGTAGTCCATTCCACCCATCTACAACACTGTTACCAAACCAATATTTGCCTATATCTTTTCTGAAACTAAATTTATCTAATTTGAAACCATTGGTACGAGTTCTTTCGCTATCACTGAGCTTTTGTACATTTGTCATGTCCCCTTTGTTAATCCCACTAACCCACTTGAACACCTCTATCATATCCCCTCTAACTCTGCGTCTCTCTAACGAATGTAAACCTAATTTCTTCAACCTTTCTTCATACGGAAGATTTCTTATATTATGGATAATTTTTGTCATTCTACGCTGTACTCTCTCCAATGAATCTTATGTCCATTCTGTAATAAGGACACCAAAATTGGACAGCATAATTCATATGGGGTCTCACTAATGACAAGTAAAGTTTTAAGATAACATCAGCAGTTCTATTACTCACACTCCTAGAGATGAACCCGAGAATCCTGTTTGCCTTATTACGAACGCTTATACACTGTTTTCTAGGCTTCAAATCATTGCTAACAAACACACCGAGATCTTTCTCGCAGTCTGAATTTTCTAATTCTAAATTAGCTAGTTTATATTTAACATTTGTTTGCATCTTCCCTATCTTTAATACCTTGCATTTGTCAATGTTAAACTTCATCTGCCAATTTACTGACCATTCATGTAAGGTATCTAGATCCCTTTGGAGGCACTCTATATCGCTATCTGAATCAATTGATCTCCCCATTTTAGTATCGTCTGCGAATTTACTTATCCTACTAGTTATACCTAAATCTAGGTCATTTATGTATATAAGAAACAACAGGGGACCTAATACCGATCCCTGGGGGACACCACTTTTGACTGCTCCCCACTCTGCCTTGGTACCATTTATGCTGACTCTCTGTTTCCTACCAATTAGCCATGACCTAATCCATCCCAACAACGACCCTCCTATTCCATGTGCCTCAACCTTTCTCATCAATCTCTCATGAGGGACTCTGTCGAAAGCTTTACTGAAATCTAAATATATAATATCATATGACTTGTCACTATCTACTGCTTCATATACCTCTGAGAAAAAGCTAAGCAAATTAGTAAGGCAAGAACGTCCCTGAGTGAATCTATGCTGAGAAGAATTTATTAAGTTAAATTTTACTAAGTGGCTTCTAATTTTCGTAGCAATAATAGACTCTAGCACCTTTCCTATGATTGAAGTGAGACTAATGGGACGGTAATTGGATGCTATCGATTTATCACCTTTTTTGAAGATCGGAACTACATTTGCAAGCTTCCAAGCTTCTGGAACTAAACCTGTTTCTAATGACTTGTTAAAGAAAAAGGCTAATGGGCTACTTAACTCATCTCTGCATTTTTTTAATACTCTAGCATATACCTCGTCAGGACCAGGCGATTTTTGAGGTTTCAGTCTGTCAATTTCCTTAACCACATCATTTCTTCTTATACTAACTGTACTTAACACTATGTATTTGTGTCTGTCTATCTCTCTCTCTCTCTGTCTGTCTGTCTGTCTGTCTGTCTCTCTCTCTCTCTCTCTCTCTCTCTCTCTCTCTCTCTCTCTCTATCACACACACACACACACACACACACACACACACACACACACACACACACACACACACTATAATCCCCCCTAACACCACCACACACCATGTATTTGTGTCTGTCTATCTCTCTCTCTCTGTCTGTCTGTCTCTCTCTCTCTCTATCACACACACACACACACACACACACACACACACACACACACACACACACACACACACACACACACACACTATAATCCCCCCTAACACCACCACACACCATGTATTTGTGTCTGTCTATCTCTCTCTCTCTCTCTCTGTCTTGTCATTCTCTCTCCCATTACACATTCCTGCTATTTTCACACACACACACACACACACACACTTTAATCCCTCTTTTCATTCGACTCTTTTTCTATATATTCTGTGTCTTTTGTTGTGTCTTATATGTTGCTGTTTGATATGTTTGTGTTTCTTGATTGTGATTCTTTCGATTTCCAAGATACATATTCCTTCAATTTAGTCAGTTTTCCGTATACAAATTAAAGTGTTCATGTTTCTAATATCTATATATCTATCTATCTATCTATCTATCTATCTATCTATATGTCTGTCTGTCTGTCTGTCTGTCTCTGTATGTCTGTCTGTCTGTTTTTGTTTGTTTTTCTGTACGTGTGTGTGTGTGTGTGTGTGTAACCCAAACCTCTACATTTTCCGTGTTTTCTCAGTAATATCTCCGTCTACTGTCGCCAAATATTTCTCTCTTCTTTCACAGCATTCTCGACTTTCTCTTATTTCCCCTCCTAAGCCATGTCTCTATCTCGGTCTCTTCTTTACAGCTTTCTGGTTTGCCTAGGATTTCCGGGTTTTCTTTAATTTTGTTCAGGTTTCTATGTTTTCATCTTTGTTTCAGTTTGTTTCGTTACCTTCGAGGAGTTTATTTTTTCGTTGCCTGAGCGTCTTCATGCATTTTTGTTTTGTTTTACTACTATTCTGGTGTGTGTGTGTGTGTGTGTGTGTGTGGGTGTGTATGTGGGTGTGTATGTGAGTGGGGGTGTGTGTGTGTGTGGGTGTGTATGTGAGTTGAAGTGTGTGAAGTGTGTGTGTGTGTGTGTGTGTGTGTTTTGCATGTACTGTACGTTAATATACACAAGTTTAGTTATATAATGATGTATTTTCCGTGGTTTTGTGTATTTGTATAAGTCTGTACATTTACTTGTATCTTATGTATGCATGTGCGTGTGTTCCTACAATTTGTTTTATTTGACATAAGAGTTTTCTCTCCGTCCATTAAGGGGGCTTTTTTTTTGTAATTTATTTGTTATATTATTATTTTGTGTATTATTATTATTTATTTTTATGTATTTAGTTATTATTTTCGTTAACTTCCTCCCTAGACCTCTTTGAAGCTTAAAAAATACCTTCAAGACCCCCTTCGAGATAATTTGTGCATTTTTTGGTAGAAGCATTTCCGTTCTAAGGCTGGTTCCTCCTAAATTGCGGGCTCGCTCTCGCTCACCAGGGAAAAAATAACACCAAAATGGCACGAAAGGTCTTAAAATCAACAAGCTACTACTACTACTGCTAATAATAATAGTGATAATAATAATAGTCTGGTTACTTATATACACCCCCGCATCTCCTCCTTCGAAAATTCACAAGCCAATGTCTGAAAATCTCATAACTAATGGGGCTAAACATGAGGGAAAAAGGAGGTCCAGAAAAACACCCCAAATCTCCCCTCAAGCCATCGTGTGTGCAAATCCTCAATATCGCCAACGTAATAGAGTTTTTCCATGTTGCGGTTTTATTGACATTCTGCGGTGGTGTTATTTGTCGGGGCTTTGTGTGTTCCGCTAGCCCGTGTTCTGTTGAGCTTTATGGGCACGCTAGCTTTGGTTTAGCTTTCTCTTCCTCTCTCTTTGGCTTGTATCCATTCGGCCCCATTCAGCCTACTGTTTTAAGACGTTTACCCACATCCAGGTGTCAATATTTTCCTGGCGAGCGGTAGCGAGCCAGCATATATATATTTTTGTTTTGACAGCAAGCTAAATTTGTAAATTTTTCGATAGAAACATTTCTCCGGCGAAGCCTGATTTCTCCATACAATGCTGGCTCGCTATCGCTCGCCAGGAAGAAATCGACACCTGGATGGGGATAAATGTCTTAAAATAGTTGGCTGAATGGGGCCGAATGGATACAAGCCAGAGAAAGAGAGAAAAGGAGAAAAAGATAAAACAAAAAAACGGTTACCGCGCTTAAGCTTTATGGGCACGCTAGCTTTGGTTTAGCTTTCTGCGGTTGTATACATTAGGCTTTCTTTTCTAGTTTTGTGCAGTTTTCTTTCTTGGCTTTCTATTTGTTTTGTTTCTCTCGCGCGCTCTCTCTCTCTCTCTCTCTCTCTCTCTCTCTCTCTCTCTCTCTCAATATAACCCTATAGTCTTAGCACATCACAAATTCTACATTTGTTTGTTTTCCTCATTTTTACTAAGCAATGTTCAAATATACAAACTGTATATATACATCCAAACCCGACAAAGCGCCAAATTTTGAAAAACGCGGTTTTTTGCAGAAAGGAACACTCCTATCCTTCCTCTATCACGTGGTCTGGATTTGGTCGCATTCGGCCAGAAACTGTAGGGGTGAGAGTGTTTTGAGTGCAGGTATCTTTTTCGGCCTTATCGGCATTATTCAGAGCAGGCCGAGAAACACGGTTCTGTCGTACCCGACAAAGTCCTTCTCCCGCGCTCTCACTCTCTTTTACGTGTGTGGGGGAGGTGCGCGAGCCAATGAGAACTCAGGGCTTACCCGCCGCGCTCTCCCATTGGCTACTGGGATTCATGGGGGCGAGTTCCCTAACAACAACAATACAGTCTTGTCCGATACGCGGGAACGCTTAACATTGCGGGTGATCGTGGTGTTGTTATCAGACTATTTACAGTGACTTACAGCAAATAACTGCATCTATTATACATCAGTGTATCCATGAATACATAGTGAACAATGTTAGACAGCGACGAGAGCCTGGAGGCCCGGCCAGGCCCTTCTGGATATTGTATAAGTGGTGGAAGTTTCTATGGCAGGGCCAAAAGACATCTTTTACAGGGAATCTCTAATTCCCCGGTGGAAAGTGATGACCGTGTAAAAGATCCAGACTATGTTGGTGATGATTCCGAGTCTGACGCTGCAATGAGTGACTTGGAGATAATGAAACCACCAGAAATTGTCACACAACCTGGAGAAGAAGGTGGTGGGACTGTAGCAGGTGGTGGGGCTAGGCCTATAGCTGGTGGTGGGGCTATAGCAGGTGGTGAGGTTGCCCAGGTGGAAGCACCACGTCGTGGCAAGGTATCCAAGAGGGGTCGTAAGAGAGTTGCTAGGCCAAATGCTTGGAAGAAAACAGTGGCTAAGCTTCAGAGAAATCTTGGAAAAGCCTACACGTCATACTCTACAAAGAAGCCCATGGCAGCCAGGAAGATAGGGCCCAGGTGCAATGACGGTTGTTTCCAGAAACTCGGGGAGGCCCAGGTGAACGACTTGTTTAATTCTTTTTGGAAAATAGGATATTGTGATATTCAGAACCAACATCTTCAGAATCTTATAAGATCAGTGCCAATTAAACGTAAACGTACACTAAAAGCTGTGAGTAAGCGACATTGCATGTACCATTACTATGTGAAAGTGAACTACAGTGAGGTTCGTATCTGTCGACAAGCTTTTATTTCTATTCATGGAATAACAAAGTCAAAACTTGATGTACTGATGGAGAAACGGTCCCTAGCTCCAACAGGAACACCTACCCCCGACAAACGTGGACGGAAACCGTGTCCCACAGCTATTACTGGCCCACCTCTTGACTGTGTTCGTCAACACATCGAGTCACTAGTAGTCACATCAAGCCACTACACCAGAGCCCACACCCCTCATAGGCGGTACATGGAAGGTGGTCTATCTATCGCTGAGCTACACAACAACTATGTCGATTGGATGATCAAGAATCATGAAGGTATAGCAGTTGTTAGTCCCCGGTTCTATAACACCGTTTTCACAAGGGACTACAATATAGTGTTTCGGCCCCCCAAAACAGACTTGTGCAACAAATGTGAGCTCATCAAGGCCAGTATTGAGGACAACAAAATTAAGAAAAAGGATTACTCCAACCTGACCACCCAACTGGATGAAAATAAGGCTGCTGCTTCTGTTCCGCAACAGCTGTTGTCTGAGGCTGAAGTGGCCAGCCGAGAGGCCCCCCCAGATTCCGACCTCAGGACCATCGCCATTGATCTGCAGCAGACGTTGCCATGCCCGCGCCTCAGGACTAGCTCAGCCTACTTCAAGAGAAAAGTCTGGTTATACAACTTTTGTGTGTATGATCTCAATAAGAACAAGGCGAACATGTTCGTATGGGAGGAATGTACAGCAAAACGAGGGTCAGATGAGATCGCCAGTTGTGTCTTCAAGTGGGTGGAACGTGAGTTAAGTGAGGGCCACAAGTTTAAGAAACTCCGGATTTATGCAGACAACTGTGCAGGTCAAAATAAAAACATTTACATTGTACTTATGGCCCTTCGTCTCATCCACTCGAAATGCCTCAACAAGATTGAGTTCGTCTTTATGGTGCCAGGCCACTCCTTCCTCCCATGCGACCGGGCATTTGGGCATATTGAGAGGAAGATTCGCACCCAGCAGTCAATCTACAGTCCTGCTGACTACTTTAGGATTATTCAGCATGCTGTCGGGAAGGAAAACAAATTAACTGTCATGATTAGAGAGGATTTCTACCACTTCTGCACTCTCAAGGATTGTGTAACTATCAGGCCTACGACTGGATTCGCTAAGGCCCGACAACTTGTTGTTGATGCTGACTATCCTGAGGGGTACATTCAAAAGAACACGTACCTCTTTGATATGGAGACACCTGAGGTCGACAAGCGCATCCGTCTGATGCCTGGCAAGGCACCCTACAGCATTGACTTCAATTTGGCGGACATCGATATACCTCTGAAGTACCCAGGTGTTGTGAAGCTGGTTAAAGAGAAGCTGCGGGATCTGCGGATGCTATGGTATTTCCTGGATGTCAGAGGTCGGCGCTGGGTGGATGAGGTCCTCCTTTTCCAAGGGCAGGAGCCAGTGCAGGCAGATGAAGATTCAGAGGTAGAAGATGTAGATGTCGACGACCCTGATCCAGATTATGATGATGGTTGGGAGTATGACACTGTTGTGCGTCTGCCTGACGCTCACAGGAACAACTAGCACTCCCACTGCTCACGCACCTTGGCCCCAACGGTAACGACCCGGATCTCCCCTGAACAACGATAAGGAATACTCTTCGGATTATACATTTTGGTTTAGTATTAAGGATCATTCTCTCCACCACACTCCCTGGATTACTACCTACCTCTGGATCTACCTGCCGACATTCTGAGTCATCTTTACCTGCAATTAAGAATCATTCCTCCACCACACTCCCTGGATTACTACCTACCTCTGGATCTACCTACCAACATTCTGAGTCATCTTTACCTGCAATGTAAGTACGGTGCAATGTTCTACCTGCTATCTACCTCATCTTCTATTATTCTATCTACCTTATCAACCTTCTAAACCTTCTTCAATCCTGGCTCCATTTTTCCCAGTTACTGTTAGGCCTACTACTCTACCTAACGTACCTCTACCTAATCTACCTGCTATCTACAATTTCTACCTCCAATCTACCCTATCTACATTCTCTAATGTTTTTGTTTATTATTATGTTGTTATTCATTGTGTACAAATTGATAATGGTACCGGTACTTACCTGTTTTCATGTACTTACCTGATGACTATGTACTTACCTGACTTACCTGGTGTTTGCAATGGGGAGCAATGTGGGTGGGAATGATGCACAATAACTTTTAATGATGCACTATAATGATTAAAAAGACGAAATCGCATTCAAAGTGATGGCAAAGTGAGTTTTTGTCAATATCTCCCCTTATGAAACCTAGATAATTTTGGAAATATTATTCCTGCACAAAAATCCTCTGTTCAAATTTCAATTGCTGCACATACGATGAATTGTCGATCTTTCATACAGCTTTAGTCCAAATATGAACACTTACATCCACCGGGTTGGAAAGTTACACACGTCTAAACATAATAATAATAATAATAATAATAGGTTTATTTAATATCATTTTTACAATTGCAACCATAGAGTTGAAAATATACAGTGAGTAAAACATACATACAAAGTGTCATTACACATAAAATACACATAAAATACAAATATTAAGAACAATTTGCCGCAATAATGATCATGTATTGGCAAAATATAATATAATTTCAAAACACTGACTACCTACTTCCTCAAGTAATTGTTTATATACCTGGTCATCTGTGGAATGGCACTGTTTTGGTGTCTCTTGGTGTTACATTTTTCTTCAACTAGAAAGTTTCTTGCTCGTAATTTGTGTGTGTAAGTGTTGGTGTTGTCCGGTGGAAGTATATGTCTATGCTGTTTATCGTGCAACAACTTAAGGCTGTCTTCTTCAAACTTCTTTCTTCGTCTCTCTTCCAATGATTCCAAATTTAATAACTCCAAAGCAGACTCGTAATTTATATAACTAGGTCCTAATGAAATTCTACAGAATCTTTTTTGTATTCTCTCAATAGAATTTACTTCTGCGTGTGTGAGTGACGAACACCAAACCGTCGATGCATATTCAAGTACAGGCCTAATATAACAACAATAATAATTCTTTAAATCAGACAAATTAGCCTTAAAAAGTTTCAATTTACTAACTGCAAAAATTCGTTTACTTGCACGCGAGACAATATACTTGGTGTTCGCCTTCCACTGAAGGTTACTCGAAATAATAACACCCAACAGCTTCATCTCATTAACAAATGGAACAGATTCATTACCTAAACTAACAGCATTTACATTTGTCTTAATTTTCTGAAAGTCCACTAACATTAATTTCGACTTACTTCCATTTATTTTCATGTTGTTCTCGTTAGACCAATGATCGATCTTATTGGCTTGCTCCTGACATTTTGGTATATGTGTACTGTTATATGCACAAGCAAAAGTAATGTCATCCACGAATTTACACTGAACATCTTCATCCAAACCGGCACTATTTATATGATTATTAAAAATACGAGGTCCCAGTACGGTACCCTGCGGAACACCACATGTAGTGGTGTGCTCCTCAGAGGTAGCACCACTATAACGTACAACCTGACCACGAGATGTAAGGAAAGAAGACATCCAAGGAACTAGTTCAGGTCTCATGCCATTATGAAGTAAATGTCTCATTGCTATTGTGTTGTCTACTCGGTCAAATGCTTTTGAAAAATCAATGCTAAGCACAGCTACACATTCTCCCCTAATGTCAGTCGTTTTATAAAGAAAATTCATTAAGTACAATAAATAATGGGTGGTAGAAGTATTTTTTCCGATTACCAAACTGATATGGATCAAGGTTTACCTGTGTGTCATCACGCACCCAAGATGCAACAAACTTCTCGGCAATACGTGCAAAAATTGATGTTATAGTCACTGGTCGAAGATCATTACAAGTTTCGGGTTTGGGAATCTTGGGCAAGGGAGTGATGAAGCCACGTTTCCAAAGGGGAGGTACGATCCCTGAACTGAATGACGAATTAATGATGCTAGCAATAGGAGAAGCAAACTCATATGCAAATGATTTGATAATACGAAGTGGGGGATCAAAGGGGGTTACAGATTTGTTTACATTTATCTCACACAGTTTTTCATACACTTGGTAGGGCTCAACAGAAGGTAAAGGTGGTAAATTATCCACAGGCTCAGGTAATCTTGACTGGTGTAAGGGGGGTAGACTTTGGCAGATTGTTGAAAAATGATCATTTATGGTATTTGCAGCTTGGTTAGGGTCTTTGTCAATAAGAAAATGAAATTTACGCTGTGAGTTGTCTCCAGTTAATTTACTAATTACTCTGTACCATTCACTTGGCTTTGTTGTACGCAAATCTGACACGTTTGACTTGAAATACTGTTGTTTAGCTTTCTTTATTTCCCGAATTGCTTTATTCCTATAATGTCTAAATAAAACCATGTTACCACTGTTAAAATTACTTTGACGTAGAGATAAAATTTCTTTCACATAGGGAGTAATCCAAGGATGATCGTTAGACTGAATTAAAACTTGTTTCGTGGGGAAGTAATGGTCAATTAAAACATTGCCAAACTTTGACCGCGATTATCTCGAAAGTAAAATAAATGGCGCTTTGTCGGGTTTGGATGCGCCAGCCCTCATATACTGTATATATATACTGTATATGTCTTTTAAGCATAGTAGGGAAGGTGTACAGTAGGGTAGTGATTGAGAGAGTGAGAGTGAGAACGGAGAAATGGATAGGCGACGAACAGGGAGGTTTTTAGGAAGGGAAGAGGATGTGTAGATCAGATTTTTACCCTGAATTGTGTTGTGGAGAAATATCTGGAGAAGAAACAAAAGGTGTATGTTGCCTTTATGGACTTGGAGAAGGCCTATGACAGAGTGGATAGAGAAGGCATGTGGAAAGTACTTAGAATATACGGAGTAGATGGCAAGTTGCTGAAAGCAGTGATGAGCATGTATGAGGGTGCAAAGGCGGCAGTACGTGTGGAGAGTGAGCAGAGCGAGTTCTTTGACCTGAGTGTTGGGTTGAAACAAAGGTGTGTGATGTCCCCGTGGTTGTTTACTGTATATGTGGATGGAGTCATGAAAGAAATACTAGGAAGAGCAGTGGATGTTGGTGTATCGCTGAAAAGGGAGGGAAATGAGTGGAAGCTGCCTATACTGCTGTTTGCGGATGACACAGTTCTGATGAGCGATAATGAATGGGAGTTGCAGGGTCTGGTAAATGAGTTTGGAACAGTGTGCAAAAAACGGAATTTGAAGGTAAATGTGAGGAAAGGCAAGGTTATGGTCTTCGAAAGGGGTGAAGTCACAGAGTGTGAGATGAAGTTGAACGGTCAGTCTATGGAGATCGTCAGCTCATTTAAGTATCTGGGCAGTGTGTTGAGTAAGGATGGGACTGTGGATGAAGAACTGCGGGAGAGGGTGCAACAGGGGAAGAGGGTTGTAGGAACGTTGAAAGCAGTAACAAGAAATAGAGTGGTCAGTATGGAAGTGAAGAAGTCCTTTCATGACAGTGTGGTAATCCCGACACTAACTTACGGAAGCGAAGCATGGACGTTCGTGGAGAGACTCAGACCAAGAGTGAGAGCGGTGGAAATGAGTTACTTGAGAAGTGCGTGCGGAGTTACATGGATGGATAGACAGACGAATGAGGAAGTAAGAAGGAGGTGTGGTGTGGAGGTAGATGTGCTGGAAAGTGTGAAAAGGAACAACTTGAGATGGTTCGGCCATATGGAACGTATGGGAGGCGAGAGAATGACTAAGAGGGTGTACGAGAGCGAGGTGGAAGGACAGAGAGGGAGAGGTAGACCGAAGAAGAGGTGGAAGGATGGAGTGAGGAAGTATATGAATGAAAGCGGTGCTGGTTGGGAGGAGGGGCATCGACTGACTGAGGACAGAGGTGCTTGGGGGCGGTTCGTTTGTGACCACCCCTTCGGGGATCATGGCATCAGGCAATAGATCGATAGATAGATATATATTTTTGTTCGGTTTACTTCAAGGTAGTCATGCTCCCCAAAATATCTCGCCTTCATATCTTTAAGTTTATTCTCCTGTGTTGATTAAGGAAAGCAATTTTCCTCAACAAATATATAACCTACATTTTTTTTTTTTTTTTTTTTTTAATTCATACATGTTTAACCCTTAATTGGCGGCGCGCAACATATGTCGAGTGAAATAAATTTGGACTATGTGGCGGTGCACGACATCTGTCGAGTGCCATTTTCAGCACGTAATGTTGCTGAGAGAGAGAGCTGAGCGGTGTGAGGAGCGTAGTAAGCCTCTGACCGCCACCCACCACCGCGGTGGACCAACTGAAGTGAATCCCACCCTACCCTCCCCTCTCACACTCGCTACACAGGGAATTATGTAGGGAAAGTACCTAATTACATGGTTTTTGCACTCGTGTTGCACGATCGTTGCAAGAGAACCAGTGGTCGTACAAGGATGGTTCGGGTGTCATTAGAAAGCTCTGTTTATGCCCTTGCAGGGATAGATACTTGTTTTACGCTCTGGGTCTTATTTAGGCATGAAAATGATCACGTAAACAACCCTATTTAGGGTAAAAACACCCCGCTGGGCGCTACGGTCAAATAGACCACCTTGGCCGCCAATAAGGGGTTAAGGTTAATCATGTAGTGTTTGCTAGCGGTACTTGTTCAGAACTGGTATTTCTTCTTCAAACGCCTTATATGATCTTGGTCTGACCTTCATACCTTCTACTGCTTGGACTGCATGCTTGCTAGGCTGGTTCTCTCACTCTCTTGCTCTTTCTTTCCTTGTTTTTTCTCTCTCCTCTCCCCTCTCACTCTCTCTCTCTCTCTCATGCTCGCTCTTTCTCTCTCTCTCTCTCTCTCTGTCTGTCTGTCTTGCTCTCTCTCTCTTGCTCGCTTTTTCTCTCTCTCTCTCTGTCTGTCTGTCTGTCATAATATTAACAAAGAAATGGGGCGAAAGGTTTCAAAATAGCCAAACCAGTTGTCCGAAAGTCTTATAATCTGAAAGCCAATGGGGCTTAACATTGAGGAAGAAGGAGGACCAGAAAAGCGACCCATCTCCCCTTAAGATTATTTTCTATGCTTGAGAGAGGCCACTTATGTCTATTTTCTGAACGACGAATATATTTGCGGGGGTGGGGGGGGGGGGGTTCCTGGCTTGATTTGTGGTTTTAATGGCTTCATTCCTGTGAGTGTGCTTTTGTTTAGTGTGTACTTTCAGACGATGATGTTTTATTTTTTTGTACATGACGAAGAATTTGTATTTATGTTTCTCGATTTGTGTTGATAGTGGATGTAGTTGGTTTAGTTTAAATTTTCCTTGTTTATGTATTCAGGCTATGACATTCTATGATATATACTGTATATATATATATATATATATATATATATATATATATATATATATATATATTATATGTACTTTTTTCATTCTTGCAGAAACTTTGCGTCGAAGTCTCTCTGATTGATAATTTGTTGTTGTTGCTGTATTTATTTGAGTTTGCACTTTGTTATGCTTTCTCAGGTGATGAGATTCAATTTTTCTTTTCTAGGTGACGTTTTTTATAATGTGTGTCGATTTGTGTTTATCGTGGAGGTATTGTGTGAAGTTTGATCTGTTTTGTTCATGTTTTATGATGATGAAGATTCTACTAAAGTTTTTTAATCTAGTAGAAACAATATGCTGGAATAGGTTTACTTTGAGTGTAAGAATTAAGGGGAGATTTCCACCTGGAGGATTTTTTTCTGAACCTCTTTCTCCCTCATGTTTAGCCCCATTGCTTGTGAGATTTAAAGACTCTTGCCCCATTAGTTTGGCGATTTTAAGAACCCTCGCCCCATTTCTGTCAATTTTAAGACCATTCGTTCCATTTAGGTGTATATTTTTTCCTGGCGAGCGATAGCGAGCCTGTAATTTAAGAGGAACCGGCCTTCGGCCGGGAAATCTTTCTACCAAAAAATGTAAAAATTTATCTTGAAAGGGGGTCAAGAGGGAGTAATGTTAAGCTTGATGGAAGTCTAGGAAATGCACTAAAAACCTCCCCTTAATATTGAAAAATCTTTGTTAAACCTATTCAGTACCGGTGACGTCCTTTTCATCATATTCTGGCAATTATTAGACGTGTTTTATTCAGCTTAGAAAGGATCTGTGGTATGACACCGGCCTTATTGATTGCAAAGTTTGTGTGGAATATTTTTTTTTTTTTTTTTTTTTTTTTTTTTTTTTTTTTAAAGTTTCTGGACGATGGGATTCTATTTATCACTGATTACTCGCCTCAATTCTGCAGTAACGTTCATTGGCTAAAGTGGATGATGCTGATGTATTCTGAAATCTCGGGTTGTTTTGTAGTGCTAATTGATCAATTATTACTCTTTATTTTCTGTGGATTTTTTGTTATGAATCTGAATCTCTCTCTCTCACTCTGATCTCTCGCTCTCACTCACACACACACACACACACACACACACACACACACACACACACACACACACACACACACACTCTCTCTCATACTGACCCTATAATTTACTATATAATTATACAGTATATATATATATATATATATATATATATATATATATATATATATATACTGTATAATGTACAGTGTGTGTGAGTGTGTGTGTGTGAGTATAAATATTTTTTTAAACGACCAGATTCTACTCAACCCACTTTACCAACTAGGATTATGGTCAACAAGTTAACATCGGATCAGGTTTTGTAGTACGACTGGTTTGGCCTCTGAGGGGTCATTTTAATATATTTGTTTATTTAGGCCGATATCTCTTAACTTTGTTGATCACTATAGCTCGCAAAGATCGCTGTCCGAGAAAAAAAAAATACACCTAAATGGCACGAAAAGTCTTTAAATCGCCAAACTAATGGGACGAATGTCTTAAATTATCAAAACTATTGGGGCTAAACATAGGGGAGAATTAGGGGAGCAGAATATCCCCCTCCTTTAGTCATATTAGACACTGTTTGAGCTCATCACTTTTGTCATATTACTCTCCGAATTTGGATAATATAATAAGTGCTTATAGAATTATCTTTCTAGTAATATTTTAAGAGCCAATAAAATCTATCATATGCAGGGGAGATTTCTACTCGAGTAGCCTACCTATAATGAATGGATTATGCCTATTGTTCCGGGATGGGTAGTTTGGTGGTGATTTCTCTGACTCTGTGTCAAGCTGAGTGCATTTCTTGCTTTTTTGTTTCTTTCATTGACTGAGTAACTTATTATATAATTGTCTAAGTTAACTATTCACCAAGCTAAAGTTAGTTAGTTAAAATAGGACTTCAGAGGCTATGAACCCAGGAGGATTATTAAGCCCACCTTAAGTCAGGAAGAACGAGCCGGAGTCCCCGAGACCCCCAAGTTTATACCCCCTGGTATACTGTGAATGTAAACCTGGAGGTTGTCCTGCTCGAGAACCCCAGACGCCTTCCTTAATCGCGACCAGGACTAGGGCCTCTGAACGAGAACTCCAGTCCCTTGTGCCAAGCTAAATATTCGTATAACTAACTAAATGACCGACGGACTGACTACGTTTTACTGATTTTGACTGACCAAATGATTGATATTTGAATGACAGTGACTGATTATTGACTGACAGGATTGACTATTCTTCTGTGATTGGCTAATTAAATTAATTCATAACTAAAGCAGCAATGGAACAACCAACCAACAGGAAAGAGATACTACAACTTTCTCTGCATCGTTTCCCCTCTTGCCTCCATTCAGTCGGTCTAGTCCTCTTCTGTGGTGGGTGGTATGGTCTCTGTAGCCTTAGTTTACTCTCTCCATTGAAAGAGCCGACATGCCTCTTGTTCTGTGATTGATGGGGGTGGTGGTGCTGGTGGGGTAATTTCTCCGTCATTCTGTCAAACTGAGTGCATTTCCTTATAGAGAGGTAATAGATAGATAGACATATATATATATATATATATTGATAGACACATATATAGATTAATACAAATATGGATGAGTAGGCATTGAGCTAAGCGAATATCAAGCCAGATAGATATAGATAGATACACGGATACAGGAAAACTGTCTCCTTTGCAACTTTCTCTGTAGTTATTTCCAGCTCTGTGTCATTGAGTGAGTGAGGTCACTGTGTTCTGTGATAAGTGATTGTGGTGGTGGTGTGGTGATTTCTCTGCCTCTGTGTTAAGCTGAGTGCATTTAATTGGCCAACACTGACTATAACTAATCTCTCTCTCTCTCTCTCTCTCTCTCTCTCTCTCTCTCTCTCTCTCTCTCTCTCTCTCTCTTTCTCAGTAAGGCCTCCTACATTTCCTGCTTGAATGCTTGACCCTGCTTTCACTCAGAGGCACAGTATAGAGTTCAGCTTTCATGACATAGCTAAAGATTGAAGACAAAATTATGTTTTGTGGTAATAAACTGTTTGTATCTGCTGTGTGTATCTTGTTTGCCTGTTTACGGTATTCAATCAATCAATATATATGTCTACTTTGTTTACCTACCTGTCTACCTTGTCTGCTTTCCTGCTTACATCGTCTACCTCCCTGCCTACCTTGTCTACCTGGTCTACCTACCTTGTCTACCTGCCCACCTAAATTGTCTACCTGCTTGCCTATCTTGTCTACCTGCTTGCCCATCTTGTGTACCTGCTTGCCTGCTTGGCGTTTACAGTACGATTACAAGATCGCTTGCTAACTGAACATCTAACTAAACCCTTGACTAAACCAATAGGGCACTCGGTAGAGCGCATACTTTCACCTTAGCTGCCGGAGATATGCGCTTTACCGACCACCTCCCAAATGGAATTACTTCTTACTTCGCACGCACATATCTTATCCGTCCAACAAATTTCGTGAAAATCAGTCTAAAACTATTTTAGATATCTTGTTTACAGACAACTGACAAACAAACGGAGGCGAACACAGAACTTCCATCCACTTTCGTTGGTGGAGGTAATGAGTTATTTAAAGGTAATCCATGCCCACAGTGTATAGTGTATTACTTTATCCTTCCTCATCCTCCTTTATATATATATATATATACAGTATAGTGAAGGCTATATACAATCTCTTTTATTATGTATTATCTATGCTTGTGTTTATAAGAATGAATGTTTTTTCCCAATAATTTTCTAGCAACATCCTGTGGCTATTCTCAATTACTCTCGGCATTTGGCTAAAGGTAGATTATTTTAAGTGGCTGAACTTTGTATTTAACGTGTATAACTCTTTCGTTATTACCTCTGCCAACGAAGTTGGACGGAGGTTACGTGTCTGGCTCAGTTTGTCTGTTTGTATGTAAACATGATAATTAAAAGAATTATGAACCGATGTTCACGAAATTTGGTAGATAGATAGGATATGCGCCAAGAAAGAAGTTATTATATTTAGGAGGTGATCGCTACAGTGCATACCTCCGCCAGCGTAGGCGGCTCACAAAGTTATGAATCGATGTTCACGAAATTAAGTGGGTAAATAGGATATGCGCCAAGGAAGGATTTCACGAAACTGTAATTCAGAAACCGGTAGTCTAGCTTAAATTACCGACAAATATTGACGTTAAAGTGATCGTGTGAATCGCCTTTCAATATCCTGTTTTCTATGCCAGGTCTCGTTTGCTTCGCCAGGTCTCGTTTAAGGCTTTCTACTCTATGTTTACTGGGCGTATCCTGTTATAGTTTAACGAGAGATTTTGTATTATTATTGTTGGTGTTATTTTTATTATTATTGTTATTATTATTGTTATTATTATTATTATTATTAGTAGTAGTAGTAGTATTTTCTAGTTTCCTCCCTAAACCTCCGGCAAACTTAGAAAATTACCTCCAAGACCCCCCTTCAAGTTACCTCCAAGACCCCCCTTCAAATTACCTCCAAGACCCCCATTCAAGTTACCTCCCAGACCCCCCTTCAAATTACCTCCAAGACCCCCCTTCAAATTACCTCCAAGACCCCCCTTCAAATTACCTCCAAGACCCCCCTTCAAATTACCTCCAAGACCCCCCTTCAAATTACCTCCAAGACCCCCCTTCAAGATTAAATAGTTGTGCTCGCCAGGAACAATATCGACACCTAAATAGCACGAAAGATGTTAAAATTGACAAAGAAATAAGGCGAAAAGTCTTGAAATAGCCAAACTAATAGGACAAATCTCAAAATCTCAAAACTAATGGGGACAAACATTAGTGAAAAGGAAAAACACAACCGCTTATGTTTCGGGTCTTCTTGTGTTTAACTTAGTAGTCGTTTTATGAAGCCTGTTCCTCGACCCGGCTTTCTTTCTCCGTTAGGTTTCTAGTTGTAGGCTTCCTGTTCTATTAGGTACTGTTAACCCTTTGAAAGATACGATGACGCATTTCTTTTCTGTTTTCTGGCTACTGTTGGACGATTTGGTTTATGTTACGAAGACTTTCTTCTATTTAACAGCGGAGTTCTGGAACTCTCTCCCAGAATCAGTCTTTCCCTCCTCCTATGACTTAAATTGTTTCAAACTCCGTGTGTCCAGGCATTTTGCCTCGAACGTCCCTTGATTTTGGCCCTGTCACTCTTTCAACTAGGAGGGAGGCACTCGCTGCGGGCAGTTCTGCCTTTTGTCTCCCTCACTCACACAGAAAAAAAGGAAACAAAAAGGCCCTTTTGAGTTACAGAGAGGTCATGGATCAAGATTATTGTCAAGTTCGTTGGCGCTACTTATAGTGGTAAAGAGAATGTCTGTGTCTACCCAATAAGGAACCGGTCATATTCCTACCTTCTTCCAAGTAGGGCATTGGTATTTTTTTCCTCCACTCTTCTAGGGGATGCCTTTTCGTGTCTTAGTTGCCAAAATACCTTCAATTCTAGTTTTTGCACTGGTTGGCCTTAGTATATCCAAGGTTACTGACCGGCTGAAGAATTTATGTGCGAGTATAAAAAATTATCTATGTATTCATGGCCACCCCTCGGGAACTACGGCGCCTGGCAAAACAAAATAAATACAAATAAATAAATAAAAATCACACACACACAACTATATCTATATCCATCAGATCTATCTCTCTATCTATCTATCTATCTATCTATCTATCTATCTATCTATCTATCCATCCATCCTTCTGGAGTATTGAACTAATCCATGGAATATACTCTCCCTATGTAAGAGTTAACAGGAGGGATCCATCATAGAGGTAGGGGTAGTGAAATCCCTACAGTGTGTTATTAGCTCCATCTATGGGCCCAGGCTACGGGGAATAATGGCATTATCTGGTCCGACGTCTTGTGAGTTATTAACTCGGGGGCAGCGACGCTCCTTCCGGAATGTTTTACTGGTGGGCTGCGACGCTCCTTTCGGAAGATGAGATTTCAAACTTGTACCAAAGCCGTGCGCGTAGAGCCAGGCAGCTACACATTGGATTGGGAATAGGCCTATGTGGCAATTCTCGATACCAACACGAGCGGTAGAGTCCATGCAGTGTTTTATTAGCTTTATCTATGGAGGGCTACGAGGAAGATTGGAGAGAGAGAGAGAGAGAGAGAGAGAGAGAGAGAGAGAGAGAGAGAGAGAGAGAGAGAG